>CM045464.1:6217057-6817057 GCA_024666655.1 Dascyllus trimaculatus | reverse complement strand
GTCAGTTTTTGTGTTATAAATCAGTGAAGTTCGGACACACAGACATGAAACAGATTTTTAGATTCGGTCTGACTCACTCTTTCACAGGACATCATTATTTCTGGTGTCCAGCCAGAATAAATGCTATTGTATTCACAAATACAAGAAAGAGGAACTTTTAATAGTTAATTCGGCATACTTGATTTTCAGAAGTGTGAAAACATATAGTGGCAGCCAATCCTAATTATCAAACTCTTGTATTTTGTACCATTTGTGGGGGTTTTAACCCATGAAAAGTCCATTTTTATGTCACAGATCAGTCGACTTTGGACTAAAAGACATGAAACACATTTTTTTATATCCAGTCTGACTCACTCTTTCACAGCACGACATTATTTCTGGTGTCCAGTCAGAATAAATGCCCATAAACCCTCTTACAAATAGGGGGAAAAAAGCGCTGCAGAACCTGCCAGCAAATTCTCAGATCTTTGTTATCAAAGTATTTAAGAGAGACTTTTTCCAAACATCTACCGATATATAAGAAAAATCTACTTTAAATAGTTTTTTCTGCGCATTTAATTTCCAGAAATGTAACGGCAGGCTCGTTATAGCACCGTACCAATTATCCAGATCTTATAATTATGAAATGCTTTTTGCTATTAGCGGAGTTTCACATACAAAATGTCAGTTTTAGTGTCGCAAATTGTTGAAATCTGAACACAAAGACACGAAGCACAGATTCTTAGATTCAGTCTGACTCACACTTTCACAGGACATCATTATCTCTGGTGTCCAGCCAGAATAAAGGCTCGCAAACCCTCTTAGAAACAGGAGAAAAAGACGCTGAAAACCTGGCTGGGAATTCTCAGGTTTTTAGGTTTTCTTCACTGTCAGAGTATTTCAGAGACAGCTGTCAGGATGTCCACTAATATAGAAGATAGAGGAACTTTTAATAGTTAATTCAGCTTACTTGATTTTCCTAAATGTATAAATGCATAGGCTAGTTGTAATCAATACTTATGATCTGGATCCTGTAAAAGGCCGAGCATTTCTGAGGTTTTCCTCTATAAAAAGTCAGTTTTTGCATCAATAATCTGTCACATTTCAACACACCGACATTAAATACAAAATTTAGATCCAGTCTGACTCACATTTTCACAGGATATCATTATTTCTGGTGTCCAGCCACAAAAAAAACGCTCATTTTTGCATGAAAATTCTCAGATATTTTTAGTTTTCTCCACTATTAAAGTTGTCAGAACATCTACTGATGCATAAAAAAACAGGAGCTTTCAATAATTGATTCATCGTATTCAGATTCAGAAGTGCAAAAATTTTACAGTGTCAGCCGATCCTAATTATCCAAAACCTTTAATGGGCTAAACAAACACTTTTTGTACCATTTTTAAGGGTTTTAACCCATGAAAAGTCAGTTTTTTTATGTCACAGATCAGTCAACTTTGGACTAGAAGACATGAAACACAGATTTTTAGATTTAGTGTGACTCACGCTTCCACTGGACATCATTATTTCTGGTGTCCAGTCAGAAAAAAATGCTCATTCTTGCATAAAAATTCTCAAGTTTTTTTAGGTTTTAACCCATGAAAAGTCTGTTTTTATGTCACAGATCAGTCAACTTTGGATTAGGAGACATGAAACACAGATTTTTAGATTTAGCTTCCATTGGACATCATTATTTCTGGTGTCCAGCCACAACAAACGCTCATAAACCCCCTTATTTCAGGGGAAAAGGATGCTGCAGAACCTGCCTGGGAATTCTCAGGTTTTTAGTTTCTCTTCAGTATTAAAGTATTTCATAGAAAGCTGTCACAACACCTATTGATGCACAACAAAGAGGAACTTTAAATAGTTAAATCGGCGTACTACATTTCCCAAAATGTGAAAATGCATAGGCTAGATGGAGGCAATAAATAGGATCTGGATCTTGTAAAAGGCCGAGCATTTCTGAGGTTTTCCTCCATAAAAAGTCAGTTTTTGTGTCAATAATTTATCACATTTCAACACAACGACACTAAACATCAAGTTTACATTCAGTCTGACTCACACTTCCACTGGACATCATTATTTTTGGTGTCCAGCCAGAAAAAAAACGCTCATTCTAACAAAAGACGCTGCAGAACTTCCCTGAAAATTCTCAGGTTTTTAGGTTTTCTTCAGTATCACAGTATTTCAGACGGAGCTGTCAGGACGTCCACTAATATAGAAGATAGAGGAACTTTTAATAGTTAATTCAGCTTACTTGATTTTCCTAAATGTGAAAATGTATAGGCTAGTTGGAGCCAATGAATACGATCTGGATCCTGTAAAAGGCCGAGCATTTCTGAGGTTTTCCTCTATAAAAAGTCAGTTTTTGCGTCAATAATCTGTCAAATTTGAAGACAGAAACAGGAAACATAGATTTTTTTACATCCAGTCTGACTCACATTTTCACAGGACATCATTATTTCTGGTGTCCAGCCAGAAAAAAACGCTCGTTCTATAACAGACGCTGCAGAACTTCCTTGAAAATTCTCAGGTTTTTAGGTTTTCTTCACTGTCAGAGTATTTCAGAGAAAGCTGTCAGAACATCCACCGACCCATAAGAAAGAGGAACTTTTAATAGTTAATTCGGCTTAGATAATTTTAAGAAATCTGATGCTATATAGTTGTAACCAGTCAGATCCTCCAGGTGTCTTACCTGATGATGTCGTCGTTGTGTCCCAGGTAGAACCTCTGGCTGTGCTCCCTGGTGTTGTAAACGACTCCGACCCCGGCCACGAAGTAAACCACCTCCTTCCCGGCCGTGTAGTACAAGTTATTCCGGCACTGGTGGCCCCGGTACCCGTAGACCCAGTCCAGTCTGAGCCGGCAGCCCGGGGCGCTCCGGTCCGACATGGTCACTCATCTGCCGGGACTCGGTGCCTCCCTCCTCGGCCTCCTCCTCCTCCTCCTGAGCCGGCCGGTTCCCTCCTGCAGCTCCTGGTTCTGGTCCAAACTCCTCCAGAACAGAACAGCTGATCAACGCGGTTTTGCAGATTTACCTGCTTGAACTTTTGCTCATGGTTTAAGTGTTTATTTCACAGCCTGGTATTGATGATTTAAACTTTACGCATTAAGCTTTTCTTCGAGTTTTCATCATTATTTTCACTTCTTTGTTATTTTTTCTCACATTGAAGGCAAAAACAAACACAAAACGAGGAGATATGCGTCAGATAAACGTGCAGATAGATGGATTTTGATCATTTCAGCTCCTGGAAAGTGTCTCAGTCTGATGGAAAGTTGGAGTTTATGGTCCAACTGATGCTTCATGCGTCCTCAAAG
This sequence comes from Dascyllus trimaculatus, assembly GCA_024666655.1. Taxonomy (NCBI): domain Eukaryota; kingdom Metazoa; phylum Chordata; class Actinopteri; family Pomacentridae; genus Dascyllus; species Dascyllus trimaculatus. The sequence goes on along the minus strand of CM045464.1, from coordinate 6,813,757 downwards.
TCATTTTATTCCAGCAGCTTGTGTGGTTTTGGCTCCAAAAGCATGACTACAAAGGTGAGATTGTCATATAATCAGCCTTTTAATTGCAGTTCTGGTGTGTTTTTAGGAGTGTTTCTGCTCACTTAATGGAGCTTTTTTTTAATGCACGTTTTTACTTTTTTCTATTCATTATGTTTTTTCCATGTAAAGGAGCCTTTTTTTTTGTGATTCCTGGTTTCTTCTCACCACCTACAGATGGATTGATTTTACTTCTCCAAAAGGAAATTCACAGCAGGAATGGAGAAAACACCTCGGTGCGTCTGGAAAGTTCGACCGTCGCTGCAGAAACAGACAAAAACAGCAACTGAATCCGCATCTGATGGAGGATTCTGCTCCTGGAAAATATAATCCGTCCTCACATTAATCCCGGAGCCGCCGTCACCGCCGCTTGTCCGCCCGTTTCCCCCTCCGGTGCGCTCACACCGTCAGCGTCCCTGCGCGGCGCGGCTCATTCACAAATCTGAGGGAGTAAAATCCGGCAGTGAGGAGGAGAAGCTGCGAGATGGAGATAATAATAATCCACGAGCAGAGAAATGAAGATTAGTCCCACCGTGAGATGTTCGGGAAGCTCCGGAGAGAGCCGAGGAGCAGCGGGGAGGGAGAGGCAGCGACAAAAACAAATGTTTAATCCGCGCAGATGATCCAACTTCAGCGGGCAGAGGATGGGGAGCAGCCCCGGGCTCACACCGCAGCATCCCGGCCGGGTGACGCCGGAGCGGAGTCCTGATCCCGGGCAGGAGCGGAGCGTCGTCCCGCTGCAGCCGGAGCCCCGCCGGGCAGTGAAGCGGGCAGAGCCGTGTGCTGAGACCCTCCCGGACCGACGAGCCTCCGCGCTGTGAGCTGATGTGATGTTCGCTCGCTGGGTCTCGGACTGACAGCAGAACATCAGGGGAACATCAGCTGATCGTTAGGACGCGTTTCCGGCGGGGAGCCTTAGAAATAAAAGCCCCGGACAGTCCAGCAGCTCAGACCCGTTTTCTGTTAAAATAGTCCTGTCACTGTTATTTATAAATCACATTTAAGACAACAGATGTTCAGCCAAAGTGCTATCCGGTAAAGAAATAAAATTTATGTAACAAATTTACCCAAAACCTATAAATATTATGTTAAAGACCCTAGATTATTATTAATTATATACATTTACCTAATTTAAATATTAAAATAAAAACCTTATAATATCATTAAGACCCTACAACATTATATATAACAGTGGTTCTCAACTGGTCCAGCCTCAGGACCCACTATGTCTCTATGAATAACGGTCGTTTCCCAAATTTTTGAAGTTCGCTGTTCCTGTTAACAAATTAAGGTTTATTGGGTGTCGTCTCAACGCATTTTGATACAAAATAGAAAACTTTTGGCTTATTTTTTTTTTGCTAATTTTGGTTTATTTGGACGCTTATGCCAAGTTTTGGGCATATTTTGGCCCATTTTGACAGATTCTGAGCACATTTTGGTTCATTTTTGGGACGTTTTAGCATAAATTTCTCCAATAAGCTGGCAGAACCAAATCTAGAGGTTAATACTGGGCAACTACTGGTGTCACCACCACTAAATATCCTGCTACTGAAAGCAAACTGTGTCAAAAGAAGCACATCCTTTAAAAAAAAAGACTTTATACCACTACTTTTTTGGGGGGGGCATGCTTCTGCGACCCTCTAAAAATGGCTTGGCGACCCACTTTTGGGTTCCGACCCACCAGTTGAGAACCACTGATATATAATACTAATTTAATGTCTATATACAGGCTACCTTGAATATCAGTAATACAATTCTCACAGACTAAATGTATATTCTTGTGCCACAACACCAGATGCTAATATTGTTATTAGCTTACCATAAACTCAGTTGGATAGCCTTTATGACAAACAATATTATATATTTTACTGCCACTTAGCTATAATATTTTTATAATAAATCATGGTGTACACAATTTATAAGAAATCCAACATTAGCAAGACTACAAACTGTCACATTAGCATGGATGCTAAGTCTTTACTAGCAAAGAATTCGAGCTAGCTAGCGAACACTACAGCAAGCTAATACTGCATATTCGCCCAGTATAAAGGCAGTTAGTAAGAGTTTAAGACTGATAATACATTTTTTTACTGCTGGTTAGCTATTAAGTCGTTGTATTAGATGATAGCATACATACCTTCTCTAAAATTGAACATTCACAACCCCGCGGCTATCGTTGCAATGCTAATTTGTTAGCACGAATGCTAGGTGTTCACTAGCGAAGAATTCAAGCTAGCTAGCTAGTGCTACAGCAAGATACCATTGTTGCTGGCTTAACATAACATCAGCTACTTAGCCATTCAGGCAGAAAATAATATTTTTTCACCGATTGTTGTTGTTGTTGTAGATCAGGGTCACTCAATGCACGGCTCCTCAAGCTTTAATTGGCGGCTCACATGGTAGCTTACAATATAACACGGCCTGTACCTTGTTTTAAAAAAAACGTGCTACATAAATATACAGTGAACGCTACACTACAAACACGCAAACATCTCGCATTATATTTCTCCTTTCACCTCAGTTAATGTTGTTTCCAAAAGGAGGGGGGGTAACTGTCAAACCTGGCTTACAGCGTTGTTTACGACACCGGCTTACTTGACGGCAGCGCAGGCTTGCAGGTCTGACTCCAACCATCACACTGCCCTGCCCCGATAATCGCGCAGCTTTGGAAAGTGAAATAATTGAACTGCAAACACATGACATTGAAGCAGACTTTCCCACTTTTAAACCAAACTATAAATACAACATGAAGAAAGTCAAGGACGTGCATGCCAGCTTCCACTCATCCCAGTATTGAGGTAATTGTAGTCTTAATTTTAAACGTATTGGCTGTGTTGTTTCTCTTTTTGTGGGATGACCAGTTTATATGTAGAAATGCTCACCTGTGTGGTATATTGTCATAGAAGTGGCTCTCCTCTTGACTTGCCAATGTAAAAAAAATCACTGTTTTAGATGGTGTACATGACAAATCTAACATACTGTTCTATACATGTCCTTTAGTTACATTTGAGATGTCCCTCTTATTATTTTTGCATTTTTCATCATTTTATGTGCCATTGCAGACATTGTTATTTTTGTACTTATGCTCAATTTATGTGTGTTGTGGTGTTTTATTCCTCTTTGTCGTCTTTTTGTCCGGTTCGTGTTATTTTTTTTCTCTCTTTGTTGTCATTTTATGTGTTTTGTGGGGATTTTAAGTCTCTTTACCTCTTCTTTGTAGCTCTTTAAGCAGCTCCAGGAGCTCCTGAACTCTTTAGGAACTTGTACTCAGTGGACGTGTGCCTCCATGTTTGTTATTCTTTTAAAGCAAATATTGTGATATATTAAATTATTGGTTATTATTTATATACCATTATCTCTGGTCTAATTTGTCAGTCTTTAATCCTCGCAGTCTCATTGTAACATTTTATGCTAATTTTTATTATGAAAAACGTGTTGCCACATTCTGAGTTTTATTTTGAAGGTCTAACTTCCACATCTCTGCCCTTATTGCGCTGGTTTGTTGCGCACTTGGCGCAGCTCGGATCGGGAGGTAACCACGACGCACGGAGAGAAAACACCCCGGCGCCTCTGGAGAGCGGCCGCAAAGCACTCTGGGACTCTGAGTTCTTCAGGTTGGATTAATCTTTCACATGTCAGAGGAGAGTAAAAAGAACTACAAATCCCAGCAGAAAGGAGGAAGGAGCTGTCCGCGGTGCTGGTGGGACAAACTGAGGAAAGAAAGTGACATTTATGGAAAATATTTAAGAAAATTCACTGTGTGTCGTATTAAAAAGATTTTTAAAAAAAAAGAAGCACAAAAATATTATTAAAAATGTTATGTAATAAAAAAAAGAGAATAAAAGAAGCATAAAAGCAAAAATAAAATGTTAAAATAAAAGCAGAACACATCAAATAAAGCAATAGAATGTGTTGTTTATCAGAAATGTGAGGGAGGAAGTAGGAATAACTGGAGAAGCTTTTCAAAATCTGACAAATATCAATCAATCAAGGGTGGAAATGAGGGACTAAGCTTCAAAGCAGCTTTTTTATGATTATATAAAATCGTGTTGAATGATTTTTTTCTATGCAAATAACTTTTTACAATACGTTTGATTATTTCTTTTATCTAAAGAGCATAAAAACTGAGAGATGTCCGTCAAAGTTTACTGACTTTTGCTTTGTTTTGTCAAAACATCTTCAAATTCCTGTGGAGATAAAAGAAGGAAAATCAGCAAATCCTCACATTAAAACCTGAAATAGTGAAATATTTAGCATTTAGTGAAGAAAAGCAGGAAGTGCTTTATTGTGTCAAGAATGTTGGTGGAATAAAACCTGAAAAGACTAAATCAAATGCTCATGAAGGATCAGGTCAAAGCTTGGTGAAGATGAAACCATAATGACTGTTCCACTTGTTATTAATGTAACACAAAAACATGTCAGAAGACTGATTTTTCATAACAGCATTCATTAAAACATGATTAAACCAGTGTGTTTGGACTCATAGTCTCTTCATCAGGGAGTAGTTGACATTTAGTTTGGGATATAACCTCTGTGAGTTCATGTTTTTGATTATTTTTCTATTGATCGACCAATCTTTTACATGGAATACGGCACTTTGTACACGTCTAAATACCGTTTGTGTGGTTTGGTATACATACATGTTATCATAGGTTTGAATGGATTACAAGGGTTGATCAAAAAGTTCAGATTGTACCTTTAAAAGTGAAAAATTGTACCTTATGTAAACGTGGCCACCATCCCTGTTGGAGTCGTGCAGTGATGCTCTGCTCCCAGTGCTCCTGCAGCACTTATAACGCTCCACGATGTCCTTTAACGTAAACATGTCAAGCCTCGTCTGCTTTTTAACTTAAATTTTCCGATCTGATCCAAGTCATTTAATATTTAACACCTGCTGATCCAGTCCGACACCATTTTTCTAGGTAATACACACTTCAGGTGTTGCAAATCAACTGTAGTACCTGGTTACGCCTCTTATCATTTAATAGTGTAGCAGTTCCATATTTGCAAGCGTTTGGCTGGTAAAGGGGCACCATGACAAAGCCTCACGTGCTGCTTAATGACATTCGAACAGAGCTCGTGTGTTTAGAACGCACTGGTGTCACGTCAGCTGGTTAAAACAGCGACATTAGCACGTTAAAATCACCGCTGCACTTCTTTCTTTGTTACTGTTTCATCTATTATCGATTGACATTGCTGCGTTGTAAAGAAGAATATTAATATTTGCAGTGCCTGTGTGACAGTGGACGTAAACAAATGATGAGATATTTAAAAAAGGAGGCAAGAATCAATGTTTTTTAAGAGATGGGGCAGAATTTAGCAGCATAAGGAAAACCTGCAGCAGCCTGAATGCTAACAGAGACAGGGAAAGGATCTCAAACTGGTTCTCAGCTGGGAGAAAGAACGACTCAACTAACCTGCTCAGTTAATCTGGAGTCGGAGGTGGCGTTAAAAACTTAGATTTGAGTTGTGTAACAGCCGCAGACACACAATGAATCCAGTAAAAAGAGGTGTTTTGAAAGCAGAGTGTGAATAAAATCTGACCTTCATGTTTGTGTTTCAGGCTTTTGCTGCTCGTGCTGCGCCATCTAGTGGCCAAAACCCCAAACAGCAGCTTCAGATTAAGCACAGAATTAGTGTTTCCTCCCTCACACATTATTTAACATTGATAGGCGGTCTTAATATTTTAGTGTGTTTGCTTTAGATATTGATTTTTTACGTGTTTGGCATGTTTTCTGTTTTGACATATTGGGCAGTTCACTTAAAAAGCACTGTGTTGCCTGTAAACTGTAAAATGATTTATGAGAATGTAGTTAGTGCTGCTGTTATTGTCTTTTGTTACTTTAGATGCAGCCTGACAGCTTCTCCTTCCATCCATCCATCCATCCATTATCTTCTGCTTATCCGGGCCGGGTCACGGGGGCAGCAGTCTAAGCAGAGAGGCCCAGACTTCCCTCACCCCAGACACCTCCTCCAGGCGTTCCCAGGCCAGCCGAGAGACATAGTCCCTCCAGTGTGTCCTAGGTCTGTGTGGTGGGGGAGTTTGAGTGCCTAAATGATCCAGGAGCTATGTTGTCGGAGGCTTTATGCCCCTGGTAGGGTCACCCATGGCAAACAGGTCTTAGGTGTTTCAGGATCGATTTTAAGGTCCTCTTAATGGTTTTTAAATGTCTTAATGGTCTTGGGCCTTCTTATCTTACAGAACTGCTTTTACCGTACAAACCCTCGCGGTCCCTGCGCTCCTCCGGCAGTGGTCTCCTAGTTGTTCCAAAAGTCAGGACACACACACATGGAGAGGCCTCCTTCTGTTATTATGGCCCTCGCCTATGGAACAGCCTGCCGGAGGACCTCAGGGCCGCAGAGAACGTTCATGTTTTTAAGAGCAGGCTCAAGACCCACCTTTTTAGTCTAGCTTTTAGATGATATTTATTTATTTTATCTATATTTCTCTTATCACCTCTTGTTTATTCATGTTAAACCATTTTTACCATTCTTAAGTTCTATCAGTGTTTCTTTCGAGGGAGCCCTCTGTGTCAGGAGCGGTGGTCGGCTGTGGCTGCCTGGGTACCGTCCTGTGGTGCTGGGAGGAGGTTGGGTGTTTAGGTGCCTCCTCTGGGCGCCCTGTGTCGGTGCTCCTGGTGGCCGATCTGCTGCTCTCAGTGCAGACGGCTCCTCTGATGATGCTTCCCCACCTGGTTCATCTGTACCCAGCCTCATGTCCATTATTTTATTTTATTGTTAGCGTTGGTGTGTGTGTGTGTGTGTGTGTGTGTGTAGGGAGCGGTGTGGGGTATGAGTGCAATCCTGTGTCGGTATGCTCAAGGGGTGGGGATGGATGGGAATGATTTTAATATGATTTTAATATGTAAAGCACTTTGAATTACATTTTGTACAAAAAGCGCTTTATAAATAAAGGTTGATTGATTGATTGATTGAGGTGACGGGTCAGACTAAAAGCAGTTCAAGAAGCCCTTATGAAGACATTAAAAACAAGGACCGTGATGTCGCCCGGCAAGGCGCAGCCGGGGCCCCACCCTGGAGCCAGGCCTGGGGTCGGGGCTTGTATGGGAGCGCCTGGTGGCCGGGCCTTTGCCCACGGGGCTCGGCCGGGCCCAGCCCGAACGGACGACGTGGGCCCGACCTCCTTTGGACCCACCACCCGCAGAGGGAACCGTAGGGGCCGGGTGCTATGTGGATCGGGCGGCAGTTGACGGCGGGGCCTCGGCAACCCGATCCCCGGACACAGCTTCTCCTTCCTGTCACAGAAAAACTTTTATTTTGAAATCCTTTTTTGTCCGGCCATCATAACCTCAAAAACTGGGGTTCTGTTAGGTTTATGCTTTTTCTGGTCCGAACATAAACTTGATTTTCAGGAAGAAATGTTGGGAAGATTTCTGCCTCCTCCTGGTGGGACATGCCTGGAACAGATGCCCAAACCATCTCAGCCGACTCCTCTGGATGTGGAGAAGTAGCGGCTCTACTTCGAGCTCCTTCCTGGTGACTGAGCTCCTCACTCGATCTCTAAGGGGGCACCCAGACACCCTACGGAGGAAACTCATTTCACCCACTTGTATCTGGGATTTTATTTTATTTTATTCATTTATTTAATAGGGACAGTGCATATTAATGAACACCTGCAACATTTACAGTGTAAATATGCCAGATTATAGCAAAGAAGCTAGTTTCCATCTGTAGTCCCTTCAGGCACGTGACTAAATACAAAACAGTACAAAATACAGAGACACAATACAACAACAACAACTACACACTAAAAGTTTAGCCACTGTTTTAAGTGTGATTTAAACGTGGTCAGTGTTGGACTCTCTCTTATTGATATTGGGAGACTATTCCAGAACTCGGTGCCTCTGACTGAGAGCACAGTCTGTCCAAATGTGGTTCCCCTGAGTGGAACCTCACAGTCCCCCCGAACTGTGGCCCTGGTGCCCATCCCACCCACAGCCTTTGGTTTGATGAAACCCTGTAATGGAGGAGGGGCAAGTCCATGCAAAACTCTGTATACCAGACAACCATATTTAAAATTAACAAAATTCTCAAAACGGAGTAAGTTGTCTAAAACAGAGCAATGATGAGATGAGGGCGGTTTGTTGTCCAGAATTTTTATGGCTTTTTAAAAAAGTGATTCTATTGGTTTGAGTGTTCTGTCAGGTTATACAACACTCTATATGCGACAGAGTCATAGAGTGTAAAATCATCTGTACAGCGTATAGAGTCATAAAGGGTCTTACCTGTCTAAAATTTACTACATTAAAATTAAGTCTTTGTGAGGAACTTAATATGTTTCTTGAATGTCAATGTCGGGTCCAATGTCAGTCCCAGGTACTTAAAGTCTTTGACAAGAATAAGCTCCACCCCATCCAGGAAGACACTGGACCGTTGTAATTCAGTTCAATTCATTCATTCTTTTGGTCATGACCCAAAGCTCACGATCACAGGTGAGAGTAGGAACGTAGACTGACCGGTAAATCAAGAGCTTCGTCTTTGGGCTTAGCTCCTTCTTCACCACGACGGACCGATACATCTTATATTTTTATCTTATATTTCTAATTAAATTACTTTATTTTGTAGAAACCTGTTCTAAAAAAAGACATGAAAGTGTCTTTTTTTGTAGATTCTTGTTGAAAAGATACAAAATAAATCGACCATGACTCATGTTGGCACTGTACAGTTACGGTAAATGGACAAAGAGTCAGTACCGGGTGTTTAATTAAAGTCTCCGCATGCAGTTTGTAATCCGGACAAATCCCTGCTGCCTGAACTGTAATCCGGCGTTTTGAAGAAAGTTCATGAGGAGGCCGGAAGCTTGTAGCTGATGTTTAAAACGCCGTCGAAGGAATGAACATTATTTACGACTTGCATCAGAAGAAAGTGAGCAGAGAAACCACACGGAGCCTCGCCGAGTCGTTTTAAAAGCATTTTAATGGCTTTTTGCACGTATGTAACAGAGATGGGGAGAAGTCTACGGGTGCAGATCCAACTAGCAGTGACCCCCGGTCCACATCACACCGACCGCCTCGCCCACGAAGCCCCGCCCACCCACCCCTCATCGTGGCATTTATTGATTGTGCAATATGAAGAAATATCTCGTTACTATGGTTACAGTGACAGAGGAATGCACACTATATTTATCAAATCGCCAGAGAATGTAGCACAAAGAAAAGTAAAAATAAAAAAACAAACAAAAAAAAAAACAGAACAGGAAACATTTCAGGGCCAATCACCACCACCGCCCGTCTAACCCCACCACCACCGCCGCCAGCTGTGGTAAAACAAACGCACCCACCTCGGACACTTCAGGGCTCATTGCTGCTGTTTTACGTCCACTTTAACTGGAACCTACGGAAGCCCATGAGTGACAAAATTACACAACAAATCCAACAAACAGGACTGAAAGGTTGTGAGTTGGTTTGAGACGTAAACTCACCTTTTTTTTGGCAGCTGTTCTGACGAAACGTGAAAAGTTGCGCCATTTCAGACCATTTTATTTACGCAATTAATTTCCAGATACGAGCGAAAATATGGTCTGATTTAAAAATTAACTGGTGGCAGAAATTCAGGCCTTGAAGTTCACCATTTCGGGACAAATTTAATCACATTTAATCACCAATTATATTAAAATTGTTCCAGGAAAATTGGAAAAAAAATTGATAGCTTCTGTAAATTTTGGCACTAACGAGCTTCCGTAGGCTAAAAGCACCCAGACAAGTAGCTCCACAGATTTCACTGCAAAGGTTATTGGCGGCAAAAGTCAGAAATAAAAAACAAAAAACAAACTAACGGAGTGCTGAAGCCAACAAGCAAGCGACCATTATTCTGCAACACTTCCAGTAAATGCTTTTTAGAACCAACTTGCAACAGCAACGCTTAAAGTAATTTAGTTTTTTATAGTACACCTACGTCTCCATACTTACTCGTCGCACTAAATGAACCTTAGCTTAACCGTGGAAGAGGAAAACCCATGTTTCCAAAGTAACTAAAGGGCTAATGTTTCAGGAAATGTAAAGAAAACATTAAAAAAATGAACCTTACTGGATGCTTTAAAGTTCGAATTGACAAACATTCTCACTGGTCTGTTAATTATCCGAGCTGCATCGACTCCTTCATTCTGGATTTGTTGTTAAAGTTGTCAGGTAAAGAAACTCAAATGAAGCTTATTACGGTTGGTATTAGTAGTAGTAATAATAATAATAGGTGAAATTAAACACAGGTTTATTTTTTTAACAGTTTGTTATACACAAGTTATACATACAGTTCAAAGCACCGCAGGGTAAAACGCTCCGAATCACAGCGACTCGTTCCGCGATGCTGCAGGAATTAGACAGCACCGGAGCAGAATTTAACCAACAGCAGAATTATTCAGTGCACTAAACGCTGTTTCTGGGTGTTTTTGTTTTTTAAACGTTTCCTTTCGGTGTAATTTCAGAGCTTTACCCCGCCGTGGTCTCGGTTTTCCCCACTACAGAGGGATACACGTCATCTTGCAAAGACAAGGCCTCGCAAAAAAACTGAGGATGGACCCGAACAGGAACTAACTACAACTTCCCGAAAAAAACAAAAAAGAAAACAAAAAAGAAACTGAGACGACCGGTAAACACAACCCACAGAAGGCAGTATTCGACGAAAAAAGCCGGGAGGATGAGGAAGCAGAGAAGAAAAAGAAAACAGCAGGAGATAGAAAACAGAAATATTAATAATAATAATAATAATAATAATAATAAACTGGGATTTTCTGGGAACTCCTCTACGTCGTGTTGTTGTTCAGCGGCAAACTCTTATTTTGACAGCAGCTGCCTGAAGCGTTTGCAGACCCCTCCCCCCCTATTTTTTTCTGTTAAACTTCTAAGATCTTGTTTTACTCTTTAAAATTCCTGCTTCTTATCTTACAAAAACTGAACAGAGGATACAGGTGGAGTGTTGTTGTAGCTGAACTGTAGCTCTGAGCCGACCGGACGGTTGATAGGCACAGAGTGGAGAGTTTTGGCTCGGAGCTTGCATGCTGGAGTCACGCCTTGAGAGGAAGAGGAGGAAGAGGAAGGAAAGAAGAGGAAGAAAGAAGAAGAAGAAGAGCGGCTGCCTGGGGTTCGATCCGACGCAGCAAACTGATCGCTAAATGTTAAAAACTGCTCTTGACGTGTGATTATCCTCATAGAATTACGTTGTTATTACATCACCTGGTTATTTACGGCTTAATTTACACTCTGATTCTATTAATTATGACCGCATCAGCTGCTGTGATCAATAAACCAACAATCGATCGACCCCAAACAGCCGCAGAGGGAGGAGGAGGAGGAGGAGGGATGAAGGAGAAGCGTCTATTTCTTCTTGCTGAACAGACTGAAGCGTTTCTCCTTGTCTTTCTCTCGCTTGCCCGGGCTGGACTCGGCGGCTGCCGTGGCGACGGAGGCGGGCAGCGTCTGAGCGCGTGCGGCGGGGGCGGGCGTGCTGTGGCTGCTGGGCGTCACCTCCGACTTGTCGCCCGACACGGCGGCCGAGATGGCCGAGATCCACGTGTTCATCTCCTCCTGAAGACGAAGGACGTTGACAGGAACGATTAGCAGCAGGTAAACAGTCATCAGATGTTTTTTGACTCTATAATGTTCAGAAGAGGATTAGAGCAACTTTAAAAATAGGATTTAATGTCAGACTAACTGAAAACTCACCACTGGGTTTTAAGGGAATGCATTATTTAAAAAAATCAGCAAAATAGAACCATTTACCAGAGCAAGAAAATGGAAAAGCAGAAAAATATGTTGGATTTTCTGCTTTCCGACGATCCTTGAACTAATCATGTGAGACGTTCAGTTTTGCTGGGAAAATTACCCAAAATCATTTTATTCTGCGCTCCTCGGCACGACTGATTTAGCTGTGACCAAAAGCTCAGGGACTTTAATTTAATTCATTAGAACCAAACATTTTCAACCTTCCAACAATCCATGATTCAACTGTTCTTGTTTAAAAATTGCCAAAAACAACACCATTTATTGAGGTGAATAAATTGATTTTTTTAAAAACTTATTATATAAATAAAATACATACATTTATAATCTATAAATTTATATATTATAATTTATAATGAATATAATTAAAATATAATATTTATTATAATTTTATTTATTTATTTATTTATAATATTTGTTATAAATAAATGTATTTATTTATAACAACAAACTGTAAAAATGAGAAAAATCGTTGGTCCTTGAACTCCTCATCTGTAACGTTCAGTTTTGTTGGGAAAATTATCCAAAGCCATTTTATTCTGGACTTCTCAGCACAACCAGGAAGCCACGACTGATTCAGCTGTGACCGACAGTCACCAGACAAAAATTCAGGGATTTTTATTTAATTTATCAGAACCAGAAACGCAAACAGAGAAAATATCATCGGATTTTCAGCTTTCCTACGGTCCACGATTGATCTGTGGCAAACTTTTCCATCAAAAAGGTGTTTTATTCTTTAAAAATGGATAAAAATAACATCGTTTATTGTAAAAACAAATTGCAAAAATAAGAAAAATTGTTAGATTTTCAACTCTTCAATGATCCTTGAACTACTCATTTGTGACGTTCAGTTTTGTTGTGAAAATTCCTCAAAAATCCCTTTGTTCTACTTTATTCTGGACTTCTCAGCACAACCAGGAAGCCAGGACTGAATCAGCTGTGACCAACAGTCACCAGACAAAAACTTAGGGTCTTTTATTGAATTCATCAGAAACAGAAACTGCAAAAACTGAAAAAGTCCTCTGATTTTAACTTTCAATGGTTCATGATCCATCACTCAGTACATACTATAGTTAATTTAACATATACAACAGTATAATTAGAAGACGGAAGACTTCACTAACAGTTACTATGGCACATAATAAAACAGAAGAATATATGTCTTTTAACACTTACGTCATCTTTGGCTTGGAAGAGATACTCGTTTCCGTCAGTGATCCTGCAGAAGGTGATACATGAATTAATATTTACAGGAAAACATTAAAAAGCCTGAGTTTTCTGTTTAGTTTTTTGTTTACAGAACATTTTTTTCAGTGTCAGATGTTTTGTTCCTGTTATGAAGCAGCTTTAAAGTGAAAAACATCTGCAACATCGCACTGCATTGTTGCAAAAGAAACTACTTTAGAGAACACAACTGCCAAATATAAATAGTGTTGATCTGTTTAAGCTGCAGAACTTTGAGATTCCACCTGCTATAAACAGACTTTCTATTCTTTTTCTTACGTCTGTATAAAGGATAACTGTTCTTTATGCTTAGGTGATGCCATTTTCTGACTTTGAGGGATGTTAGGAGGAAATATAATGTTTTTTAGCCTCTTTATATTTACATTTTGATAAACTGGCATCATTAAAATCAGCTGTTAGCAGCTCCTGACTATACAGACAACTACCACTGGACTACTGGATGAGTATTTACAGTCACAGATGATAATATTCTTGTAAAATCGAGGTTAAAGTCAGTGTTTTTCATCCCGACACCCACTTGAGCTTGAAGACGTGCTTCTTCTTCTTGTAGTCCACGGCCACCTCGCAGACGGCGTCCTTCAGGCTGACGGGGATCTCGCTGTGGTAGGGGATTCCCTGACTGGCGCTCTTCTGGTCCTTGTAGAAACCCATCTCCTGGTGGTTGATCACGCAGTAGACGTTGTGCCACGACCTGCAGAGAGAGTCGGGGATGATCGACACTGCTGAGCCCAAAGTGAACGTCGGAAACATCTGGTCCCGAATAAACAAGTTCACACGGTTCTGATTAAACCTGTCAGAGTTTTTAATCTGCTGCAGTTTTGACAGCGACTGAAGAAACCACTGATTCTTTACTATTAACCCTCTGAACCCCAGCTAGGTTTGGGGCATTTTTACTCACTGTGGCTCATTTTTCACTGCAGTATAAAGTCCTGCATCTCTATGGAAACAGAACAACCATGGCTAGAAGTAGAGAGAACTCAGACATGTCTTATGTGCAGCGTAACACAGTTATGACGCCATAAATCTTATTTCTGGTAAAACAATTAAAACAAACTGCAGTCAACTAGTACGACAGTTTTCCACAAGCGTTAACAACACTGGAAATAAATGGGAGCTCTGCATGCTATAGATATTTTGCTATTTACATTTTTAATTTGTCTCTGTACTTGTCTCCTCTCTACTCTCTCTCTGTGTAAACACTTCCTGCAGTTCAGCCGAAATTAAGACTTTCTGTCATGTGACTGTTGGTCGTAGCTGAGGCTCCGTCCACAGGAAGCCAAAACACTTATAGCTTCAAAAACGTTCTCCATAAAGACGGAGCTGTTCCAGTAAATGTGTCCGTCCACATGAATTCACTTGGAAACGATGTAAAACACATGCCAGGCCTGTTGGTGGCGCTATGACGCCGTAATGGAAACAAGTGGAAACTAGCGGTGGGACTTTAGGCATGTAGAAATCTGTATAGGATATAAACATAGAACATGGCGGCGGCAAATAGGAGCTGGTAGGACTCTAGTCTGGACGGACGATGAGGTGGAACTATCAGCAGGACATACGTAGCACTATACGGAGACATTGTTGTCGTCGTTTTCTGAGTTTGGCGCATCTATGGAGAGGTGGAGCTATGACACAAGCGTGTCAGAAAAAGAAGCGGACAGGGCGTAACAACGGTGCTGCGTACTCTGGGACCTAGGTTCAGAAATGATGGTTTTCAGACCCCCAAAACGCTGACTTGGTGTGGACGATACACGGGTTGGATGAACTATTGGTGTGTTTAGGTCTGGACTCGTCTTCATGTGGACGGGGCCTTGATCTCTCATGTCTTCTTAATTGTAATGGAGTATTTTTCCATTGCTATGTTTTACTTAAATAAAGGATCTGAATATATTTTCTACCACTGCTCATTTCCTCATTTGGTTCTCTGCATCCCAACAACGATGGAATCACATTTTACTCACCAAAAGAAAAACAAAACTGAAGCTCTTATTTAATAATCGTGACTTTCTAGCTGAGGATTTTACAGTTCTGAGATGTTCTTAACTTGCTAGTAAAAATTCCTGTTTGCTGTAAACCAGTTAAAGTAAAGATAACTATCACTGGAACGCTTGAAACTGAAGAAATGATCAGAATTTCTGGTTGGACTTATGGTCTTTATTTGCAATGGTAGTCAGAGATGATGGTGTATTAGGAAAGTGGAAGTCAATACTGGATTTAACCCCTTGACGCCTGAATTTATTTACAAATATATAAAAGCAATAATTTTATGTGTTTTTGATTTCAAGTTGATGCTAAATTAAGTGGAGATTGTTAGATTGTCTATAGCACATATAGTAGATATAAAGGTGTAATGCAACAGGCATTAATGTTTTTTTTTTTATTGATGCCGCAAATGCAGTTCAAAATGGTCCTAAGAGAAACTAATGTTTGCAAAAGGTTCCTAGGTATGTATTGAATATGCACGAACCAGCATTGGGGGAATGCAAACGTTATCTGGGCTGCAGCGGTACGTTGCAAATTTGCGACAACCAGCATTAAGGGGTTAAAAATGTGCATTCCTTTCCCGTGTGCTCAGATCTGACTGAATTATGCCACTAAACCTAACCTCCTCACATCTTTCCCTTTCACTTGAAGTAGTTTCTTTGTGTTGCACCACAGTTTGACAACTGTTCTGCAGCTGGAAGTCACACCACTGCTGTTAAAGTAGCCCAACCTGACTTAACTTTACCACCCAGATACAGAGCGATCACCAGCTGACTCCTACCTGCTTGAAGCCTTCTTGTTGTGACCTTCCCACTCGTGTTTGCGGTGCAGGAAACCCTCCAGCTGGGACGTCGGGGCGTCCTGCTGCGTTTTGGCCGGCAGCGTCGCCGCCTGGCTGGGTTTACCTTTACGAGACGCCCCCGGAGACCCAGAGGGACTCGGCTCCGACACTCCGTTCACCACCTCAGCTCCTTCAACGTTCTCCTGGAACCAGAGGAGACAAGAGCAGTCAGAGAACAGCTGTGGATGGATGGATGGATGAATGTTTCATACACTGACAGAAGCTGTAAATCAGAGCCGCAGCATGCAGAGCAGAGACGAATCAAAGGCTGTGCAGACGCTTTAAAACGATCTAAACTTACCCAGAACGGCCATTTGAATGAACAAACTGACCTCAGTCAACTCAAACCACCAGAAACAACAGAGGGCACCAATCTGAAGCTACACTCTCACATTTAATCTTCCTCTAATCACTTGTAATCTGCTTTGTTTTGAAGCCAAAGACTACAACGCTCTAAAAACCAGCATTCACCTGACGTCGAATCCTACAACCAAGCTACAAGAGGGAAGGAAGAAACAGTGAACACAAGCAAAACTAAGCAAAAAAATGCAGCCAGATCGAATGAAACACCAGCTCACCAAACTATCCCACTGCTCTGTTGGCAAACCCCAAGTTTACTGTGTCATTTGGCGAGAATTTAATAAAAAGAGTCGTTCATTCTGGAAAAATGACACAAGGCTGTAAGATTAGGCAATAATGCAGCTTGATTTAAATTTAAAGTGGCCTGGGTGGTTTAAATGCAATGTTTTCTTCAAACTATAGCAGATAAAATGGAGTTTTGGCGCTAATAAATGTTGAACAACGGTTACTTATACTGAAAATACTGGTCTTAAATAGAGATTTTAAAGTCTTAAGTTCTGAGTCTAACAAATTATTGGTTAATCTACCAATTATTTGTCTGAATAATCAATTGAATGCACGAAAAGTTCAAAAATACACTTGCCTCGTACAACTAACAATCCAAAATTAATAAGAAATTCAATTCACTGGAACATACAGCAAAGAAAAAACAGCATGTATTACTATTTTAACATTTCTGTTGCATCTCTAAATCTGACTGTATTTTAATGACAGTATGTAAACACCAACAGATATTATATTAAATCAGCAAAAAACACTGCCAATGCTCGAAGCCAACAAACCTAAATGCATTTTTAAGTCTGGCAATTTAACATTTATCAACCTTGAGCCTGACTTTACCAAACTTACTAACTTCATCACTAACATCACTTCAAACTAACACCAGCTAATCTTGGAGGTTTAACTAATCCAGACTTCGTAACCATCAGCTACATCAGCCTTTTTAAGCTTAGTGTTTTGTAGCGTTTAATTATTTAGTGTGAGCTCAGCTGGATCCCGGCGCTGATTAGGGAAACATTTGCGACGTATATTAACAGCACATAGAGATGACATGCACCGATTACACATTTTACAACATGCATGATCACAACACCACTCCACAACACACAACATGGTGGACAGCGTGAAGAAAGACGAGGGGGGAGGGGGGAAGAAGCCAGCGGAGGTCAGAGACACAAAATAATCTCAAACAATTAACCACAAAATTGCTTGGAAGTCATTACTGGGCGTCATTATTGGTGAGGGGAGATTGGCCTAGTATCAAAACAGATTTTATTTTTCCACACCACACCCACTCCAACCGGATGCTTATTACCCTCAGCTCTTCAAGGGCCGGACGAGAACGGTTCAGAGGCCGGACCAATCCTGGGAGCTTTTACTGAAGGGCTGCAAGAGCTGGACCGATCCTGGGAGCTTTTACTTAGAGCTTGGAAAGAGCTAAACCAACCGTGGAAGGCCTCAACTTATCCTCACTGGATCCTGAGCTTCAGTGAGTTTCTTAGAGGAAGTCTGTCCAATTCTTAGAGGTGTCTCATAAAGGTTCGACCAATCCTGGGAGCTTTTATTGGTACTATCAAGGACTCAGCTACTCGTCACTGAACCCTGAGCTTCAGTGAGTTTGGCCATTTCTTAGGGGTGTCTGTTAAAGGTTGGTCCAATCCTGGAAACTTAAACTGAAGAGCTGCATGACCTAGGTCAATTCTGGTATCAGGGACTCGGCTACTCCTCACAGACTCCTGACTTTCAGTAAGTTTCTAGAGCATGTTTGTCCAGTTCTTAGAGGTTTCCTATAAGGTTGGACTAACACTGGTGGCTTTTATAGGGTATATCAAGGACTCAACTTATCCTCACTGAATCCTGAGCTTCAGTGAGTTTCTTAGAGGAAGTTTGTCCAATTCTTAGAGGTGTTTGTTGAAAGTTGGCCCAATCCTGGGAGCTTTTATTGGTAATATCAAGAAATCAACTTGTCCTCAATGAATCCTGAGCTTCAGTGAGTTTCTTAAAGGAAGTTTTACCAATTCTTTGAGGTGTCTCGTAAAGGTTCGACCAATCCTGGGAGCTTCTATTGGTACTATCAAGGACTCAACTACTCATCACTGAACCCTGAGCTTCAATGGGTTTGTCCATTTCTTAGGGGTGTCTGTTAAAGGTTGGACCAATCCTGGGAGTTTTAACTAAAGGGCTGCAAGAGATGGGCCAATCCTGGGAGGTTTTATGGGGAATATCAATAATTAAACTGCCTCAAATTGAATCCTGTGCCTCAATAAGTTTGTCCACTTCTTAAAGGTCCAATTCTTAAAGTTTTCTTCGAAGGCGGGACCAATCTTGGTAGCTTTAATCAGGAGTATCAAGACTGAACTACTCCTGAATCAATCCTGAGTTCAGTGAACTCCTTTAAAGGAAGTTTGTCCAATTCATAGAGGTGTCTGTTAAAAGTTGAACCAATCCTGGGAGCTTTCATTGGTTCTATTAAGGACTCAACTACTCCTCACTGAATCATGAGCTTCGTGAGTTGTCCAATTCTTAGAGGTGTTTGTTGAAGGCTGGGCCAATTCTGGTAGCTTTAACTGAAGGGCTGCACCAATCCTGGGAGCCTTTATTGAAGGGATGCTCTAGATAGGCCAATCCTAGAGGTGTTTACTGGAACTATGAGGGACTTAACTTCCCCTCAAAGACTCCAGAGCTTCAATAAGTTTCTTACAACATGTTTATCCCTTTCTCAAAGTTGTCTGTTAAGGGTTGGACCAATCCTGGGAGTTTTTATTGAAGGGATGCTCGAGATGGGCCAATCCTAGAGGTGTTTATTGGGACTATAAGGGACTTAACTTCCCCTCAAAGACTCCAGAGCTTTAATAAGTATCTTAGAGCATGTTTGTCCCTTTCTCAAAGTTGTCTGTTAAGGGTTCGACCAATCCTTTATTGGTAGTATCAAGGGCTCAACTACTCCTCATTGAATCCTGAGCTTCAATGAGTTTGTCCAGTTCCTAAAAGTGTCTGTTAAGGTTGAACCAATTCTGGGAGCTTCAACTAAAGGTCTGCAAGGGCTGGACCAATCCTGGAAGCTTTTATCAGTAATACCAAGGACTCAACTACTCCTCACGGACTCATGAGCTTCAACAAAATTCTTTGTCTAGTTCTTAGAGATTTCTTAAACAGTTGGACCAATCCTGGTAGCTTTTATAAGGAACATCAAGGACTCAACTGCTTATTAAATCCTGAGCTTCAGGGAGTTTCTTAGACTAAGTTTGTGTCATTCTTAGAGGTGTCTGTTGACATTTACGAAACACTGGACCAAACTTGGGAGGTCTTACTGAGAGATTGTCAAGGTTTGGACCAGTTGTAGGATCTATAACATCAAGTTTATAGAGGAGTCATTCCTATGAAGAGTTACACCAAATCCCAATGGTCAGTTTATCTGTTTGAAAGTGGCTGTTTGGGTTTGAATGCTTGAGTTGAGGCTTGCACCTATCTGTACCTTCAGTTTTTCATCTTGCACATTGGAATTTAGGTATATGCTGAAACAAAAATTCTGTTTAGGACAAAACTACGCTACTTATATAACACTAATTTCAATTTAACATCATGGTTATCGTCAATACCTGTATATCAAGACATCCTTATACCAAGAAATAGAAAACCCTTTATGTTAGGAGGTGAACATTTTTAAAATATTCACCACTTTTGTAGAAAACAGGTGCAGTTGTTCACCTTCTTATTCCAAAAAGCTACTCGCCAAATAATAACCTGAGTTTCTAATCCGACAGTTAACCATTAAATACTTGGCAGACTGCTTCTCTACTCCAAAAACATCCCTTCATTTTGTTGACTTTGATCCACGTCACTGAAACCAGCCTGGTGAGTTAAACACATTAAAGTGAAGCCCCAGGATGAAGAACATGAGATGAAGGCATACAACAGAAAATCCAACTGAAATGCTACTGATGGACACAGCATGCAACAAAAAAAAATACAACATCGACACTGTATGTGGAGAGAAGTCAACACCACACATGGATAACACAAAGACAGACAAACCAGAACAGGTCCGAGGGCACTGATTGATTCTGACGGGTTTATTGGGGAATGTGTGTTAGTCAGGAGGGAGCTGGGTGGACATGCAACAGGAGAAATTATAACAGTAAACCATGAAAACAACAAAGACTGATGATAAAACTAGAGCTAAATAAATATGGAGGGAGGTGGCCGACACAAACACACTCACACAGTGGGACATGTGGGTCGAAATGGTTATAATGAACCGTGGAATGACTCTGAAAGTGGATTACGTGATATAGAAGAAAAGAACTTGACATGACTTCAATTTTCTGGAGTGATGGTGGAATTTGTGACAAATGTTTACTTTTAGAGAAATCTGACCAACTTCAGTACAATGAATCTTGCAAACAGTGTATATATTATAAATTGTACACACAAAACTTAACATTAAAATAGAATTATTTAAACCTGGACCCTATTTTGCCATATTTGTTGCTGTAAATAGTTCATAGACACAAATATGTTTGGAATCAGTCCAACTTAAGCAAGACTGCTATAATCAGCAACCGTTAAATGGCAGCGATGTAATCTCACAGGGCATTAAATGTGTAAAAGCGCTGGTTTAAAATTCAAAATTAGCAGATATAGTACCAAAAATTAAAAACTACACATCTTTTTTTAACATACAGTTGTGTGTGGTGCCATTTCTTTGTGAATTTAGCCTTTCATTTAATACTAATTTGCATAAATGCAGATTTGTTTTTCCAAATATTAAATTTTTGATTTTCAGAACACATTTTTACACAATGTGCCCATTCTTTTGCAAATGGGATTGTACAATTTGGTGTATTTTGGTGCTGCTCAGAGGGCTTTAAAGCAGTGAATGCAGCATTTTAAAAATGTATTATCAATCCACAGTAACCATAATTCCTAAATAGTAAACCTTTGCTCATTTTTAAACATTTTCCAGAACACATTAGTGACATAAAATGAATGTAAAGATGAACTGTTACTGGAATGGACTTTCACACATATACAATGTGTGGAAGAAAACATGATGGTTTAAATTGTATGCTGGACTCTATGAACTATATGAAGATGTAGAACATGGGCAGTGGAATGTAGACACACCTGGGACAGGTAGATGTACTTTTTCTAGTTCACCACTTAGATATTTTTGAAAAATAAAAGCGCAGTAAACTAGTAGTTATTTTATTTTTTAATGTAATTAAAAAATAAAGACAGCACATTTTCTGTGATGTAAGATAATTTCTCAAATAGATTTGTGGTTGGATTAATGTGTTAGTGATCAAACTAAACTTTAAGGTGCTTAAAATCTTTTATTTTAAGACGATAACAGTAAGACATGTTTTATCAACGTTTAATGGTGTTTTACCGTATATCTCAATACGCCGACGACACTGTGTTTTACATTAAAGAAAATTATCTTCTATAGAAGTCTTACAAATTCTTTAACAGATTTAAATTCACTTTTTGTGGCTTCTAAACTTCAGTTTGGGATATTTTTCTTACTGGTGGCCTTTTCAGCTGTTCATATTCCACAGCGTGAGTTTATAAATGATGACGTAAACCAGCAGAAACATTAAGAGCTGAGGGGAGAGGATGACGGGAGAGTCGAGCTGAGGGAGACAGAGGGAAGAAGGGAGGAAGGAAAAGGAAAATGAGGGGAGGAATGTGTCGATGGAAGTGTTGTTGGCTTGTTTTGGTGCTTGAATGTGTGTGTTTGTGGTCCCATACACCATTTATACAGTCACACTCACAACAAATAGGGGTTTGTACTGTTTCGTGTCCAAGTTATTGGTGATTTAAAGACTATAGAGCACCGTTTGTTCTTCTTCTAGTCTGTTTCCTACTTCTTTCATTAAACACATGAAGTACAAAAGGTAATGTTAGGCAAAAGTGTGGAAATACAGCAGCTAGAGGTCAGAATTTGATGAAAAACAAAAGACTTAAGATATCATCTACTTAAGCTACTTTCTAGTAATACATTGTTCAATTTCCTCACAGTTTCTTCTTCAGTTTTAAGTCTTAAAAAGCAGAAATAAAATAATGGAATAAGGGTGAGTGTCCATCTGAATCCTCTCTTCGGTCGTGACTTATTTTATTCCCTTTTTTAAATATACTCTTTTCAGCCTGGATCAAGAGTCAGGCATTTAAACAGAAAGTTTTCACCAAATCAGAGAAAAATAATGTTTTGCAGCTAATTTACAAACATGAAACTTAAAGGAATTAGCTTGTAATCAAAGAGGACCTTTTAGAAAAGCCTCCCAATAAATAAAAGCAGCATTACAACCTTTAAAGCCACATCCAGACGAATATATTTTGACTTTAAAATGCAAATCTTTGACCACATTTAGTTTGAGAAATCCGGTTTTGCATTTAGTCTTAACACAGCACCTTATTCATGTCAGCTAACTTACTACAAACTCATTGATTTAATGATAAAACTAATTTTACTCACACAATGCTAGAAAATAAGCTTGTTTTTTGCATGTTTGAATGGATAATAGGGCAAAAGAGTAGTTTGAATCTTCCACCTTCTGTTTGATCAACAGAAACTCTTCCTGTTAATCAGCCTTTAAAAGAAGGATTCAGATGGACACTGAGGCCTTTTATTAAACCTCTTGAATCAGTCGAACTGCTGCTTTAAGATGCATCAAAATCAAAACTGAACTAATAACAACTTCCTGGTTGGTCCTTTCACGCTAACAGAACTTTACAAACCAAAACTACATTTCCCATCACTGCTTTCTGTCTCTTATTAGATAATTAGAGGTGATTTAGAAGCTTCTTGTTAAAGGTAATTACACTAACATGACACCTTTAAAGCTAAACTCGTTACACTTATAAAATAAGACATTATTAATCAGTCAGAAGGAGGAGCAAACAACAGGAGATAAATACAGGAATATTATCTGTGTGTCAACAACGCAGCAGGTTAACAGCAGTCAAACACGTTTCTGCATGAGGTTAAAGTGTTTGTTTTTTTTTATCTTTGTGATTATATTTAAATATACTGAATGTGGTTTGCATGTGTCAGGGCGCAGCGGCGGTCCTGCGGCCCTGCAGGGTGCTGCTGTATTTCTGGTAGGCAGGAGAACGATAACTAACCCTGGGAGACTCCTGGTCGGACGGCAGCCCGTTCTGAGACACCGGCTCGCCCTCCCTGCAGAAACAGAAAACACAAACACACATTATAAACACGCAAATACTTTAGTTTATTCTGACAAACTCATTCCATTCTATTCTACATGTCTCGTTTATTAAAAATGTTGAATTTAAACCATTGTTCTGTATCAGATTCTGTAAAACACAACAACTTCTGGCACAACCGGGAAGCCGCTAGTGACTCAGAAAGTTCTCGGCTGAACTGCAGGCTGTGTATAGAAAATGCAAGTTGTAAAATATCTGTAGTATTTAGCGTCACTACTTTGTCTTCCAGTATTTGCAACACCTTGATGTTGATTTCAGCAATTAAATAAATCATAATATGTGTATTTGTATAAAGATATTCTCTGAACTACATTCAGATATCACACATCGACTTCTGCGTTATTGGTATTTTTGTTAGTGTGAGCTCAAACATTTCATGATGCCCTACATTTTTTTTCCATATTTCAACTCACCCATAATCAAAGATCATTTGATCAGTATTGCAGATTCTAAATCAATGACATGATGAGAGATAAGAGTGGAGCTTCTTAGATGTTGTGGTTCAAAAAGCCTCATTTTTCAATGTGCGAAAAAAACTGCTCAAAGGGCAACATTTAAATAATTATATCTCAGAAAGTATTTAATATATGAAGCTCAGATTTCACAGATGCCATTATAAATATCTCTAGTTTATGACAAGCAAACCAGAGATGGTGGAGCAGAAGGAGCCCGATGATTTGAGACGTAATAACACGGTTGTGATGATATATTACAACATGATAAGTGTTTATTAATCACACATTGGGGGAATTTGCATTCTAACAGCAGCAAAGACAGGGCAAACATTTAGGAAATGTAAGAAAAAAACAAACAAAAAAAAGACATATAAAACAAAAAATATACATAAGTACTAACTCAGATTGTCCAACTTCCTCTGAATGTGGGAATAACAATATTGCACATATCAATGGTATTACACAGATTCTTGTATATGTAGGAGAAATATAATATACCTGAATAATTTACATATTATGGATTTAAACCCTACAAAAGGTAATAAAATACTACTTTACCTGATGACAGATAATGAATAATAAGGCCGGGACCTTACAGAGTAACTAATTCCATAATAATTCAGATTAAATTGGTTGTTTTCCAGTAAACCTCGGTCTGGATGAACCTCCACCACCTCACCTTTGCTGAGCTGCAGCCTCGGCCGTCTGACCCTCGGCTGCTGGTGGTTGTCTCCTCCTTTCTTCTTCCTCTTGCCTTCTTCTCACTTCCAATAACTCCATCTGAACACAGAAAGACAAAGTCAGCGTCTCCCCTTTCAGCCTTTAGACCAAGCCCGGTGGATTCTCAGACGTCCCACCGTGGTCAGCCTCTCCAGAGCGGCGAAGCGTTCCTCCCAGGTGGCGGCCGACTTCTCGAAGGCCTCGTGGCGTTTGATGAGCTTCTCCACCTCGTCCACGCTCTGTCCGATCTCCCTGCTGGACAGGTAGGGCTCCTGCCCCAGCAGCCAGGACTCGGCCACCCCGGCGTCCCTGGAGAACTGGTGCACCTCCAGGACTGGACACACATTTACACATTAAAACCACAGTTCCCTATAATAATAATAATAAAATGCATACATAAACAAACATCTCACCCAGTCTCAGCCACTCCCATCTGTCCTCCCACTTGTCAATCATGTCTTTCCTCTTGTCCGTCAACTGTAACAACTTTTCTTTAATCTGCAGGGAAAAAAAGGATATTTAAATGCAAAAAATTACCTGATTAGGCAAGAAGTTTATGTTTGTGTTGGCGTTTATCAGTTTGTTTGTTTGTTTGTTGTCTGTTAACAAC
Organism: Dascyllus trimaculatus; assembly: GCA_024666655.1. Taxonomy (NCBI): domain Eukaryota; kingdom Metazoa; phylum Chordata; class Actinopteri; family Pomacentridae; genus Dascyllus; species Dascyllus trimaculatus. The sequence goes on along the minus strand of CM045464.1, from coordinate 6,788,524 downwards.
TTTATGCAAAAAAGTTCTGAACAGATTTTGATGAGGTTTTCAGGAAAGGTGGATGATGGGACGAGGAACAGATGATTAGATCTTGGTGCTGATCCGGATCACTGTCTGGATCCTGGAGTTTGTTGCAGGATTCTTTAGCATTGGGAGATAGGGACATGTGCATGTATATGTGCATGTAACTCCACAATATATGTCCAGACTGCTTGGTAAAAATACAGGATCAGTTCCCACTAATTTCTACAACATGCTAAAATTTAAACCAGATCCAGGCTAAATTCCGGATACTACGATCCAGAACAGTAAAACCTAGAGGATCTGTGGAATGGTCATCACTGTAAGGTAACAGATGAAGATCCAGACATGCAACCAACACCAACATGTAGCTGAGACTCTGCTGAATCAGGAGGATCCAACAGATCTGTTGTAGAATCAACAGCTATGGAGCTGGATCCAGAAGAAACCACCGTTACCCAGAAAGAGATCCTGGTGAATAACTATTGAACTAATGATGATATCAATGTGAATCCAGATGCTAAGGGTTTGTTTTCTGGGTCAAGGAGTCTGATAATGTAGATAAAACAATCCTGGGATGATTATTTCTGGGTGTAAATCCCAACATGGGGTGAAATGAGCTGCTTGGAGGAGGTCTGAGCTCTCTGAGGGGTTTTCTAGTTCCAAATGTCTTCATGTGAAATGGACAAATTATTACTACAAGTTCAGTCATAAAGAACAAAACATCAAAACTTTTAATCCTCTGAACCCAAAAACCTGCTGGCAGGTTTGAAAATCACCAAAATTTCACCATTTATCAGAACTAAAAAGTGTAAAAACTGAAGGAACAGCTGGGTTCTCAACTTTCCAACGGTCCTTGAAGTAATACTATGTGACGTGCACTTTTGTTGAAAAATGAACCAAATCTAAACTATTTTATTTTACATGTCTGGTTTTAAAATTTGGTAAAAATGATCCGTTTGCTTTAAACATATTCTGCAAAAAACAAAAAATTCTGCACTCCTTGAAGCAACCATGAAGCCATGAGTCACTCAGCTGTGACAAACAGTCATGTCAAGAAAATTCAGAGACTTTTCGGCTAAACTGCAGGCAGTGTTTACACAGAGCAGAGAGGAGACTGATAAGGAAACAAATTAAAAGTGTAAGTAGTGAGTAACTTCTTGAACACCAACTTGTGCCACTATTTTTCTTTCTAGTTTTGGTAATATCTGTTGGAAGTTCCACATTTTTAAAATTTTTGAACAACAAATAATCCATGAAATTCAGCTTTACTTTTAGTTTTTTAAGATTTATGTCATTATAACTGCGTCACACTGTGCAGAGACATTTCTGAGTTCTCTCTACGTCTAGTCATGGTTGTTCTGTTTCCGTAGAGCTGCAGAACTTTATACTGCAGTGAAACATGAGTAAAAATGTGACAGAAGCCACAAAAAAAGCCCACCTCCTCTGAAGCGTAGTGCTTCCTGGCCAGCAGGGCTTTCCCCAGCTCGATGCAGGCGGTGAAGCTGTCGTTTCGGGCGTCGATCTCGGCCTTGATGCCCTGATGGTTGTTCATCAGCAGCTCCACTGAAGACACGTCTCTGTAAACAAGACAAGCAAAACCACGTCAGCATCATGAAGAGGAAGAAGAAGCAGCATGTTTACTGTGGTGCTGATGAATTCTGCTGATGCGTTTGTTTTAATCAAGTGTAGTTTTATTGTTGGAATATTTCACTGCTTTATTTTATGTTAGAGTGATTTATTAATATTCTTCAGCCTAGACCCCCGTATCAAGGTCATTTTAGCTAAACAGAGTGAAACGCTGCAGACAGGCTGCAGGAGGAGGTGCATGAGTGTGTAATGAATTTGAATATCTATGTCAGAGCACCACGAACCACTGACTCATCCAGACTGAGGTGATGAAACGAGGTGAAACGCGTCTGAACTCTCCTACCTGGGCTTCTCCTGGGCCTCGATCAGACGGATGACGTCCTCCATCCACAGCATGAGGTCCCTCACCATGCTGAAGAACCGGAACTTGTCCGCGGTGTCGACCAGCTTCACCCGGCGGCCCTCCACCGCCTCCAGCAGGTTCTTCCAGGCCTCCAGGACCTGAGGGGAGGACGAGACGAAACGCAACAGGGGTCAGACCTGAGGGACCACGACCTGAACACCAGAGCTGCTGAAACCTGATAAACGAAGCTCCGTTTATTGAGAATTACTGATCCTAATGTGTGAATTCATGGAGGAGGTGTCCTTCTGTAAAGACACAGTTTGCTGAGGCTAGTCTCGCTCAGGTCCAGCTGTTCTGTTGAGGAGCATCGCAGCCCGGGGGAGTTAAATAAATGGGACACAAGCAAATAAAAAACAACGCATTCACCGTGCAGATTGCAGAGGCATAAGCTCCGTACGAAGCGATATAGATAAACATCCATTTACTGTTTTAACAGATCAGCGAGCAGCACTGCTTAATGCAACGTGAGAAGCTGGTATTTTATAAGGAGTTCCAACCTCACAGCCTCCATGTTGTCATTGTTGTTGTGTTCGCATGTGTTCGTACAGCCTCGAGACACTCTGGTTTAACAGTAACTGACTGCTGAGCTGTTCTAAAAGATTTTAGGCTTGTCTCATATATTGTTTAATAAAAAATAGGAATTTTTGACCCGTTTTGCAGGTTTGTTGCTTGGTGTTTGGCAATCTTAACCCTCTGAACCCCAAAAACCACTGGGAGGTTTGAAAGGTATTTTATACTTAAAAAAAAACAAAAAAACAACAACAATTATTTAATTTATCAGAACTATAGAACTAGAAACTGTACAAACAGTAAAGCATAATTGGATTTTAAACGTCCTAACGGTGCCATTCTGTCAGAAAAATGAGCCAAACTGAAGCTAGATACTTCATCAAAATCATTTTATTTTACATGTTTTATCAAAAAAAATCGAGGGGTTTTCAACTTTCCAACAGTCCTTGAACTAACATTGTGTGACGTGCACTTGTGTTACAAAAATGAACCGAATCTGAGCTTAAAATTCAGATATTTCTTCAAAAATCACTTTATTCTACATGATTGGTTTAAAACTTTTTCAAAAATAAAGCCTTTGCTCTAACCAGATTCTGTGAAAAAATAAAAATTCTGCCCTCCTTGGTGCAACCATGAAGCTATTAGTGACTCAGCTGTGACCGACAGTCATGTTATAAAAATTCTGCAACTTTTCGGCTGAACTGCAGGTTGTGTAGCGACAGATACGGAAACAAATTAAAAATGTAAGTAGTAAAATATCTTTAGTATGGAGCCCTTAAAGGGACACTGGCAGAAAAAACATTAAAATGTAAGTTTTGCATGCTCACAAGATAATTCCCTGTTTGTAAACTGCAGACGTCTGAAAATGAGAATACAGGAAAGATATTCACAGATTCAGACTTCCGGCATCAATAACTCGTTAGCGATACGTTGATAAAACATAATCGATGCCTCTTTCCATCGTTGTCAGGTAGACAATGTGCTACAAGCCCAGCTTTATCAACAGTAGCTGTCTTTCAGGCTGCAGAAGTAACACTGGTGTCTATGTGTAGCCGGCTGGGCGATGAGTGAACAGGGACCGTCTGCAAATTTCAAAACAACAGCGAAGAGACACACCACACAGATATTCAATAAGGTCACCCTGATCCACTGTAGTGTCACCAGAATCACTGCAGCCATCGACTGGCTCCTGTTGATCAAACCACAACACTTGGTTTGAGATACATGTAGATATAAAAATCATACCGTCTGAAAAATTGCAATTTGCAGACGGTCCCTGTGCACTCATCGCCCAGCCGGCTGCATATAGACACCAGTGTTATTTCTGCAGCCTGAAAGACAGCTACTGTTGATAAAGCTGGGCTTGTAGCACATTGTCTACCTGACAACGATGGAAAGAGGCATCGATTATGTTTTGACAACGTATCGCTAAAGAGTTACTGATGCTGGAAGTTCGCGTTCGCATTTTCGTGTTGGAAAAATGTAATGTTGTGCATGTTGATTCCAGTTTTTTTCATTGTTTGTAAAATAAATAATCAAAGAAATTGAACTTTTTTTGCATTTTTTTATGATTTATGCGTTAAAACTTGCTATATTGCACATAAAAACAATTCTTTGTCCTTCCAGTTGTGGTTGTTTTGTTCCCATAGAGGTGCAGGACTTTATACTGCCATGAAAAATGAACCCACAGTGAGTAAAAATGTAACCCTGAAACCTCTCAGGGGTACAGAGGGTTAATATCAATGCTAACTGTAGCACTATAAATCAGAATAGCCATGTTAATCTGTTAGCAAGCAGGGCTAAGTTCTACTAGCGAAGAGCACAGGTCTGATTTAGAGACTAACTCTATTTCCAGTCACCCCGCCCGACACCGAGACACTTTTCACAACGTTGATGGCTGCAGACGACTGCAAGCAGCGATGCTTTGCGAGCTACAAGCAGCTACATGTAAGCAACCACTGTGTGCAGCTACGAATACGACAAATGCATTTTAAATTAGTTGGGAAGGAGCTACGCTAGAGGTCAGGATTCTCTGTTGTTCATCGTCAGACCCAAACTGTATTTGCAAACTGCTCGTAGCATTTGTTTTAACCCCCTCAGAGGCCCAGGCGGGTGGAGTTTACGGCTTATTGTCACAATCAGAATGCAGAAATCCACCCAAACATCGATACAAGAGAGAAGAAAAACAAACCTCACGAGTGTTTGCAAATCACCAGGTCTGCGGCTAACGCTAGGCCACAAGTAAACTGCATGAGAAAGGACTAAAATGTCTCTAAAAGCGATCAACATTTTAGTCGGAGTATTAAAAGAAAGTCTAAAACTGCAGCCAAAATGAACGCTGATGCAAAGCCGATGTTTCTGGTAAACGGAGTCTCACCTCTCCCTTTCTCTTCTGGGTGGACAGGGAGGATATGCAGGGAAATGGACATACAGGGAATGGTCAAAACACAGCGCCATCAAAAACACTCACTGCTCAGCAATGTCAACACTCTGGTTACTGTCAGGAGACGACATGTCGGCACCCAAAATGAAACCCCTCGAGAACTTTAGGTTTCACGACTGTGATGGATGAAAACATCTGCCGGTAGCTTCGTAAATATAAAGATGGAGGGAATAAAGGATGTTTGGTTTGAGCTACAATTCAATAAATGCATTTCAGTGACAAGAATTTACAAGAAAGACTCTTTCATGTCAAAGTGAAAACAGACTTCTATGCATAAATATTGCACCCCCTTCAATTCAGTATATAGGAGATACAGTATTAAGCCTGTGTGGATATGTGTCAGTCAGCCTGAACACCTGGATGCTGCAGTTTCACCCCTTTTTTCTTTGCAAAACTGCTCAAACTCTGTCAAGGGGATCATAAATGAACACCTCTTTTCAAGTCCAGCCACAAATTCTCAGTCGGATTGAGGTCTTGGCTCTGACTCGGCCTCCAGAACATTCACCTTGTCGTCTTTAAACCATTTCTGTTCTTGCTGGAAACCAAATCTTCTCCCAAGTCGCATTTCTCTTGCAGACTGCATCAGGTGGTCCTCCAGGGTTTCCTACACTTTACTGCCCTCTATCTTTATAACCCTTCCAGGGCCTGCTGCTGAGAGACATCCCCACATCATGATGCTGCCACCACCATGCTTCACCTCATAATGATGCCACCACCATGCTTCACATCATGATGCTGCCACCACCATGCTTCACGTCATGATGCTGCCACCACCATGCTTCACCTCATGATGCTGCCACCGTCGTGCTTCACTTCATGCTGCTGCCACCGTCGTGCTTCACATCATGATGCTACCACCACCGTGCTTCACCTCATGATGCTGCTACCGTCGTGCTTCACCTCATGATGCCGCCACCACCATGCTTTACCTCATGATGCTGCCACCACCATGCTTCACCTCATGATGCTGCCACCACCATGCTTCACCTCATGATGCCGCCACCACGACTCTTTACCTCATGATGCTGCCACCGTCGTGCTTCACCTCATGATGCTGCCACCACCGTGCTTCACCTCATGATGCTGCCACCACCATGCTTCACCTCATGATGCTGCCACCACCATGCTTCATGTCATGATGCTGCCACCACCATGCTTCACCTCATGATGCTGCCACCACCATGCTTCACGTCATGATGCTGCCACCACCATGCTTCACCTCATGATGCCGCCACCACCATGCTCCACAACATGATGCCGCCACCACCATGCTTCACCTTATGATGCTGCCACCGTCGTGCTTCACTTCATGATGCTGCCACCGTTGTGCTTCACCTCATGATGTTACCGCCATTATGCTTCACGTAATGATGTAGCCACCAATTGGCTTCACGTAATGATGCTGCCACCACCGTGCTTCACCTCATGATGCTGCCACCACATTGCTTCATGTTATGATGCTGCCACCACCATGCTTCACAGTGGGGATGGTGTGTTTGTTATGATGATGGGCAGTGTTTGGTATCCGCCAAACACGGAGATTAGATTGATGGTATAAATACTCAATTTGGTCTCATCATACCAAAGAACCTTCTTCCAGTTGACTTGTGAGTCTCCCACTCGTCTTCTGGTGTCCTCTTCTAGTCCAGATTTATTATGAGCGATTTTTCAACAGTGTCTTTCTCTTTGTCTTCCACGAAGCTTTGGTGTACAAACAGTCTGTCCCATCTCAGCTGCTGAAGCTTTAAACTCCTTCAGAAGAGTCATCGGTGTCTTGGCGACCTGGCTGGAAAACTTTCTGGTATCCGTCACCCGACTTGTGATGTAAATAACCTTTTCACACAGTTGCTTGGAGTTTGTCTTCATGGTGTAGTTATATCCAGGAGTGCCGATCCACCAGTGATTGGACCTTCCAGATACAGGAGTCTCTATACTACAATCACTGAGACACATTCACTGAACTCAGGTAATCTCCATTTCAATAACTCCGTGTCACCAACTGGCTGCACTTAGTTGAGTCTCTTTAATGGGGGTGAATACTGATGCAACCACTTGTTTTACATTTAATATGTTCAATTAGGTGATATTACTTTGTAGAAATCTGTTTTCACTTTGACATGAAAGAGTCTTTTTATACATTCTTATCAAAATACCTTAATTATACTGACCATGATTTAATGTTGAAAACCAACAAAAGGGGAAAACCTCCCTTTTTAAAGGCACTGTAACCGTTGAATTCCAGAAAAGCCTAAATCTGGGCACATTTTATTTACTTAATAATCAGAATATTTATTCTTCTTTGCCAACAGATTAGCCTTAACAGAATCAAGCATCGAACTCCAGCACTGTTAAACAAAAACCACCTGATGATTTGTGGCATTTTAATTTCTGTTTTCTGATTTATGAAGTGACAAAGAAGGAAATCTAAAATCCCCTCTGCAAGAGACTTTGGCCCTAATGTATCGTTTAAAAGGGGGAAAAAATAACCTTAAAGCTGAATTAATGTAATGTTTCGAATTTTCTTCTGGGAATTAATGCAAATTAGTGCATTCTTAAATGTATAATGCCTAATTTGCACATTTAAATATAAAATAAAAGTAAAAATCACTGTCTTAATGATTTAATGCATAACCATATACAGAGTGTGTTGCCTCTTCTCAGTTTCAACACTTGAAATTAAAGTTTCTGTCTGCTCCTTTCTCTGTACCAAGCTAATCTCTGTGTAAGACAGAGGTTGAAAGGCTGTTTTAAAAAAGTCAGACAGTTCCTATAAACTTCAGAAGGTTTCTCTTTGACTTTGAGTTTAAAAACATGGAGGAACAGAGGGAAAAATCCCAAAGATGTGACCGATTTATCCCCCTGATCTGGCGTCTTCAGACAGAACGTGGAGTGAATTTTCACCTACCTTAGAAGAGTCTCTTCTGCTTCGTACCTTCTACTTTTAAAACTCACTTTACGTTGTGTCTGAATAGATTTTTTAACTCCTTCAACCAATTTGTTGTCCCATAAAAACACCTTTTGGACTAAAACATATCATCGGATGGACCAAATCATTAAAATATCACATTCCTTTCAGGCGACGATGCTCAAAAACGCATCATAAAAACAACGGGCAGTAAAGGTCAGATAAACAATCAATAAATTATAAAGCTAGTTGATTTTGAGTCTTGACGAAACCTCATAAGGAGCTCCACTAACGAGTGAAGACACGTTATTATGGTGTTTCCAGCATTTTGACCACGCCCTGTAAGATTTTAATTATTATTTACAGCTCTAGCCATCTTCTATTAACCTCTGGAATAATCAAAACAGGTATTTGTGAGACCCTAGCTTGTGTTAATGTCTTTATACAGAGCAGAGGCTTATTATTAATTTTATTTCAGATACTGACTCCATCTTTACAATTAATGTGCTATATTTTCCAGTCAATGCATAGGAACAGTGCAGTGTTAGTGCAGCAGCAGTGCAGCATGCAGGAGGCAAAGAGCCTTTTACAGTGACGTCATTAACATCAGTGCTGCGTCCAGTTCATTTTAAATCCAATCAGCAAGAGACAGAGGGTTTCCGCTGTGTTTGCATGTGAGAGATGTGCCCTGAATTGAATTGGAAGTGAACTGAGCCCAGTCCTGATGCGGTTCGTGTTTCACTTTAACTCACCTCTCCTTCTCTTTTCTGAATGTCGTCGGCTTTGTCTCCAGCGTACGCCGACTGCAGGCGGACGGCGTCTTCTTGAAGCTGCCGCACCTGCAGGAGAAGCAGCGAGGAGAAAGTTCAGGGAGGTGCAAAACAGGATCACAAAGAGACACAAAAAGACTTCAAAAAGAGGCAAAACAACCACAAAGAAACTAAAAACAACCACATGGAGATGAAAAATTACCACAAAGAGACACAAAACAACCATGAAAAGACGGACAATGACCACAAAGGGACTAAAAGTGAGTGCAAACAGATGCAAAACAATCACAAAGAGATGTAAAAATACAATAAAGACATGCAAAAAGACCACAAAAAGTCACAAAACTACCACAAACAGATGCATAAAGACAAGAAAGACAACAAAAATACTCAAAAAGACCACAAAGAAACACAAAATGACCACAAAAGAGGCAGAACAGCCGAAAAGAAATGAAAAATTTCCACGAAAAGATACAAAACAACCATAAACGGATTCAAAAAGACGACAAAGACACTCAAAAAGCCACAAAGAAACACAAAAAGACTACAAATGGATGCAAAAAAACCACAAAAGACACAAAATGACCACAGAGAGACACACCAGAGCCACAAAAAGATGCCAAACAACCACAAAGAAATGAAAAATGACCACGAAGACATGCAAAAAGACCAAAAGGAGACACAAAAATGACCACAAACAGAGATAAAATGGTCACGAAAGGCCAAAATTATCAGAAAGAGATGCAGAACAGGGTCTGAAATACAGAAAACTATGAAAATAAGATGCAAAACAACCACAAAAAGAAGCAGAGCAATCAAAAAGAAATGAAAAACAACAACAAACAGATGCAAAGTATTGACAAAGGGATGCATAAAGTCTATAAAGAGTTGCCAAATGATTACAAATAGGCACAAAATGACACAAACTAATACAAAATGATCAGAAAAAGAAGCAAAATGGTCATAAAAAGATGCAAAACTATCACCAAGAGAAGCAAAATAACCACAAAGACTTGCAAACAGCCACAAATAAACATAAAACAACCATTAAGGACTGTACCTGTGTTCCCAGAGCCTGAATGTCGTGTTCGAAGGTGGTGTGCATCCTCTGCAGGGTCTCCACGGTGTTCTGGTCGCGGCCGAGCTCCTCTGGAAGCTTCTTGTGTTTGTCCAGGATGCGGTTGAGGATCTCCTTGGCGTCGTGGTAGAACTTGTGGAGCTCGTAGGAGGCGGCGAGGATCTGCGTCCGGGTGTCGATGAGCTCCAGCAGGTCGGCCCAGGCCTCGTTCAGACCGTCCTTCCACTCGGCGATGGTGGCGGCGTCACCGTGGCCGGCGTTGATCAGATCATCCGCCAGTCGGTTGACGCCGTCCACACGCTCCTGGCCGATGTTGCCGGTGTCGCGGGCGAATTCTCTGAAACGCTCCTGCAGCATCTGAAGGACAGAATGAAGAAACACATGTTGAGCTGCAAGTGTAGACATGCATAATGGAAAAACACAATATTAAAATGATTTTTTATCATTATCAGTTTTTTTTATTTGAGGAAACTGAAAAAAATGCTTGAAGATATGCTTTAACATATTTATTTATAAAAAGGAGCCAACAGGAGCTAACAGGATCTAGTCGTAGCTATCACAAGTTAACAGAATCCGTCAGAAGCTAACATGAGCCATCGGAAGGTAGCAGGTGCTAACTAGAGTTAATAGGAGCCACAAAGTGCTGTCTAAAGCTAAAATTACATTATACAATCCATCAAAAGCTAATAGAAGCTATCTGAAAGTAGCAGGTGCTAACTAGAGTTTACAGAGGCTAATAGGAGCTAACAGGAGCCACAAGTGCAATCTAAGGCTAAAATTACATTATAGAATCCATCAGAAGCTAACAGGAACTATCTGAGGGTAGCAGGTGCTAACCAGAGTTAACAGAGGCTAATAGGAGCTAACAGGAGCCACGAAATGCTGTCTAAAGCTGAAATTACATTATAGAATCCATCAGAAGCTAAAACAAGCTATCTGAAGGTAGCAGGTGCTAACTAGAGTTAACAGAGGTGAATACGAGCTAACAGGAGCCACGAAGTGCTATCTAAAGCTAAAATTACATTATAGAATCCATCAGAAGCTAACACAAGCTATCTGAAGGTAGCAGGTGCTAACTAGAGTTAACAGAGGCCAACAGGAGCTAACAGGAGCCACAAAGTGCTATCTAAAGCTAAAATTACATTATAGGATCCATCAGAAGCTAACACGAGCTATCTGAAGGTAGCATGTGCTAACTAGAGTTAACAGAGGCTAACAGGAACTAAGAGGAGCCACAAAGTGCTATCTAAAGCTAAAATTACATTATAGGATCCATCAGGAGCTAACATGACTTCTCTTGAGCTAACAGGCGCTAGATGATGCTAACAAAAGCTAATGTTACACAAGAGCCAACTTGAGGAGTTAGCTAGAACCAACTGGAGCAAACAGAAGCTAATAGGAGCCAAAAAGGCCAAACAAGCACCATCAGGAGCAAACAGAGGCTTTCTGGAGCTCAGAAGACCTAATTTGAGTTAAAGAAATCTTTCTTTGGTTTATAGCATGCACCAAGATGCCACTGGGAGCTAAAAAGGGCAGGCACAGACTTGAGTCTAGTAGGAGCTAACAGGAGCCACCAGGTGCTAACAGGAGCTATCTGAAGCTAAAACAACCTCACAGGATCCATCAGTAGCTAACAGGTGCTAAAAGAAGCTAACAGAGGCCAGTAAGTGCACTGAATTTCAAGCTGATCTAAAAATTAGTAGTTTTACAGCCAAAAATACAAGGTAGGGTAGGAAGATAATTTGCTTAAAACCAAAAAGGCAGCACCTCCAAACATATAACTTGACATTTTTGTTGTTTGGAAGTTGCTAATACTTGTCAGAAATTTGTTTGTCCTTATTTTTTGTTCATGAGCAACTTGCTTTACATGTTAACTGTAATTCCTCTATAAATTGTAGGCCTCCATTTACGAGTACGTAATAATATAAGTGTGGAGCTAAAATTTAACTAAAATTTGACCAACTTGACAGAAACTCCTTTGTGATTACGCAGTATGTAAATAATTAAATGAGTGCATTGTACTAACGGTGACATGCTCGTAGTCCTGGCCCAGCTCGTGGGATCCGGCCACCACCTCCCTCTCGGCGATCCACTGCTCCAGGTCGTCCACCTCCCGGTTGAGCTGGAAGAGGCGGAAACGCTCGTCCAGTTTTCCCCGACGCTCCTCCGACAAATCCTTCAGCCCGGCGTAGAGCTTATCCACCTGAGACTGACGCATACCGATGCGCTCGCTGCAGGACAAAGACATAACATCAGGAATTATTGATTATTACTAGGGATGTCCCGATTAGGTTTCTTTTGCTTGCCATCTGATACATAGTCATTTTAATATCTTTTGCCAATTTGATATCATTTTCCTAGATAATACACCCTTCTGGTACATTAAATCCAATGTATATACTTGACAACTGAATATCTCTGCAATGCAATGAGGAAAAATTGGATTTCTGCATTCAAACTTTTCCTTAATGTTATAGAAAGTGGTCCGGAACCTTGTTGCAAAGCTCCAGTAGGACATTGTTTAAAATGCAGAGCTTCAAAAGACAGAGAAAACCCATATTCTCTACATACGCGAAAATGTATTGACACCAGTTGTACTACCTGGTTGTTCCACCAGGTGGTGTCTTTTACTGTTGGGGTTAGGGTCAGTACTATTGAAGTGACCAGAGGAAGCGGTCACTCGAACCATCGGCTGTCCAGCTCAGTTATATATAGGCAAGCAGAGATTATTGTGGGGATTTACCTTGTAAATGGGCACCATGACAAAGACCTCTGTGACGCTTAATGACCTCCAGCCAGATTTCAGGTGTTTAAGACAGGCTGGGATCAACCAGGAAAAAAACCTTCGTCCAGTACGCTCAATATGTTACCGAATATTGATTGATAACACTGCTGATTATTGATTTAGAAAACTAATCAAAATTTGCATCCCTAACCCTAACCCTATTAGCATCCCTAGCATCCTAACCCTAACTCTAACCCAATTCATGCTAACCCTTTACAACAGCTAACAAAGATCGGGCTAAGGTTCATGCCAATACCACTCTTAAAAAAACCTTGATCCTAATCTTCAGTCATTAGCTATTACTGTATTTCTTTCTCCAGGCAGCCCCGTTTATTCCTGATCCTGACCCCCGGGACCCGCCTCACCTGTCGGGGTGTCCCGCACCCACCAGGCCCCGGCTGGTGCTGGACAGCTGGTGGACGGTGTCGGCGTAATCCTCCACCGCCTGCTCCAGGATCTGGTGCTTCTTCAGCATGGCCACGGAACTTTGCTCGTCCTGACGGAGAGACGGACGGACGTTTATGCTAAGAGTCACCACTTCTATTTGCTTTCCAATGCAAGTTGATAAAGAAAGTTAAAGAAGAGAAGGACGAACCGGAGAGGAGACTGGAAAGAAAAGTGAAAGTGGATAAGACTGAAATGATTCCAAAATTCCCCTCAAGACAGTAAATCTTATATACAAACTTAATAACTGATTGGCTCCTGATTTAGTATTACAGCAGCAGATTTAAATTTTAAGTAAAATACAAAAACCCCAAACCTCTCAGATCAGGTTAAAAGCGAGGACACGGTGAGTCCATGTCTTGTGTTGGAGTCTTTACTTCATAGTATTGAATGAAAACTGACCAGCAGAGCAGAAACAGCAGCACGAACTAACAGAGAACCAACAAACTGAGGAACTGGCAGGTGAACTAAAACTAAAACAAAGAAAAAGGAAGTCTTTGACCTGGAGGGCAGAAACGCCGACTGACAGCGAAACCAAACTGTACAACAGGTGAAGTCATACAGAAACTAGGGAAACTACTGACTTTGTTTCATGGAGATAGTTTAAAGTGTCTCTGAAGGTTGTGAGTGTTTATAAGTGTTTTAAACATTAAAAACAATAGAAAGTGCTATCAAGTGAGTTGCAGCATCTGTGGATTCAAAGACAATGAAAAAAAGTCAATCGGTAGTGGAATAAATGTTTGTTGCGTCAGAACTCATTAAAAAAAGGTTTCTATCTTACACAAAGTTCACTAAACTCGGTAGAAAAATTCCAAAAATCACCTCAAACAACTATGAAATCTTTACTGCAAAATAAAGAACATTTATTTTAGAATTTTGTCGCTTTCATGAACTATTTCTAATCAAAATCCATTATGGAAACACGGTTTGTGAGTTCAGTTTCTGTCCCTTTAAACCAATTTAAATAGATGAAATTGATCCATTATGCAGTATTTATATATTTATACAAGTATTTCCAAAGTATTTCTTGGGTATATTTACTTAAAATCACTTTCCTCTGCTTTTTTAACAAGATTTTGTCCGTATTTTGCCTCGACAGCAACATGGACATGAACCACATCTGTTTAATGACTACTTTATAATATTAATTGGGTCAAATCAGACACAGTTTAAGAATTTTGTTGCTTCTTTTTGTTTACTTATTTGGCACCCAAAACAAAAACAGTTTAAGAATTTCGTGTTTTTAGACCTGTAAATTTCTATATTTTCACCCCGATTGCACATCGGAAGCCATTTTAAGCCTCATTATCTCCAGAAACATAATTCCCACAGCCATTAACTTTGGCGAGGACACAGACAGAATAGTTTCCAGTCGATCTAGATGATGAAATGACTTCAGTAGAGGCCAAATTGTTAAATACTGTTGCTTGAAAATGAAAGAAAGCGCAATATTTTCAAGTGAGGCTGGTATTGGAATGGATGGATCCATATTTCCTACTAAAAATACAGTCTCTGGTTGATATTTCACCAACTTTTGAGGCTCTAAGATCATTAAAATTAGAGGAATGACAAGTATTATAAGGCAAAATTCCTATTTTGACAAAATGTTGACGTGGACTCATTGGTACGAGACAAAAACTGGTGTCCATAGGGGTCTATATGGTGTTATCATATGTGTGAAGTTACAAGGTGCTTCCATGTTGCCTTCTTTTTGATATTTAACTACATGTAAGGGTTATTTTTGCCTTAATGAAGGCTCTGATGAACACAGAACAGAGAACTTGAGTGAAGAAAGTGAACAGACTCACCCTACTAGTCTTAATGGGGTCATTCCTAAAATAACTTTCTGACCAGTCACGAGGCTCAAAAACAAAACTAGATGACAGCATTTACACCCTCAGGTCTAAACCAAGCCCCACAAACAAACAAAAACAAAGAGGTGAAGAAAAGGCAGCAGCAGGAAGTTCCTTTAGACAACCTCCATCCTCCTCCCACCTTGGCCTTCTCCTCCGACATCATGTAGAGCTCCTGTTCGCTCATCCAGGCTTCGGCCTCGGCGGCGTCGAAGTAGTACTGCTGGGCCTCGTGGGCCTCGCTGAGCCGAGCGTGGCGCTTCTCCGTCTCCTTCCTGATCTGATCCCACAGCGACTGCAGCCCGGCGAGCCGCTGGCGGATCACCTCGGTGGTCGGGCTGTCCTCCCTCAGGACGTGCTGGCTGCGCTCGAAGATGTCGTCGAATCGAGGCTGGTGGCCCTGGATCTCCTTCTGCAGGGTCTGAGGAGGGTTAAACATCAAAGAGGGGGATTATTATAACAAGAATCCATAAATTAAATCCTATGGTATTCATTAATATTGAAATCCTGTATTTCTGACTGGCTTTCTGTTGTCTTACTGAGTCTTTTTCAGCTTATCTGTCAAAGCACTTTTAGATCTCGGGTCAGTTTTGCAAAGCAGGACGGTAAAACTTTGGTACCAAACTTTAAAACAATAAAACATGTTGATGATGTTTATTAGGACATTTGTGAACTCTTAGCTTAATATATCCAATACTTCATCTGATAAATAGTTTAAAAGTTGCCTGTCAACCCACTTTTTCAGCACACTTATCTGCAATTTCAGGCTGTTTGAACGTCAGTATCTCAGTAAATATTAAAGGCAAAAGCTCGAAATCTTCACTGTTGTTTCTCATCATGTCATTGATTCAGATTCTGTAATGTTGGATAAGTAGATCAAGTAATCTTTGATAAAAATGGAAGCCAATATGAAAAGCCCCATGTTTGAGCTCAGATCAGCAAAAGAAACGACGACGCAGAAGTCAACTGGTGTTATTCTCTGGACTAAATGTAGCTGCATGTCACAATAATACAAAACAAAACATGTAGAATACTTTATAACATGAAATACCTGAACCTGATTTTAGATGGAATAACCCTGTATTACAGCAACTTGTAATCTGAGGTGATCAACACTGAGACTAGCTACAGGTGAAAGTCAGGAAAGACAGAGTTAAAAGGTTACCAAGAGATGAAAATGTGACTTTTGTGATTCAGTGAATGTTTTCTGCGTTTGTGCACCTGGTTCTTCTTGATGAGCAGCTGCACGGTCTGCAGATTGTGTCCGTGGTCGGTGGACGTGGCCAAAGGCATCCTCTCCTCCACCCACAGCTGCAGAAACACAACCATTACATCATTAAACTGAGGCGGAGCGGAGTTTAAAGTCAACACAGTCCCACATTAATGCAATTTTTTACAGTGCAATATTCTATTTTCACATCTCCTGCTTCAGAATCAGTGCCAGTATCACTTCTTACTTTTCTGTTCTAGTTTTATTAGTAATGCATGGTACTTAGGTGTTACTGCTTTTCTATCTATTCGTCTGCAATCTACTTCCTGTTTACAGTCATTTACGTGCTGTAATAGGAAATTAACGTTGTGTGTGGAGACAAAAGAGGTTTAAACGTCTTATTTGCGGTGATTTCTTTTTTTATTTGGGTGCAAATAAATGAAAAAGTCGGTGCAACCAGTGTGAAAACTTAATCCGGAGCCCTGAGCAGGTTTTAATGTCGCCACTGTTGATGCACTTACTTACACTACAAGTAACACTAATGCAGTAAAAGGTACCATAACCATGCCACTACTACTAAAACAGCAGTACTTCTACTACTACTCTTTAAACTATCTCTGATTCAGACTTGTCTAAATCAAGTTGAACTATCTCTGGATTACTTACGATCTCGTCCTCCACGTCCCGGTTGAACTGGTGGATCTCGCGGGACGCCATCAGGTTGTCTCGCCTCTTCTTCAGCGGCTCCTGGAGCATCTGGAACTTCTTCTCCACGCTGATCCTCTGACCGTCCACCTCCTCGGAGCCTTTCCCCTCCTGGCTGAGGGCCTGAGACTGGCTCTGGAGCTCCTCCACCTCCTTCTGACGCACCTCCACCTGGCTCTCCAGGATCTGCGGGACGAAGAGGAGGACGGGTTATGGGTCGGACAGCAATCGAAGGGAACGATCCATACAAAATGAAAACTAAAGATCTCCTCAACAGAATAACATAAATAACATTTGTTGGGAATTTAAACAACAAATCTGAAATTCAAGTGAACTTTAGCATAAAATAAAAACATTATCTCCATCCTGCTGCTGAAATCTAGTTTAAAAAAGAATTTAAATTCTGGAATTTAGACTCAAGTTTCCTCAAATTTAATATTAATATTTAGAATTTAAAATCAATTTTGTTTTTTTGTAAATGTGACTAATGAGTACCACCAAATCCTGAAAATTTTAAAAATAAAATGCACCTTAAAAATGTTTTGATGCGGAGAAAAAATATCCACAGATAGATGAAAAAAATAAAAATATAAAAAACAATAATATCAATTTAAATTAACCATAATTCTAAATATACAAAAACTGTCCTGGAATAGAAGTGTTGCACATTTTGAAAAAAGAAAAAGAAATTAATAAAAAATAAATAAAAAAATAAAATCTATCTATGAAATTCTAAATTCAAAAAAATTTAAAATATACATATATAAAACAGAAATAATTTAATTTAAAAAAATAAACAAAAAAACTAAAGTAGAATAATTAAAATAATTAAATAATATACTATAATAATAATTAAATTAAATTTGAAAAATGTAAAATAAAAGAAAAATAATTTAGCTAACAGATGAGTAATATTTTGAAAAAATTAAACTGAAAAAAGATCAAATAAATTAAAAATTAAAAAAAATGTTAAATTTTTTTTTAAATATTTTAAAAAAAAAAGTCAATTCAAAAAAACATAGGAGTCACATGTGTGGTCCTCACCCCCTATGTCAAAAAAAGGGGATTAAAGTATAAAAATACAAAAACAAAAAAATCCCTCAGAGGCCTCGTCTCATCTTCTTCACGGCTCCGTGGTGTCAACCTCAAAAAAGAGTCTCAAAACATCCAAAGTAAATAAAATAAAATGAGTCAGACGGTGTGACAACAGTCTGCGGGTAAATAACAACAACAGCAGCGGCAAAAACAGGTAACAGGAGTCTAAAAATAAGAGCAGAGAGGAGGACGAGGAAGAGGAGGAGGATGGGATTTGTTTCCCGTCTCTCTTTCTGTTTAACAGATCAAACACTCCGCTAATGATCCCCGTCCAACACACACACACACACACACACACACACACACACACACACACACACACACACACACAATCATCCTTTAAACGGCTGCAGCTCTGTCCCCGTTAAAACACACATTTCTGCTATCTTTGTGAGGACCCTTATCGATTACAATTCATCCTCACACACACATTTCGACCTTAACCATCACTACTACTACAAACCCGAGTTATAAACCACATGAACCCTCAATCAGCATCACTCTGAGGACAGTCCGATGCCCAAGACTCGGCGTGGTCCTCACAGAGACGTGAATCCGAACGCTTCTTTGGCTCTGTGTGGGCTCGTAACACTTCAAATGAAAGATTACATAACTGCAGTGTGAGTGCGGAGTGTGAGATGAGCACCGGTGGATGAATTATGTAAAAGGCTGCTTCTTGCCTGACAGTAAAAATGGGGAAATTACAGATTCCTTTCAGGAATTTAAGAGCTCCGAATCACAAAAATTAACACCGATTCATGTCAGCATTCGTTAAAAACTGAAGAAAACATTTTAAATCAGATCAGTCGCTGGCTGTTTGAACATAGAATGATTCAGTTTAGAGGCGATGTTAGATGCGTAGATGCAATTAAATTATAGTCAAGAGCTCAGACGAGTAATCTGACTTATGAATTGTATTGGAGGTGAACATAAAGGAGTGAATTCTGTCCCTAAAACAAGGCTGACAGTTTACCTCCATGCTAACATGTTGATGCTTTGCAGGCACTTTAATTATACACGTCTCATTTTAAAACGGCTTATCTCAACTAGATTCTGTAAAAAACAAAAAATTCTACACTCCGCGGCGCAACTGTGAAGCCTTTAGTGACTCAGCTGTGACCAACAGTCACGTGATGAAAATTCTGAGAGTTTTCAGCTGAACTGCAGGCAGTGTTTACACAGAGCAGAGAGGAGACAAGTATGGAAATGAATCAAAAACATATGTAGTCAAATATCTTTAGTATGTAGAGTCATGATTTTTTTTACTGTGTACACTTGAAAAAATGTTGTAAATGTTGATTCCATTTTTTTAAAGAATAAACAACCAAAGAAATTCAAATTTTGCTCTTTCTTTTTCATGATTTATGGCATTATAATTTGTTTTCTATTTCATTTTGTAAAGAAAAGCTGGATTTTATTTAACCAAGGTCTTCTATATTACAAATAAAGGTCAGACATTTGTTGTGATTACTTTAACTGTGTATTGACCTCCTGTCCTACTGCCTGCATTACAACGTCTGGTTTCCATGTGCCAATATGGCCGCCAAGATGAGGTGTCATTGCAACGAATAGCAGCAGCCAATGAGGAATGTCTGTGTAAAGTAATGGACATCTTTGTAGCATCTGTCCAGGAATTCCAGATAAAAAACAGCCTCTTGGTTACCTCTGGCACATTTAAAGCAAATATTAATGTGCATTGTCTGTGTTAAATAAGCAAATAATAATAATAACTGTCGGCAGGTTGATACCTGAAGTCTACATCTGGTGAGTCAGACTATTAATGAGCATAACATACAAAACTAATATATCACTAGTTTTGCTAATTTTTAGTCATAAACCAGAGTGTTTTATTGGGTTAAATTAAAAGTTGACCTGACGATGAGCATCTCAGCCAAATCTCATGGCAACTGATCTGATAGTTTTCATCTTTAAAAGGAAGAAACTCCCTCAAGTGGCTCCTTTGCTGAGCTCCACTCAAGTGATAGTGATGTAGAAATTAACTACTGACTGCTGAGAAAAGTATGAGTCTATTGTCTAAGGTAGTGGTTCTCAACTGGTCCAGCCTCAGAACCCACTATGTCTCTATTAATAACAGTCGCGACCCAAATTTTTGAAGTTTGCTGCTCCTGTTAACAAATTAAGGTTTTTTGGGTGTAGTATCAACGTATTTTGATGCAATTTAGGACAATTTTGGCTTATTTTTTTTGCTAATTTTGCAATATTTGGACGCTTTTGCCAAGTTTTGGGCATATTTTGACCCATTTTGACAGATTCTGAGCACATTTTCGTACATTTTTGGGAGGTTTTAGCGTAAATTTCTCCAATTAGCTGTCAGAACCAAATCTAGAGTTAACAGTGGGCAACTACTGGTGTCACCACCACTAAATATCCTGCTACTGAAAGCAAACTGTCATAAGAGACACGTCCTTTAAAATAAAAGACTTTATACCACTACTTTTTTGGGGGGGGGGGGCATGCTTCTACGACCCTCTAAAAATGGCTTGACGACCCACTTTTGGGTCCCGACCCACCAGTTGAGAACCACTGGTCTAAGGGGTCAAAAGCTTAAAAAGTCAGAAATCTGTGGATAAACAATCCTTAAAAAGTACCTTTTAAACCTGCACTGTGTAAATAAAAAGGAAGTAGCAGTTCCCCTTTCTGCTTTTTGCTCAGCAGCTCTGATTCTCAGTGGAAGAGAAACTCTGCAGTCAAACTGAAAAGACTTTACAGGAACCGAGTTTGTTTCCAGAAACAGTACAGGACAGTGGCTAACACCCCCGAATCCCCCGTTATAACTTCTCACCTGCTGCTTCTTGAGCAGGATGTTGACGGAGGTGAGGTCTTTTCCGTAGTCGTCGGACTGCAGCTGCCCGTCCATGTTTCCCAGCCACTTGTCCAGATCGGCGCAGCTCTGAGTGAACAGCTCGGCCTTGTTGGCGTCGAACAGACACTTGGCTTTGGTCTGGGTGGTCGACTCCAGGTCCTGCCACATCGTCTTCAGCGACGCCAGCTTCTCCTTGACCATCGCCTCCGTCTCTGGTTTCTCTGCCATCAGCGCCTGACCGTCCTGGAAGAGAGTTTTCAACACTCAGTCTCTACCAACGAAACAACATCAGGGACGAGCTCCATGCTGAAGATGCTCTTAGAAACGTTAGCTTCATGGGTTAAGAGTTTGAGTAGCTTTAAACCATCAGGACGAACCAAAAACTACACATTTTATTCAAGTTTTTATTATTCTTACCAATACCAAAGCTTCCAACATTAACATTAAGTGTGTTTATGACAGATTTCAACCTTTGCAGTGTGTTCACCAGATCAGTTTTAAAAACAGACAAAGAAGCATCACAGATTGTTCTTGACACGTTCACGTAGCAGGACTTCCAACGCCAGATTAACTCTTAAATGAAAATGTTGAAGCAGAGAACACTTCGCATGTCGCTCCTTCAACATTTCTGCCTCAGATCTGTTTTAAAAACCCCCTGTTCCCTCCATCTTTTCCCCTCCTCCTCCTACCTTGTCGATCTTGTCCAGCCACTCCTTGTTGGACTGCAGCTCGGCCATGAAGGCCTGGTGTTTGAGCCACTTGCTGTGGAGGTTCCTGGCCTCGTCGTACGACATGTCCTGAGCCGTCAGCATCTTCTCGTTGATCCACAGGGACAGCTGAGGACAAACAACCAGTGAATTACTTTAGCTGGCAGCCGCAGAGACGAACACCCATCAGAACAAAGGTTGTAACTGTGTTTTACCTCCTGGCAGTCCTGCAGGAACTTCTGTAGATCTCTGTTGTCCTTCAGCCTCGCCAGGAGGTCGCTGGCTGCTGCTCGGTTCTTCTTGTGTCTGCAGAGCAAAAAACAACATGTTTATTTTCCAGAACTTGCACCCAGCTCTAATAATGGATTTAGCTTTGTCTCAGGCCTGCTTCTACAGCCCTTAAAGCTGTTTTATACAGAAGCCCTAAGCAGCCATGGTCCAACTTGATTTCTTTCGCTCCATTTTCTCGAGAAAACGAGATCATGCTTCTTCGTTTTCTCGTTATAACGGCTTAATTTTCCGGTGAGGCGCAAAGCGAAACCAACCCGCCAGAACAGAAGGTGCTCTGTGCTACCGACTGAGAGTTTGTTAAAGTTGGAAAGATATTCACAGATTCTGACTTCCAGCATCAATAACTCATTAGTGACACGTTGTCAAATCATAAACAACTGTAGTTGTAGTTGATGGCTGCAGTGATTTTAGTGACACTACAGTACAGTAGAGTGAAGTTATTGAATATTTGTGTCGTGTTTCTCTTTGCTGTTGCAGTGGTTTTGAAATTTGCAGACGGTCCCTGGACACTCGTTGCCCAGCCGGCTGCTCATAGACACCAGTGTTATTTCTGCAGCTTGAAAGACAGCTACTGTTGATAAAGCTGGGCTTGTAGCACATTGTCTACCTGACAACGATGGAAAGAGGCATCGATTATGATTTGACAACAGTGGCAGAGCTCCTTCTGGTCTGGAGGGTTGGTTTCACTTTGTACCTCACCGGAAAATTAAGTCGTTATAACAAGAAAAAGATTTTGTTTTCTCGAGAAAACAAGATAATTTTGACGTTATCATGACATGGATTTTGTTTTCTCGCTATAATGACAAAATTATGTCATTATAACGACAAAACAGAGCGAAAAAATTAAGTTGGACCATGGCCGTTTAGGGCTTCCGTAGTTTCAATACTTGTTTCTACAATTATTTAATCAATTATTGATCTACAGAATGCAAAAACACATCAGTAAAACTCCCATGATGTATTATATTTGAATTACTACAGGCAGCAGTGAAGGGAATAAAGTTCATTTTGACATTTTAGCATGTTTAAGCAACAAACACTTGATCAATCAGGCACAAATAAACATCACTGAGCGTCTCGGTCACCTCTGGTCGATGGAGTCCACCTTCTCCTGGATGCGCTCGGCGCTGATGTTGCCGTCGGCCACCAGGCGGCGTCCGGTGTCGACCACGCTGCTGATCTTCTCCTCGTTGGCGTCCATCGTGGTCATGAAGTCCTCCTGCTTCTTGATGGCGGCCTCGGCTCCCTCCAGGGTGGTCGGCATCTCGGTGTGAGCCAGGACGTACTCCTGAACCAGAAACACAGACGGGTGTTACTGTCTGCTGGGCGTAATGCTCTCAGTGTGGCATTTTAATCAACAGCAGGTTAGTCTTTACAGAGAAAAAGCTCTAACACGACCTTCTAAGCAGAAAACAGCTGTTAGCCACTCAGACATCCGAAATATTAGCCTCTTTTTTTTTTTTTGTCTGCATTTATACTCAATGTTTAACACCACAGAAGGGGGTCAACTTTAATGAGATCAATGCATATTTTAGTCTTGCAGCAAAATATTTTAATATTTAGTGCATGTGCGTGACCATCACCGGCCACCCCTGGAGGCTAAGCTATCATTCTTTATTGAATTTTTCCATCATGAGCCAGAGGGGGCAGTGCTGCACCTCAGTGAATTGAGGGGGAAACAAATGAAGGACAGGGCGAGACAAGACGAACAGGGAGGGTAGAGACGGGCAGTGCTATTTGAATCCTATAAGAGTGCTGTAAAATGCTGTGTCATTCCCAACAACCGATCCCACATCTGAAAATTGGGAACAAATAGTCAACACAGAAACGAATTGGAGACCAGAAGTCCTGACAGTATGCAGAGTTAGGACGCCAGAGGACAGGAGTGAGAGAGGAATGTATAGAGGGCATGAATTTAGTGCAAAGTCTGAAGAGTGAGAGTATTAGCCTCTTTTTTAAGAAGTGACATGAGTTTTACTAGTTTAAAGTTTAACTACGTGTTATATTTTTAAAGTCTGTTACATTATCCACCGTGTCAAACCTGCATATCAAAGAAAATTGTCAGAAAAATGTAGAAAGTACAACTCATTTGTCCACAAGGTGGCTTTCCAAACATTTGACAATCTGAAGCAAAAGCATGAGTTGGGCTCTGAAGATTTTTTCTGCAAGTCAGGCACTATTTCAACCAGAACATTAAAATACCCTCAACTGACCCAGTGCTCATTCAAACATTAATGTCACTGACAAAATCAACGTTTCCCTCCAAAATTATCTCTAAATTGTACAACAACATGCTGCGAGGTGGTGGGAAAGAGAAGATAACTGAGGAAAGCTGGGAGCACATTTGTGAAATCAACTGGGTCAAATACTTGGCGTGAATTTTGTTGGAAAAATATTTTGCGTTTTTTTTTCATTACAGCAGCTCAAAAAAGATACCGGGGAGCTGGAGATGCCTGCTGGAGGTGTGGTACTGAAAGAGCTAACCACTTTCATGTTCTTTGGAACTGTCAAATTATTCAAGGATACTGGGTTGGCTTTAGCAATGGAGGCAAGAAGCTGCTTTATATTCTCTTAGCAGCAAGTAAAAAGGCCGTTACCAGAAGACGGCTCAAGCCTGAGCAACCAAGAATTGAGGACTGGATCAACATAATACAAGAAATCCACAAAATGGAAGAAGTGACTTTTCGATTAAAATTGCAAATGGACTCATTTAACAAAACATGGTCAAAATGGACAGAATATGTCAAGTCTACAAGATCTGACATTATATAAAGCTGTCGTTTAACTAACGACAACAAAAGACGACCCCATGTGAAAAAGACGATGCTGTGTGGAAAAGGTACCCTCCTCCTCACTGTCCCTGTTCTTTGTTCCTAGTGTTTCTTTTTCTCTTTGTATAAAATGTTAAAAATTCCACAATAAAAAAGTAAATTTAAAAACAAAATGTAGAAAGTGGAGCAGGACGTATAATATCTCCGTCTGAAAGGTAGCAGACTGGAAGTATGAAGCAGTAGAAAATGGAAATGTGGAAGTAGAGTACTTGAGTAAATGTACTTGGTTTCTTTCCATCACTGTTTGGACTGCAGCAGTAACTTTAACCTGATGTAATGAAGCCCGTCGACCACCTGATGGCAGCCTCTGACCTCCTCAGAGTCAACAGGAAGACATTCAACCATGGCGGGTTTAAAATCTGTCTGGGGCTCCAACCGAGCTAAACCTCTGTTCTGTACCGTCACTGGTTCATCATCTGAACCCTGTTTATCACTGTGGGTTTCATCACGAGGCTGGACGTCCTGACAGACAGGAAGCAGGAACATTCATCACATGATACTCGTCTGTAAAGCTCTACTGTTGAAGCTTCACATCTCTGCTCATACTTAGACCTCTCTACACCCTCTCTCTGTATTTTCTAGAATAGATTTTAGGACTTTACTGGCTATTGTTGACATCCTTCATGGCCGTTCTTTCAGCTACAAACTTTCGCAATCCTCATACAGACGTCTTGTCGTTTCCAAGGGATCAGATCATTTGGAGTCGAGGCCCTGAGGCTCTGGAATCACGTCAGCTGAAGCCTAAGTCATTTTTTAAAACTTTTATAAAAACTTTGTTATAATCACAAAACATCTTCAGGCTTTAAGTCTGTAAAAAGACGCCAGACGACGGATGTTACTGACATGTTTCTCCTGCAGTCTGTGGTTGAGACCAAACCTCAAAGAGCCCATAATCTATTAATTTAAAGGCTTATAATTGTAGTTAACAAGCTTTAATATTCAACCAACACATTATTTTCCTCATACTTCATCTCTTCCCACCTTCTGTCTGAAACGTTTTGTTTTAGCTCCCGTCTCTTTAAGGCCTCCTTTCCAGCAAACCTTCTCTGATTGGTCAGTTGGCTCAACGAAACTCAGGTAATGTTGGTTATTAATCCAAGATGTCTGAGTTACTCTAATGGGGAAGTAATGCTGGACTGTAAGGAAGCTGCTCAGTCTTTGTTTGAGAGCTAAACGAGCTGTTAGGGAGGAGTTATGCAAATGTGGCACATGATGATGTAGATAAATAACAGAAGAGAAGCCAGGACTTCAAACGAGGTGTTTCAGGCATGTAAGGAACAGTGTTTTTTATAATTTGGAGACAAAACTTCCCTTTGACATGGAATTTTTATGTTTGTAGTCATTTTACATGCAAGGAAAAGCTGTTTCATAACCACTGAAGGGAAGGGAGGAACCTAAAATAAGGAGAATATGGGCTCTTTAAGTGAAGTCAAAGTGCAGGTGTGCTGACATGTGTTTACCTGGTTGTTGAGGAAGGCCTCGGCCTGCTTGGT
This sequence comes from Dascyllus trimaculatus, assembly GCA_024666655.1. NCBI lineage: Eukaryota > Metazoa > Chordata > Actinopteri > Pomacentridae > Dascyllus > Dascyllus trimaculatus. The sequence continues at coordinate 6,762,575 of CM045464.1, read as the reverse complement.
GTCCCTCAGGAACAGCTGGTAAGCGTGGGACTGAGACAGCAGGTTCTGCCGGTTCTCCCACATCTTGTGCAGCTCGTTCCAGCCGGTGTCGAGCGCCTGCAGCCGCTGTCTGAGGAACATGTACTGGGCGTCCGTCTGGCCCTGCGTCACCATCTCGCCCATGTCCCGCATCTTCTGGTAGTCCTCCTCGTAGTTGCGGATCTCGTTCTTGATGCCCTCGTGCTGAGCCAGCAGCTTCTCGGCCTCGGCCAGCGTGTTGGGCATGTCCTCGGAGGCGATGGCCGTCTGCGTCCTCGACAGCCACGACTGGAAGTCATCCAGCTCACGAAGGAACTGCTGCAGTTTGCTGGCTTCGCCCAGAGACTCCTCCCGGTTCTTCATGGTGTCCTGTGAGCAGAACAGAGGGAGCAGCAAATGATAACTAGATCTCAATATGGGGTGAATCCATCTCAAATGATCAGAGCCGTTCTCCTCGACCACCTCTGATGTGCTTGAAATAAGTCATGAATATTTAAAATGGTATCTGTGAAAATTTAGACTATTATATCTATACTTTCTGGGATAATTCCTTTAAATATGTTCCTGTAAACCCACTTTCAGCATGTTTTTTTTTGCAAACATTGAAATTTGAGGCTGTTTGAACAACAACATCTCAGGAACTAATAAAGATAAACGACTGGCATGTCCACAGTTATCTCTCATCATGTCATTGATTCAGAATCTACAATATTGCACAAGCAGATCAAATAATCTTTGATTGTGGGGGAGCTGAAATATGAAAAAACAGAAAAAACGCCCTGAAAAGCCCCACCTTAGTCCCATCTTAGTCCCATCTTATTCTCATCTTAGTCCCATCTTAGTCCCATCTTATTCTCATCTTAGCCCCATCTTAGTCCCATCTTATTCTCATCTTAGCCCCATCTTAGTCCCATCTTAGCCCCATCTTATTCTCATCTTAGCCCCATCTAGTCCCATCTTATTCTCATCTTAGTCCCATCTTAGCCCCATCTTAGTCCCATCTTAGTCCCATCTTATTCTCATCTTAGCCCCATCTTAGTCCCATCTTAGTCCCATCTTATTCTCATCTTAGCCCCATCTTATTCTCATCTTAGCCCCATCTTAGTCCCATCTTAGTCCCATCTTATTCTCATCTTAGTCCCATCTTAGTCCCATCTTATTCTCATCTTAGCCCCACCTTAGTCCCATCTTAGTCCGCTCTTAGCCCCATCTTATTCTCATCTTATTCTCATCTTAGCCCCATCTTATTCTCATCTTAGCCCCATCTTAGTCCCATCTTAGCCCCATCTTATTCTCATCTTAGCCCCATCTTAGTCCCATCTTAGTCCCATCTTAGCCCCATCTTAGTCCCATCTTATTCTCATCTTAGCCCCACCTTAGTCCCATCTTAGCCCCATCTTAGTCCCATCTTATTCTCATCTTAGCCCCATCTTAGCCCCATCTTAGTCCCATCTTAGTCCCATCTTAGCCCCATCTTAGCCCCATCTTAGTCCCATCTTATTCTCATCTTAGCCCCATCTTAGTCCCATCTTAGTCCCATCTTAGCCCCACCTTAGTCCCATCTTATTCTCATCTTAGCCCCATCTTAGTCCCATCTTAGCCCCATCTTATTCTCATCTTAGCCCCATCTTAGTCCCATCTTAGCCCCATCTTAGTCCCATCTTATTCTAATCTTAGTCCCATCTTAGTCCCATCTTAGCCCCATCTTAGTCCCATCTTAGCCCCATCTTAGTCCCATCTTATTCTCATCTTAGCCCCATCTTAGTCCCATCTTAGTCCCATCTTAGCCCCATCTTAGTCCCATCTTATTCTCATCTTAGTCCCATCTTTAAATCTCACGTACCTTCATCTCGTCCCAGACGCCGGTGATCTCGGCCAGACGTCCCTTGATGGCCTCAGACTGCTCCGGGTGCTCGGAGGCCAGCCGGTCCGCCTCCTTCCCCAGGTCGCCCAGTTTGTCTTCGATGGCCGCCAGGTCGCGCTCCATTCCGGTTAACTTCCTCTGCAGAGCCATGACGCCGGCCAGGTCGTTGCCGAGCTCCTGGGTCGACTCGATGACCTGAGGAGGACGGAGAGTGAGTTATATACAGCTGTTTTTAAGTCATCTAAGCTCTAAGTGTCTGCTGTTGCATCTTCTGCTGGTACCTTGGTCTTCTCCTTGATCCAGGACTTGGTTTCGTTGCACTCCAGATGGTAGTTCTGGACTCCCAGAGCCGAGCTCAGGCTGTCCTTCTTCTGGTCCACCAGATCTCTGAACTGACTCCACCTGGAGAGACAGACGGACAGATGGACACCTTCAGCATCTCTACACGTCATTAGTCCTGTTTCAGTCATTTAATCTAACTGTTCACTGTTAATATTAATTAACCAGTTCTGTCCTCTAGTTCTTGTACCTTTATTTACCTGTTCAGACATCTTTAACCAGGTTTAATTCAGCTTTATTTACTTGTTCCATCCCATTAGCTTTATCTCTTAATCCCAGTTTATTCACTAAAGCGATTCAAGTTAAAGTACCTGTTAAATCCCGTTTTATTTACCTGCAAATCAAAGCTTATTTACTTGTTTTATCTGCTTGTGTTCAAGGTTAATTAGCGTTTCAATCTAACTAACTGTTTAGTCCTGCATTAGCTAGCTAATAATCACAGTTTAATACAAGTTCAGATGTCTGTTCAGTTTGTCGTCTTCTTAAATTTCAACCTGTTGCGCTGCTCAATTAACTCCTTGACTTATTATCCTTTCAGTTCTAGTTTGATTAGCTGCTAAATCCTAATTAATCAGCTGATGAATTACAGTTTAATTATCAGCTTAGTCACGGCTTCATGGACCGCTAATTTCAGCTAAATTATGTGTTAAATCAGGTTTGATTTCCTTTGAGTCTTGGTGTATATTCATCATAAAGTAGTCGCCTCACATACAGTATGTCCGCTTTTACCCAGTTTGCATGGTTAAAAACTGGGTAAACAACCTGATAATCCCTGTTTAGGTGAATATTACCTGAGTTTTGTTGTTAAACACCAGTTAATGTCCATATAATTCGAGTTTATAGGAGCACAATCTCAGTTACATGGCGTAAACAACCAGAAAATCCTAGTTAATATGACTTTAATCTCAGTTATGTGGTTGAAGACTGGTTAAAAAAAACGATAATTATAGTTTATATGTGAATAACCTCAGTTATGTGGTTAATAAAAGGGTAAACAACCCAATAACCTTGATTTATTTGAGTGTAATCTCAGTTACTTGGTCACAGGCTCAATAAACAACCAGATAATTCCAGTCTATATGAGTCTAATCTTAGACAAAGACTGGGTAAATCCCAGTTTATATAAGTAAAATCTCAGTTACCAGGTTAAAGACTGGGAAAATTATCCAATAATTTAAATTTATATGAGTATAACCTCAGTCACGTGGTTTAAAACTGGGTAAATGACCAGATAATCACAGTTTATAAGAGTAAAATCTCAGTTATCAGGTTAAAGACTGGGAAAATGATCCAATAACTTAAATTTATATGAGTATAATCTCAATTATATGGTTTAAAACTGTGTAAACGACGCAATAATCCCAGTTTATATAAATATAATGTCAATTATATGGTTTAAAACTGGATAAACGACCCGAAAATCCCAGTTTATTTGAGTAAATCTCAGTTACCAGGTTAAAGACTGGGAAAATGATCCAATAATTCCAATATATAATGAATAAAACCTCAGTTATGTGGTTTAAAACTGGATAGACGACCAGATAATCCCAGTTTTTATCAGTATAATCTCAATTATATGGTTTAAAACTGGATAAACGACCCGATAATCCCAGTTTATATGAGTATAATCTCAATTATATGGTTTAAAACTGGATAAACGACCCCATAATCCCAGTTTATTTGAGTAAAATCTCAGTTACCAGGTTAAAGACTGGGAAAATGATCCAATAATACCAGTTCTTATGAGTATAACCTGAGTTATATGGTTTAAAACTGGATAAACGACCAGATAATCCCAGTTTATATGAGTATAATCTCAATGATATGGTTTGAAACTGGATAAACAACCCAATGATAGTAACATCTCAGTTACCTGGTTAAAGACTGAGTAAACGACCTGAAAATCCCAGTTTATTTGCTGGTTTAATCCCAGTTCCTTTACCTGGTGTTCAGTTTGTCTTGTTGGGCTTTGATCTCCTTCTCACTGGGATGTCCGCTGTGGATCAGCTGCCTGGCAACCTGGTTCACCACGGCAACCCGGGACGCCTGGTTGTTCATCTCCGGCTCCAGACTCTCAAACCTGGACAGAGACGGATAAAAAGCGACGTTTAATTCAGGATTTTCCAGCGAAGGAAGATGAAAAAATGTCATTTTATTAAATATCTAATCAGGTCATTGACATTTGTTTGGGTAAAACCTGTATAAAGTAAACTGCTAACCATTTGTTGACTTTAATTAGCTAGTTTGACATTTCCAAGCCTCATAAATACACAGCCTTGACTTAATTACTCAACAGCAAACACTGTGTTAACCAGCATCTGTGGAAGGATGCATGTGATGCTTTGTGGTCCAACAATATGGAGACAAGCGGCTGAAAACCAGAGCTGAAGGCTGCAGCGAACGAACCGTGAAACCACAACACAAAACACACAAACGGACACATTCTGCCCGTTAAACAGCGTGGAACATGCGTCTGCTGTAAATAACACTCTGGTTCCCACAGTCTCAACAACAACCAGCACAGACCGGATCCAAAGTGTCACACGGCTGCTTTTACGTCTAAATCCAGCAGCCACAAACTGTTTGTTTACGATCCGGCTGATAAATCTCAGTGTCCAGACTCTGTTTGTTAGAAGTGTTGGTAGCTTCAAACAAACATCTGCGAGGCTTCTTCACCCGCATGTTTTGCTTGTCGCTGCCTGTTTTCCTTGATTTTCTCACCGCATAACGTCAAAATGCACTGGACCGAATCAGACAATCAGTTCTGTAATGCTGGAACATCCCTCGAGTGTGAGGTTCATAAAGATAAATTAGGGCTGTTCATTGTTACTGTTCCGTCCAATTTCGAAAACGCTCCGCCAAAATTATAATTACAAGAATTTACAGACTCCAAAAGCTAAAAAGGTCAGACTAATTATTTCACATTTCTAGCTTCTGTTAGCTTTTTATGCTTTAATTGGGATCAGAACCACTTCAAGCATTTTAAAGGGTGACAAAGATTGAGCCTTTTTGTGACAGTTTTGCTGCAAATTTAGAGCAGGTTATCCACTGATCGCAAGGTTGGCGGTTCGATCCCCGGCCCCTCCGCATGCCGAAGTGTCCTTGGGTAAAACACTGAACCCCAAGTTGCTCCCAATGGTAGATTAGCGCCTTGCATGGCAGCTCTGTTGCTGTTGGTGTGTGAATGGGTGAATGAAAAACACATTGTAAAGCACTTTGGATGCCACTAAGGTAGAGAAAAGCGCTACATAAGTGCAGATCATTTACCATTTTTACAACTTTTCTGCGCTGTGTTGCCACTAAAACCCACGTTCATTCAATTGATGAGGAAATGCTTATGATGCCAGACTCCTTTTAGAATGCATTGATGATGTAAAGCAATGGATGTCTTAAAAATTCCTCCTTTTAAACCAGTAGTTCTCAACTGGTCCAGCCTCAGGACCCACTATGTCTCTATTAGTAACGGTCGTGACCCAAATTGTTGAAGTTTGCTGTTCATGTTTACAAATTAAGGTTTATTTGGGTGGAGTCTCAACACATTTTAATACAACTTCAGAAAATTTGGGCTTATTTTTTGCTCATTTTGGTATATTTGGTATACGTTTGGGGCATATTTTGGCCCATTTTGACAGATTCTGAGCTCATTTTGGTTCATTTTTGCCACGTTTTAGCATAAATTTCTCCAATAAACTGGCAGAACCAAATCTAGAGGGTAATAGTGGGCAACTACTGGTGTCACCACCACTAAACATCGTGCTATTGAAAGCAAACTGTGTCATAGGAAACACATCCTTCAAAATAAAAGACTTTATCCCGGTACTTTTTTGAGGAGGGGGGCATGCTTTTGCGACCTTCTAAAAATGGCTTCACGACCCACTTGGTGGTTCTACTATTGGTATTTATGTCTTAAGATTCAATCAGCACCACAAATTTTACTTTGATTTGGCCAAAACTAAAGTGATTTTCATGTTTCTTTCGTTACAGGACAGGCCTTCCTGAGTATCATGTGACGGATGAAGTTTGAGAGCTCTAATGTGCAGCTACATTGAGAGTCACTGAGTGGGAAAATATATATATTAACTTACACGACTAACAGTTTTCTAACGTCATTCCTCTTTTGCATTATTTGCAGTAACAGTGACGCTTTCTGCTGTAATATCTTTGTTATATTCTTCATAGCGCTCCATTACAACAACCAGTTTCTCTTGGCTGAAGCAGGCGACACACGATTGGTGCATTTTGTGCAGAAGAAGAGCTAAATGACGCATCAAAAACCCCTTTAATGAGTCTGATCAAGAAAATCTGGTCACCTCTACCTGGGACTTCAGCTTTCTCGGGCCACCTACCACAAAGAAAGTCTGGCTATGTTTAACTTGCTTTGTAATAAACCCCCCTGATCATGTATAGGTTAACAGATGTTATTATGACTATAAATGACATATATTGATATGAATGTCAATAAATTGATGTATTCTGCAAAGAAAAGTCTGTTTTCCATCATTCCTCTGTTGATCTGACTGTCAAAAAGGTATCAAAGCTTTACCAGGGTGTCTGAAAGTCTTCGGCAAACACTACTAGACTACTAAGTCTCTGATCTGGTTCTTACCGGTGCTGGACGACCTCCAGGTCCTCCAGTTTCTCTGGGATCTCCATGCTGTTGAGCCACTGCTCCTTCTCGTCGATCCAGACCTCGCAGGCGTTGGCTTCGCTCATCATCTTGTAGAGCGCCAGAGCGTCCTGCAGCGCCTGTTTCCTAAGTCTCGTCAGCTCGACCACCTCCTTGTAGCGCTCCTCGATGCCCGCCAGCCGGCTCTGAACCTGCAGAAGACGTGAATCTTGACATCTGACTTCCAAAACAACCTTGTATTTGCAACAACAAAGGTCCGGAGCAGCTAAATGTATCGTGTTTGTGGTGTTTGGTCGAGTTCTACCTCCTCAGAGTTGGCCTTCTCTGGTGGCAGCGTTTTAGATTGTTCGTGCAGGGCGTCGATGACGGGCCGGTAGCTGGTGATCTCCTCGGCGACATCCTTGTGTTTCTTCACCAGAGCCTGAGCGGAGAACTCGTCGTGACCAACATCGACGCTGGAGACGATCCGCAGAACGTCCAGCATCCACGTGTCGATGTCGTCAGCATCAGCCTGCACAGAGAAAATGCATTTAGTTCCATGCAAGTCCTACGAGTGGCAGCCATCTCTCTGTTTTAGGTCCTAGAAGAAGGAAGGTTTGGTGGTTTTCTGGACTAGCAGGTTGTGTGATTGGCTGCATTGTACAAGGTAGAAGGCAAACTTGGAGCAGCAAACATAAAGTGAAGCTTTGGGTTTTCCATTGCAGTTGATCAGTTTCTACGGTACAGTACGACCAGGTGTTTTTACCTGGAACTGGTGCTGGTTGCAGGCCTCCTGCAGTCGAGCTTTACGAACAGCAGAGAGACGCTCCAGAGCCGCCCACTGCTCCTACAGATGGAGGGGAAAGGAAACAATGGCAGGAAGGTGTTAGGAATGAACAGCTTTAAAAGGGATTCTGTTTATTTATGCTCCGACTTCAGCACAGGTGCGGCGTACCTGGATGTCCTGGATTCGTTCTTTAATCTTGTCGGCTCCAAAGTGGTTGTTGGCCACCAGCTCCTCGCCCTGTTTGATGGTTTGCTGCAGGTGGGCGGCTCGACCGCTCATCTCGTCCTCGAAGGCTTTGTGCTGACTCAGCAGTCGCAGAGCACCGGTGAGATCTTTCCCATAATCCTCGGAGGACAGAATCTGCTCTTTCTCCCTGATCCATCCCTCCTACAGTCCACAAACACATTCAAACACGAGTGAGTCAGAGTTTAATTCTAAAAATGAGCGTTACTGTACACTCAGCTCCACTCATCATCTTCCAGTGTGCTGATTTGATTTGAACTGAACATTATTTCACACTAGCAATTACATTGAATGCAATTCATTTGACACTAATTTCCTTTGAGAGACGGAACTTGTATCTTATCTTCTATCTAGAACTATTACAACTATATATTAATTACTTTTACAATTACAAATAATGTAGATACCTTTACAACCAGTTTATCTATATATTTAGCTACCACTTCTGTTTTATTATATTTAAACAGCATCGTGTTAGCTTGTGTTAACTGTTTAAACCGTTTATCTATTTATTGCATTACTTTAGCTAATTATTACTTTTAGCTAAATAATTAGTCCATTATTTCACATTTTAACTCACATTAACTATTTAAATTATTTACCTATTTAATCCATTATTTCGGCTATTATATATATATACTATAACTATTTACTATTTTTAGCTATTTTCCCTAGTTACTTCTAGCTAACCTATTAATTCATTATTTTAGCCAACTACTTCTGACTCTTAGCCACTTAGCTAACTATTTTGTACACTTTGCTATTTCAACTAATCTTACTTCTAGCTAACCAACTGGTCCATTATTTCAGCTGACTATTTATAACTTTTAGTTAACCAGTTAGTCTATTATTTTAGCTAGCTATTTAGTACTTTTTAGCTGTTTCAACCGGCTGTTTTTAGCTAGCCTACTGGCCCATTATTTTGTTAACTACTTATAACTAACAAATCAGTTGATCATTTTAGCTAACTGTTTTTTACTCTTAGCGATTTCAACCAGTTCCTTCTAGCTAACCAACAAGTCCATTATTTCAGCTATTTATAACTTCAAGTTAACCAGTTAGTCTATTATTTTAGCTAGCTATTTGTTTTTATTTAGCTGTTTTGACCAGGTGTTTTCAGCTAATATATTGGCCAATTATTTAGCTAACTACATATAACTTTTAGCTAATAAATTATTTGATCATTTGAGCTAACTGTTTTTTTACTCTCAGCCATTTCAACCAGTTCCTTCTAGCTAACCAACCAGTTAATTATTTTAGCTATTTATAACTTTTAGTTAACCAGTTAGTCTATTATTTTAGCTAGCTATTTAGTATTTTTAGCTGTTTCAACTAGGTGTTTTTAGCTAGCCCATTGGCCCATTGGCCTTTTATTTAGCTAACTACTTTTAACTTTTAGCTAATAAATTAGTTGAGCATTTTAGCTAACTGTTTTTTGCTCCTAGCCATTTCAACCAGTTCCTTCTAGCTAACCAACTGGTCCATTATTTTTGCTAATTAGCTTTTACCTAACCAAAAGCTAACAGTTTATTACTTAAAATTACGCAGTTTCTTTATTATTTTATTCAGCTAGTTAGCATTTTTAGCTGAACAATTACGCAATTATTTCAGCTAACTGGTTAGCTTCTTCAGTTACCTTTAAATCCATTACTTTAGCTAAGCAGTACTTTTAGCTATGCCAGCCACTTATTTCAGCTATCTGTTCAGACGTTTAGACTAGTTTTCATACACTTTCCATCAGCACAGTTACAGCTGTATCAATGCAAAAGTTCATAATTCGGCTAATCATTTCTGTTGTGTATAAGTTTACTCGTTGGTAATAACTGCTATTAAATATCAAAATAAAGTGCTAAAAACATAGATGGGCGTCATAATGTAAAGCAAATACCCAATTTTGTACTCCAGTTTCATAAAAATCCAATTAGCAGTGTCTTAAAACCAGAAAGAATGAGCTAAACTGAGGCTAACATTTGATTTAACTGCCTGGAAAACCAGAAATAAAAGGGATAAAAGGATGGATGACCTCTTCAGCCATTTCCCAGAAGAACTTCCAGAGGCGGCGGGACTCCTCGAGGCGAGCTCTCCGCTCAGCCGCCAGCTGGCTCAGCTCCTGGTAGCAGAACTCCATGTGAGCGACTCGATCCTTGATGATCTGAGGGTCGCAGGGCTTATAACCTGAGGAGGACGACAATAATGTTATTTATTTCTACTGGATGAGAAACAGCTCAAACTACAACAGTGATTTGTGTGTGCCGTACCCTCGGTGTCGTTGGCGAACTTCTGAGCGTTGCTGTTGACGTTTTTGACCCGGTCGGCCTGGATGCCGATGTCGGCCTCCACCAGAGCGTGTTTCTGCAGCAGGTCCTCGACGCCCAGCAGGTGTTTCCCATAATCCTGAGAGAGCAGCAGCATCTGCAGGCAGAGAAAGCAGCGTTACAACATCAATAAACCAGGTATTGATCCAGTTTTTATCGCTGTATCCGGATCTGCTGCAGACCTTCATCTCGTCCATCCAGTCCATGATGTAGAGCATCTCCTGGAAGACTCTCTGCAGGCCCAGGGTGGCCTCCAGCCTCTGCCTCCGGGCCTTCAGCAGCTCCAGCAGATACTCCCACAGTCGGATCACGTTGTCCTTCCTGGCCGTGATGCGTTTGATGTCATGGTAACTCTCCGCCTCCAGCTCCTTCGCCACGGCAACCACCGCCTGCGCCACAGAAACAGAGGAAGAGAAAGTTTCAACCAACCACTGAAGGTTCGCCTCATATCAGAAAGGCTTTAACTGATTCTATCAAACTTTACACAGCATCATCCATAATCAGGGTTTTGATGTGCGCAAGGACTGATCAATATTTGTATATATGTTTATTTAGAGGCGTGAGTCAGCAGCGATGGACCGACCTGAACTCGCTCCTCGTAGGCTGCGATGTCTGTTTCTATGGCTTCATGTTTCTTCGTAGCAGCTTCCACGGCCTGGAGGTCAAATCCAAAGTTATCCTGAAAGAGAACAGAGAAAAGAGGAACATGTCGATCCATTATTTAAACTAATATTTTACTTCATGATTAAAAAAAATCTAACAAGTGTTTATATGAAGTCGTGCTCGTTACCTGGGAGACGAGTCTCTGGTTCTCGCTCAGCCACGTCTCCCTCATGGCGGCTTTGCGGTCGAAGCGTCGGGCGAGTTGCTCGAGTTTCTCCTGACGAATCAGCTCCGTCCTCAGGGCCAGCTCACGCTCGTGCTCCGCCTTCTCCAGACGCTCCCACGCCTAAAACAAACGCACCCAACCAAACCCAATGAGCGCAAAGGATCCTCACGTACAGATCTTTAAAACGTTCAAATCCAGCTTTTTAACTTGTTTTTTAATACAAGAGTCCAAACGTTTTCTAACTGAGCGACGTCAGGTTTAGATTTCTACCTTGTTGATGTCCGAGATGAGTTTTCCTTCTCTTGGAGTGTAAACCTTCTGGTTGTTGGCCCTCATCTTACTCTGGATGGTGAACAGAAGAACCTCCAGGTTTCCCTTCTCGGTGAACCTGCAAACACACAAACACAACCCTCAATTATGCAGTATTAGAAATGTGTCAAAATTCTGTAAAATATTTCGCCTGAATTCCTTCATACAGTGTCAGACCTGTGAATTTTTGCAATTTCACCCTCAAATCTCACCAGTGAAGCCATTTTAAAGGTCCAATATTTCCAGAAATACACGACCCACAGCCATGAAATTTGGTGAGGACACAGAAAAAATTGTTCCCGGCACATAAAAATTATCAAATGGCTCCAACAGACGCCAAATTATTAATTATTGAAGCTTAAAAATGGGGGAAAAGTGCAAAATTTTCAAACAAAGCTGGTATTGGGGTCCCGGAAGGTTCCTGTAAGTGTATATTTATGGATGGACCTTTAGTTCCTACTAAAAATAAAGTCTTTGGTTGACATTTCACCAACCTTTAAAGACTCTAACATCAGTAGAATTTGACGTTTAGCAAGTATGGCAAGATAAGGTTCCACTTTTTTGCTATTTTGACACGTCAACATGGTGATTTGGCCACCAAGAATGGTCTCCATAGGGATCCATATGCTGTCACTATATGTGCAAAGTAACAAGCTGCTTCCATGTCGCCATCCCGCTTGACGTGTCTTGTTGTTACCATGATGTGTTTTAATAAAAACGTAATTTATTGTAAAGTACGTTGAATTATCATGTTTATTCCAAAGATGGGGGACACTTTAGCAAACTGATATACAAAAGCAGCGACACTACACCAGTGGTAGAAAACTAATGTTACACGCGGAAAGAAGAAGTTTTGTTTTAATTTGACGGACAAACTTCTCAGACACGACTGTATTCACGATTTAAAACAACATAATGAAAAATCCCTTTCATCGTTTTGACCCTTACAGTGCTTCACGCCATGATGCTGCCACCACCATGCTTCACATCATGATGCTGCCACCACCATGCTTCACGCCATGATGCCGCCACCACCGTGCTTCACATCATGATGCTGCCACCACCATGCTTCACATCATGATGCTGCCACCACCATGCTTCACATCATGATGCTGCCACCACCATGCTTCACATCATGATGCTGCCACCACCATGCTTCACATCATGATGCTGCCACCACCGTGCTTCACGCCATGATGCTGCCACCACCATGCTTCACATCATGATGCTGCCACCACCATGCTTCACGCCATGATGCCGCCACCACCGTGCTTCACATCATGATGCTGCCACCACCATGCTTCACATCATGATGCTGCCACCACCATGCTTCACATCATGATGCTGCCACCACCATGCTTCACATCATGATGCTGCCACCACCATGCTTCACATCATGATGCTGCCACCACCGTGCTTCACGCCATGATGCTGCCACCACCATGCTTCACATCATAATGCTGCCACCACCGTGTTTCACGCCATGATGCTGCCACCACCGTGTTTCACGCCATGATGCTGCCACCACCATGCTTCACATCATGATGCTGCCACCACGTGCTTCACGTCATGATGCTGCCACCACTGTGCTTCACATCATGATGCTGCCACCACCATGCTTCACGCCATGATGCTGCCACCACCATGCTTCACATCATAATGCTGCCTCCACCGTACTTCACGTGATGATGCCGCCACCACCGTGCTTCATGTCATGATGCCGCCACCACCATGCTTCACATCATGATGCTGCAACCACCTTGCTTCACCTCATGATGCTGCCGCCACCATGCATTTAATTGTTTTGACCCTTACAGACTAAAGGAATATCAATAATCAAGGAGCGGACACACAATCTGACTTCATGGCAGCTGTAAAATCTAAACAAATTACAGTTTGATGTTTGTGGTTTTCTTTAAAATGGACTGAAAAGCCAGATTGTACACCTTTACGCACAACGCTGAGCCATTTTGAACCAACCTGAGTCACCTATTGGATGTTACCAAGTTATTTTTAGACATTTAAACTAACCCTAACCCTAACAGATACAGGATTAACTGCTAGAAAACAGGGTTCTCTGCACATCTTTCAGCAAAATGCAGCTAAAACATGCTTCTCAGCTTGAGGTCTGCATTTTCTCTTCGACTCAGATGAAGAAACAGCGCTGAAAAAGGCTGTAAATTAAGCATGTTGCCCCAGAAACCCTCATCTCAACCACCTACTGTGTGTTTACGTGGATCAGCAACTCAGATGAGTGTTTTGTTTGGTTTGAGAGCTTTAGAAAGTCAGATTTCTTGACGATGGTGAGTCTCATGATGACAAAATGCCAGTTGCTGTGTGTTTTTACTGCAGCTGTTGCTCTGAAATCATTTCCCAACCACCCCAGCTCTGAGTCTTTCCAAGAAAAGAGATCCTCTGCATTTCTGCTCAGAGTGACTCAGCTGCTTTTCCTGCTCTGTTTGTTCTGCTCCTTCGGTGAACGTGGGAGGGAAATACTGCGGTTTAACACAGAAATGACTCCTGACTGATGAAATATCTGGCTTACAGTGAAACACAGAGACCAGATTCTCCACCAGTCTGATGCCGTTTGTAACGACGGAATTTAAATCATTAAATGAGCATTTAAAAGATGTGGTCAGCAGGAGAAACAGCAATTCAAAGAGTCACATAACCAAATCTCTAACGTCAGATTGTCCTCTATGATTTCTCTATACTTTGCTGCGTTCACTTTACCCTCTACCTTTACAAGCCTTCCTGATGCTCAGAAACACCATGATGCTGCCACCGTCATGCTTCACCTCATGATGCTGCCACCACCATGCTTCATGTAGTGATGCTGCCACCACCGTGCTTCACTTCATGATGCTGCCACCACCATGCTTCACGCCATGATGCTGCCACCGTCATGCTTCACCTCATGATGCTGCCACCACCATGCTTCACATCACGATGCTGCCACCACCGTGCTTCACGCCATGATGCCGCCACCACCGTGCTTCACGTCATGATGCTGCCACCACCATGCTTCACGCCATGATGCTGCCACCACCGTGCTTCACATCATGATGCTGCCACCACCGTGCTCCACCTCAGGATGCTGCCACCGCCATGCTTCACGTCATGATGCTGCCACCACCATGCTTCATGTAGTGATGCTGCCACCACCGTGCTTCACTTCATGATGCTGCCACCACCATGCTTCACGCCATGATGCTGCCACCGTCATGCTTCACCTCATGATGCTGCCACCACCATGCTTCACATCACGATGCTGCCACCACCGTGCTTCACGCCATGATGCCGCCACCACCGTGCTTCACGTCATGATGCTGCCACCACCATGCTTCACGCCATGATGCTGCCACCACCGTGCTTCACATCATGATGCTGCCACCACCGTGCTCCACCTCAGGATGCTGCCACCGCCATGCTTCACGTCATGATGCTGCCACCACCATGCTTCACGTCACGATGCTGCCACCACCATGCTTCACGTCGTGATGCTACCACCACCATGCTTCACGTCATAATGGTACCACCGTCATGCTTCACCTCATGATGCTGTCACCACTATGCTTCACGTCATGATGCTGCCACCACCGTGCTTCAAAGTGGGGATGGTGTGCTTATGATAATGATTTGCAGCATTTGGTACCCATCAAACAAAGTGTTTCTGATGGCCAAAAAGCTGAATATCGTTTTTATCAGACTTATCTGACTTCAGTCTGTAATGACTTTAGTTCTTATAAATTCTTGTCAAAAAAAGTCAAATTAAACTGACCATGATTCAACATTGAAAAGCAATCAAAGGGTGTGAATACTTTTTGTATCTGACTGAGAAGAACAGGATTAACCTGAGTAAAGTTTAAAGTCTTAGCAGAGCGTTTACTGACTTTGGCGGTTTCTCCACGGTGCGGTAGGTGTTGAAGGCCTGTAGCTGCTGCTGGACGCCCACCAGAGAGTTGGCGAACTTCCTGTTGTTGAGGATGATGATGGTCTGTTCGATCCACTCCAGCAGGTCGGATGCCAGAGACTCGTACTTCTCGATCATCTTCTCCGTCTCGATGGCGTTGTCCAGAACCTGCAAGTCACAGCGGAGGGAAAAACGGCAGCGATATTGTGATATTTCTGTGATGGATTTGCTCCTGTATGCTTCACCGTCGCACTTCAAGTAAATCAATATAAAAAAATGCATTAATTAACTTTATTTGAACTTTAAAACTGTATAAATATATTTCCTCTTGCCTTGTTTTAGCATAGATTGTAAATGTTGTTGTCTTTTAATAATAGTTATTTAATAATGTGTGTTTTTTGTAGCTCTACTTCAAAATAAGTGCAAAATGACGCAACAAAAGAGACATATAATCAAGCTATTCACTGATGTGCAAATATATTTACGTGTGTTTTTCATTGTTGTTTTACCATTAAATTTAACTACCTTTGTAGCCTAAAGCGGTTAAAGCCAAAATAAACTCATTTTATGTTGATTTTTATTAAAAAATAAATCTTTAAAAATGATTAAGAATTAGGTATCAACTTTAAATATTATGTTTTAGAATTTTTCGGACAATTTTTACCCTTACTGATGAATTTTTGCTCACTTTTGAGTGTTGTCTGAGTTTATTCTTACTTTTAGATGCGCCTAAATTTAAATTTTCATTTAATAATGTGCATGTGTGCAGATGGAGGTCAGTAAACGCGACATCTGCTGAGCTGAGAACTAATATCTGATGTGTTTGCAGGTATTCGGTCACCTTTCCGATCCTCTTGCCCTCCACCTTCAGCGCCTTCATCTTGGAGAAGTAGTGGTAGTAGGTGACCACGTAGGTGATGATGGACTTCTCATCCGGATGGTCCACGCTGATGTCTGCATGAATATAAACATAATTTTGACAACATGTCCTCTGTCACGATACACCAGGTGAGTCTGTGCTGTGAGTCGTTCGTCACCTTCGGGGTCCAGCAGCTTGGTGAGGCCCAGGTGCTGCTCGGCCAGATTGAAGGCATTCTGCAGATTGTAGTGGGCGTTTGATTTCTTCAGCTTGTCAAAGTCGATCAGGTCCGGCCTGGAGAAAACAAACAGAACAGAACAGAACAGAAAGGTTAAAAGGAGAAAAACTGAGGTTACACATCCCTGCAGCTCAAACCAAAAGAGACACCCACAGTTTTTTAAATATGCTTTAAACCTCCGAACCCCAAAATCTGCTGACAGATTTAAAAGTCATGATATATTTGAAAAATCATCAAAATGACACAATTTATCAAACATAAACTTTAAAAAAGGGAAAAAAAACTATGGATATCCAACTTTCCAACAGTCCTTAAACTACTCATCTGTGATGTACAGTTTTTGTGGAAAAATTAACCAAATCTATGCTTAAAATTGAGATATTTAATCAAAATCACTTTATTCTACGTATCATTTTCTAAAATTTTCAAAAAATTAATGTTTTGTTGTGGCTAGATTCTACAAAAAACAAAAAATTCTGCGCGCCTCGACGCAACCGTGAAAGAATTAGTGACTCAAGTTACACCAACAGCAATGTGACAAAAATTCAAGGACTTATCGGTTGAACTGCAGGCAGTGTTCACACAAACCAGAGAGGAGACAAGTGTGCAAATAAACTAAAAATGTAAATAGTGAAATATACAAAACATGCAGAGACACTATCTTTTCTCTCTATATTGTGGCCACTTGGAAAAATGTTGTACATATTTCTTATGGTTTTTAAAAAAATTTTGTTAAATAAATAATCCAAAAATTCAACATTTGATTTTTCTTTTTATTACGATTTTACAGGCTGCTTAGAGTTTAAAGGGGTTAGACTGATCGAAATGGTCTTTAGTATTTATCACAGCCTTTGCAGCTCCACCAGGAATACAACTCTGTCATTTTTAAGGTCTAAAATGGGTCAAAATCAAACGTTTGAGCCAAATAAAAATAGTGGAATCAGCTTATAAAATACCTTACATGTGTACATTTCTTAAATCACCAGTAAACCGGCCACAAAGAAAATGAGATTAGTTTTAGAAAATGAATCATGTTTTTGTGCCCGTCTGCTCTGAATGTGAGCTTTATTTCATTTAACGTGGATGAAGGAATCAGCGGTCTGCTGACGGTCAGCTGAGAATCTGCAGAAAGACGTGAACACAAGGGCTGATGTGATGATGGAGTTACTGTGTTTATGAACGATGAGGCTCCTCTTTGTGCAATTTTAATTTATTCCTATTTGATTAACCCTCTGAAGCCCCAAGCCTTAAATACTATCCTCAAAATGACACCATTCATCAGCCTGAAACTGTAAAAACAGAATCAATTCTCAGATTTTCAACTTTCCAATGGTCCTTGAACTACCCATGCAACTTCTGTCTAGATGTGTCATTTGAAAATTTGCCAAAAATAACCAATTTGCTCTATCTATATTCTGTTAAAAACAAAAAATTCTGCAATCCTTGTCGCAACTGAGAAGCCTTTAGTCACTCATGTGAGACAAACAGTCATGTTACAAAAATTCTGAAACTTTTTGGTTGAACTGCAGGAAGTGTTTTCACAGGGCAGAGAGGAGGCAAGCACGGAAAAAGATTAAAAATGTAAAGAGTAAAAAATCTTTAATATGTGTGCCATGCTGCAGAGAAGACATTTCTGAGTTCTCTCTACTTCTGGTCATGGTTGTTCTGTTTCCACAGAGGTGCAGGACTTTATATTGCAGTGAAAAATGAGCCAACAGTGAGGAAAAATGTGTCAGGAGCTGCAACAAAATGGCCTAGAAAGTGCTTGGAGTTCAGAGAGTTAAAATGAAGAAGGTGACAGTGAGTTGTCTACTTCTGTAGTAGTTTAATGGCACCTAACAGGCCTTAATTCACATTTTTCTTTCTAAAAATTCTAATTAATACTATATTTTAATGGACACCTGACTTACTGTACCAGCGTTTTAGCCTCTGAAGCCTTTACTTTCGTGGGCTGCCTTCTTCTTAGGACATATTTTGACCTTTTTAGCACATTTCTTGCATTTTCTTTCAAGTTTTTAGCATTCAAATTGAAAATGTGCATGAAAACAGACATATGGAAACACATACGAGATGCTTTCAGCCTATTAATCTAATCTTTCTATCAGCTGGCTGCAATTTTCTTTACAGCTGTCACTTTTCCTACCAAAGTCATTCACTCCACTCTGCATTTTGTGGTTGTTAATTCAATTTTATTTCTTTTTAATTACCTGAGATGTTCAGGTTATTCGTCTTTTCAGCTGATATGAGCAGTGTGAGATGGTGTGCATCTCCTACCTGTGTTTGTGGATGAGAGCGTTGAAGGCCATCCCGTCTCTCCAGCTGGTGGTGAAGTTATGGATGTTGACGTTTGGATACCTGCGCATGAAGAAGAGATGGCAGCTCGTCAGCTTCGCTCTGCTGGTTTTAATTATCTCGTCACATCACAGTCGACCGGTCGGTGATTTAAACTCACCCTGCGGTCTTCATCTGACACCAGAGCAGCAGAGCATCTTTAGCCGACTTCTTCTCCTTGTTGTCCTCCGTCTCCACGCTGATGTCCTGGATCTGAGGCACACAGACGCACAGGAAGTGAGCTTTTATTCTGAAATCTGTCACTTTTGACTGGATGAATTTATTTTTAACATTATTAGGAGTTTTATTTTGTTTGTAATCGTCTTTGTGAGTCAGCAAAACAAACTTAGATCACAGCTTTGATGACTTCAAATTAAATCAACACACAGATTCCTGAAGAGAACATTTTTTAGGGATACAAAGGGATCATTCATCATCATCAAACTGATTAAATTTAATATAACCAACAAGAGGGAAATAATAAGAACCACAGAATACTATCTGGATGTGCGGTTTATGCTTAATATTAGACGATGAATGCATAAAAGCAGTATGTTTGAACTAAAACTTCAAAAAGTTTTTCCTGTTTTTCTCCACAGACCCTGAACGCAGCATCAAAGCTTCCAACGCAACACGAAAGCAAACATGAAAGAAGACACGAGACTTTTCTTCTAAAGCATCAAACGCCCACCAAGCTCCTACGTTTTCAGACTCATGCATGAATCCGTCCAAAATAACGTCGTCCTGACTTGAAGCCTGAGTTTCTTGCTAAACTTGGGGCCAAATCTTAAAACGGATTCTTTGCAAAGATGAGAATGAAGCAGGACATCCTCACTTCGCTCAAGTATCTTCCCCAACATCTGTATTTTAGTACTTCTGTGAGGATGCCTTCTTCTTATCAAGACACCAAAACCAACTCTGAGACCAGAATCAGATGTTTCAAGGACTGAAAAAGACTTTCTATAAGTGAGGACATCCTTAGAAAGTAAGGGAAGTTCTTGCTTTCTAATAATCCATAATAATCCTAAAGACATCTTCGTTTTCTAAAGACGTCCTCCAAAGATATCTTTCCTTCCTAAAGCCATCAAGTTTTAAAATTCCTCCATACTTCCAAAGAACGCCCACACCCTCTACAGATGTCTTTGGTTTCTGCAGATGTGCATCATCTTAAGTTATCTTAAGCCACACTTTCTTGAGACGTCCACACTTCCTGAGAACTGTCCAACACCCGGAAAAATGATGTCCATACTTTCTAAAAAATGTCCTCACGATCTAAACACTTCCTCTCTTTCTAATACTGTTCTCACATTTCTAAACTTTCTGAAAAGGTCTTCACTCCCTGAAGGTTTCTAGTGTCTACCTTTGGAAAAACAATGTCCTTGTTCTTAAAAAATGTCCACGTTTTCTAAAGACGTTGACGGTTACTAAGGATGTCCGTGTCGTGGATCATCCTTGTAGTTTCAATCGTAGCATCTGGACTTGCTTGAGTGTCTCGAAGACGTTTCACCTCTCGTCCAAGAGGCTTCATCAGTTCTGAACTAACTGGTTCCCAACAAACCCCATTGTGAGAGGGAAGGACCTAACCAACCATAATGAGTTGAGGGGCATCACACCCCCAGCAGACGGAAGCTTCAACAGTGTTAATGGCTCCTGAAGAGTATAAAAACCTGGAACTCCCAACCAGTTAGTTTAGAACTGACGAAGCCTCTTGGATGAGAGGTGGAACGTCTTCGAGACACTCAAGGAAGTCCAGATGCTATGATTGAAACTACCAGGATAAGGATGTCTGTAGTTTCTGAAAATTGTCCACAATGACGACTATAAAAGACTTAACTTCTAAAGATATCTTCACTTTCCTAAAATGTTCTTACTTCATAAAGACATCCTTGCTCTCTAAACATGTCCAAACCTTCCAGGGATGACTTTCTAAAACACATCCAAACTGATGACTGATAGTTTCTAATCTTCGAAAGATACCTTCACTTTCTGAGGATGTCTTTGCTCTCTAAAAATGTAGGGTTCACTTTCCAAAACATGTCCACATTGTCTAAAGACTGTCCACACACTTTCTTGGAATACCTTCACTGCCTAAAGATAATGTCCTTACTTTCTAAAGACACCTTCTACAAATGTCCTCGCTCCCTAAAAACACCTGATGGATCGTCACGATATCTTCACTGCCTAAAACAAGCCCACACCTTCTGAAAATGTCCGCTGTCAGAACGAAGTGTATAAATGTCTTCTAAGAACGTCCTTGCTTTCTAAAGATGTCCTCTCTTTCTAATAAAGTTCTCACATCTCAAAAGATGTCCTCACTTCTTAAAGGCGTCCACCTTCTTTAAAAATACCCACACTGTCTAAAGAAAACTGTCCACATGGTGTAAGAATAAGGTTTGAAGAGATGCCCTCACATCTTAAGACTTCCTCACTTTCTAAACAATGTCCACACCTTTTAAAGACGCCCTCACTCTATCTAACAATCTGACTTTCTAAAACTCACCTCTGCTCCAAAGAATATCCCGTATTTAAGAGAAGAAAACGGCCGCACTTCGTAGAAACGTCCACACTTCCTGAGACTGCCTTCACCGTCACATTCTAAAAACAGCTCTAAAAGTTGCTCTAAAACAGTCCTCTCTTTGCAGACGGCCTGAACGTCTTTAAAAGTCAATGCCTTCCAGACATTTCTTCACTCCTCATGTCTCCAGAAGCGTCCCGTCTCACCTTCATTGAGCGGCATCCATCAGTCTGACAGCATGAACCACATCACATCACCTCAAACCGGCGAAGCCAACACGACACGAGCTCGAGTCCTTCTGTCAATCTGCACTCGGCTCCATTTCACTCTGCCGCCGCCTCCGCCGCCGGATTTAAAACCACTAAAAAGAGTTTTTTTTTAATCCTCAAAGCTTATAAGAGCTAAATCCCTTTCACCCATTTTCCCAACTGCTCGCCGTCTCTGACGATGACATCAGTACACAGCGACACGCCAACATCACGGTGTACAGTAAGACAACGTCACGCTCTGTTTCCAGGGCGACTTCCTGACAGTAAATTCATTTAGTAGGCAGATAAAGAGCAGGGAGGAGCTCTGGAACAGTCTTCTTTACTGTAAAAATGACTGTGAAATGTCCAAATCACAGTAAAACATCAAGTCGTTTACCTGACAACTCCTAATATATCAGAAAATAAAGCACCGTTTGATTTTTAGGGACAAAAACGCTTCCACATCTGCAGATATAATGCAGATTTTTGGGATGCAAAATGGCTCAACGGACCAAATCACCAGAGCATCCTTCTGATTTCAGATTCTCACTTTGTCTTGGGATGCAAAATAGCACCATTACACTTTAACACAAATTCAACATGGTGGCCACACTGAACCCTCAATCAATCAGAATAATCACTGGACTACACTGGATCATTTTGCTATTAGGGATGCAAAATCATGGAGGAAATGTTGGCCCTTGGTGCCATTTTTGCCACATTTTGTGATCTAAAAAATGAATTTAATTTTATCTCTTCTGGGCCCTATTTGACTGGACATTTGTTACATTTTTTTATGGGATGCAAAACGGCTCAACAAAACAAATGATGAATAAAGCCAGAACATCCTTCTGATTTAAGCTGAGTTGACCAAATAAGTTAATCTCATCTTGGGATGCAAAACAGAACCATTACGTTTAAAACCAAAGAGAAAATGGTGTCCCACAAGGGGCCACAATCAATTAGGCTTATCCTTGGATCCCACTGGCTCATTTAGCTTTTGGGGATGCAAAATCAAAAATGGAAACAACGGTCCCTGGTGCAGTTTGTGTCCCATGTAACCTCCAAATTTAAAAGTACATTAGTGTATGTGTTTATCCTTTCTGGGGCCCATATGAATCCATTCATTTAACTCATTTTGGAAGCAAAATAGCTCAAAGGAACACTTAACCACGAACACCAGGCATTTTTCTGATTTCAGCTAAGGTGACTAAATAAGCTCACCTCATCTTGGGATGCGAAATAGCATCATTATGCTTTAACGCAAAGGAAACTCGGTGCTTCAGAAGAGGCCACAATTATGTAGGCCAGTCCTTGAATTACAGCGGATTATGTAATGGTTCCCAGTGCCATTTGTGTCCCATATGTTTAACTCGTTTAGGGATTCAAAATGGCTCCATGGATCAATATAACCAGAGCATCCTTCTGATTTCAGCTCAAACTAAATAAGTCCACCTCATTATGGGATGCAAAATAGTCTCTTTATGCTTCAACACAGAGAGAATATGGTACCCCAAAAGAGGCCTTAGATCACAGGGCATTATTTAACTTGTGGGGATGCAAAATTGAGGATGGGAATGTTGCCCCCCTGTGCCATTTTGTGTCCCATACGATGGTTAGTTTTGAAAACATACTAGCGTTTGTGTTTAGACCTTCTGGACACGATCTGATTACAATTATTTAACACATTTGGGATGCAAAATGGCTCAACGTGCCAAATCCGCACAGCATCTTTGTAATTTCAGCTGAGTTACTAGATCCTGGGGGCCATTCAACTCTGATTATTAAACACATTTGGGGATGCAAAATGGCCCAATGGACCAAATCCCCTGAGCAACCTCCCGATTCCAGCTGAGGTGACTGAATAAAGTCACCTGGTCGTTGTGTGTCTCACCTGGAAGCGGAGGATGATGGTCCAGATGAGGCCCAGCGTCAGGCGGTGGTTTCCGTCCACGATGTCGTGGGATCCCATGTTCTCCAGGTGGACCCTCTGCTCCTTCAGGAACTGCAGAGCCTTGTCCACGTTCTCCAGACAGTGGATCCTCATCCGGCCCTTGGTGGGTTTGGGCTGAAACGAAGAGAAAAGCAGAACTGAGCTTATTTACGGCCCCAAAGAAACCAGAAACCGTGAACGTCTCCACGCCGAAACGTATAAACACGAAGAGGAAGCAAACAGCTGCAGACACAGCTGAGCGGCTTCAGAGCTGACGGGTTTTGTTATCATACTTCTGGAGAAATTTACTGAACTGTTCCCGCAGCAGCTGTGAGGTTTTAATGTTCCTCTATTGTCTGATAAACATCATGAAGCTGCTGTTGATGCCCTAAAATAAAGAAGACACCTGGAGCAACACATGTAGAAGAATAAATAACTTAAATCATTTTGGCCACTATAAGAACCAGTCCTCGTTTTATCAGATATTAAATGACTGCTTATATATTTTAATTATAATAAATCTGCATTTTGCATTTTTAGAGCCTGTTTATCCTTTTTAATTCATGTACAGACAGTTTTTCTATGATTAGGAGCCTGTTTTTGCCTTTAAAGAATACAACATCAGTCTTTGCTGGTGTGATAAATAAAGAATAAATAAAGACGCCTCTGAAAACACTTTTGCAGCAGACCTGAATGAGTGGATGTGATTACGGCGGAGGGATTTCAGGGTGATTTAACCTACTTTACTGCAGCTATTCGTCCCTGAATCGCCGGGCAGATGTCGGACTGCTGCGATACACAACAAACACCAACACTGAAGCCAGGAACATGAACACAAAGAGCAGCAGGGGTGTTGAAGTGTTGATTGTGGCTAATCTACAGCTTTACTAGTCTGAGCTCAAAACAAACGTGACTTAAGTTGGTTTATGATTTGGTATTTTAACCCTTAGAACCCCAAAACCTACCAGTGGGTTTGAAAGGCGTTATATCTTTTTTAAAAATGTCATAATTCACCATTTTTCAGAGCCAGAAACAGAAAAACAAAAAAAGAAATGCTGCATTTTCAACTTTCCGATCGTCTTATCGTGTAACTTTTGATCACGTCTCAAAAATCAATTCATGTCTCGTTTAAAAATTTGCCAAAAATAAAGTATTTGTTCTAACCAGATTCTGCAAAAAACAAAAAATTCTGCACTCCTTGGTGGGACTGTGAAGCCATCAACGACTCGGCTGCGGTCAACAGTCACGTGACAAAAATTCAGCGACTTGTCGGCTGAACTGCAGGCAGTGTTACCAAGAAGCAGACAGGTTTTTTTTTTTCAATTTTTGCAAAATAAAATCAAAGAAATTCAACACTATTTTATAATTTCTGCCATTATAACTGTGTCCCACTGCACAGAAGACATTTCTGGGTTCTCTCTCCTTTTATTAATGGTTGCTCTGTTTCCACAGACATGCAGGACTTTCTATTGCAGTAAAAATGAGCCCACACAGTGAGTAAAAAAAAAGAAGATTAGAGTTGATGGGGTTAAATAAAAAGAACTTAAATGCACGTCTGCATCATCTCAGCCTGTCTGCAGTGCATTTAACTGTAAATTTAAGCAACTGTCATCTAAATAAATGCATACAGAAAAGCATATCTGTGTGAAAAGCATAGCAAAATAAAGTTTTAGTGGACTTTAAAACAGCATTTCTCAGCGTCCTCTAATCAGCCGATGCCGATAAAATTACAATGGCACTTTTTGATTAATTAATGTATAAAATAACAATAAAAACTGACAATGACAATCATGTAGTAGAAACTTAAAGCTGCACATAATATAAAATACTTGAGTTTCCTCCACGGATGCTGCGTTCATTTAGAGCCACAATATGAAACCAAACTGGAGCAGAAATGTAACGTTTGTCCTGAGAAAAGGTCAAAATTTCTCCCAGATTAAAATCAAATTAATCGTCTTTGTGTGTGACAACATTAAAACCTCCGCACCAAAGTCCTGCCAGAGTCCGTGTGTTTCTAAGTCAAGTGAAAAATGAAGTTTACACCTCGTTAGCCAACAGTCTGGAATACTTGGACTGGACCTGATCCCTTTGTTGCGCTCAGGGATTTTCCCTCAGGACACGAACCTGCTGCTGTAAAACCGACTTCTTCATTGTGAGGACTGACTGTTATTACGGAGCTCTGTGTTCTGTCTGAGTGAAACGTGGAGGATTAAAGCCGCAGGACGTTCCCGAGGAGCAGAGGTGGAATTAACACGAGTATAGAGGCAAGAAAACTCCAGTCGGCTGCTCAGCATCGAACCTCAGCTCCTCGACTGCTGGAAATGTTGGCCTTTTGTTAGATTGCATGAAGAATTAAGATTCTGTTTTTGATAAATTACATCATACATTATAAAAATACTTCTAAAAACATGACGGTAATGTTATTTTGCAAAGTGAGTGATGTCTGCAGGAAGATTTCAAACCACTCTGCACTAAACGTCATCAAGTAAACATAAAAGGCTGCAGCAGTAAAGGGAATAAAACACCGTGAGAGACAAAACCATCGCCTGTCTCTGTATTTTTAGTTTTCATTCACGCCAATTCATGCCTGATTTAGTTTCTTGTGTTTAACAGGCAGATGTAAAACAACAACAGGCAGCAGAGTTTTCACTCCAATGAGGTTAAATGAAGTGAAAACGTGAGACTGGATTCATCGTCGCCCCAGAACCTGCCAGCGGGTTTGAAAGGCGTGTTATCTTTAAAAAAAATTAGCAAAATGACAGCGATTAATATAGACGGAAACTTTAGAAACACAAAAAATCACCATATTTCCAGCTTTACATTGGTCCACGAACTAATCATGTGTGATGTAAAGTTCTGTCCGCAAAATTAACCAAATCTAAACCATGACTCGTGGTGTTCCATCTAAATCGCCTTTTTTCTGCATGTCTCATTTTTTAAAAATTGCCAAAAATTAACCATGTGAGTAAACTAAATTCTGTAAAAAATAAAAAATTCTGTACTCCTCTGTGTAATCCTGATGCTATAGACGACTTTGCTACGACCAACAGTCATGCGATAAAAATTCAGCGATTTCTAGCGCGCTGTCCCCTCAGCCTGACTGTCAGCAGTAAGGAACAGAGTAATGATAAATAACCATTAAGTAAATATCTCATTAAAAAATTAGAGAAAAATAAATCATTTGCTTTAACTAGATTCTGTCAAAAACAAAAAATAATGTGGTCTTCTGCGCAATGCTAAAGCCGTTAGTGAATCAGGAGAAACAAACAGTCACGTGATAAAAATTCAGGAAATTCTTAACCTGCTGCCTCAAAAACCCGACTGGACGAGCAGCGGGGAGCAGATGGAACAGATTTATTGTACTTCCTAATTTTCATCATCACACTTTTTTGGTGAGTTTTCCATTTTGTTAATGATAGGAGAAGAGACAGGGTGAAAGGAGGTATAGAGAGGAGGAGGGACTTGCAGCAAAGGGTCGTGAGCCGGACTCGAACTCACTACCGCTGCTGGCGACCTGCGCCCTCGTGGTAACGCCCAAACTCAGGGAGCTACACGGCGGCCCTCGTCATCACACTTTTAAGCTCTTTCTGTTTTTAACGGCTTCATGGGTTGCAGATGTTGCATTCAGGATGTTTGAATCTTGAAACAATCTTGGAAAACGAAGCAATAATAAATCACCGCAATAAAATAAACGTCTACGTGCTTCATTTGAAAATTTGTTTGCGTGTTTGCTCCGACCAGAATCTGTAAAAAACTAAAAATTCTGTGGTCTTCTGCAAAATCGAGACGCCATCAGTGACTCGGCTGCCACCAACAGTCACGTCACAAATCAGTTCAGGGAAATCTCAGCCTGCTGCTTCCACGCGTGGACGCGAGGCTCTTGTATTTCCTCATTTCATCATCGTCACACTTTCAAGCTCTTTCTGTTTTTAACGACTTCATGGGTTGCAGATGTTGCATTCAGGATGTTTGAATCTTGAAACAATCTTGGAATATAAACAAAATAAAACGAAGCAATAATAAATCACCGCAGTAAAACAAATGTCTACATGTCTCATTTGAAAATTTGTCAAAAATAAACCGTTTGCTCGAACTAGATTCTGTAAAAAACTAAAAATTCTGCTCTCCGCTGTGCAACCATGAAGCCATCAGTGACTCGGCTGCCACCAACAGTTACGCCACAAAAATTCCAGGGATCCTCAGCCTGCTGCCTCCATATGTGGATGTGACGCTCTGTTTTATTTTACTATTGTATTTCCTAATTTTCATCATCACACTTTTAGAACTCTCTGTTTTTCATGACTTCTTGGTTCCAGATGTTGCATTCAGGATGTTTAAATCTGAAACAATCTTGGAATATAAATAAAACAAATCAAAGCAATAATAAATTACCACAGTAAAATAAACGTCTGCATGTCTGATTTGAAAATTCGCCAAAAATAAACTGTTTACTCTAACTACATACTTTCAAAAACTAAAAATTCTGCATTCTTTGATGCAACTTTGAAGTCATTATTGAATCTACTACAACCAACAGAAAAATTCAATTAATTCTAAGCCTGCTGCCTCCACAGCCTCACTGTTGACTGGCAGTAAGGAACGAAGACAAAACTCAGAATATAAATAAAACAAAGCAAAGCATTAATAAACAACCACAATAAAATAAATGTCTACATGTCTCATTTGAAAATTTGCCAAAAATAAACAGTTTGCTCCAACCAGACTCTGTCAAAAACAAAAAATTCTGCTCCCCTCTGTGCAACCATGAAGCCATCAGTGACTCAGCTGTGTCTAACAGTCGCATCAAAACAATTCAGGGAAATCTCAGCGAGGCTCTTGTATTTTCTCATTTCATCATCACACCTTTAAGCTCTTTCTGTTTTTAATGACTTCTTGAGCTGCAGATGTTGCCTTCAGGATGTTTAAATCCAGAAGAGATCTCTAAATAAAACAAATCCCAGCAATAATAAATAACTCTAATAAAATAACTGCCGAGCGGCCGTCCTGCAGTCCGTCCTCCACATGTCGTCCGTCCGACTGAACGAGCTACAACCAGGACGCCGTCCAACATCAACACCCCCGCCTTCGCTTCTCCTCACGCGGACACACAAACGGCCGACAGCCTCCCAGCGACTCCGGAGATATTCTGGACTCTTGTCTGCCGGTGGAGCGGATCCAACAAACCACACGGAGATCCGGTCCTGGAGGCCTCGTCCAGCCTCACATCAGCACCTCGAGCCACGAAAACAAACAGCTTCACCTCCTTCAGCAGCTCCGGGCGGGAATTTCCACCTCCAGACTCAAGTTTCCTGCTGTGTCATGAGACGGAGACCTCAGCTAAACCCTCAAGGCTTGAAGTTTGCAGCTAAAACGGCTCCTCAGTGAAGAGTTCGCTCTGATAACGAGTGTTTTTACTCCTCAGAGCTTCATTCTTGTCTATAAAACTATCAAAACACATCAATGAGCCTCACTGTTCATTTATTTCTATTAAAACACACACAGCGGTCCATTCTGACTCACCGTCCCGCTGCACGAAACACAATAAAGCTCCAAATGTGGATTAAACCGCCGCTGAAAATAGTCTTTTTTACTAAACAGGAACACAAACAGCAGCAGACTGCCACTAATAATTACTGGAGATCTGCAGTTATGGATCCAGAAGTTGTTCACCTTTCTCTAAATCCAGCCCTCCTGACCTCCAGCTGCTTGTTTGGCAACACATTTCTATAAAATCTGCATTATTCATGATTCCACCCACACTGCCGACCCTTAACTGGCTGATCAACATGTTCAAATCAATACTTCTGACGTCCGCAGCTACTTTAAAAAATAAGATCCTACATGCAAAATATAATGTTTGCTGTCTGAACCCTCCTAAAACCCGCTGGTGGATTTAAAAGACGTTATTTATTAAAAATTCACTAAAATTCCACCATTTATCAGAGCCAGAAACTTTAAAAACAGAAATAATCATCGGATTTTCATCTTCCTGATGGTCCTTGAACTGCTCATCTGTCATTTGCTGCTCTGTCAGGAAAATTAACCAAATTTAAGGTAAAAATTATTTCAACAAAATCATTTTATTCTACATGTCTCTTTTAAAAATTTGCTAAAAATTAAACGT
The DNA here is from genome assembly GCA_024666655.1 of Dascyllus trimaculatus. Taxonomy (NCBI): domain Eukaryota; kingdom Metazoa; phylum Chordata; class Actinopteri; family Pomacentridae; genus Dascyllus; species Dascyllus trimaculatus. The sequence goes on along the minus strand of CM045464.1, from coordinate 6,733,104 downwards.
TTGCTTTTAACAGATTCTGTGAAAAACAGAAAATTCTACGCTCCTCGGTAAAACTGGAAAGACTTGAATGACTCAGATGTGATCTACGGTCATGAGACTAAAATTCACCAAGTTTTCCACTTAACTGGGTTGAACTGCAGGCAGTGTTCACCCAGAGCAGAGAAGAGACTAGTGAGGAGAATAAGTAGAGATAGGTCTAGTCATAATAGTAGTAGTAGTAGTAGTAGTAATGATAGTAGTGGTGGAAGTAGTATTAATAATAGTAGAGGTAGGTGTAGTCGTAATAGTAATATAGTAAACAATAACAGTAGTAGTAATAGTAGTAGTAGTAGTAGTAGTAGTACTAGTAAAAATAGTAATAATAGTAGTAAGGGTAGTAGCAGTAATAGTAACAGTAGTAGTAAAAATAGTAGCAGTAGTAGTAATATTAGAAGTAGTAGTAGCAGTGGTAGTAGTAGTAGTAATAATAATAGTAGAGATAGTAGTAGTAATAGCAGCAATAGTAATAATACTAGTGGTACTAGTAATAGCAGTAGTAATAGTAGTATTAGTAATAACAGTAGTAGTAGTAGTAACATTATTAGTAGTAATAGTAGTAGTAATAATAGTAGTGGTAGCAGTAGTAGTAGTAATAATAGTAGTAGTAGTAATAATAGTAGTAATAGTAATAATAGTAGTACTAGTAGTAGTGGTTGTAACAGTAATAGTAATAGTAGTAGTAGTACTAGTAGTGGTAGTGGTAATGGTGGTAGTAGTAGTAGTACTAGTAAAAATAGTAATAATAGTAGTAAAAATAGTAGCAGTAGTAGTAATATTAGAAGTAGTAGTAGCAGTGGTAGTAGTAGTAATAACAATAGTAGTGATAGCAGTAGTAATAGCAGCAATAGTAATAATACTAGTGGTACTAGTAATAGCAGTAGTAATAGTAGTATTAGTAATAACAGTATTAGTAGTAATAGTAGTAGTAATAATAGTAGTGGTAGCAGTAGTAGTAGTAATAATAGTAATGTTAGTGGTAGCAGTAGTAATAGTAATATTAGTAGTAGTAGTAGTAGTAACAGTAGTAATAGTAATAGTAGTAGTAACAGTAGTAATAGTAATAGTAGTAGTAGTAGTAGTAGTACTAGTAGTAGTAGTACTAGTAGTAGTAATAGTAGTAGTAGTAGTAGTAGTAGTAGTAGTACTAGTACTAGTAGTAATAGTAGTAGTAGTAGTAGTAGTAGTAGTAGTAGTAGTAGTAGTAGTACTAGTAGTAGTGGTCGTAGCAGTAATAGTACTAGTAGTGGTAGTACTAGTAGTAGTAATAGTAGTAGTAGTAGTAGTAGTAGTACTAGTACTAGTACTAGTAGTAATAGTAGTAGTAGTAGTAGTAGTACTAGTAGTAGTAGTACTAGTAGTTCCCTGCTGTGGGATTAATAAAGGATCATCTTATCTGTTGTCATTATAATTGTCTAAAACTGCATAGAAGACATAAACGTGAAACACCAATAAAACACCCAGAAACTGAAATTCAATATAAACCAATATTCCACTACATATATATTATTATTATTATTATTAATATATATTCCACAGTGAGTCCTTCTGCTAGCAGATCTATCAGGTAGTAACATCATGATGTCTGACATTGGACTATAAAAGCAGCTCATGTTGTAGAAACCGTCCTTCACAGAGCGTCTGCCGTGAGGAAGCAGCTGCTCGCTCAGATTCTTCTGCTGGTCTGGAGGCGTTCTGGCTGCTGCTGAACCCTCAGAGCCGCTCAATGAGTCCTTTCACAACTCAGACACCGACACACTGTCTGCCTCCCAGAACACAGTCCACCGTCAGCGGCCTGCCCTCAGCTCCTATCAGAGAACTGAGCAGACACAGGTAGAAACCCTCAGACCGACTGGGTTCCTCTGTTTGTGTCTGAGAACAGGCCGGACAGGAGAGCTGAAGAGGAGGAAGAGGAGGAAGAGGAGGAAGGAGAAGACGAGGAGAGCCTGGCTGGAAGTCACGAGGCGACCGAGGGTGAAGCCGGGAGAGTTTACATGAGCCCGAGCGTGAGCAGAATGCGGCCGGACGACGGGCCGAGAGGGCAGCGAGGCCGGCGCTAATGTATTCCTGTTGCCACGGTAACGGCACACTAAGAGAACAGGAGCTGACGGGAAATCAAGCTTTTTTTGTGTTTTATTATCGTCGTTCAAGTGCTCAAAAAAATCAGTCGAACGGCATTTAAAAGTGCAAAAATGACAGAATCTGGTAAAAAAAAAAAATACTATAATGCCATAATAAAAATAATAATAAATAAATAATAAAAAAGGAAAAAACAAAGCTGTAATTTATTAATAATATATTTTAGAAAAATATAAAAAAATTTGAATAAACATGTCCAATATTTTTCCAAGTGCCCACAGGTGTTACCAATAAAGGAAAAATGAAATAGTGACTTTACATATTATAGATATTTTACTATTTACAGTTTTATTCTGTTTCCATACTCGTCTCCTCCCTGCTCTGTTTATACACCGCCTGCAGTTCATCCTAGCCAATCGGAAAAATCCCTGAATTTTTGTCACGTGATCGTTCGTGGTAGCCGAGTCAATCAAGGCTTTGTTGTTGCACAGATGACTGCAAAATTTTTTGTTTTTTACAGAATCTGGATAGAGAAAACTGTTTATTTGTGACAGATTTTCAAAGAGACATGCAAGACAGCGTCACTTTGAGTTTAGATTCGATTAGATTTCCCAGACGAGACCCAAAGACCGCTTGAAAGTTTCAGGGTTCGGAGGATTAATGTGCGCCGACTCCTGCAAACAAATACATTAAAACAATCTTTAAAGCCTCTAAAATCATCTCAGATTCCTCCTCAGCTCTACAGCCTCCTTAAACTGCTGCTTTTATCCATGAGTTATTACTTCTGTCCTCTCAGGAGTCTCGGAGCAGCGATTAGAGCCGTCGATCTTCATACCTCGGGATGTTATTCAGTTGTTGCTTCCGCAGCAACGTTATATAAAAGCCGAGCCATAAATATCTACAGTGGTTCTGTTGCTGCTTTTATGGACGTTATATGACTTTTTTTTATATCTGTAAAGTTCACTGAGAGGCTCATTAGACGACACGCGGCTCCATCAGGACAGAACTATGTAAAACCAGATAAAAATCAGAGCCGAGTCCGAGACGTGCAGCGATACGAGGTCAATGATTCTAGGAGTCATAAACGTCTGATTTCACTTCCAGGATAAACAGAATAAACCTCCATATAAGAAGATGTGCAGCTGCAGGGATGAATTCCTCATTAGAGATCAACACGGTGCTGCTCAGGAGGTCTTCTACTGGTGTCAGAACTCGTTAGAATAAATGCAGAAGTCGTCTGGAAGATTCAAGAAAGCAGCTGAGCAGAACCGAAACTGCAGAGTTACATAAAAATTCAGTTTAAGCAAATTAAAGAAAGTGAAAGTCGGATAATTCATGCGTGTAGAACGTCTGCTGGGAATAAAATACTTGGAAGAAATCAAGCTTTGAGAACTATTTGGCCTGAAATCAGCCCATTCTCAGTGTTTAACTGGTTTATTACACTACTTTTATTACTTACTTATACCTAAGAAACTATATTAAATTGGCATTTATCAAGTTGCATTTAAAAAATCGGAACAAAATGCAATTATAACCTCTCTCAGAGCAGATTCTGAGTTAAATTTAAGGATTCTAACACCTATTTATTACCACACAGAATGTAATTTAACACCTGTTTCATTATTATACAAGAATAAATATGAAATAATGATAATAAAATAAAATTGTTTGTTGTCATATCACATTTCCAGCTGTGTAGAACAATAATTCTTAATAACATAATTATTCAAAGTTGGGTTTCAAGCCTCACAGAATAAGAGTTTGATTATATGACATAAGAATAAAGTACAACAAACTTTTTCATCTTTCCCTAAGTTCTGATTATTTTTGTATTTTTAGCTTTCTTCAATCTTTATTTCGAGCCTGTCTTTTCTTAATTTCAGTTTCTCTGCGCTTCCTGTATCAGATTAACGTGATCCCTTTCCGTGTTGTTGACGTGTTTGTTGCTGATGTCGACCTTTAATCCTCCAAAACACACAGCCAGGGTTGAAATTGACAAAATGACGTCATTAACCACAGCAGGAAACTGGAAAAATATAAATATTCCATCAGTAAAATAATCCAAATCTAATCATGTTATTCTACATGTTTTGTATGTAAGGTGGGGGAGTGGCCTGCTAGAGTCTCTCTGGGACCATGCGGCCAGCTCAGGTGAGTTTGTGTCGGAAGGTACAGGTTTGTTTGTTTGTTCTCCTAATTGTTTGCCTTCTTGCATTATCACTTAGCACTTACCAGCTGTGTGTGGCATCTAGGTCTATGGTAGCATTGTAGCATTTAACAGTAACTAAAGCTGTAGTAGTATGGCGGTATCTTAGCAGTTAGCATTGGCATTTAGCAGTTAGCATTAGCATTATAGGTGATTCAGGCTGCATAGTCTCCTTGTAGGTGAGGAGGTTGTGGGCAGTATATGTGAAGCAGCTAGTGGTTAGCATTAGCATGTAGCATTTGCACTAGTTAAATGGTAGCATCGGCACTGGTCTCTACCTGGAGCATCTCCTAAACGGGCCTGGGTCAGTTGAACGTGGCAGTGCTGGTTGAATTACCAGTTAGCATTAGCATTTAGCTAAATGGTAGCATCGGCACTGGTCACTACCTGGAGCTTCTCCTAAACGGGCCTGGGTCAGTTGAACGCGGCAGTGCTGGTTGAATTACCAGTTAGCATTAGCATTTAGCTAAATGGTAGCATCAGCATTGGTCACTACCTGGAGCATCTCCTAAACAGGCCTGGGTCAGCTGAACGTGGCAGTGCTGGTTGGATTGTGTAGGAGCAGTGTGAACTGGCACTAGGGGGGGTGACTCTGGGACGGCAGAGTTCACCTCCTAGCCTCCTGGAGGTGACGTGAGACTAAGTAGGAGAAACAGCGTTGAAGGGAGGTTTCCACCTGATGACCCCCAGAGACGTGCTAGGAATCACTGCTCACTGGTAGCTATAGAGACAGATTAGGGATCCTAGGTCCTTCATGGAGGATGGATCCTTTCTTTTAGAGCACAAGTGTCTTGTGTTCAAATTAACAATATGTCTGATTTTTAAAAATTTGCCAAAAATAAACCGTTTCTACGAGCTACATTCTGTAAAAAAAATTAAAATTCTGTGCTTCTCTGCTCATTTGAAAAGTCATCAGGGACTCAGCTCAGACCAACAGTCATTTGATAAAAATTCAAAGAGTTTGCTGCTGTAATATTGGAAATGTTCCTGCTGTAGAAATAATAAAGGCTTATGTAATCTTCATGCCATATAGAAGACATCTTTGAGTTCTCTCTACTTCTAGCCATGGTTATTCTGTTTCCATAGAGATGCAGGACTTAATGTTCTCCTTATTCACAATCCTCCAAAAATTGTGAATGTAGCTCTAAAATGCAGATTGTCAAACTTTTTGTTCGATTTCCTTGAATATTTCTCAACTGTTAATCAAAAAAATTGCGATTATATTCCTTGGAAATTTTTGGAAATGCCATCAATGTGTAGCAACAGTAATCAAAGTAGTCATTTTTTAAGCCAATATATTAAAGATTTGCTTGTTTTAGCAACAAAATATGAATAATTTTGCCCTGTTTAATTATAAATGACACATATTAAAGTACTGGACTGATAAATGAACAAAAGGGGGCAAAACGGTGCGTCAAAAACAATAATTAAGACTTTTAGAAGGTGAATTTCAGACTTTTTAATACCTTCTGGTGGATTTTACCGAGGTAAAGTAACTGCAGTGCTTTTAGGACTGGACCTGAATCATTATAGGAAGAGAGCATCATGTAAAACTGCCAGCTCTTTCAAAATAAAAGCCCCTACAGTGCTGAAACCCACCAGTCTCTCTCCGGACAAAACCTCCAGCAGCTTGATCAGCATTCGTCCGTCCCTCAGGTCCATGTAGAGGTCGGTGATCCGACAGGACACTCTGGACAGGTGGGAGTTCACCCATTTGGTGAAGGTCTTCTTCTGAACCGCCTCACGTTCATCTGGAGGCACAAACACAGAGATGAAGGTCAGTGAAGCAGCTGAAAGCCTCACAAAAACACAGCAAGCGGACACCGAGTCAGGACTCTCTGATGTTTTCTGACAGCCGCAGCTGCACGTTTGAGTCCCGCTGATCTCTGCAGGTGTGTTTGGATGTTTTCTCAGCAGCTCATTGTTCCTGGAAAGACGGAGTGTGTGTTTGTGTGTGTTTGTGTGTGTGTTTGTGTGTGTGTGTGCGTGTCTTTGTGTGTTTGTGGGAGAGGTTTCCTGTGTCTGACAAAGCAGACTAAATCTAAGTCACTGCTGCAAATATGAAGCCTGACAGCCGACACCTGCTGTCTGCAACGCAACGCAGTTTATTTCCCACAAGCCTCTTGGTTATTGTTACTGCACACACACACACACACACACACACACACACACACACACACACACACACACACACACACACACACACACACGCACACACACACACACACACACACACACACACACACACACACACACAACCATGTTTCATTACGTAACCCTGACTCGCATTCATTTTCTGTAACCTCACCTTTATCTGTGTTCCTGCAGCTGTTAAATACAAAACTGTAAGAAGGATTTTGTATTTTCCAACAGTCCTTGAACTAACCATGCAGTCCAGTCAGAAAACGTGACCAAATCAAAGCTTAAAACCCTGATATTTCACTTTAATCTGCTCTCTGACGACTGTAGGACATGTTAAACTCCCCCAGCACTGACACAGAAAGGCTACCAGAATCTGGGATGCAAACAAAAGCACAAACCTACCCCTCTGAATGCATCTTATCTCTGAAAAAACAAACAAAAAACAGCAAATTTCTACTATTTCTCAGCCAGATTTTGAAGTTTCCGACAGTCCTTGAGCTAATCATCTGTGCCACGCAGCTCAGATGGAAAAGTGAACCAAATCTGAGCTCAAAGTCCTGATATTTCACTTTGCTTTGTGTGTCTCATCTAAAAATTCACCCAAAATAAGCTGCTTACAGGAACCAGGTTCTGAAATGAGCTTGAAAATTCTGTGTTCCTCGTTGCAACTGAGGAGTTTATCGATAAAGTTTACTATTTACCATTTTAAGAAAACCTGCTTACGTCAATCTTAAACTGGTCCAAACACAAACCTCACTTTTACCTTGGTGTCTGCAGGATTCCTTTAAACAGCACTTAAATGAAATTTAAGACCTCACATAACAGAAAAATGCAACACTTGTTTAAAATCTGTTCAAATTTCTACAACTGAGTTTGAGAAAGTTCAGAGGAATTAGGGGCTTTGTGGGTGAAAACACAGGAGCAAATTGACATTTCACGTTATCTGATGTGTCATTTAAAAATTCGCCAAAAATTAACGGTTTACACATACCATGTTCTGTAAAAAACAAAAAATTCTGCACTCTTCAACACAACCATGAAGCCATTAGTGACTCAGAAGTAACCAACAGTCCAATGACAAAAATCCTGAGACTTTTTGGCTGAACTGCAGAAACTTTCAGCAACCACACCCGCAATTTCGCCAAGAATTGTAGTGTCTAGTTAACTTTTTTTCTCAGTCTCATTTAGAAATTCACTCAAAATTAACAGTCTACACAAAGCAGGTTCTGTATAAAACCAAAAATTCTGCACTTCTCAACACAACTGAGAAAATCTTTGTGAAACAGCTGCAGCCAACAATCACTGGACGAAAACCGTTCTACCTTTTGACTGAACTGCTGCAGCTCTCAGCAATCAAACCTGCAATTTCCCTAAGAACTGAAGAGACTAGTTCACTTTTTTTAAGTCTCATTTAAAAAATCACTGTTTATGCAAACCATGTTCTGTAAAAAACAAAAAATTCTGCACTCTTCAACACAAACATGAAGCCATTAGTGACTCAGACGTAACCAACAGTCAAACAACAAAAATCCTGAGACATTTTTGACTGAACTGCTGCAGCTCTCAGCAATCACACCTGCAAGTTCTACAAGAATTGCAGATTCTAGTTTACTTAAATCTATGTGTCTAATTTAAACATTCGCCAAAAATGAACTGTTTACACAAATTAGGTTCTGTAAAAAACAAAAAATTTTGCACTCCTCAGCAAAACCATGAAGCCATTAGTGACACAGCTGCAGCCAACAATCACTGGACAAAAATCCTGAGACTTTTTGGTAGAAATGCAGGAATTTTCCACAACCACACCTGCAATTTCGCCAAGAATTGTAGTGTATAATTAACTTTTTTCTCAGTCTCATTTAGAAATTCACTAAAAATTAACAGTTAACACAGATCAGGTTCTGTATAAAACCAAAAAATTCTGCACTTCTCAACACATCTGAGAAGATCTTTATGAAACAGCTGCAGCCAACAATCACTGGACGAAAATCCTTGGACCTTCTGACTGAACTGCTACAGCTCTCAGCAATCACACCTGCAATTTCTCCAAGAATTGCAGTCTCGTTTACTTAAATCTATGTGTCCAATATAAACATTCACCAAAAATGAACTGTTTACACAATTTACGTTCTGTAAAAAACAAAAAATTCTTCACTTCTCAGCAAAACCATGAAGCCATTAGTGACACAGCTGCATCCAACAATCACTGGACAAAAATCCAGAGAATTTTTGGCTGAAATGCAGGAATTTTCCACAATCACACCTGCAATTTGTCCGAGAATTGCAGAGTCTAATTTACTTCAATCTATGTGTCTCATTTAAATATTCTCCAAAAACCAACTGTTTACACAAGGGGTCTTCAATCCTGGTCCTCGAGGGCCCCTATCCAGCATGTTTTAGATGTTTCCCTCTTCCAACACACCAGATTCAAATGATCAGCTCATCTTCAAGCTCTGCAGAAGCCTGACAACGATCCTGATAATTTAATCAGGTGTCTTGGAAGAGGAAAACATCTAAAACATGCTGGATAGGGGCCCTCGAGGACCAGGGTTGGTTGCCCCTGATTTACACAAACCAAGTTCTGTTAAAGAAAACATACTAAAAAAAATCTCATAAGTAAAGTTTATGTTTATTTATCTTAATGTTTGAGTTTTGCACAACAGAACTGAAGACTTTCAATGAGTTTTTAAGAAACAAGAGAAAACCTGCTGATCTTAAACTGAACATGGAATGACCCAAAACTTCCCTCTAAACGCTAATTTATTTACATTATGCAGACTTAAAAATGTATTCTCTAACAGCAACAAGAAAAATACACACAATAAACTGCTGCAGACTCTAAATGTGGGTTTCTGAATCAACAACTTTTCCTACAGTAGGACAAACCTAGAAACATTCCTACATCACTTCCATAAAGACACAAGTCTGAACTGCATGTCGTCATATTAACGGACAATCCTGCACAAACAGCAGCTCAGTATGTGAGGAACATTTCAGGAGAAGTGACCTTTGAATGACTGAATGTCGCCACTTTACCAGATGTTGATGCAACATTTCATATCTCCTGTCTGAAAACGGTTCAGGGGCGTTTCCTCCAGTGAACTTCAGTCATTCAATACAACTCAGTGGCAGGAAGACGTTGCGTAACCAGGAAGGACACACCCTCCTCCAAACACTCCTCCATCCTCCACCCACAGCTGCTAAACACTGTGATTTCTGTCACTGTTTCGAAGCTGATATGAAGTAAAGCCGACAGCAGAGTCTGAACATTCGAAGCCTCCAGCGGCGAAGACGGACGTCAAAGGTCACGACGACGCTTCTCAGTCCAACGCTTCACTTCAGCTCTTAATAGGGTTTAAATGCAGTGAAGGGAAATGTCTGTGTTCCCTTTTTTGACATAAATCTACATATTTCTTGTTTTTTTCTGACCGTTTCATAAGCAAAAATGTGTATTATGTCACAGGATTAGCAAAACTAGTTGTGAAATTTAACCGTGCATTTTTCTTAATTCTGATCTTCCTTTACTGCTGGCTCTGGAGGACACCAAAACATTAATAAATGCAGGAGAAACTCTGCTAGCCAGCTGCTGCCTTTGGTTTATTGTGAGAAATAATCAGTATTAATTATAAAAAAAAACTGTACCACATACTTCCTTGCAAATCTGTACCACTAAAGTCAGAAAAATGTGGATACTGCTGCTATTTACCATCAGAAACTGGTGTTTAAAGTTGCTCTAACAAGACATTAATACAGCTTCAGTTTATTCTTTATGTGTAATTCGATGGGATAAATTGTTAAATGTCCCCAAAACCTGCCACAGCTTGGAAAAGCATGTCCAACCGTCAAAATGACACCACCTATCAGAGCCAGAAACCGCAAAGACAGAAAGAGTTGTCGGATTTACAACTTTTCAGTGGTCCCTGAACGACTCATCAGTAAAGTAACAGCTCAGTCGGAAAAATGAACCAGATCTGAGCGTTTTACTCCCTTTTAGTCCCTTTTTGCAACATGTCTTATTTTAAAAATTGTGAAAAATAAATGTCGACATGTCTCATTTGAAAATTCGCCAAGAATAAGTGGTTTGCTCTTACTAGGTTCAATCAAAAACAAAAAATTCTGCATTCTTCTGTGTAACTGTGATGCCATTAGTGACTCGAGTACAATCGGTCATCACATGACAAAAATTGAGGAAATCTATAGCCTGCTGCCTCCACAACTCAACTGTGGACAAGCAATAAGGAACAGAGAGAAATCATGGACAACTAGAAAAGCCCTCAGAGAGTTCATACCTCCCCCAAGGACCTTCAGTCCACCCCCAACACAATCTCCCAATTCACATATTTTCTATGGAACGTTACAGATACAAATGTAATTACATACAGTTCAAATGTCCTACCAACAATGCAGCCTTCACCCCATCCGACCTAATGAACAGGCGCGGCCTCTAGCGTGGCAGCTCCTAACAGCCTCCCAGCTTCTTAGACAACCAGAGATAAGAATGCCGGCCCAACCGTGCGTATGTCGCTCAGGAAGGAAAGAGAACTCCGTCACTGTCGCTGTCTGTCACCGCATTTAATTGTCCACTCGGTTACACTTACATTAAAAAAAATTCCTAGATGGAGACGGTGATCCGGATCAGTCCCAAAGTTTCATAATTTGTTCCTTGTCCCATTTCACACATTTCCTGAAAATTTCATCCAAATCCATCCATGAGTTTTCGAGTTATTTTGCACACAAACAAACAAACAAACAAACCAACGCCGGCCATCACAAAACCTCCTTGACGGAGGTAATAAATAAAACAAAACAACACAAAAAGTAACCATTTGCTATTAACTAGATTCTGTAAAAAACTAAAAATTTTGCACTTCATAGCGCAACACTGAAGCCATCAGTGACTCAGATGTGACCAACAGCCTTGTCACAAAAATTCCGGGAGTGTATTCAACTGAACTGCAGGCAGTGTTTACACAGAGCAGAGAGGAGACTAGTATGGAAACTAATTAAAAATGTAAGTAGTTAAACATCTATAATATGTAGAGTCTCTACTTTTTCTTCCAGTGTTGGTAACAAATGAGGACACTTGAAAAAATGTGGTACATGTTGATTCCAGGTTGTTTTCAGTTCTTGTATAATAAATAATCAAAGAAATGAACCTGATTTTTTTCATTTTACATGGTTTATGGCGCTATAACTGTGTCACATTTCTAATTTAAAGAGCAAAAAATGCTCGAGAGGGTTCAGAGGCTTAAACTAAACTACACAAGATGAGCGTTTTATTCTGCAGTTATTTCTAAAAGTCCAAGGTCTCAGTATAAAGTCGGACAGGAACAAACTCTGTCTGAACTCTGGGAGGAAACTGGACCGAGTGAAACGTCCTCACAGCCGATAAGAAACTTTCTACATGCAAACAAACCTTCATACAAATTCATGACCTTCGGAGTGTGTGTTGGTTCTGAGCAGGACAATAGCCTCAGTGTTTAATGGCCTTCAGCAGCACAAACACAACATGCACACTTTGTGATATCGGAGGAAATATGCGGCCGAGACGCCGGCGGGTCTGCGATTGGTCAGATATCCACAGGAGGAAGCAGCGAGGACGACGGACAGGAGCCTCCAGCACCAGGACCGAACGAAATGAAACCTTTAAAAACCAGCTCACAGCACAGAATCTGGACGACAAGAAATATTTAATCCTGTGAAAACACTGGTTTGACCCAAAGAGAAGTTTTTTATTGATGTAAGGAGCAAACATGAAGCGTAACCTTCTGTTTTGGCACCACAGATTACAGTTTTCATCTTGTTTCACCACAAATTTCTGGAATCATATCCGACTTCCTTCATTTGAGCGACAAATATTTCATGTCTGATATCAAGCGGTTATTTTTTCCTGTAGGGTTTTAACTCTCTGAACTCCCAGAAGCCACCGGGGTGTGTGAAAGGCATATTATCTTTTTCAAAAACGCCATAATTCCACCATTTATCAAAGCAGGAAACTGTAAACACAGGAACAATCATTGGGTTTTCACTTTCCGGCGGTCTTTGATCTACTCATCTCTTCACAACTACTTTACTTTATATGTCTCATTTAAAAATGTACTAAAAATAAGCTGTTTGCTTTCAGAAGATTCTGCAAAAAACAATAAATTTCGCACTTCTCAGCGGAACCAAGAAATCTTCAGTGACTGAGCTGTGACCAACATTCACGTCAGAAAAATTCAGCAACTTTTTGGTTGAACTGCAGGCCGTGTTAACTCAGAGCAGAGAGGAGACGAGTAGACAAACTAAATGAAAATGTAAATAGTTAAATATCTGTAGGATGTAGAGTCACTACTTTGTTTTCCAGTGTTGGTAAAACATCTGTGGGTGCTTTTAAAAAAATGCTGGGCATGTTGATTGCAGTTTTTTCAATATTTGTACAATAAATAATCAAAGAAAATTAAACTTTCATTTTTTTCCACGTGTCAAACTGCACAAAAGACATTTATAAGTTCTCTCTCCTTCTAGTCCTGGTTGTTCTGTTTCCATAGAGGTGCAGGACTTTATGCTGCAGTGGAAAATGAGCCCACAGTGAGGAAAAATGTGCGAGAAAATCCTGCCCAAAATGGAAAAAATAGTAACTTCACATGCTAATCAGTAGGGGTGTAACGATGCACTGAACCGAACCGTTTGGTACAGAGGTGAACCGCGGTACGAACATTTTAAGACTACTAAGAATGGCCAATGTACAGAATTGTTTTAATTGTGAACCTCGTAGTTCCCACAGGTGTAGCGGACCTTCTTCATCTCACAGTTGCACAGTATTGTGGAACTAAAAACAAGTAGGAGTTTCCAGTCGGACCGTTTATTCTCCTTCTGTGACGTATGGCTAGCCAATGGGATGGCTAATGCTAACAGCAAGAAGCCAGAGCTGGAAGACGCTCCACCGTGGTTAAAACCACCCGTCTGGGATCACTTGGGTTTCCTGGTAAAGTATGAAAAAGGAGTAAAACAAGTGGACAAGACCGAAGCTGTAAGGAGCTCCAAACGTGGAGGAAGTATGGTGTTTATTATCTGTCATAACTCTGGTTTTACTTGGCCGATCAACACAATTCAAAGACTGGTAGATAGTTAGAAATCCACACTTTGGACACAAGTTGTGTTCCATTTTGGTCATTTTATGCCACATTTTAGTCATTTTGTGTTCCATTTTGGTCATTTTATGTCACATTTTGGTCATTTTGTGTCACATTTTGGTCATTTTGTGTCACATTTTGGTCATTTTATGCCACATCTTAGTCATTTTGTGTTCCATTTTGGTCATTTTATGTCAAATTTTGGTCGTTTTATGTCACATTTTGGTCATTTTGTGTCACATTTTGGTCATTTTATGCCACATCTTAGTCATTTTGTGTTCCATTTTAGTCATTTTATGTCACATTTTGGTCATTTTATGCCACATCTTAGTCATTTTGTGTTCCATTTTGGTCATTTTATGTCACATTTTGGTCGTTTTATGTCACATTTTGGTCATTTTGTGTCACATTTTGGTCATTTAACGTCACATTTTGGTCATAGTTAATACCTATAGTACGTGGAGACTCCATCTGGCAGTAAAATATAACTTGCTCAATAAACCAAATGCAGCATGGCTTAAAAACAGTGAACAGAGGAAACATGGAGGACTTTCTTTTAAACGTCTGCCTGAGAAAAGCACCTAAATCCATTCAGTGTCTGCTCCACAGCAGTGAGGCCAAACTGAAACACTGACATTTAATGAGAGTAAGCAGCAGCACAGGAATGGCTTCACGTTGCACTGACGAGCAGAGAAATCTTGTTTTACAGATTGCGGTACAAACACTTTATTTTTGGTAGATTTTTAAACGAGACATAAACAAAAATAAAGTGACTTTGATGATACGTCCTTATTTTAAGCTCAGATTTTGTTCAGTTTTACTGTTCCTGGTTCCAATAAATGGCAGTTTGTTTGCAGCAAGACAACACGCCCTTCAAAATAAGATACAACTCTTAATTTGCGTGGTGGTCTTAACTCCATTCTATTTTTTTTATTTTTATAGATTTTAAATTTAGTACATCAGTTTTAATGCATGCTTTTGTGATATGTTTTGGGTTTCAGTGTTCAGGACGAATAATCAAGTTTCAAGTGTTTTATTTTTATGTCTAAGAAGTCATTGCTCATATGAAGCCACACAGGCTGAGCTTTTCACTTCATCTTTGGTTAAATCCTTTTTATGAAAGTTGATAATTTCAAGAAATTTAATTTGAATTATCTTCCAGAAAAGGTACAAACAGCAGTTCTTAGGATACGTCGAGGTGTTTCCTGTCGGTGAGAGAAGTCATTTCAGGTGACTCGGAGCATCGAGGTAAACAAAGAGGTCTGATCTGCTAATGCTAAGCTACACACACACACCTACACACACACTCATGGACACACACTGTCACAGATAAGCAGAACTCAATGTCATCGGCTTCAGTTACGGTTTCTGGCTTTAAGGTTTCTGCTGAATCCACAAGAAGCAGCTGAGTGAGTTTCATTAGAGCCAGAGAGGACAGAGATGTATTGACGAGGTCTCGCTATAGGTCAGTAACACAACACACACACATGCACACACACACACACACGCACACACACACACACACATAATTAGAGCATGACCTTAACCTGAGCCTGAGGAAACACAGCAGCAGACGGGGTGTGGTTCAGTTCAGTTTGAGTCCACTGGGACCAAAAATACACAAAGAAATCAATGATTGTGTTTTAAATGAGCAACACACACACACACACACACACACACAGTAACACACACAAGAACACACAGACAGACACACAAACAGGAATGTGGAGCTGAGCATCATGTGAGCTGCAGCATCATGTTATTGTGTCTCTGTAAACCCCACAGAGCAGCAGAGGTGCATCATGGGAAGTCGAGAAGTCTTCTAACACTGATGTAAACAAACTGACAATAACGAATTGAAACAAACAAAAAAAAGTCCCTGTTTCAGCAGAGCGTTAGGAAGGAAAGGGAACAGCAGAGGAAAAGAGCAAAGAAGAAGAAATATGAAGGCAACAGCAACAGAAAGAGGGAACAGGAAGTCAAATTTAACAAGGATGCAGAGGAAAGGAAAGGAAAGGGAAGGAAAGAGAGGAGAGAAGCAAGGAAACAAAACAAGGAAAGAAAAGGGAAAGTTTAGAACAAGAGAAGAAAGGATGTGGGTTCATGTTCTTGGCCAATGAAGCCGATTCTGAAAAAGAAAGGAAGGAAAGAAAGAAAGGAGGGAAGGAAGGGAAATAAAGAACATGGATGGAAGAGAAAGGTTAAGAACAGGCGAGGAAAGGAAGCAAGAAAAGGGGGAAAAAGTGCATTTCTGCCCTGAATTAAGGCTTTAGGTTGTGTTTTAAAACCTGCTCCACCAATGACATTCCTTCATTTGTCACTAACCTATAGATGCCACTGACTAGCCAAGAAACACCAGTCCCACGAATGGTAGCAACTAGTGAGGAAATAATAATTGCTAACCTAGGGATCCTAGTGACTAGCCTGTAAATGCTAGTTGCTAGCATAAAAATGCTAATCACTTGTCTCGGGATACATGTGACTAGCTGAAAATCAGTAGTTGCTAGCCCAGTTGCTTGTCTGAGGATACTTGTGACTAGCTTATGAATGCTAGCTGCTAGTCTAGAGATACTTGTGACTAGCTTAGGAATGCTAGTTGCTAGTCTACAGATACTTGTGACTAGCTTAAAAATGCTAGTTGCTAGTCTAGTGATACCTGTGACTAGCTTAGGAATGCTAGTTGCTTGTCTTATGATATTTATGCCTAGCTTTTGAATTCTAGCTGCTAGCCTAAGGAGGCCAGTTGCTTTTCTTGGGAAACTTGTGACTAGCTTAGAAATGCTACTTGCTTGTCTAGGGATACTTATTACTACTTTTGGAATGCTGGCTGCTAGCTTAGGAATGCTAGTTGCTTGTCTATGGATAATTGTGACGAGCTTAAGACTTCCAGTTGCTACCCTAAGAATGCTAGTTGCTTGATGAGAGATACTTGTGACTAGCTTAGTAATGCTACTTGCTATGCTACGGATGCTAGTTGCTTGTTGAGAGATACTTGTGACTAGCTTAGGAATGCTAGCTGTTAGCCTGTTTAAGGTAGTTGCTTGTCTAGGAATATTTGTGAATAGCTTAGGAGTGCTAATTGCTACCCTAAGGATGCTAGTTGCTTGTTGAGAGATACTTTTGACTAGCTTAGGAATGATAGCTACTAGCCTAAGGATGCTAGTTGCTTGTCTAGAGATACTTGTGACTAGCTTGGAAAAGCTAATCACCTGTCTAGGGATACTTGTGACTAGCTTAGGAATGCTAGTTGCTAGCCTGAGGATGCTAGCTGCTTGTTGAGAGATGCATGTGACTGTCTTAAGGATGCCGGTTGCTAGGTGGGGATGCTAAGAGTCTAGGGATACCTGTGACCAGTCTATGAATGCTAGTTGCTAACCGAGTGATAAAGACAAAGTTTACTGATCCTCACCGGGGAATTTCAAACACTACAGCAGCTTAGAAGACATCAGCAGAAGGAGGAAGAGGATGAGTGCAGACTGTAAACACGGATGCGAATGATGGATAATAACACTTATGAATATAAAACACACATGTTGAGTAGAAGTGAACAGTTTGAGCCTGACAGGTTCAACCGAGGACAGAAAAACCCAGAGAAACAACAGACGGTGAA
Organism: Dascyllus trimaculatus; assembly: GCA_024666655.1. NCBI lineage: Eukaryota > Metazoa > Chordata > Actinopteri > Pomacentridae > Dascyllus > Dascyllus trimaculatus. The sequence continues at coordinate 6,715,916 of CM045464.1, read as the reverse complement.
AACAGTCTAACAAACATGTGTGATCCTCTGAGAGATGACTGAAAACACACACACACACACACACACACACACACACACACACATACATACTAAAACACACAAAAACACACACACAGCCCAGAGTGTGTGTTGATGTGATTTAAGCCAGAAATAAATAACAGTTTAATTTGTTATTATCCAGAGCAGTTGACACCTACACACTTAACCTCTGTGTGTGTGTGTGTGTGTGTGTGTGTGTGTGTGTGTGTGTGTGTGTGTGTGTGTGTGTTTTGGGGGATTTTTTAGGGAATGTCTGAGCAGCTAGTTTTGCTTTCACTGCTTCCTCCCTCCTTCAGAAATGACTAATACTGGTCCGTGTTAACATTTAGACAAAACAAAACACACACGCTCTTATGAATCTTAGATGTGACTGAAGAGTCCCGATATGTTTTTAAAAAGGTCAATCACAGCGATAAAAATACCAATAAAAGGAATTGTTTAAAAAGTCAAATGTCTGAGAAATAATAATCAAATGTCCAGAAAAGAATTAAAAGAAGCATCTAAAAGCTATAAATAAAGTAAGATTTATATGTCAGAAAAAAAACAGATAAACACTATTGAAATTTCCAAAAACACATATAAGAATGTATTAATTAAATTAAAAAATAGGAGTGTCTGGAAAGTATGATTAAACGTCCAAGGACCTTTACCGAAATGACCATAAAAAATAATAATAATCCCGAAATTATAACGACAATGCCACAAAACATAAATTTATTTACTAAAGTATAAAAAATGTCAACAAAAAATATTGAAAAATCTGAATTATATGACAGGAAATAAATCTGAAAAATATTAAGAAAATGCCAGCTGAATAAAATATTACAAAAAATATCAATTAAAGTGTTGAAAAATAGTGAAAAAAATAAATACATCCATCATAATGTCTGAAAAACCATGTGTTAAATTACTGTAAAATATTAAATGTCAGCAAAAATGTCTGAGAAAAACACTGATTAAATGTAAAAATAAAAAAAAAATGTTCAAGAAATATTACCATAATGTTTAAAAATGAATTAAATATTACCTGAAATAAAAGTAAAATAGAAATAAAATATCTGGAAAATATTATTTAATTCACTATAAATTATTGAATAACTGAGAAAATTTATAGTACTTAGAAAAACTTCTGAGAAAAACACTGATTAAATGTAAAAATAAAAAGTCCAAAAATGTTTAAGAAATATTACCAGAATGTTTAAAAAATGAATTAAATATATAAATAAAAAGTAAAATATAAATAAAATATCTGAAAAATATCATTTAATTTACTATAAATTATTGAATAAATGGCACAAAAAATGTTTGAAAAATATCAAATAACTGACTGGAATTTATTAATCAAATATGACAAAAATGCCAGAAAAGCATCCATTAAATGCCAAAAAATTCTAATAAAATGCCAAAATAATATACAGTTTCTGGGCTGTGGTCATTTATTTTACAGAAATAGTAAAATGTTCTTTAAATTAAATGATTTTAAAGGTGAATTAAACTTGTGACACTGTTTTAGCTGAATAATCAGAGAATCAACACCACTCTCAGGTCATTAAAATAACCAGAGCAGATGTGTTTTGCTGACCAGGACACGGATCTGAACTGAATCTCAGCTCCGAACGATCCGAAGAGGAGGAGGAGGAAGAGGAGGAGGAGGAGGAGGGTCGGGTCTCTGCAGCGTTTCATCAGACATCTGTTTCCACTAACAGACACATCCAGCCTCTGTTCAGTCTCCCACGTCGGCGCTGCTGCGTCTAAAATTCAGCCCGTTCGCTGCAGATCGCATGACATTAACCAAACACACACGATCACGTAGCCTTATCAAAACACACACTCCAGCTCCGCCAGTCCAGGATTCCAGCATTCCTGGCGTCCCGGCGGGGCAGCCGGGAGGCCGCCGGATCCGACTCACTGCGTCTGCCGAGCCGAAGCCTCCAGTGTTTCACGTTCAGAGTTAGAAAACACAGAAGCAGCAGAAAACAAATCCAGAGAGGGATAATCGATGACATGTTTGATTGATCTCTGCAGCAGAATCAGTTCCTACCTGATGCACAAACATCGATTTAACACAGCTGAAGATTTTAACGTAGGAAGACAGAAATATTAATGATCCGCATGACAACGCATCACACTGACGACTGAATATCTACTGAAAATAAGGAGTAAAAACTGTCTTTGTCCCTGCTAATAATTCTGAGTGCTGCATTTCTATGATTCAGAATTCAGTTCTGGAAATTCTGGCAGACGAAGTGCCTCAAAAAATATGTTAATAAAGTGTGGAACTGTTTACTATTTGTAAAATGGCAGATGTATGATGAATGAATGAATGTTTTAATGAATAAATGAATAAATAATTTTAAAAATGAAGAAATATTTTTAGGATGCCCAAATTATATCAATAAAAAATCCAAAAACTTCAAAAAATATCCCACAAATAATAAAAATTTCGTAAATCAATCATTTATTTACTGAAAAATAAGAATTAAATGTCAGAAAATAAACCTGGAAAAAATATTAAAACACCCGGAAAATATTAATAGAAAAAACTATGAATGAAATATCCCTAAAACATAAATAAAACAACTGGAAAATAATAATTAACTGTCATAAAACCATTGATTATATTTTTTAAAACTATTAATTCAATATCCGTTAAAAAATGTCTGGAAAAATACGGATGAATAAAAGAAACAACAAGCATTAACAGAATGGTTTAAAAATTAAATAACCCAAAAAAAATCTTTTAAAAAATGAATTAATTTGCTGAAAATTAGTGTTTAAATTGAGCTAAAATGCTTGAAAATGACCATTTAATTCACTGAAAAATATTTATTAATTGTAAGAAAAATGTGTGACAAACATTCATCAAAAGCCAAATAAATTCTAATAAAATTTACTTTCTAAAAACTAAAAAAAAGAATATTTACTTGTTCTTTTCTCCTCAATGAAAGTAAACTGATTATCTCTTGGTTGTGGACAAAACAAGACATTTGCTGGATATTTTAAATAATTTTCTGACTGTTTAAGGACCGAACAATTAATCAAATACTCAATAAAACGATCAGAAGTGAACAAGATCTTCAGCTGCATCAAGACGTCTCTGTCCTCTATGACCAAGATTCAACTCAGTTAAATAACCAGCAGCCTCCAGAGGCTAGTAAATAAATAAATAATGGCATTAGAAAACGCTTCACAGCTTTAAAAATATAACCTGCATCAAAGGTTTCCTCTGACAGCTTCCTGAAAATGAAGCGTCTAATCCTGTTTAGTCTGATGTGTGTGAAGAGAAGCATCACAGAGGATTTAAACAGCGGCGTCCTCAAAAATCCACAAAGTAAAACTCGGAGCGGCGCCGGTGTCAGCAGGAGACCCTCAGCCAATCACAGCTCAGAACACTGAGCCTGTCGTCCAATCACAGCGAGTAAACGAGCACAGAGCTGCAGCGTTTCAATCAGAGCAGAAGAAGACTGAAACCAAACACTGACCAGAAGTTAGACCGACTGTTTGTTGATTCAGCCACTAAAACACAACTGATCACTTCTCTGACAGCAGATCAAGTCTTTGAACGTCACAGCAACTGAACAATTTCTCTCCACAGCTTTATTTGATGTCTTGTGCTGCGTTCAGGGTAATCTGGCTCCTTGAAAACTTGGACAAACTCTGTTCCTGAGGACTTCCTGCATGTCTGAGCTACTGAGCATGCTCAGTAGAGTCCTCCCCCAGTCAGCTGACAGCATGTCTGGGGAAGGTCTCTAATGGTTGACTTTATCAAACATTTACAGCCACTGCTCTCGTTTTTTTATATATATGTTTATGTTTATGTGAGGGATGTTAATGATTATTTGTTAACCGATTTATTGCTGCTAATAATTTAACCGCCTGAACCCATAAAAGCCCTGCAGGCGGCTTTGTAGGAATGTTAGCTTTAAAAAAAAAACTAAAATTAAGGCAAAAACTTTAAAAAACAAAACAAAACAACATCTGATTTTGAACTTCCCAACTGTCCTTGAACTACTCATGTGTGACGTGCTGCTTCATTTAAAAAAAAAACACACATCTAAGCTCGAAATCGTGATATTTCATCCAAATCACTTCATTCTACGCGTCTCGTTTGAAAATCCACCAAAAATAAACAATTTGCTCTAATAGGATTCCGTGAAAAACAAAAAATTCTGCGGCTCTTTTCGCAACTGTGAAGCCATTAATGACTCGGCTGCGACCAACAGTCACGTGGCAAAAATTCAGAAACTTTACAACCGCAGGTGTTGTTTAAACAGAGCAGAGAGGAGACTGAAAAAAGAGCCACAGCGAGTAAAAATGGCCGGAAACTTCCCGGAGTTCAAAGGCTAAACTGTGAACAACAAGGCGACACAAAGAGCTTTTCATGAGACGTAAAGGATGTAAAGGAGCAGAGTTTCTTTGAACCACTGAAACCAGTTTCCTCAAAGGCTTTAGAAGTTAGGAAAAAGACCTAAATGGGGACACAGAATAATATCGGTATGTCATCGGCGTAAAAGTTGAGTTTTGTTTGAAAATGTTCTGTTAAACTAAATACAGCACAGTTTACAGACAAGTTATAGTAGTTTTCTTATTTTTCCCAGTGAATATAAACATTTATAAAGCGCTTTATTTACTTCAAAAATCCAGCAATGCATCCTTAGTCTTAAATTTATTTTTTAAAAGTCTGAAATATTGAAAAATGTGTAATTTACGATAAAATTTAACACATTTTTTACACTTTGTTCCTAAAAATTGCCGCGTTTCTGCACATTTGCAGCGACGCTGAGGCTAAATTCCCCCAAAACAACAATGGCGAGTTCATTAACTGAGCTTTCATAGTGTATTTTTGTGCATTTTGAAGTTATTACACGAGAAGAAGCTAATGAAAATGGCAAAATTAATTAAAAAAAAACTGTTTTGCAGCTTGTCAGAGGTGGAGACAGGTTAGCTCACATGACTGATCAGCTGTTTCTGCTGAAATATATTCATATTTAGTTGTTTTTCGAGCAATAATCCCAAATATCTGCAGGTTAAAGTGACTTTCAGATGCTTTTCTTTGTCATATCTGATTGCAAACTGTGAAAAAATGAATGAATTTGACAATAAACATCATGTAATCTCATTAAAACTCTCATATGATGCTAAACTTGCTGGATCTTGTGGTTATTTACTGTAATATTCTAAATGTTTATCAGCTTCATGCCTTAATAATGCAGGTAAATGTAAGGTAAGCTACTGGAGGACGTCATGAGAAATCGCTGCAGGTGTGTTTCATTTGCGTTACGGTGACACTCGGTGAGAGTTTCTTCTGTCATCGCTGAGGAATCCGAGTCACGCAGCAACGAAGCAGAGCTGATTTATTTCCTGTCTGAGAGGCCGACGGATCCTGAATGAGCTTTTTCTTTCTGACAGCGGAGCCAAAGGGCCTCGCTGTGTTGAGATGAGCTGGGAAAAAGCAGCGTGAGGGCGAAGAAAGAGGAAGGAGGACGGATGAAGCCTTTATTCGGCTGTCAGGGAGGAACAGCAGGCCGCTAGCAAGAAATAAAACTCCTCACGACTCCTCAAATACTGAGCTGTTGTGTTTTTACAGCCTGGAATCATAGATACACTGTAAAAAATTTGACTTTTTAACTGTAATTTTTCCATTTAATTTACTGTTATTTTACAGGTTTCCTCTGTTTTGTTAAAATAGACACAAAAAATATTATTTATTTAAACCCTCATTTATTTTTTACAATGTTCAGTCGTATAATTACCCTATTTTTGCTGTATTTAAATCAGGAAAAAAATATTATTTTACAGATATTTGCCATTCTTTAAAAAAAGAAAAATTAGCCATATTAAATATAGAAAAATTGTAAATAATTGTAATAATTATTTTACAGTTTCCTATAAATTATAAGTAATAACTAGGAAATCATAAAAAAGGATAGATTTATATCTTGACTTTCAAAAAAAACTTATAATGTACAAAATTTTCACAGTATTCCTGTGTTTTAGGGTATTTTTTCTGGCATCCTTCCATTTAAGTCAGCTAAAATATAATTATTTTACAAATATAAACAAGTTTAAACAGATTTTTTTGAAAACAACAAATTAAATTACAGATTAATTATTAAAGATCACAGATAAAAATATTAATTTACATTTTAATCCTTAAAAAAGGCCAAAACTGTAAATAATGCAAAAATCTGCATTAATAAAAATAACAATTCCTTCTTTTACAATGTTTGATTGTAAAAATACACTATTTTTACTAGATTTTAATGAGAAAAAAATATATAATTTACAAATATTTGCTGGTAATAAAAAGAAAAATCATATATATTATAGAGAAAAAAATGGGAAATAATTTTTACTTGTTACAGATTTTCCCTGTATTATTAAATTACAGATATTATGTGTTAAAATTGTGGGGAAAAATATTAATTTATATGTTGAGTGCAATAAAATAAATCAAAAATCTGCATTTTTACAAACAGTAATTTGTTTTTTGAGAATGTGGGACCATAAAATTGTGGTTTTACAGTATTTAAATTCTCTAAAAATATAATTATTTTCCAGATATTTACTGTTACTTCCAGTTTTGTACATTTTAGTAGCCCTCTGTTTTTTAACGTCTTATTTTCAGGCACCTTTACTTCCTGATTTTGACCATGTCTAGTTTTACAGTGCAGGTGTGATATTAGACCGTGCGTGATCTTATCTGTCGTCTCGCCGTGTTTTGTACTGACCTGCAGCAGGAATGCGGAGGGATCGGCTGCTATCGGAGTGCGTGTGCTGCCTTCAAGGACGCATTAATGAGTAATGCATTAATGCAGCCGCTGCAGCTCCAATGTGTCGTCAGCTCAAGGACTCTAAAGCCTGATGTGGTTTTCTAAACACGTAAAACAACAAGCTGCAGCGATTTAATCAAAAGTTAAATAAAGTTTGGTCAGTAAAACTCCCACGGAGAACTCTGCACCTCGTTTAGGTCGAGTTACAAAGTGGATCCTGGTTTAGTTCAGTTTGTTCAGAAGGACTTTTATTTATAATATTAAGACTCTAAGTTTAGATTCAAGCAGATTGTTGCACTTCAGAGTTTGTACGCTTTCTCAGAGGCATATATTTTTAGATTCAGTGTGACCTTAAACTTTAAGAGGATCTAATTTTACAGCAAAGATGATCCCAATGATTAATTTCTTCATCGAATAAACAGAAATTCAAATTAAAGATGAAAAAAAGTAAGAAAATATGCAGAAAATTGAGCAAATTAAATAAATTAGGCCAAACACAGCTCGAAAAAGCCATGTATTTAACTCAAGAGCCATTTGACACCATTAATCAGACTCATAATAACAAAATCATACTTTAAAAGTGTGTATTTGAACTAGAAATGCACAAAGTAAACAGCTAGAACGTGTTACTCATACTGGTTTGTCTATATAGTATGGCTATTTTTAATTTCTAATTTATTTGCACACTTGTATCCTCTCTGCACTGCTTAAACACAGCCTGCAGTTCAACCGAGGACTTCCAAAATCCTGAAAACTTGTGCCAAGGAGCGCAGAACATGTGATTATTTTACATAATCTGGTGCAAATTGTTTATTTTTAGTAGTTTAAAAGAAAATAAAACATGTAAAATCATTTGATTTTCATTAAATATCATGATTTTAAGGCTTATGTTTGGTTAATTTTCCTGATAGAACTACATATCACAGATGACCACTTCAAGAACCTTCAGAAAGTTGAAAAACTAAGAAATTTTTCTGTTTTTACATTTTCTAGTCACGACAAATGGTTTAATTTTAGCGATTTTTTCAAAAAGATAACATTCCTTTGAAACATCCGGTTGGTTCTGAGGTTCCTTCTATGAACCAGACCTCAGATTTAAAAACTCCAGATGGTTTGTGGTTCGACTAAACTTCTCCTTTTTTAAAAACTCAGGTGCAGCAGAGGACAAAACCACTTGATCACGGTTTATTTTTAGATTGTGGCTTTATGTTTTTCCTGTCTGATAAGCCCCGCCCCCTCTCTGCCGTTCTGAGCATGCTCAGTGGCGCGCTGCCGTCAAAGAGCCCCTTTCATCCTGCAGAAGACGAAGTAAAAGGTTTCCCTGTTCGCCTCCTTCCTCGAGCACTTCCTCATGTCACCTCCAGCTCAGCCGAACAATGAGCTCCTTTCTTCGTCCTCTGTAAACGATATTCGGGCTCCACCTTCCATGTTCTCCAGGAGGTTTCATTAAAGGCAGGAAACACGAGACGCCGCAGATTCATATTTAAAATGCTCTCAGTCGTCACTCTGGAGCGACTTCCAAAGAAAAAACAAACACTGGAAGTCAAAACATCACAGGTCTGACTTCTTTCTGGAGAAACGACTTTTACGACGACATTTAACGCCTTCTGAGGCTCTTATAAACAAACGCACTGTAAAAAAAAATCTGTTAAATAACTAAAAATCTGGCAGAAAGTTACTATTTTCCAGAAATTTAATGCGTGTTTTTCAGACATTATGATCGAGTATTTTTTTTTAAATTTTCCATAAATTAATTAATATTTTCAGCTGCTTTATTCATATTTTTGGGATAATTTATTGTTTTTTAAAACATTGTATTAATACTCCTCTGGCATTTTGTTATATATATTTTTTTCAGATTTATTTCTCAGCATTTAAATTTTATTTTTATTTTTTTTCCTTGACATTTAACTGTTATTTTTCACAAAATAAATTTATGTTTTCCAGCTATATTTTGGGGGATTTTATAAAATTTTTTTTGTCATTTTATTAAAATTCCTCGGGCATTTGTATCGTACTCTCCAGGTGTTTCTATTCATTTATTAAATTTTTAAAAAGTGGAGTACTCTAATGTTCAAAAACGTTAAAAATAACAGCAAATATCTGTAAAATAATGACTTTTTTGCAGCTTTAAATACAGTAAAGCTATAATTTAGTGGTCAAAACACTGTAAAACAACAAATTACTATTTGTTAAACTACATATTATTGATGTGGTCATCATTTACAGTGTTGCAGTACAGTTACCATGTAAATAAATACCATTTCCTGTGATTTTACTCGATACTATCCATAATTCAGCAAAACAATCTTTAAAATACATCATTTTTCTTTTAAATAACGGTGAATATCTGTAAAGTAATAACATTTTTGATGATTTAAATACAGTGAAGCTGTAATTTTGTGGTCAAACATTGTAAAAGAATGAGCTAGCTTGTTATTATTAGCTAAGTTGACATAATAATGTTGCATTAACTTAAAATTCTGCGTAATTTAAACTCAAATTTCTGCATTAGTTGATTTAAAACTAAATTAAAGTTGAGGTGACTTCATGAAATTGGCTTGACAACTTGATTTTTCGTCACCTTGAGCCCAGAAATAATGTTTTAGAATGTGAAGCGACCCTGCTACTGCTACAATCAGTAAAACACAGCATTAAAAACATGAAAAGGTCAAAACAAAAAGCAAAATAACTACAAAATGCAGCAGAATAAGACAAAAACAGCTGCATAAGCGATGTAATTCACTAATTATGTGGTCAAACTTTTAAATTCCCTCAGACTGTGTTTAATATGAATGGATTTAAACAGACAGAGTGAAGCAGCGGCGATGAATCGTCTCAGGAAAGTTTCACACTGAGTCGGTTTTAAGGATTAAGGTCCGAATCCTAAACCTGCCTCCAGATGTTCGATCATCTCTAACGCTGAATGTTTCCTCCGACTCTCAGGTAAACTCTTTTAACTGTGATGCAGCTCAACAGAAACACGGTTTAAGAGGAGACCTGAGTCACATGGAGGCAACCGTAACCATGGCAACCATTCACAACAAAGATGGCAGCAGCTGCAGCGACGAGGTTGTTTACAGTTGGCAGGTTGGAAACCAGCAGCTGACTGAGACCAGAACTAAAACTAGAACATTATTCTCACTGTTTTCTCCACTAATCGATCAGAAAATCTCGTCCTCAGATGTTTGTTTTGTCCACAACACGAAAATATTCAGTTTAGAAGAGGAGCTGGAATCAGAGAATTTAGACTTTTATTAAATTAAAAATTACTCAGACTGACTAAATGATTATCTAAATAGCATTAAAGTGTTAATACTTTGTTAAAATGTTCAGCACGTATTTGAAGAATATATTCTTCACCAGTTTTTAATATTTTACTATTGTTTAAAATACGTTAAATTACAGATGATAACAAGTAAAATCACAGATTATTTTATGATTAATTTAAATTTTAGTCCAGAAATAAAGGCCAAAACTGTCCACATTAAAAATCTGTATTATTAAAAATATCAATTTATTCTTTTAATTTATTTAAAAGAATAAATTAAATTTAAATTAAATTAAACAGTTTAATTAAAATTTAATTATTTAATTTAAATTAAATTAATTTATTCTTTTAAATAAATTGATTTAATTAAAATTAAATTAAATAATTTATTTTAACATATTCTTTCCTGAATTTCCCATCTGGCATTAATAAAGTATATTCTTATTCTTATTGTTTTACAACGTTTGACTGTAAAATTAGATTTTTTTTTTACTGTATTTAAGTCAGTTAAAAAAAACACTACTTGTTAAATATTTTCCATTATTTGAAAGAATAAATGTATGTCTATTGTTTGTATGTCAAGGCCTGAAAAACTGAAAATATTTTTTTTAATTATTATTTTTCCTTTTTCTGTTAAATTAATGATAATAACTAATAAAACCCACAGAAAAAAAGTATTAATTTTCTTGCTGAACGTCAAACAAAACACCAAAATTGTAAATCTGTAATATTATAAATGATCATTTGCACTTTTACAAAGCCTGACTGTAGAATTAAACTGTTTTACTGCACCTAAATCAGCTAAATATATCATTATTTTACAGATGTTTGCCGTTATTGTCACTGTTTTTATAAGTTTTGAACGATACAGCACCAGTTTTAATTTAATAATTGACAATTAATTGATTAGTCGTTGCAACTCAAACCTGCTACAGGAGGAAAAGCAACTGAGAAATCTGAAAACGTCCAATATATATATGAAAATACTCATAAAAATCATGTTAAGTGTTTGTTATTATTAGAAAATGCCGTAAAATAGACAAGATATTGACATTAAACTCATATTTCATGTCGTTTCTGATGTGGATGTGCTCGATTAGTCGACTAAATGAATAAATTCTTCTGACTTTTCCAGCAGCTCCAACAGATTCAACATGTTTTTAATGTGAAACGAGGTTCTGCAGCCAAAATACTCATTAAAAATCACATTAAGTTTCCATGTTCACAGCGAGAAAAGGATGAAACCCTGATGAATACATGAAATATCAACATTAATCAGATGTTTCAAGTCGTCTTTGGCGCCTTTTTAGAGAGTTTAATGGTAACGAGCCGACAGAAAACATAAATGTTCACATATTTGTCAACAAATATCCTCCTGTGGGCCCCGAGGAGCTGATTATAACCAATAGTGCTCATGTTAAAGATGATTATGTGTGTTTACTACGTTATAATGAGGCATAAATAATTCATGCTCCGCTGATAAAAGCTGCAATGAGGAGAGTTGGAGCCAAAAATGTTCCTGAAATAATGAATTAAATGTGTTAAAAGGCTGAAAACACAGTGAAGGTGTTGTTTTGTCACAGAGGAGGAGGAGGATGAAGGCCTGAGGATGAGGAGGAGCCTTTGTGTGAATCTGATCAGCAGCTGAAGCTTCCTTTAATTTCACTAAGAGGCTGGACGGGGGGGAGGCGGGGGAGGCGGGGGAGGCAGACGCTCTGCGGGGCCTCATGAAACATTGATGAGGTGTTGGAGGTGCTTTCTTTCCTTTTAAAGGGGGACATAAAGACGAGGACGACTGCCTCCCCCTCCCCTCCGTAATCCTCACCCCTCCTCACCCCCCTCCCAGCTCGGGGACTCCCAAACCGCCCAGCCGCCGCCTGATTGGCCGGTTTGGGGCGACGGAGAGGGGGATGCTGGGAGCAGAGAGGGACGTCGGTGGCGTTTTGTCTGTTTGATTTCATGTCGGAGCCTCAGGAGCTGCAGATCCAGACGAGATGCTTCATTCTGGCTCCGCCCACAAAGGGTCTAAAACAAAGACCTGGTTCTTACTGGACCAGGTTTACGATGCAGAATCACACCGAAGCCTCCTGCACCTGTCAGCCGTCTGCTGGTTCATCTGTCCCTCCATGTGCTCATCATCCACCCACCAATCAGGGTATCTATACATCTATTGATCATCCAGTCAAAGCTGATCAGTTCGTCCACATTTATGTTGATTTTATGCCTTTTTTCACATTTTATTCTCTTTATTTTTAATATTTTATTGTATTTTTAGGTTTATTAAATGTTTTAATGTCTGTTTTTAATGTTTAATCTTCATTAAACCCTTATTTTTTGTGACATTTAGTCTTTTTTCACATTTTATTGTCTTTATTTTTAATATTTTATTGTATTTTTTATGTTTTCTAAATGTTTTATTGTCCATTTTTAATGTTTATACTTCAGTAAACCCTTGTCTTTTGTGAAATTTAGTCTTTTTTCACATTTTATTGTCTTTATTTTTAATATTTTATTGTATTTTTTTAATGTTTCTTTGTCTGTTTTTCTCACATTTAGTCTTTGTTCATGTTTTATTGGCTCCGTTCATGTATTATTGTCCTTTCTTATTGTTTTATTGGCTTTGTAAAATGTTTTATTGTCTTTTTTATGTGTTTTATCGTTTGTTAGGTTCTATTGTATGTTTACAAGGCTTTATCTTTTTGAAATGTTTAGTCTTTTCTCACATTTTTAGTTTAATTATCTTTTTAATGTTTCTCTAAAATGTTTTTGTCTTTTTTAAATGTGTTTTTTCAGGTTTTATTGCTGCTCCAATGGTTTTATTTTCTATTATTGATGTCTTTTTCTCATTTTATTGTCGTTTTTTTACCTTATAATGCTTTTCTGTGATTATTTTTATGCTTTATTGTCTTTTTTAAATATTTCTTTTATAGTTTAAGTGATTTTTGACACTTTAAATTCAAGTTCTTTCATTTTATTTCAATTAAAATATTTTTTATACTTTTAAAAAAGTGTTTGTTGCCTTTTATCAGGTTTTATTGTCCTTTTTTTCACATTATATCATCCTTTTTAATGTCTTACTCTTTTTTCACATTTTATTGTCTTTTATATGTTTGTTGTTTTAAAATGTTTATTGTTATTTCTCAATATTTTATTGCCTTTTCTCACATTTTATTGTGTTTTCTAAATGTTTTGTTGTGGTTTAAGGCACCTTGTAACTTATGTTTTTAAAGATACTGTAGAAATAAAGTTTATTATTATCATCAAAATCACTTTAATCTAGAAATTCATCAACAGTTTACACCACATTAATAAAAGTATCCATCACTTGATAGAATAATTGGTAAAATATTATTACTTTTAGTATTTCCCACGACAGTATTCAGACATTTTATTTGAATTAAACTTTAAAATCTCTCTCCAGCTTCTCCTGACTCGTTTAACTGAGCATCAGTCAGCGTCTAACAGGTCGACTCTCTGCTGCTCGCCGTAAAACCCTCCCAGGAGTCGGTTCAGCAGCTATTTGACGACTTGTTTCCGCCCGTAATTGGTTGATTCCTCAGCGCTCGATAACGAGGTCGAAGCCGCCCGTCAGCTCGCTGTTCGCAGAGCAATAATCACCGACTGCTCCACATTCATTCATTCATCGCCCCGCCGGGAGTCGAACCGGCGCTCCGTCAGAACCACCTGAGCCACACGCGTGACGTCAGTTTAACGCTCGTAAAAACCAACCGAAGACCACAAACGATGCTCTGTTTGAGGGATCATCTGCTCTGGGGGGCTTCCAGGGTTTGAAAAACACCTTAAATGTCTTTAAATCCTGATGGAATCCTCAAGGTTTGCCTTCAGAATCAACAAAAACACTCCAGTAGGTTGATTTGTACGGACTGTAGATGAAAGCTGGTCCTACAGAGCTGCCTTTAACTGAAAATCTGAGCTGACACTTCGCTGAGCCACAAGGTAAACAACGTTTTATACATAAAGCAGGTAAAAACCTTCTCGTGGATGTTTTCTTGTTCTCTTTTTACTGAGTTTGAACTTTCCGACAGTCCCTGAACGTATCATGTGAGGTTCCATCGGGAAAAACAAGCTGAAAATTCATCAAAAAAACCTTTATTCTACACGTCTTCTTTAAAAATTCACCAAAAACAAACCGTTTGCCTCAACCAGATTCCGCAAAAAACGAAAAATTACGCAGTCCTCACCGAAACCGAGAAGTCATGACTGACGTGGCCACGACCGACGATCGCATGTCGAAAATTCAGAGAGTTATCAGGTGAACTGCAGGCAGTGTTTCCACAGAGCAGAGAGGAAAATCAATCATACTGGATCAATAAATAAATGCAGCATGGCTCTGAAGCAGCAAACAGAGGAGCAAATAGTTGGAAGATAAATCCAGCATGGTGAAACATCTTCCTACAGCTGATGAGCAGAGTAGAGAGGAAAAACAGCGAGTTTGTAGAAGCTATTGATATGGAAACAGTTAAATATCTAAAGTATGTGGAGACGAAACGACCACAAAGACACATTCAAGGACAAAATGAGACACGAGAAATAACAAAGAGACACAAAACAAGTGTGGAAGATACATTCAGCATGGTGAAACATCTTTCTAGAGATAATGAGTAGTGTGAAAAAGGGTGTAGAGGTTGCAGAAATGTGAATAAAAATCACCACATTGAGGCAAATCTGTCCCAAAAAGACACTAAATTACAAAAACGGGACACAAAGCGGCAGAAAGAAGACAAAACACACACAAAATGACCAGAGAGATACGAAACATCATAAACGAGGCAGAAAGCAAGCATCTTTTTAGACTTGATGTTTAGAGCAGTACGAAAAAGCTTGTAGAGGTTGCAAGCATGTGGAGGAAAAAAAAAAAGACCAAATAGAGACAAAAGTGTCCAAAAGGCACAGAGAAGGACAAAAATGAGACAAGAAACGAGAAAAACAACACTCAAAACGACAGATCAGCAATGAAAAATGACAAAGACGAGACGAAACAAACAAAAAGAGACACAAAGGAAGTGTGGAGGATGCATCCAGCATGGTGAAGCATCTATCTAGACTTGATGTTTAGAGCAGTACAAAAAGTCTGTAGAGGTTGGAAGTAGGGGTGGAACAATACACCGAACCGAACCAAACCGTGTCGTATGGCTAATGCTAATAGGATGGCTAATGCTAACAGCTGGAAGACGCTCCGCCGTGGTTAAAACCACCCGTCTGGGATCACTTGGGTTTCCTGGTAAAGTATGAAAAAGGAGTAAAACAAGTGGACCAGACCAAAGCTGTAAGGAGTTCCAAACGTGGAGAAAGTATGGTGTTTATTATCTGTCATAACTCTGGTTTTACTTGGCCGATCAACACAATTCAAAGACTGGTAGATAGTTAGAAATCCACACTTTAGACACAAGTTGAAACGGAGACTCAGCGAGGCGCCTTGCTGCTACATCATCTTAAATCAGTCGTGTCATTTTGACGCGTCGGTGTGTCCGTCGACTCCAGAGGGTTCTGTACCGAGGTACGTACCGAAACGTGACTTTTGTGTACCGTTACACCCCTAGTTGCAAGCATGTAAAAAGTTAAATATCTATAGCAGTGGTTCCCAACTGGTCCAGCCTCAGGACCCACTATGTCTCTATTAATAACAGTCGCAGCCCAAATTGTTGAAGTTTGCTGTTTTTTGTTAACGAATTAAACTTATTTGGGTGTAGTCTCAACGCATTTTGATACAACTTGGGGAAATTTTGGCTTATTTTTTGCTCATTTTGGAATATTTGGACGCTTTTTGTCAAGTTTTGGGCATATTTTGACCCATTTTGACAGATTCTGAGCACATTTTAGAATATTTTTGGCACATTTTAGCATAAATTTCTCTAATAAACTGGCAGAGACAGATCTAGAGGGTAATATTGGGCAACTACTGGTGTCACCACCACTAAATATCCTGCTATTGAAAGCAAACTGTGTCATAAGAAACACGTCCTTCAAAATAAAAGACTTTATACCACTACTTTTTTGGGGGGCGGCATGCTTCTGCCACTTTTGGGTCCCGACCCACCAGTTGAGAACCACTGATCTATAGTACGTGGAGTAAAAACGACCACATAAGAGACAAAAGTGTCCCTCAGACCCACTAAAGGACAAAAAAAGAGACACAAAACCAGAAAACTAGGCTCAAAATGACAGATTGAGGATTGAAAAATGACCAAAACGAGACAAAACAACCGCAAAGAGACACAAAAATAAACACAGCATGGCTCAGAAACAGTGAACAGAGGAGACAGTAGTTGGAAGATACATCCAGCATGGTGAAACTAGAGGTGAGCAGAGGAGAAGAAACGTTTGTAGAGGTTGTAAACATGGAAATAGTTAAATGTCAATGACTTTAAAAGGCAAGTGAGGTGCACATTTTTCCCCCAGTCCTTTTGTTTTCATACTAAAATCCCCCAAACATCAGGAGGATCTCGTGTAAAGGACATTTTGACTTTGACACTGCGTCATCCTCCCTTCCTGAACCACCTTCACTCGACTCCTCTTCCTCCAGCCGAAGCTGCTTTTAGACGCTGAAGGTTTCTGGGCGTCTTCAGGTCGATGAGGCTCCATCAGCCTTCAGCTAAACTCAGCCGCTGCTAATTTTACACTCCAGCGTTTCTGCATTTTTCAATTAAAACCCCGTAGTGGTGCGAACATCGAGCGGCGGAGCCTCCTCTGGCGGGTTTTCATGCTCCAGGAGTTTGTTCCAGAAACAGACAAGTGAACAGAATAACACGTGTAAACAGCTGCTGCCTCAATCCGCTCATTGTGTCGCGCAATAATTCAAAGATTGTTTAGCGAGGAGCCGTTTCCAGCAGCGTGACGGCGATTAAAATGATTAAATAATGAGGTAAACTCAGTCAGCGGTCAGTTTATTAGGTACGCCTACTGAAATAAAAGCCTTGTCGTCTGCAGAAGTTGTTGGAAATGACAAAACACTGCAACAGAAACGGCATCATGGGCAGAAAGCTTCCCCAACAACCAAACACTACAACCTCTGTGTAGAATATAACACAGGAATGTTGTGGTCAGCGCAAAATTCCAGCATTTATCAGAATGAGAAACTCTAAAAACAGAAAAAACTATCAAAATTACAGCTTTTTAAAAGACCTCAAACTCATCATTAAAATAGTGACATCATTGACCCCTTTGGCAGATTTGACAGGCGTGTTATTTAATTTAAAAAATCAGCAAAATTCCCTCATTTATCCGAATAACAAACTGCAAAAACAGAAAAAATCATCAGGTTTTCAACTTTCTGACGGTCCTTGAACTACTCATCTGTGTTGTACAGTTCAGTCAGCAAAAATACTCAAATCTATGCTTCAAGTAAAGAAAATGCATCAATAAATCTCTTCATTCTACACGTCTCAATTTACAAAATGCTTAAAAAAATAAATCATTTGTTCCAACCAGATTCTGTCAAAAACAAAAAAATTTCCACTCCTTTGCGCAACCGTGAAACCATTATTAAATGAGCTGCTATCAACAGCAACACTTTAAAAATTCAGGGACTTAAATCAGCTGGAAATCTGCTATTCATGTCTGTCCACGTAGCTCTGAAGGCTAGTTGGAATATTCGTGCATCCATCCTCCATCTTTTACTGCTTATGGAATATTTTACAGTAAATTCACATATGCAAGGAACATACTTGCAGTATTTGTGTTGCACTCAAACAGAGCAGGGCGCGACGAGCTAACAAGCTACCACTGTTTTGAACTATTTCCTTTAACACAAAGGTCGGAGCTGTCAGGACGGTTTGCTGCAGGTCAGAGAAGCTAATGTGTCGTTCAAAGCTGGAGTTTATTGTGAAGGTTTCAGCCCAAAAGTGCATCTACTGAACACAGCAGCTAACTTTGCAGCCCATATAACCTTTTCCCCAGTGACCACAAGTGTTAACAATACTGGTAAAATAAAGCTGCATGTTGCTTTTATCTTATTAACCCTGTGTGTTTTATTTTCCTCTTAGTTCCTCTCGTGGTCTCCTCTCTGTTCTGTGGAAACACTGCCTGCAGTTCAGTCGAAAAAGTCCCTGAATTCTTGCCACATGACTGTTGGTCTCAGCTGAGTGACTCATGACTTTATTGCTGCACAGAGGAGCACAGAATTCTTTGTTTTTTACAGAATTTGTTTGTTGCAAGAATAAAGTGATACAAATAGACAGGTTCAAATTTCAGATTTTAGTGAAATGATGCGATTTTAAGCTTTGATTTAGTTAATTTTCCTGACTGAACTGTACATCACAGATGAGCAGTTCAAGGACTGTCAGAAAGTTGAACGCCTGGTGATTTTTTCTGTTTTTGCAGTTTTTTTATTCCTATTAAGAGTGTAATTTTGGTGATTTTTAAAATGATATCACGCCTTTTAAAGCTGCTGGCGGATGATTTGTTCAGTATTATTCATGCCTCACTTAGTTGGATTTAATGCTAATTAGCGTGTTTGTGAATCAATGTCCAGAAATATTAAAGATGACTAACTAACAGATAATTTCTCAGCAGGTCAACACCCTGTTGCCTGATCAGACTGAACCTCACTGGACTTCTTACAACCACATGACTGAATTTGGGTGTGTGAGCTGAATGCTGCCCTCAGATTTCCATAAAACATCAAATGATTACTGCTGAAAAGTTGAAGATCTAATGACTACATGTGTTTTTATGGGTGGTTACTTAAAGAAAACTCGCCTTTCAAACCCAAACAAGAGTCGAACTTGGAGGCAGAGCAGCTTTTTTGCAGCACAGACGTAAAAAAACTGACATGTAAACTGTTTGAGAGCTTCCTGCTGCCGTCGAGCAAGGCACCGATCACTGTATCAGGGTGAAGCAGGGTGGGGCTCTGAGATAAGGTCAGATAAGCTGCTGACTCATCTACATTCAGACTCTAAAGTGATTCAACTTTAATAAACTTCACGTCTGATTGAATAAATAAGACGTTCAGATTCTGATGTTTGGCTTTAATTTACTTCCCCTGGACGTTAAATGTGACTCCACCAACCAGATCCAACAGATTCTCCTGCTTTCCTACCTTGCAGCTGCTTAAATCTTCCCTCCAGCTGGTTGTAGTTGAAGGCGGCCTGGCCGGAGAAGCCGGGGCCGGGGCTGGGACCCCTGATGGGGCTGAGGCTGGGGCTCGGGCCCCTTCCTGGGCTGGCCTGAGAGGGGCCGGGGCCGCCCGACGACGGGGAGAGGGGCCCGGCGTAGTCCGAGGTCGGGGA
Organism: Dascyllus trimaculatus; assembly: GCA_024666655.1. NCBI lineage: Eukaryota > Metazoa > Chordata > Actinopteri > Pomacentridae > Dascyllus > Dascyllus trimaculatus. The sequence continues at coordinate 6,696,585 of CM045464.1, read as the reverse complement.
GAGGGGGACCGGCGAGATTGGGCCAGTCTGAAGCTCCATGATGAAACTCCAGGAGACTCAGAGGAAGTGAATCCACAAAGGCATGAAGGAGGAGGAATCCAAGAGTCCAGCAGGATGAAGCCAGAAGAGGAGACGTCCAGGAAAGCAAAGCCCGACTTTAAGACGAATTAAAGAGTTCAAACTTAACCAAACCTGAGTTTAAGAAGCACAGCAGCTGCTAATAATCCAAGAAACCCTCCCAGTGAGAGCAAGACTCACTCACTCCTCTTCCTGAGCCGTGATGAAGACAAACATGCGTGAACTCTTCCTCTCCGGTTCTGCAGCAGGAATCGCTGCCTCAGCAGACGCACGGCGGCGGCGGTGGCATCATGTTGTCCCTCTGCACATCCATCTGTCAGTGTCTTCAGGGATCACACCTTCCCTCCGCTCAGGAATCCACCCATCCTCCGACCGAGAGAGAGAGAGAGAAGAGCCTCCGGACCGAGAGGAGCTGTGGAGAGGAGGCAGCGTGGAGGAAGAGGAGGAAGAGGAGGAGGAAACGTGGAGATGGAGGGAGGTGCAGAATGAAAAGCTTCGTCTCCGGTGTTCAGCAGCTCAGACACTGAAAACACCTTTCAGACGGAGGGAGAGTGGAGGGGGGAGGGGCCGCCTGCCGGAGCCGCTGCTCCTCCCAGCGGCCAATCGCGGCCCTCGGTTTTAGCGGTGATGTCATCGGCTCATTAGCATACGGGGAGGAGTGGGAGGAGGGCGAGCGAGCAACACAAGCTGAGAGAGAGAGAGAGAGCTGAGGGCTGAGCAGCAAAATATTTACAGATTGAGGGATTTTAAAGACTTTTTATGTCAATTCTTTGGTTTGTGCTGCTAAAAAAAGCTGCATTCAAAATTTTTAAATGCAGTTTCTTGATGGATGTAATTTTTGCACTAAAACAAGCGCAACATGTAAAATCCAGAGGTGCACCATCAGTTTGTTTTTATAGTTCTTAACACACCAAATAAGCTGTCTTTCAAAGCATTAGATGGTTTTATAGATACACTCACATGCTTATTTTTCTTGTAGATGTTCATATTTGCACATTTTCGACTGTACTTTTAAAAATGTTGCCTGAATATGTGATTTATAAGTTAATTCTACGGTTTGAGGTGCCAAAAAGCTGCATTCATAGACTATTTTAATGCAGTTTTTTTTGAAAAATTAGATTAGATTGGACTTTATTGTCACTGCACAAGAAAAAAAGGTTTAGCATCCAACCAGAGGTGCAAAAGCAGCATTAAAGTGAATTATTTACAGTATATTACAGTATAAGCTGAATTAACAGCATGGAAACACTAATATATGACTATATAGATATATGGCTCTAATATTAAAGAGGTAATCTAAATCTACAGGTATAGATAAGTAACGGTATGAGTGCAAATAGTATGACTAGTATAAACAGTGCAAACAGAGATATATGCAGCATATAGACAGAATTAACAGCATGAACACTGCAAATAATATGAAAAATTACCTTGTATGTAAACTCTGCACTACTTTAAGCCATATTTATTGATATATATGATCAGCAACGTTCTACACTTATAATATATAGCAAAAAAGCTACCTTTAATACAATAAGATATCCCCCGTTATCATAGATACAGTTGCAAATACTTTTATTTATAACAGATGTTTATATGTTATATTTGTACATTTCCTATTGTGCTTTTAAAAATGTCTGATTGTGTGAATGCACTTGATTTAGTTGTACACTCTGCAATGACAATAAAGGGATTTTTCACTCCCCTTCCTCCAAGTTTGACTCTTGCTTGAGTTTTAAAGGAGTGTTTTCTTTAAAATAACAACCCATAAAAACAGAAACTATGATCAGGTTTTCATCTTTTCCACAGTCCTTGAAGTAATCATTTGTGACGTGCAGTTCTGTTGTTAAAATAATCCAAATCTGAGCTTTAAATCAGGATGTGCTATAATAATCTGAGGGCAGCATTCAGCTCACACACCCAGATTTTATCATGTGGTTGTAAAAAGTCCAGTGAGGTTCAGTCTGATCAGTCAACAGGGTGTCGACCTGCTGAGAAATGATCTGTTAGTTAGTCATCTTTAATACCTCTGGACGTTGATTCACAAACATGCAGTGCTTTCTAATTTATGTTAGGTCCCTCCAATGACACATGAAGCAACGGGGAAGGAGATGAGATCCTAATTTTCAGTTACACAAACCTTCTGCGCCTCAAAACCCTCAGGCAGGTTTAAAAGGCAGTTAAAAAATCACCTAAATTACGCCACATATCAAAACGAGAAACTGTAAAAACAGAAAAAATCCTCAGATTTACCACTTTCTAAAAGACCTCGAACTACTCATCAGTGACCGACCGTTCATTTAGGAAAATTAACCAAATTCAATTTTAAAATTAGGATATTTCATGGAAACCAGTGTACTCTACACCAGTGGTTCTCAACTGGTGGGTCGGGACCCAAAAGTGGGTCGCGAAGCCATTTTTAGAGGGTCGCAGAAGCAAAAAGTAGTGGTATAAAGTCTTTAATTTTAAAGTACATGTTTCTTATTACACAGTTTGCTTTTTGCCAGTATTAACCTCTAGATCTGTTTCTGCCAGCTTAGTCGAGAAATTTACGCTAAAATGTGCCAAAAATAAACCAAAATGTGCTCAGAATCTGTCAAAATGGGCAAAGATATGCCCAAAACTTGACAAAAAGCGTCCAAATATTCCAAAATGAGCAAAAAATAAGCCAAAATTTCCCCAAGTTGTATCGAAATGTGTTGAGACTACACCCAAATAAGCTTAATTCCTTAACAAAAACAGCAAACTTCAACAATTTGGGCTGCGACCGTTATTAATAGAGACATAGTGGGTCCTGAGGCTGGACCAGTTGGGAACCACTGGTCTACGAGTCTCTTTTAAAAATACACCAATAATAAATTAAATGTTTAAGGCCCTGTCCACAGGAAGCCAAACGCTAATAGCTTCAATAACGTTCTTCATAAAGACGGAGCTGTTTCAGTAAATGTGTCCGTCCACATGAATCCACTTGATACGCCTGACAACGATGTAAAACACACGCCAGGCCTGTTGGTGGCGCTATGATGCCGTAACAGAAACAAGCAGAAACTGGCGGCGGGACTTTAGGTATGTAGAAATCAGCATAGACATATATACGTAGACGCCGCGTTGACTGCTGCTGCTGATTGGAGCCGACGTGCCTACGCGGCGGCCATCTTGGTACAGTGCCACTCGCCCCTACAGTGCATTACGTCTATAGAGGAATGACATGTCTGCACTATAAAAGTGATCATAAATCCATCAGTTGTCAACATATATTGTTTGTTACAAACGTCAGACATGGAGGACGGACAGGCAGACATAAATAGAACAAAAGAATCCAAGCATCCTGTGTCATAGCTAAATGTGTGACGTTTTCAACAAACCAAACTTTGTGGAGTACCTCTTACCTCCATAGACTTACATTCACTCCCCCCTCTGCTAGCCCTGTACCAAGATGGCGGAGCTTTAGGCACGTCCCTCCACAGTCAATGCGGCGTCTACGTATATATGCCTATGGAAATCTGTATACGATGTAAACATAGAACATGGACGAGCTGGTAGGACTCTAGTCTGGACGGACGATGAGGTGGAACTATCAGCAGGACATACGCAGCACTATACGGAGACATTGTTGTTGTCGTTTTCTGAGTTTGGAGCATTTATGGAGAGGTGGAGCTATGATGCAAGCGGACAGGGCGTAACAACGGAGCCACGTAAACGGCGTTTTCAGATCTTTGCACTCTGGGACCTCAGTTCAGACATGATCGTTTTCAGACCCCCAAAACGCCGCTTGGTGTGGACGATACACGGGTTGGATGGCATTTATTAGCGCATTTAGGCCTGGGCTCGTCTTCCTGTAGATGGGGCTTTAATCACACTTTATAAACTTAAAATTAGTTGTTGCAACCACAAAGCTTTCCACAAAAATTCAGGGGCCTCTCAGCTGAACTGCAGGCAGTGTTTCCTCAGAGCACGGACATGAATTAAATATGCAAGCAGCAAAGTATCTACAGTACGTGGAGTCACCATTTGATCCAGTGCTGTTAGCTTCTGTGGACACTTGGAAGAAGAATCACACCAAGTGAAGGGAAACAGAGTTCTGGCTCCTCCGGCTCATCGCTCCACACAGACGTCCAAACATCCTGACAAACTCTCAGCTCTAATATTAGAGCCTGTTGTGGAGATGTTCTTCCTGCCTGCACTTCCTGTTTGATCCGTCTGTCAATCAGCACACACACACACACACACACACACACACGCTCTGATTTGCAGGAAAACGCTGGAGGAAGGTGGAGACGTCGAGCCAATCAGCGCCACATCCTGCAGCGCTGCTTCACTCTGGAGGTCGGAGGTCGCGGCTCCAAGACAATACAAGGAACAAATAATAGCGACACCCTGGAATCACCGCCGAACACGACACCAGAACGATCAGAACCCACTGAGTCAGAGTCACTGGAGTTCACAGACGGAGAATCGACCTCCTGTTTAAAAGTCGTCTCCGCCCAGTTTCACTTTTCCTCGCGGCAGGTGAACCGATGGTTGAGAGATAAAACCAGAGCGAAGGTCAAGAACACAATAAGACGAACCTGAAGCCAACTTCCTCGAAGCCGACGCCCTTTATGGGACCAGATTTGATAACGAAGGATGAGCGTCTCAGTACACTGTAAAAAGTTTTGAACAGAGGTATTTACTGTACTGTCACAGATTTATCCTGTTTTGTTAAATTACAGATAAAAACAACTAAAATCAGAGAAAAAACACGTAAAATCTTTAAAAAAATAATTAAAAAACAGGCTGAAACTTTAAATTATGTCCCAAAATAACTTGTATTTTTCAGTAAGTTGTTCTTGTATAACGTGTGACGGTAAAATTAGACTCTTTTTTTATTGCATCTAAATCAGCAAAAAATATAATTATTTTACAGATATTTGCCATGATTTTCTCATTTACCAAACATGTAAATTAATATATTTATTTGTGACTTTACCAGATATTATCTTTAATTTACACAACTGGAAAAATCAGAAAAATAACAGTTACATATTTAATATATATATATATATATTTTTCTTAAAATTTACAGCCCTGCCTGTCAAAGCACTTTGTAAACTTTGTTTTTAAGGTTGATACATAAATAAAGAAATTATTATTATTACTACTAATAACTGTATGATAATTCTATTTAATTGTACATTTATTTCTGTAAAAAAAAAATAACATAAAATAACAAATTACAATTTATAACTTTTGACAATTTTGGCCCTACAGTTTTTATTACGTTAAACGCGCAAATAATTATTATTTTTTGTTTACTAGATATCTGTAATTTACAAAAAATAAACTAAATGAATTAAATTTTTGATTTAAAATCATAATACTGTTGCTGATTCAAATACATTTAAAAATTGTGTAATTTTATGGTTAACGTTTACATTTTTTTGTTTCGTTTTCTAGATATGTGTAATTTACATAAAAAAATAAAATAAATAAATTTTTAAAATGTGAAAATTAGTCCTTAACATACCTCTTTCCTTTAATAAATATCTGTTAAAAATTATAATATTTTTGCTGATTCTGATTCTGATTTTGCTGAGTATTTTTATGGTAAAAAAAAAGCAAACAACTAAAACAAATGGACCATTTACTATTTATAAAAACATTTATTCTTGTCCAGTTTTTACCTGGTTTTGTGAATTAATGTGTTTATTTCTTCTGTGATTTTTCTGTAAATGAACAAAACAGTGAAATCTGTAAAATAACAGTAACTAGTTTGTTAAAACGTGGTTCAGTGAGCCTTTTTCTCTCCTCCCTGATCCGTTGAATTTAACCAGAAACAGCTTCGGCTCTGAGAGCAGAGCAGCAGGTCAGAGGTCGGGTCGCAGCAAACAGGCAGCAGATGGACCAAAGGCTCCTGCAGCTGATGCTCTTTGGCTCTTTGTGTTCTGAGGGTCTGAACACGACGACGTTCTGTCCTCTGAGCTCAGCGTCACGCCGGATTCCTCCCTCCGTCACCCGGTTTCCTCGTGGATCGGCGCCCCGGGCCCGACGAACCAAACGCCCCATTCATAGCGAGCGAGTCGACGCCTCGAGGACGTTTCCGCCGAGACCAAAACGCTGAAGCTGCTCGGTCCAGAGCCGGTGCTGCGTTCAGGGTTCAAACTTGTGTCGCTGCGGTGGTGAATTTCACATCGATGCACAAAGACATTCCTATGAGGTCAGCAGCCGCCGGCGGACATGTTGGAAGTGATGAGGAGAGGTTTTCTGCTGCTGGAACCAACAACCAGCTGTGGTTTAACTGGTTTAAATGCCAATTCTTGCATTTAAATGTTAATTCCAACTCTCTGCATCCTCTTCTGATCATTTGTGTCTCCATAAACTTCATATTTACTACCTTAAAAAGTCACAACAAACTAGAAAATTCAACCTTCTTAACCTTAAAACCCACCAGCAGGTTTTAATGGCATGTTATCTTTAAAAATATTGCCAATATTACACCATTTATCAGAGCCAGAATCTGTAAAAACAGACTTTCCAACAGTCCTTGAACTACTCATCAGAAAAAGTAACCCAATCTAAACACACTGTTCAATTCCGACATTTCATCAAAATCACGTTTTCCTTCGTCTCATTTAAAAATTTGCCAAAAATAAACAATTTGATTTAAACATTTTCCATAAAAAACAAATAATTCTGCCGTCCTTCCTGCATCCGTAAAGCCATGAGCGACTCAGCTATGATCAACGGAACCACGATGAAAAATCCGAGAGTTTTCAGGTGAACTGCAGGCAGTGTTTGCAGAAAGCAGATAGGAGACGGGTGTGGAAGCAAATTAAAAATGTAAACATCAAAATATCTACAGCATGTAGCGCTTTATTTTTTAATTTATAAATTGGTAACACCTGTGGACACCTGGGAAACTGTTGTACATCCAGTTTTTTGCAATTTTTTATAATAAATAATCAAAGAAATTCAACTTTTGCTGTTTCGTTTTGAGGATTTATGGCATTCAAACTGTGTCAAACTGCACCTCTCTCTACTTCTAGTGATGGTTGTTCTGTTTCCATAGAGGTGCAGGACTTTAAACTGCGGTGAAAAATGTGACAGGAGCAAATAAAACACCTAGAAACTAAATGGTTAACCCTCCTGTGCGTGTTAGCGTTGTGTGTGAGGAATGGACTCCAGGTTGATTAGATGATTACTGTGGTATTCAGCTAATGGAATAACGACTAAACACTTGTGTGCAGCTATTTTTGTATTTTTCATGCTTCGCTTTGCTCCAAGTTCTGTCCATACTTTGCTGCATTTATTCCAGCATGGTTTGTCTCACCTAAGAGAGGAAAATCTACCGAAGAATTTATGCAGGATGACGGAGGAAGCAGAGAGGACATTCATGAGAGCAGAGGAGCTGAAGAAACAGGGTGAGTAATACCAGAACCTTTACTTTCACTTTCTCAGAAACCGCACCACATTTACAAACGCTTTTAAAAAAAACAGTCACACCAACATTCCCAGCATTCCACCATCTGGTCCTCCGAACAGGAAGTGACACACACACACACACACACACACACACACTCCTCTTTGTGTGTGTGTGTGTGTGTGTGTGTGTTTGTGTCTCTGTGGGGAACCTGGACTGTTCCTGCTTCTAATTATTGAGCGGCTCAGTGAGTCTCGGACACTTTAAAGCGTCGCAAACTCCCATTTTGGTGCATCGATAAAAACTCCAATAACCAATAATCATCGGCGCTAAACGAAGCCTGTACTGGGTCCCTGTTTAAGTGGATTCTTAGATCAAAAATGTGCAAATATATCTAGCTAGACACTGAAAAACAGCCAGAAACAACAAGAATTTCACGGTTCAGCTTCTGAAATGTGGACATTTGTTGTTCCTACTTGTGCAGTGAACTGGATTTTTTCTGGATTTCAAACAAACCCGCCATTTTCTGATATTTACTGTAATAACCGGAGGATTTAAATCAGCGGATGGATCGATCATGACATGTTCCTGCATCTTTTCGTTCAGCACAAGGCGTTAAACTTCCCAAGTTTGATTCAAATCCATTAGATCAAAGACTGTAAATCCCCACCAGACATTTAAAGCCACACTTTGGTCGCTACCCAGGATGCATTGCGGTTCAGCAGCCTGTCTGCTTGTGGACTAAACCGTACATCCTCTCAGCTGCTATTCTGAGGACAGAAAGCGAACCCAGTTACCAGAAACGCTTCGATGCTGCATTCAAGGTCCTGGCGGTTCGATAGACGTCATTCAGACTGAAGCAGCGAGGCGTTAGCTTCATCAGCATCCTCTCCGCTCAGCATTACTCGCGTTAAATCTCTGCCTCTTGTAGTTTTACTTGCAGATTGCTGCTTCGTAATGTGCATTATTTAGCACCTATCCTGCTCCCGATGATCTGTAACAGCGCTAACTGTTGTGTTTCTGCACTAAAGACGATCCAAAGCCATCAGTCGTCACGCAGCTTTTTCCTCCGCTGCAGCAGAACAGGAGCATTTAGACACTATAGCAGCATTAAAGGGCCAATATTCTGCTTTTTTGGCTTCTCCTTTACTTCACTGTGTTAAATAGCTGCTTTTTAGTGCATGAAACAGGTCACAAACTCGGCTCCTTACACCTCAAAACACCTCGTTTGAAGTCCAAGCTTTCCTTCCATGACTTATCGATGTCACCATGTAACAACTACTTCAGCCTCAAACAATAATAACCAGCTGCCTCTCAGTCCACTGGGTTTATTCACTTTCTACAGCTGCTTCTGTTAGCTCTAAAATGTCTGAACCACGAGCAAAACTCTCCAAATGTTCTGCAAGAGTGAACACAAGAGTCTTCATGCACTCCCAGCATCTGAGGAACTGAACTCTGAGCACCTTACTTCTATTTTTGAAGGCAATCTCACACCAGTACCAGTGTTTCTGTATAACTGTAAAGCGAATTTTAAGGCTGAAAAGTTGCAAAAATATAATGTTTGTTGCCACATTTGGTATCTGAAGGTGGCGGTATAGGCTGAAAAGCTATAATAAACAGTGTGGAAGAAGAAAATAACAAAACCCGTTTAAAAAAAACCACAAAGAAGAAGAAAAAACAAAAAAATGTCCACCTATGAGAGAAATTTGTCACGTTTCTTGCTGCCGATCAGTCATGTGAGTCAGACGGTGTTTACATACCCCAAGAAGCTCATTGACTCTTTCTAGAAAATGTCAAAAACCACCTCAAGCAAGTGCAAAACTAAGTAATTTCCCCTAATTTTACTGTTTCCTCAAACTTTTAATGGAAACGCTAATGGAAACACGGCTAATAGGCAAATCCTTAGTATTAGCATGCTACGTGGCTAATGTGGCTAATTAGCTTTGATCGTATGCCCGTAAATTAGAGCTTGGTGGAAACTGAGGGACAATTAGAGGACATAAAAAGTGCTTTGAAACCAAGAAACTCTGCGGATTACTGTGTTTCATGTGCTTCAGTTCGACATAAACTTAGCTAGCATCTTTTGGTTAGCATTCCCAGACGATGCACATGAGAAAAAAGTGTAAATCGAGTCAACGCATTGACGTCTCTCTGTGTTCTGGGTCTGAATCTGGTTCACATGTCTGAATTGGCTCCATTTTGTCGGGCCAGCTGACCAATCAGAGCAGACGTAGCCTTCCAGGAGGCGGGACTTAAAGAGACGGTGTGCTAAAATGGAGCGTTTCAGACGTGGTGAGAGAAAGTACTGTAGAAATGTACAGTAAGAGAGCAATACTGTGTTTTTTTGGATGTTAAAGCAGGGAAACATATTCTAGTAAACCCAAGAATACAATCATAAATATGTAAATGAGCAGAGTATGGGCTCTTTAAGGTTAAAAATGACCCAAATTGAAGCTGTCACACTGGAATTTATGAGCAATATCTGACATTTTGAACACATAATTGCTTCCTTTGACATTTGCTTTTAAGCCTCTTGAATTCGAGCCACTATTCTAAGTGGAATCGAGAAAAAACACATCCGACTTCACGCGAAACGAGCGAAAACAAACACGCGGTAACACGCGGACACCGGACTACCTACGATCCACTGCAGCTTTATTTGAGGGAAAGTCAACAACACGCCGAGTGACCACGAAAAGCCACCCACACTGAGCAAACACACACGCCTTCTGTCTCTGCCTTCGCTGTAAGTAGATCTGCCTGCGTTTCCATGGCGACCGGCGGTTTTGTGTTTCCCAGGATATCATATGGAGGCGTAACACACTTGGCTTGGACTTCACACACACACACACACACACACACACACACACACACACACACACACACACACACACACACACACACACATGGAGAAGCTGAGACAGCAGCAGAAGTACATGTCCAGGTCTCAGCATCAGCTTTCAGAGCGTCAGTGCTGCTGAACCGATGCTCGAGGCGCCGTCATCTTCCTGACCGAGTTATTTTAAAGTGACGTCTTCGGTAAAGTTTGCAGAACTTCAACACAACTCCAAAATAAACCCCCTCTCTGCAGCGCCACCTAGTGCAAGGACACCAGCGTCGATCTTTTATGTGCTACTTCAACCATAGCTGCTGCTCGTTAAGTCATTAAGTTCATTAGCAGCAGCATCAAAGCCTCTTTATTTAATCAAAGGACAGACCGAGCCTGGATCGAATGCGGCGTCAACTCCGAGTCATCACCCCGACATCCACCGGCCTGCTGAGCTCAGCGTGAACAGGAAGACGAGGAGGCGAGGAGGAAGAAAAGCCCAGAGACGACGAAGCTGGCAGCGTCTGAAAGCTCATATTTGTCTGTTACTTGGCCGACAGACCACACAGTTCAGCCGCACACACAATAAAACTGCAACAGTGTGATGGGTCGCACCACAAAATGGATTATCTCCACTAAAAAGGCTGCAAAACTGTGAGATGCTTGGTTTGGCATGGGACTCTAGCAATGTAGGAAACACCCAGAAGTCATTTGTAAACCCTAAACCACGACATTTTCCTAATTATTGAAAGTTCAGGCACCAACAAGCCACAGTTTTGTGGTAGTTTTGCGGCATTAATGAAAGCAAACAGTAAAAAAAACTATAAAAAGTCAGCATTAACTGGAAATGAAGGTAGACAGCAACTGAAAAAGGCAGAAAACAGTGACTGGAAGTGAAACTAAAGGCCAGCACTCATTACAGGGTCCTTCAAACCTTCACAGATTTAGAGACCACACACTTGAAGATAACAAACGACAGATCGCACAACATCTCTCTCTTCTGATCTTATAGTGAGGTGTTAGCGAACCACACGCTAACCGATTCTTCAGCAGACTATCAGGTTCTTCACGCTCAGTATTCCAAATTTCATGTAGTCAAACGTGACTTCAGTGTAAACAAACATGATGGGAATAACGGCGCTATAAATAACGACGTTCCTTTTACCAGTAACCAGTAATCTAATTGATTACTCTTCCCATCATTATAACGGTGTTACTGTTACTAATATTGAAGCTGTTTTTTCATCAGACCATCCAGATCTCTGAGCCGAGGGGCAGAGATTTTTTAGGGCTGTCAAGATTCAATTCAATTCTATTTTATTTATATAGTGCATATTTACAACATATGTCATCACATAGCGCTAAACGTTGTAAGAAAGAACAGGAAACAGAAAACCCAATAATCCAAAGTTGCTTTTGGATTCCCTGTAAGCAGCAATCAGCGACGGTGGGAAGGAACCAAAAGCCCCCTATGATAGGGAAGGGGGAAAAAAAACCTCCAGCAGAACCAGGCTCAGGGAGGGCGGCCATCTGCCTCGACCAGTTGGGTTGGGAGTGGGGATGAGGAGGGAGGGAGGGAGGGATAGTAGGAGAGGTAGGGGTGGGGATGGGAGGACAGCAGGTGGTGGTCAAAGTTGACGCGTTAATGCGGATTAATCCATCATCACGATTAATCTGATTAATTTTTTAGCGACGGTAACTCTACTTGTTTGTTTTTACTTCCTGTTCCGTCAGTCAGCTGAGTCAGCTCACGTTCTGATTGGCTTAAACCACGAAGACACGATGGTGTTTGTAAACATCTGGCAATTGGGCCTTTGCTGGCTTTGATCGTAAGGAGATCGGGACAAAAACAATCGGCCCGATTATCCTGGAGTGTGTACCGGCCTTAAACAGTGACTAAAAATGACGACCGAAAACAGCAAGTGAAAATGTGGCAGAAAATCGAAAGTAAACAACTAAATAGCAGCTGAGAAACAACAAAAACCAGCAGTTGAAAACAACAAAACAGCGGCAGAAAACGAAAATAAACAAAAGGTGAAAATGGCAGAAAAAAGCAACAGACAGTGACGGAAAACAGCAGCAGAAAATAAAATAAAATAAAACAGCGATTGAAAACGGCAGAAAAGAGCAACTTAAAACAAAAATAAACAGTGCCAGAAAAATGAAAACAAAGAGCAACTTAAAACAAAAATAAATAGAGCCTGAAAAATGAAAACAAAGAGCAACTTAAAATGTTAGAAAACAGCAAGTGAAAACGAAGACAAACAGCAAAAACAGCAGCCAACAGCCCTGAGAGTAAAAGCAAACAGTGACTGAAAACGACAGATAACAGACCCACATCTCTTGCAGACAACAGTTCATGACGGCCATTAATGAAAACTTCTAAAGCCAAATCAGAATTCAGCAGTGAAGCATCCTGACAGAGGACAGAACAGGATTTCTCCACCAAAACATGCCGTCAAGTCCAAGTAAGGAATCCTAAAACTCTGAACCGAGAACAGTTTCTGGATGTTTTCATGCTCCTGTCACATTTTTACTCGCTGTGGTCTCACTTCTCACTGCAATAAAAATTCCTGCACCTCAATGGAAACAGCAAAACCAGGACTCGAAGTAGGAACGTCCCAGTTAAGCTTTCTTGCCAATCCGATGCCATTTTCTTAGATAACAGACACGTCATGTATTTATGTTAGGGATAATATCAGCGTCTGATAATTACCGGTTAATTTTGGCAATTATGACGTCATTCCGATAATTAAAAAATCAGCCGATAAAACGACCGGATAATAATAAATACTTTGAATCTTGGTTTTTGCCGTTGGTCTGTGTGTTGTGGTTTGTGCTCATGTCTGGCTCCTCAACCCCTCCCCTCCCCGACGGTACTGTCGCATGTGTGTGATGTCATCAGACTGCGCGGGGAGAGAAAAACAAGCAGCATGGCGTGGCACTGACCAGTATGGACTTTCTTTACCGTGTCTGAAGAAGACATTTCACTGGGACTGGTCCCGAATATCCGAATATCCGAATATTTGTTCGTTGTGGTGGTATTCGGATGATAATTTTGCACCGCCAAACGTCACCAAGTGTTGTCGAGGCTATAGTACGCCGTCGGACGCAGCCGAGTGTCACCAAGGCTCTAGTGCACTGCTGAGGCTCTAGAACGCCACGGTGGTTGTAGTGTCACCCCCCACTCCGGACACCGCGGCACGAACCCAGTCGATTGACATTATCGGTTGTCGGCTGCAAGAAGTATAAAATCATCATATCAGTTGAAATCTGCATTATCGTGCATCCCTAGTTTATGTAGTTTAGCTGTAGTACCTGGTTGTTCCACCAGGTGGAGCCCTTACTGTTTAATACTGCTGTGACTCGAGGAATGGTAAATGGTAAATAATCTGCACTTATATTGCGCTTTTCTCTACCTTAGTGGTTCCAAAGCGCTTTACAATGTGTTTCTCATTCACACATTCACACACCAATGAGAGCTGCCATGCAAGGCGCTAATCTACCAATGGGGGCAACTTGGGGTTCGGTGTCTTGCCCAAGGACACTTCGTCATGTGGAGGGGCCGGGGATCGAACCGCCAACCTTGCGATCAGTGGACAACCTGCTCTACCACCTGAACCACAGCCGCCCTGGAAGCGTCACTCAGGCTACAGGTAGGTCAATGCTGGCAGTCAAAGAACATCGTGGGTGTTTAGCTCGTAAAGGGGCACCATGACAAAGACGTATGTGACGTTTAATGACCTCCGGCTAGATTTCAGGTGTTTAAGACAAGCTGGGATCAACCAGGACAGTGCTACCGCATCTCAGTGGCAAATTGACGATGTGTTTGTTGACTAAAACAACGACATCTTTACAGGATGAATGTCTATGGTGCTCTGTTAGGGTTAACATATAAAAATCATTGCTTCCTGCCACAAATTATGCTCTTCTTATTGAGGTGTAGTTTCAACACATTTTGATACAACTTATGAAATTTTTTTTGTGTGTGCTAATTTTGGTATATTTGGACGCTTTTGCTAAGTTTGGGGCATATTTTGGTCCATTTTGACAGATTCTGAGCACATTTTGGTTCATTTTTGGGACGTTTTAGCATAAATTTCTCCAATAAGCTGGCAGAGACACATCTAGAGTTTAATAATGGGCAACTACTGGTGTCACCATCACTAAATATCCTGCTATTGAAAGCAAACTGTGTCATAAGAAACATGTCCTTTAAAATAAAAGACTTTATACCACTACTTTTTGCTTCTGCGACCCTCTAAAAATAACTTCACGACCCATTTTTGGGACCCGACCCACCAGTTGAGAACCACTGGTCTAGATAATGGATGGATGGATGGAGGCGTACAGGTGTTACCAAGTTCTGGCCAAAGGTCATTAAGCATCACAGAAGTCTTTGTCATGGTGCCCCTTTATTAGCTAAACACCCACAGTGCTGCACATAAAAGGCGTTTCTACATTTTAAAGATATTTTACTACTTATATTTTATTTTTTCCATACTTGTCTCCTCTCTGCTCTGTTCCTGAATTTTTAATCACATGACTGTTGATTGCAGCTGAGTCACTGATGACTTTCCAGCTGTGTCAACGTACACAGAATATTTTGCTTTTTACAGAATCTACTTAGGACAAACTGTTTATTTTTTACATTTTTTAAAAATTGACACATGGAAAATAAACTGATTTTGTTGAGCTCTCATGATTTTAGGCTTAGATTTGGATAATTTGCATGTTTTGAAGATAAGGTAACTTTCAAAACCCACCAGTGGAAGTCGCACATTTTACTGCTGATGAATTTTACCGACTTTAATGAACGCGTTGGATGTTGTAGGTCAAGTCTCAAGTTTAACTCGGAGTATTTTAACACTCGTGTTCGTTCGTCTCTCTGCGGCTGAACAGTCGCCAGCAGGAAACACAAACTCCGCCCTCGTAGTACCTTCACAAGAACACACACACACACACACACACACACACACTCCAACCATCAGCTTTCTCCTGCATATTTAACTGTGGTGTGAATTATTTAGTGAAGTGGGACACTGCTGCAGCAGTCGGCCATCAGGCTAAAAACAGCAGGCGGAGACACAGATAGAATTACTGTAACACACTTTAACACACTTCAGCACCAGCATCACCTTCAACATTAATGATCCACCGCCGTGAAAAGACGACGATGCCGCAGCTGGAACGTATTTTCACCTCATTATCTCTAAAAAAACCAAACAAAAACGCAAGAAAGACGCACTTTTTATGCATTAATGTGAAGCTGCACTTTGATTTACAGACTTTATAACAACCATTTTGCAGATAAAGGTCAGAAAAACAAAAAGGGGTCGCTGCATTTTCACCACCTGACCAGCGGAGGGTGCTGCTGCTGCAGGTCCGACATGTTTACCGGTTATATAATTAACTTAATGACGGCAGGAGGAGGTCGACAAACACGGCAGCGGCGGGTTCACGGGTCAGACGTTAACGGAGGCCGGAGATGTTTAATTCTGCCTCGTTATCATGCATCAGTCTGTCGGTTTGAATGCAGCCTTGAAGCTCTTTAATTAACCTCGTTTACTTCAGGTCGTTTACGGTTTGTGGAGCAGAGAAGTGAAGCTGATCCAAGCAGCAAAACACACTGAAACAGGTTTTTTAGTGTTTTCCTGGGTTTTTTTTTAAAACAACAGGACAAACTGGCAGCAGATACTTTTATTTTTTTTATTTTAAAAGATGCTTTATCTGTTAAATTAACTTTTAATTACGTCTTTTATTTATTGTATGATATTTATCTGATTTTATTGTTTTATTTATAGCATTGTTTTAGATTTATGCACGTATTTGATTATTTATTGCTCGTTGTTATATAGAAATGTTTGTTTTACTGTTTTTATTATTCCCTGTACAGCACTTTGGAGATGTTTTAGTTGTTTAAATGTGCTATACTAATAAAGTGGATTGGATTGGATTAGAAATGTGACTTTGCTGCCTTCAGGATCATTAATTAGTACAAAAATCATCTTGCAAGTTCTAAAATTGTAAAACCAGCTGAGTCAAACTGACTGAACCTGAGAAACAAGTTAAGATAGAAGTTTTTTGTGAGTATTGTTACAAAGCGTAGTTGTTTTGTTTTGTTTTTTACCTACAGACATTTATTTTGCTGATATATTTTACTGTTTTATATGTATTTTATTTTAGGATTTGGTCTTAAAAGTTGTCATTTTGTTCTGTCTTTTCTTAGTATTTTATATTTTATTATATTTTTGCTTTACAGAATGATTTTATTAGTTTCTATCCTATTTTTTTGTCCTGTTTTTTGCACATATTTTTGTCGTTATCTGTCTTACAACATGCTGCACTTTGGTTGCATTTAAACGAGACGTGTACGGATCAACCTGATAGAATCTGATAATTTTTACATTTAAGATCAGTCCACTGCAGACGGATTTCTTATTATTGTATCATGTAATTGCTGCATTTTATTAGAAGCAAAATAAAAACATGTCGATATTCTACATCAGCCGTCATCCACTGATACCCTCTAATTAATTCCTACATTTTACTTTAAAAACTTAAACTGAGTTTCTATGTAATATTTGTAATTAATTTTAATTATCTGTATCTATTTATTGAAACTCAACACCATTTAAACTGAGGGTTTTTCCCCACAATGTGACATTTGTTGAGGTTTTAATAAAATAAAATGAAACAATTTGAAAGAAATTAATCAAAAATCCACCAGCTGCTTCCTCTTTACAGTTTTCAGTCTTTTTTAAGCGATAGAGGTGATTTTTGTGCTTCTTTTTTACGCTGCTTTTTGCTCAGAACAAAACAACACGCACTATACCAGCAGCTACTCTAATTTTAATTAATTATTGTAGAATCAGAGCCACAAATATCCAATTCCACGCACTCAATTGTTTACATTTTTCATGAAAAAAAGCTAATAAATCCTAAAAAAATCACACTTCTGCTTTCAAACTTTTTAAATGATGTTTAACTCCACATTTGTCTGTCTGAAATTAGATTTTTTCACTTCCCACCAATGCAAGAGACCATATTCTTTCCTATTTAAATGATCTTTTCCCCTTCAAGAGCACCAGTCATAGTGGAAAATGAGATTTAATTTTGTGGCCATGTTGCGGAGCAGTCAAACTGATTTAAGACAAACCACCGCAGTAACCAGATACTAACATTAATCATGTAAACAGGAGTATGAGGATCTAGATTCTCCATGGTCCATGTAAATGTCACATCTCTGATATAATCTAAATAAGGATCCTTCATAGAAACACGCTCACGAGGCTCCTGAAGGCTCAAATTAACTGTGAGAAATCAGAGACCAGCATCTCAGTCATCCAGTCACACTCTGATCGTCTCCAGAGGGTTTCATTTTGTAACTTGGCGTTTCGAGGAGCTGCATTGTTCTGCGTGTTGACTCAAACCCTGCGACCCCGAAGCCGTTCAGACTCCCGCCGAGTAAACACGAAAACACACTCAGGACCAAGACACGGCAAACATCGGAGTTCTCACCGGACGAGGTTCAACTAATCCTGAATTAAACAGTGTTAGCCGGATAAACTGATCCTGTTTACTCCCATCAGAATAAAGGAAACTCATCTGCTGTTGTTTCCATCAATACAGCTCTGCACAAACACTGTAAAGCTACTGTACACTACACATTATTAAGCTGTACTACTGGGGTAATTCAGTCGAACATGTTCAAACCAGAAACTGATTCTAAAGAGGAATAATGACACAGAAAGCTCCACCTTCCCAGTCAACAGGATGGATTCTTCAAGTTTGTTACATAAGAAACCCCAACAGTCTGAATCTGTGTTTTTGAGACTGTTATTGGCAGCTTATCTCACTCATCATGTGTACTCTAATGCATAAAAAACACCACATACACAAATTAAAAACTAGATTTTTACCAAGAAAGGTCTGAACTCCAAAACTTGCTGGCAGGTTTAAAAAGCACGTTATTTTTAAAATGAAAAATCACCAAAAATACACAATTTACCAGAGCCATAAACTGAAAAAACTGAAATAATTTGCAGGTTTTCAGTTTTCCAACGGTCCTTGAACTACTCATCTGTGACTTGCAGTTTCGTCAGGAAAAATAACCAAATCCAACCTCAAAATCGTAATATTTCTTTAAAATCACATTATTCTTTACATCTTATTTTTAAACATTCGCCCAAAATAAACTGTTTTGGCGAATGTTTAAAAGATTCTGTAAAAAACAAAAAATTCTGCACTCCCCGGTGCAACTAAAAAGCCAACAGTGACTCAGCTGTGACCAACAGTCATGTGGCAAAAATTCAGAGAGTTAGGAATGTAAACAGTAAAATATCTACAGCATGGAGAGCCGCCTTTTATTTCCAGCATTGCGGGTGTTTAGGAAGCAAAGGGGAACCAAGACAAAGCTTCTGTGGTGCTTAATGACCTCCAGCCTGAACTGCACGGAGACAAATTCAACATGTAAACAGTAAAATATCTATATTATGTGGAGTCACCATTTATTTTGCCAGTATTGGTAACACCTGTGGGGGCTTGGAAAACAGTCGAACATGTTGGTTCCAGGTTTTGTCCATTTTAGCTCAATGAATAATCAGAGAAATTCAACTTTCGTTCTCACTTTTTTATATAATTTATGGCATTCTAACTGCGTCATACAGCACAGGAGACATTTCCTAGTTCGCTCTACTTCTAGCCACCCTTGAGACGTTTCCATAGAGGTGCAGGACTTTATGTTGCAGTGAAAAATGAGCCCACAGTGAGGAAAAATGGGTTCAGAGGTTCAACTATTTACTGAATTCTCAACAGTCGCCCAAAGAAACCAACCGGCCCTAGACGCAACCAGTCGCCCAACACTCAAATGCAGCTTTCGAAATGATTTCTAGCTCCTCAACAACAAATACAGAAGTTCCCTTTAGCACCAGAACCAACCTGAAGAAGCTCTGAATCTCTACTTTCTGAAAAACACATAGAAATATAAGTTCTAAGAGAGACTGTTGGGGTCCGGCCTCCCAGGTTTGCTTTTAGATTCACTTCAGAGGCAAATCACCAGCAATCAGATCAACTAGACTCGAACCTGGACCACCAGAAGAACCAGTCTGAGCATCTGGAAGCTGTGAAGACTCGGCCTCTCACCTGCGAGGGCCTTGATCCTGGACCTCTCGAACAGCCGGGCCGAGCTGTTCTCGTTGTCCCAGTCGTCGGCGTCCCAGCGGTTGTTGACGCCGTCGCTGTACTGCTGCTGGATCTCCATGTGGTCGTACTCCGCCGCCACCGACGTCATCGTGACCTCGCCGCGACTCCGCCCCCGCCGCCGCCTCCGAGTCCTTCCACCTGCTGCCTGCTGCCGTTAGCGACGGGACCCTCGGACACGCTCAGACCGGCTCTGACGGGCAGAAGCCGAGACGATTGTAGGAAACCTGAGCAGAGACAAGGAGAAGATGGAGGTAAGACAGTGAAGGTCAGAGCTGGAGGACGGACGGACGGATGGAGGCAGATATTCTACAACCTCTGATGTCAAACAGGAGGCGTTAGGAGCTTTAGAAAACCAGCTGTCAGACATTTACACACATCTCTCGCTGTGATTGGACGACTATGGAGGTGAGACAGAAGCTGAGGCTTTTATTAGCTCATTTCTTGATTTGTGGCAATTTTAATGTAAACAACACAATTTTATTTGCCTTTAAATATATTTCTCTCTAATTTACTTTTTCTTAGGAATCTATTAAGTTGTTTTATTTACATATATGTTATTATTTATATTTTTAATTTTTCTATTTCATTTAAATTTATTATTTACATACATTTATTTATATTTTTCTTTTTTTATTATTTGATTTTTTTTATTTATATACACTTATTTTCATTCATATTTTCTTTCTTTTTTTCCCCCTTACATTTATTTGTATTTTTTTCTTGGTAACATATATTTTAATTTTTCATTTATAGAGTATTTTTCCATTTTATTCTTATTTTTTATCATTTATAAATCAGTGTAACCGCATTGTTTACATATCTCTTTAGGCGACTGATCTCTGACAGTTTGTTTATATTTTATTATTAATTTTTTATTATTATTCTTAAGCAGAATTTATTAAAACTTTTTCTTTCAAATCTATTAATTTTTTTTCTATTTTATTTTATTTCATATTTTATTTAAATTATTTTATTTCAATTGACATTTTTAATTCTTTTGTTATTCCTTTTTTACATACATTTTTTATTTTTATTAACATTTTTATATTTTATTTTTTAAAATATTTTTGTATATATTGTTTTCTTTCTGTTTACATAGAATTTTATATTTTAATAATTTGTTTTTTAATTAAATAATTTAAATTTCTAAACATTTTCTAAAATAAATATATTTTTTCTATTCTCCTTCCAGTCCATATTTCCCTTCCTATCACCAGTAAAGCAGTTCACTGAGAAGTGATCTGTAGGTACAGTAAACATGCTGAGTATCACCAGGAGTACTGCAGTACTACTACAGTACATGTACATGTCTGTGTGCGTGTTTGCCGACAGATTAAACATGAATATTAATCAGACTCCATCCTTCTGCTCTGCACGGAGGAGTGGTCACGTGACTGTGACTCTGCTCCCTGATTGGCTGCAGCTCGTTTCTGCTCTGCACTGAGTTTCTGTGTAAACTGACAGAATGACGCCTCCTTCTGGCCGCAACACGTCACTGCAACATGTGACAGACAATAACAAACACAGAAACTCCTTCGGTTCACACATCCGACACCTCAGGGCTGTGAGGCGTTCAGGGACCAGCTAACACTCAATGTTGCATTTAGACATCTGCCATAGAGATTAACTCATTATTTTACAGCAGATATCAGTTTTAAAGCTGGAATTTCAATTTTATTAACACAGATATTAAATTTTCTAATGGTGGATTAATTGTTTATGCCATAAGAGAGTCCAAACCACCAAAAAATCAACTTAGAAGCATGCAAATCACAAAAAACAGCAAATCCTGAAACCAGAAATTGCTAGAGAATGCAAAATTAAACTGCAACATTTTGAATTAAACACGTTTTAAAACTATTTTCCTGCTGATTGATTCCTGCGGGTCTCATTAAAGGTGTAAAGCAGTGCAGAAGAATCTCATCAGGCCCCCTAAATAATTCACTGACACCATAATATATTAAATTAATTAATATTCTGCGCTCATTAAACGTGGAGAATCCGCTGCATAATTACACCACAGCGAGGTGACGGCAGGTGAAGCGCAGCTGAAAGCCGTTCGGTCGCTGCCGCTCTCCGACTCGTCACACGAAAAGGATGTGTGACCTATTTTTCAGGAGAAGCTGCTCTCTGACTGCTGCAGGACGAGATAAAGGGAAACATCTGGGCTTCCAACAGGCACCTTGTACCCTTCATATGAGTAGATATCGAGTTTAGAGCAACTATTTGATATTTAAATGATCATTATGGTGTTTTTTGCTGTTTCTAGCCTCTAAAATATGAAGTTTTGATGCTTTTTTTGATCACACATGACTGTAAACTGAATATTTATGGGTTTTATAAAGCTAATCAGACAGAACAAGACATCTGAAGGCGTCACTTTGGTCTGCAGAAAGTTATAATTTGTATTTTTCACCACTTACTGTCATTTTATAGACAATATGGCGACTAAAACTATAAAAAATCAACCGCTGCATCCCTTCTTGGCTCCTTTTGGACCATTTGTGGTCATTTTACATCCTTTCAGAATTTTTGTGTAGCTTCGTTTTCATTTTTACATTATCTTTAAGGCGATTTTGCATCCCCTTGTAGTCATTTTGCATCCCTTGTTGGTTGTTTTGCGTCTCATTCTCGTCATTCTGAATCCGGTTTTTCGTAATTTCACATATTTTTGTTTTTTAATAATCGTCTTATTGTCATTTTACATTCATTTTTACCGACTTCATGCCTTTTCATTTTCATTTGATGTGTCATTTTGTGTCTGCATGGTGATTTTGCATCCCCTTTGAGTCATTCTGCACCTCTTGCAGGTTGTTTTGTATATTTTTGCGGCCATTTTGCATTTGTTTTAGTGACTTTGTGTCCCTTTGTCTTTATTTTGTTTCTATGTAATGGTGATGTGTCTTTCTGTGGTGATTTTGCATCCCCTTTCTAGTGGTTTCGCATTCATTTTTAGTGAATTTGTCTCTTAGTGGTTGTTTTGTGTCTATTCATGGTGATTTTGCATCCCATTTGAGTCATTTTGCATCTCTTGTAGGTCATTTAGCACGCCTTTTTAGCAATTTTACATAATTTGTGGTAATTTTGCATCCTTTTTAGTGATTCAGTGTAATTTTTAAACTAATTTTGTCTCACTTTCTGCTGGTGTCTTTTTTTAATAATGATTTTGCAAACCTTTGTAGTTATTTTTCATATTTTTACAGTGGTTTTGCATTCATTTAAAGTGACTTTATGTCTTTAGATTTTCATTTGTGCTTCTTGCATTGTCTGCATGGTGGTTTTGCATCCCCTTTGAGTCATTTTGCATCTCTTGTTGGTTGCTTCTCATACGTTTCTGCTCATTTTGAATCCCTTATTTAGTAATTTTACATACTTTTGTGGTCATTTTGCATCCTTTGTTCGTGACTTTGTGTCCTGTTCTTGCTATTCTGTTTCTATGAAATGTTGATGTGTCTTTTCATGGTGATTTTGCATCCCTTTCTAGTGGTTTTGCATATTTTTATTGTCATTTTAAATTCATTTTTAGTGACTTTGTCTCTCAGTTTCCAGTTGGTGTCTCTTTGTTGGTGTTTTAATGTCTGCATGTGGATTTTGAATCCCCTTGTAGTCATTTTGCATCGCTTGTCAATTGTTTTGTATATTTTGTGGTCATTTTGCATGCCTTTTTAGCAATTTTACATATTTTTGTGGTTATTTTTGCATCATTTTTTAGTGATTTTGTGTAATTTTGTGTTCACTTTGTGTCACTTTGTGGTGGTGTCTTTCTTAAAGATTTTGCAGACTTTTTTTAGTGGTTTTGCATATTTTTACAGTGTTTTTTGATTAATTTTTAGTGACTTTATGTCTCTTAATTCACATTTAATATGAATTTGTGGTTGTTTTGTGTCTGCATGGTGACTTGGCATTCCCTTTGAGTCATTCTGCATCTCTTGCAGGTTGTTTTGTATATTTTTGTGGTCATTTTGCGTTTGTTTTTAGTGACTTTGTGTCCCTTTGTTTTTATTTTGTTTCTATATAACGGTGATGTGTCTTTACATGGTGATTTTGCATCCCTTCTTAGTGGTTTTGCATCTCTTGTTCTTCATTTTGCATGCCTTTTTAGTCATTTTATGGTCATTTTAAGTTATTTTGCATGTCAGTGTTTTTAATTTGTGTTTATTTGTCGTTTGTTTTAGGTCTCTTTGGTAATTCTGCATCATTTTCAGAATTTTTTTGTCCGTTTTCATTTGGTGGTTATTTTAAATGTGATTTTGCATTACCTTTTTGTCATTCTGTATCTCTTGTCGGTTGTTTTACGTATTTTTGTGGTCATTTTGCATCCACTTTTATTGATTTTGTGTTCAGTTGTCTTTATTTTGTGTTTCTTTGTAGTGGTTTTGCATCTCTGTGTGGTGATTTTGCATTTCTTTTCAGTCATTTTGTATCTGTTGATGGTTGTTTTGCATATCGTAATGCCAATCTTGCATCCCTTTCTAGTGATTTTGTGTGTCTATGTTTTAATTCTGTGTCTTTGTTGTTATTATATATATAGATATAGTGATTTTGTGCGTTTATGTTTTCATTTTGTGTATTTGTTGTTATTATATATATAGATATAGTGATTTTGTGTGTTTATGTGGCAACTGTGCATCCATTTTAGTGACTTTGTGCCCATTTGTTTTCATTTTGTGTGCTCTGTACTGGTGTTGCATCTCTTTTAGTCATTTTTGCACGGCCTTATAGAGCAAGGCTTTTTATTTCCCGCAGCTGTCGTCGTGTTTTGCAGTTTGCTATCCTGCAGTTCGCCGCCACCGAGGAGGTCTGAGTAATCTGTGCAGGTAAACAGAGAGCAGCGAATCAGCAGCACGACTCAGCAGAATGTCGGGATCCTGCGGTCAGCAAACGGCGCCATGACTCGACACAAAACCGCCAGCAGACGGCCGCTCTGTCGTCTTGAACGAGCCCGACAGGCTTACAGGAGGGCCGCTAACGAGGCCGACTGTTTGTCTCGTTAAAGCCGGAGTCAGAAAGCTGCTGCTCATTTTAGATGCAGCAAAACTTCACAACAATCTGGACCGCCGGTGCTGTTGTCATCTTCGTCATTAGTCGGCTGCAGTCTGAGCTGCAGTTTTAGGCAATAATGGCGGCTGCAGCAAAGTCTGACTCGGTTTCTAAAGATCCAAGAGAAGAAAGAAAGAAAGGTGTGGGAGAATTTGAAGTTAACGGCGGTTTGTAAGCTTCGCAGAGTTTAGATGTCAGACTACAAGAACACAACACCTGAAGAGAAAACCTATATTAGCTTCTCTCCTGCTCCCTGTGCTCACATAAACTGCATTATAACACAGCGAGATTCACAATAAAGCTGTTTTAATTAACATACATTTCTGTTGTCAGACTAAACACAGCAAGACGACATGCTAACTAACGGTCACCTCCAAGCTGCAGCACTGCAGCTAAAATCCTGATTTTACAACCACAACATCGTCTGGCAAACTCACCAAACACGACTTAAAGACGACGACTGCGCTGTGAATTCTGCTGTATTTACACAGGATTTAAAAAAGGCTACCAAAGTCAGAGAACGAATAAACAACGAGGAGAAAATAAGTTGTTTTAGCTGCTTTGCGCTGCAGGAAATCCACCGTGTCCATGATGCACTTTGTTTAATCTGCAGACCGAACTGTTTCACTTTGTTAAAGGCTTTTTGGCTGCTTTAATATCTACACTACTGATTTAAATATCAACAAATAAACTTGGATTTATTTTATCATGCTGATGTTTCCAGTTTAAATCTATAGTTTTGCATTTTGTGCATACTGTGCTGCTTTAACCGATGACATACAGTTTGTCGGAGCAGCTTGAGCTTAAATCAAATGGTCATTTTGGGTTTTTTTGTGGCAAATTAATCATTTAGATTAATCAACAAACTAGTAAAATGATTAACAGATTAACTAATAGAAGAATAGTCCCCATTTGCAGCCCTAAATAAGCCCAAACTCCAGCCTCTCTCCTCCATCCTTTTCTCTCTGCAGTAAATTCAAACTCTGGCTCCGCCCACTGACGTCCGCCTCGACCAATCAGATTATTCCTTGCTGTGAGGCGAGTCTGCGGATCAGAAAGTGTTTCAGATTCACTCCGATGCTCGTGTGTTTGTGTGTGTGTGTGTGTGTGTGTTCGCTGCCACCCACTTACATCCTAACAACCAGTCAGACCGGAGCTGCTGGTGTTGCTACGCTAAAAATACGCCGCCACTGGGACCCTGACGGAGTGTGTGCGCCTGAGTGTGCGTTTCCACAGTGAAGCCAACACAATGTGCACTCACGCAGAAGCGATAAAACTCACACACACACCAGCCGGAGTCATGACAACACACAGAGTTTTTAGAAAGTGTGTCACTGCAGGACGGCGAGAAAGATCCGACACCAGCAAATTAAAGAGAGAGCGAACGTTCTTCTGCTCTTTCTAACACTGGTTTCATAATGTGGCGTCTTACTGGGCTGCAGCCGTCAGGAATCATCGCAGCACAAACTCAAATTCACCTCAAAACATGCAACCAGAAGAGGCCCTGAAGAACCACCAACAGCTGCTTCGGAAGAAGTTCTGCAACAGATGATCAGAGTCCTGATCTCAGCATCACGGAGTCAGAATGAACTATAAAACACTGCTGAGCTGATCTTTTAAAGATTTTCATAGCTGTGTTAAATTACAAGAAATAAGACATTCATTTACTTGCTGACTCTAAAAAAGCAGGATAAAACTGTAAACAATGCCCACATCAAAAGGTAATTCCCTATTTGACATCCGTTGACGGCTTTTACTCTGTTAAAGCAGCAAAAATAGAAATATTTTACAATATTTGACCATAAAGTTACACTATTTTTACTGTATTCGCCTCAATAAAAATCATTATTTTACAGATATTATTTGAACAAAAGTGACAAATAATTTTTCAATCCATTACCAAACTATTATTACAGATTTTCCCTGTTTTGTTAAAGTACAGATAAGCATTAATTTACATGTTTACATCAAAAAAACAAGCCAAAACTGTAAACAATGTCCACGTAAAAAGTATTTTTACAAGTAGTAATTTGCTCTTTTACAACATTTGACTGCAAAATTACACTATTGTTTACTGCATTTAAATCAGCAAAAAAATAAATAAAAATTGCAGAAATGTGTGTTTTAATTTGAATGAAAAAATGTGTTTATTATGGATTGAATATGATAAATATTTAATTGTCATTGTACAAGTTTTACGGGTTGTTGAACTTTATATATTATTTAAAAAAATCACGGGAAAAAACATCAATTTACATGTTAAGTGTAAAAAAAAACAAGCTAAAACTTTAAATACTGTCTACATTAGAAATCCGTATGTTTACAAGAGTAATTAGTAAATTAGTAAATACTATATTCTGAACGCTCATCGATCTCAGTTTGGCCAACATGAGCTGTGGCTGGAGGTCATTAAGCGTCTCAGAAGTCTTTGTCATGGTGCCCCTTTACTAGCTTTAATAGTAGCTTTACTAACTCCCACAATGCTCTCTGCTTGCCAACACAAACCGCCCACCTCCTCTGGTCGCTACTGGACCAACCAGTAAGAGGCTCCACCTGGTGGCGCAAACAGGAACTACAGCTAATCTACAATATTTGGGAAAACGATATCGGGTATCAACGAGTGCTAAATATTAAATGTCTTGGATCATATCGGGAGCAAAAAGCATCAAAACACATCCATGCAGCAGAAATATTACCTGAGCAAAAGCATTAAGATGAAGGATAATGTTAAAATCCATTTATATTACATCAACCCTGAGACAGTCGTCCATCTGTGTGCTAAAAACAAGAGAGCAAAAACCCAATTTTAAAACGTCCGTAGAGGAACAGGGTCAGACGTAAACATTGATCGAGCTTTTACCAAACAGTTTGCTTTCTGTTGATTGATCGTTGCAGCAAAGTTAAAATCTGCTCAAACTAAAAGCATGACGACATCTGCAGACCAGACGAATGACTGGTTTAGCGTCTGAGAGAAACCAGGAGAACTGCGACTCTTCAGGAGGATATTTATAGCAGGACTGAGGAGAGATAAAGGAAGAGAGACTCTGGCTGAGGACCGGAAGGACAGAAATAGAGAAAGATGACAGAAAGACAGATGGACAAACTAAGAGGAGAGAATTTAAACCTTTAAAGATGATATTTTAGAGCTGAAACTTAATTCAGTCAACAGAATATTTGAAACTATTTTAATAGTTGATGGTTTCAGGATTTAAGCTCTTAGCTGAATAAAACAATCAATTAAATGGTGTCAAAAGGGGCCCAAGAATCTACTTTTTGACTTCAAATTGACAAGTAATACTAGAAAAAATCATTAATTACTGTGCAGCAACAGTGACAGAAAGTTAAAGCTAAAAACAACTGAAAATGAAGGTCAACAGCCACTGAAAACAACAAAAAATGACTGAAAACGCAGGTAACCCAAAACTGAAAACAACTGAAAACAGCGACAGTAAACAGTGACTTAAAATGACTGAGACTAGCCACTGAAACTAAATGGTAAAAATGAAAACAAACGACAACCACAACAAGCTAAAAATGGCACCAGCATACAAAAGTAAACAGCGACTGAAAATTAAACTGAACAGCAACTGAAAACAACTCAAAATGTAACTACAAACAAACAGCAAATAAAAACTACTGTAACCAGTGGTTGAAAATGACACTAAGCAACAACAGAATAGGAAAACAGTGACTAAAAACGAAACTAAACAGCTACTGAAAATGACAGAAATTACAAAAAATTACACAAAATGACTGTAAACAGTGACTAAAAATGACAGACATCAGGGCCTGACAATGACTAGAAACAGCAAATAAAAATGAAAGTAAATAATGACTGAACACCAAAGCGAACAGTAAAGGGTGCCTAAAAACAAAAGTAAACAGTGACTCAAAATTAAAGTGAACAACAACTGAAAATGACTAAAAACACAACTAGAGAGCAACTGAAAACGTAACTATGAACAAAAGTAAACAGCGAATACAAGCAAAGGTAAACAGTGATTGAAAATGAAAGTAAGCAACTACAGAAAATGAAAACAGTGACTAAAAACAAAACTAAACAGCTACTGAAAGTGACAGAAAATGATAGAAAACAACTGCAAACAGTGACTAAAAATGACAGCCACCAGTGACTGAAAACAACTGAAAATGTAACTACGAACAAAAGTAAGTAAAATGTAACCGGTGATCGAAAATGAAAGTAAGTTACACCAGAAAATGAAAGAAAACAGTGAGTAAAATCTAAACTAAAGGGCTGCTGAAAATGATAGAAAACAACTGTAAACAGTGAATTAAAATGACAGACACCAGTGACTGAAAATGACTAAAAACGGCAAATAAAAATGAAGGTAAACAATGACTGAAAACCAAAGCGAACGATAAAGGGTGACTAAAATCAACTGTAAACAGTGACTAAAAATGACAGACATCAGCGACCGAAAATGACTAAAAATGCAACTAAATAGCAACTGAAAACAACTGAAAAAGTAACTACAAACAAAAGTAAACAGCGATTAAAAACAAAGGTAAACAGTGGTTGAAAATTAAAGCAAACAGTGACTAAAAACGAAGCTAAACAGCTACTGACAATGACAGAAAATGATTGAACAGTAACACACAATGAAAGCGAACAGTGACTGAAAATGAGAGACACCAGAAAATGAAAATGAAAGTAAACAGTGACTGAAAACCAAAGCGGAAGGTAAAGGATGCCTAAAAAGAAAAGTGAACAGCAACAGAGAATAAATAAAGCAAACAGTGACTGAAAATGAGAGCAAACACTGACTGACAAACC
Organism: Dascyllus trimaculatus; assembly: GCA_024666655.1. Lineage (NCBI taxonomy): Eukaryota > Metazoa > Chordata > Actinopteri > Pomacentridae > Dascyllus > Dascyllus trimaculatus. The sequence goes on along the minus strand of CM045464.1, from coordinate 6,667,242 downwards.
CTCTACATTTCCCATGATGCCGTTCAGCTGCTCATCTGAGCTGGAAACCAGAAACCAGATCAGAGCTGATAGTTTTTTCATTTTATTCACTGTTCTGAGCGTCTTTTCGAACGCCTCCCTCCCACGTCCTCCCACCTCTCACCTCCATCATCCTCCACTACAATCAGCTTTGTCTTCCTGTCAAGTACAACCGCCTGCTTCCTGTTACTCTCAGTCAAATGGATTTACACGTCTTTCAATGCCGCTGACAGCTTTTATGGCTCAGACGGTTTATTATGCAGCTTAATTAGTGTATTATTTTTATACATGCGTGTTCATACAGAGGAACACTGTGGAGTCATGTTGATCAGAGCAGGTGAGTTTGTTTTGTCAGCTGCTGTTTTTCAGGTTTAGACGAACATTTAAGCTTCATAACAGCAGAAAAGAAATCCTAAAAGTGTTCAGAAAGAAAAAGAAACATCTAAGAGAGCTGAGGAGTTCCACCTGCTCATGAAAAAAACAGCTATACAGGAGAAAACTAACTGAATGTTGTTGGTTTTGAGCTCTTAGTTTGGTAAAACAATTAGAATGCGTCTCACTGAGCTCTGAGAAACTACTTTCTGATGTTAAATTAATATTTAATACTGAAAATAATCATTAGTTGCAGCACTGAAGTATTTTTCTGATTGGAAACGAAAACGCAAGTAGCATCTTTGATTGACTGAAAACAGTGATAAAAATGATTAAAAAAAACTGAACACACAAGTAAAATGCAAAAGTAAATGAAAACGCAAGTAAGGATCGACTGAAAACAACAGTAAATGAAAACAGCAGCTAAAAATGAAAAAAAATGGCTGAAAATGCAAGTGAACAGTGATCGAAAACAAACAGTGACAGACAAAGCAAAAAGAAAATGCAAAAATTACCAAATTAAAAAGAACAAAAACAACATCCAAAAATGCAAGCAAACAGTGACTAAAAATGAAATTGAAACAGTGACTAAAAATGACAAAACATGTCTGAAAACCCAAGTAAACAGTGACCGAAAACAAACGTAAAACAGTGACACACAATGAAAGCATATAGTGGTGGAAAAAGACAGAAATCAGCAGATAAAAAAAGAAAAAAAAACAGTGACTGAAAATGAAAGCAAACAGCGACTGACAACTAGGGGAAATGACTGAAAACAACAATGAACAGTGACTGAAAATAACAAATGGCTAAAAAGGCAAGTAAACAGTCACAGAACAACGAACGTAAACAAGTAAACAGCAACAGAAAAAGAAAGTGAACAGTGACTGAAAACAGCTGAGCTCTTGAGGTGAACTTGTTTAATTTGCTGCTAATTGGCTGATTAATTATTTCAGAGCTGTGTTCAAACTAAGTTTATCTGATTAAGTATAAAAGCTTTAAAGCTGCTGTTTGTTGACAGACTTTTAAATTTAATTTGTTTAACTTTAGTTTTTTTTTCCTCTTTGCTGCTCATTTAAATTAAAAAATAAACTTTGACATCCCCAGAAGTCGACTCTCCACAGCTACAGTCCAGCTCTCTCTGCTCTCTCAAATATTTAATCATTTTAATCTGCCGTCTTTTCTCTCTCGCTCCGGGCTGCAGCTGAAGACGGACATTATCAAGTTGAAGCCTCACGTCTCCATGGTTACCGCTGTCCCAGCATGCATTGTGTCGGAGCCACTCGTCAAGCCGCCGACAGCCACACAAAGACGCTCGACTGGAGCCGCATCAGGGAGAATAACTTTGCTGACGCTGAAGCCAAACTACAGAGACGGTTTACGCTGAAGAAAAGATGAGATACGAAAAACAACAAGACGCCAAGAGAACAACAGATCTCTGCTGCAAACAGGAGATAAAAACAAATAAAAACGAGGCGAAGCAAACCGTCATGAAACTGAAATGAACAGGAACCACTTCCTGTTCGGTCAGTTTGTTTGTTTGTTTATTAGAAAAAAGTGACTTTTTAGAAGCACAAAACAGTTTCTAAAGAAAATCCATGTGGACTTCATCAGTTTGATAACATTAATAGTAAACTGCTGAAAAAATACAATTAAAAAACTGGTAAATATCTGTAAAATAATCTTTTTATTTTTGTTTTTAATGAAAAAATACAGATAGATTATCTACATACGGCCTTTTCTTCTATACTGTCAACATGTAAATTAATATTTTTGTGAGATTTTATTGGTTTTTATCTGTAATTAAACAAAGAGGGAAAATCTGTAGAATAAGTATATGTTGTAAATATTTTAATATATATATATTTAACAAGTAAATGTAAAAAAAAAATACAATTAAAACTGTTAAATCTCTCTAAAATAACAATATTGTTTGTATGTGTGGAATTAACCTTCTGAATGCCAAAAATCTGCCGGCAGGATCGACAGACATGTTATTTTAGATAAATAATAATAATAAATCACCATAATTACACAATTTTTCAGACCCGGCAACTGCAAGAACAGAAAGAAACGTCAGATTTCCAACGGTCCTTGAACTACTCATATGTGACTTAAGCCCAGTTTAAGCTTGTGATATTTCATCAAAACTATCTCACTTAAAAAATCTGGCAAAAACTAAGCGTTTAATGTAAAAATGTTCTGTAAAAATTAAAAAATTCTGCACTTACTGGTGCAAGTGAGAAGCCTTTGGTGGCTCAGCTGCGACCAACAGTCACAAGACAAAAATTCAGGGACTTTTTGGTTGAACTGCAGGCTGTGCAGAAAAAGCACATATAACAAAACTACAGAACCAAATTTAAATGTAAACAGTTAAATATTTATAGCATGTGGAGTCCCTATTTCTTCCAGCATTGGTGACACCTTTGGGCACCTGGAAAAATATTGTACATGTTGATTCCAGGTTTTTTCAATTTTTGTAAAATAAATTTTCAAAAAAAATTCTACTTTCGTTTTTTATCTTTTACATGGTTTACGGTATTATATATATATATTGCAGTGAAAAATAAGCTCACAGTGAGGAATAAACACCCATAAAATGCTTGGCGTTGAGAGGGGTAATTTGTATATGTATTCACTTTATTTTTACACTGTTAACGCTAATAAAAAGCGTACTCCATATGTATTTGCCAATGTTAAAATAAATTTTAAGTGCACTAAAATATACTTATTTTATTTTACCTGGGTAATGTAGGAAATGAATATCTCTCTAAAATAAGGAGTAGGAGAAAAAAATTTTTTAACTGTTTTTATTGTTAATTTTTTTAACAAATTACTGTTAAATCAGATATTTGGCTTGTTCTATATAATATAAAGAAAAAAAATCAAGTAATATATCGGGATAAAGACGTATAAACTCATTTGCTGACAGTAAAAAAATAAATAAAATAGATTTAAAAACTTAATTTAAAAACTGTAAACAATGTCCACATCATGAATCTGTATTTTTATTTTAAAAAAACAGTAAAAATGAAGAACTCTGTAAAACGAGGAGGAGAAGCTGAAAGTTTCCTCGGATCTGCAGCAGCGACGTTCTGTCAGATGGAAAAACAGATGGATCCTCTCTGTATTTTTAGCGCCTTTCACGATTTTTGCAATTCAAGTATCAATTGTTCGCCATGGCAACAGAAGCCCGGCAGAACCAAAAACTCCCACGCAGGACGAGCCGCCTGAACGCCACAAAGCCCCCACCCCGATCAGCGACAACACCGCACACGCCTACACGCTGGAAGCTCTTATTCTGAAATGCCACGCTTCAACACCTGTAGCAGCTTCAACGTCCCAAACTTGAATCAAGGTGACTCCAGCATCACTGCAGAAGAGAGTCCACAGCCGGTGAATCTGGGACGAGGAGGAGGAGGAGGAGGAGGAGGAGGAGGAGGAGGTCATCCATCATCTGGTAGCTCTATGTAGGACAGAGCAGCATGTAGGCCGGCAGCAGAGATGTGACCCGACACCGTCAAACTGAACTGAACACACAGGATCAGCGTCAAAACCTCCACAGACACAGAACCTGTCAGGATGAGTCGCATCCTGCTTCACGATTCCTCTGGAGATCATCTGAGCTGCAGGACCAGAGCAGTTCTGAGAGGGCGAGATACCTGCACTGTAAAAAATTAAAGCTTCAGCAGCTTTTAACGGCAGTTTTTTAGAGAAAGGAAGCATAAAATGACCCTTTTTATGTTTTTAAATCAGCTAAAAATATCAGTATTTTACAGATATTTAATTAATTTTAACTGTAACTTTCTGAACTAATTAATTTTAACTACATATTCGGCCTGTTCTGTATAATATCAAGTAAAATATCAGAAAAACTGCATTAATTCACATTTTTATCATTTAAAAAAACAGGCCAAAACTGTAATTATTGTCTGCATCATTACTTTGTATTTTTACAGAAATACCACCAAAAATATCAGCAAAAATAATCTTATTTTACAGACATTTAACAGTTTTAAATTGTATTTTTTTTTTAGCAATTTACTGGTATTTTACAGATTTTTTCCTGTTTGTTTATTTACAGATAATTTCTAGTAAAATCACAGAAAAAAGTATAAATTTACATGTTGACAATAAAAAACCAGCCATGCCTGTGAATATTACCCACATAATAAATTTGCATTTATCAGAAAAAACACATCACCAAAATATTATTATTGTAGACACATCGAACACTGTTAAACTGTAATTTTCTGACCAATTTACTGTTATTTTACATTTTCCCTGTTTTATTTAATTACAGAAAATATTGAGAAAAAAATCTCAGGAAAAAAGTATAAATTTACATGTTGACAGTAAAAACAGACCATAATTGTTTATATCATCCACATAATAAATCTGCCTTTTTACGAAAAAATATCAGCAAAAAATGATATATATTAAAAGATATTTAACTGTTTATAAGTGCTTTTTTTTAACAGTTCACTGTATTGACATCAGGAAAATTATCATTCTATAGATATGTAACACATTTAATTATAATTTTCTGACTAATTTACTGTTATTTTACAGATTTCTTCTGTTTTGTTTAATTACAGATAATATTAAGTAAAATCTCAGAAAAAAATTTGAGTTTACATGTTGACAGTAAAAAAAATCATATTATTAAATAAAAATAATATCAGCCAAAATATTGTTATTTTACAGATATTTAACGGTTTTTAAATGTAATTTTTTTCTCCAATTTACTGTTATTTTACAGATGTTCTCAGTTTTGTTTAATTACAGGAAATGTCTGGTAAAATCACGGAAAAGAATATTAATTTTCATGTTTAACTCTTAAAAATAAGCCACAATTGTAAATAAAGTCAGTATCTTTATAAATACTCATTTTTCCTTTCACAATATTTGATTGCCTATTTGTACTTTTTTTATTGCATTTAAATCAGCAAAAACGTTGTTATTCTACAGACATTTCCTGTTATTTAAAACAAAAACCTGCTGGTTAAAGACTGAAAAATTGGAAGATATTTTAATAAACTGTTAATTCCAAATAATATCTAATAAAATCACAGAAAAATGTACTCATGTACACGTTGACTTAAAAAAAAACACTAAATATTTACCACATCAGAAATCGGTAATTTGTTCTATAACAATATGTGACTGTAAAAATTAGTTTTATTTTTTTAATCTGCTAAATATTTTACAGACATTTGCTTTAATTTTAACTACTTCTACAGTTTTTCTCCGTGTTATTCATGTGTTATTATTCATGCGTCTTTTCTCATATTATTCACTGGTTTTTATGGATTTTGCTGGTTTTTTGTCGTTTTATTTTTTACAGTGTGGACTGTTTGGCCTTTCTCTGACACTGCAGGTATCGACAACGAAACAAAAGCAGACTGATGAGGTCGACGTGTCGTAAACAAACATGGCTGCCGAGTTTATAAATGCGTGTTTATGGAAGAGAACGATGTGACTCATTGAAAACAATCATCACCTCCAACTACGACTGAACAACGGCTTTAATGTGAGCAGCAGATCCTCATAGTCTCATCACGCCTGTTATGATTTTAACCCACATAAAAAAACCTGAGTTAAAATCCGCCGGCCTCTCTCCGCTGAACAAACAACAATACAGCATCAAACATCTGGTGAGGAACGGACACAGACAGAGCAGGGTGACCTGATTATTCCTGAAATCCTCATTTTATAATCATCCGACAGAAACCCAGTCCGGCTGTTCATTCAGCTACACCGGCATTTAAAACCAACCTTACTGCAGCCCCTGGTACGTTTTCTCCTCATATAACTTTTAAATTTACTCCCTGTTTAGTTTCAGGGGAAGAAAAGGAGGTTTTAGACTGAATGAATGGATGAAACTGGAGAAAGATCCAGTGATTTTTACTGCATCTACAAATCTGTGACCACAATCTTGGAAGCGCGGTAGTATAAACCTTCAGCCCATCGAATCCCATGGCCCTTGGATTAATTTGAAAGGTGTTTCATCTTTTAAAAGGCTATTTATCAAGCAGAAACTATAAAAACAGAAAAAATCATTGCATTTTCTGCATTTCCTGACTGAAAATAACAAGAAAATTCACCAAATCTGAGCTTAAAATCATCACATTTCATTAAAATCACTTTATTCGACATGTCTCATTTAAAAATTAACCAAAACTAAATCATTTGCTTTAATTAAATTCTATAAAAAAACTAAAATTCTGTACTTATTATAATTTATCAGAGCCAAAATCTGTAAAAACAGAAAAAATCATTGCATTTTCTGCATTTCCTGACTGAAAATAACAAGAAAATTAACCAAAACTGAGCTGAAAATCATCACATTTCATTAAAATCAGTTTATTCTACATGTCTCATGAAAAAAATCAAAACTAAACCACTGCCTCCCACTAAATCCTGAAATCAGAATCAGAATTAAAGCTGCAAGCAGCGTCGGACGGGCCCTCGCTCCCCCCCCCGCAACGCCGCTGTGGAGACGATGGGAATGTCTAAAGCACGCACTCGTGTTTGTCTCATCCTGCTCTGCACATGTACCAAATTTCATGTCTGTACGACAAACCAGTGATTTTATATGAAATTTTAAAATTTTGTAGGGGGCGCTGTGGAGCTGTTTAAGTGCGCCACAGTGTTGAGGGATAGCCTGTCATCAAGCATGTCAAGTTTCATTCATATTCGGCCATGTGCAGTCAAGTTATGAGCATTTCACACTTCATGGCCACACGCTCAAAATGGCCGCCCTGTCACGCCCACACCGTGTGACAGAGGCAGAAGATTTTAATAACTTTTCATCCTGAAGGGGTCTAGATGCCACACAGCCAATTTGGTGGAGATGGGATAAAAATCCTGGGAGGAGTTCGTTAAATTCCAATGTCTCAGCACCACATTGTCTAGGGGGCGCTGTGAAGCCAATTGAAATTTCAAGTGTACAGATCTGTTTGTCTGGATACATTATACATGTGTACCAAATTTCATGTTTGTAGGTGAAAGCAGTAGTTTTTTATGAGTATTTGAATATTTGTAGGGGGCGCTGTGGAGCCGTTTGAACACGCCATTTCCTGAATTGTATATCAAACATTAGTTTTTGAGATTTGTGAGGATTTGTGTGGATTTGGTGATATTAGGTGGATCCCTTCACCTCCAAAACTCATTTCATTCCATGTGGCAAAATTGGTGAAAATGACTGCCATGCCACGCCCACACCGTGTGACATAGCCACGAAATTTTAATAACTTTTGATCCTGAAGGGGTCCAGATGACACACAGTGAATTTGGTGAAGACCGGAAAAAAATCCTAGGAGGAGTTCGTTAAATTCCAATGCCTGCGCACCACGTTTTCTAGGGGGCGCCGTGGAGCTTTTTCAAAATTTCAAAAGCAGGAATGTTTTTGTCTGGGGCTACTGTACCTGTGTACCAAATTTTATAGCTGTACGTGAAACTAGCCGTATTAACTCCACTAAAGTCCAATTTTCAAGGTGGCGCTATTGAGTCATTTTGCCATTCATATGTGTAATTCCCCCAAGATATCAAATTTTTCACCAGTCCTGATGTGTGTGCAAAATTTGAGGAGTTTTTGAGCATGTTTAGGGGGTCAAATTGGGGTTCAATTTGGCGTAAGAAAAATAAAGAAAGAAAGAAAGAAAGAAAGAAAGAAACTGAGCAGGAACAATAGGGCCTTTGCCCTGCAAGGCAAAGGCAGCGTTCAGTGTTTCACACTGATCGCTGCCCTTTGCCTTTTCGGGCTCGGGCCCTAATTATTTTATTGTCATTGTCCCGATAGAAGCACAACGAAATTTAAAAAATAGCAGCTCTCGTAAAAAAACAGTGCAAAAGACATAAATATTAAAAATATTAAAAACAAAAACAAAAATCCTTCACTATGTACGGTTTATCAGAGCTAGGAACTGTAAAAACAGGAAGAATCATTGGATTTCAAACTTCCCAACTGTCTTTGAACTGCTCAGTGATGTGCTGTTCTGTCAGAAAACTTAACTCTTCAGCAAAATGACTGTATTCTACATGTCTCACTTAAAAATTCACGAAAAATAAACCATTTTCTCGAACCAGAATCCGTAAAAAATAAAAAATTCTTTACTTTATTCGATTTATCAGAGCCAGAAACTATAAAAACAGAAGGAATCATTGCGTTTTCTGCATTTCCTGACTGAAAATAACAAGAAAATTCACCAAATCTGAGCTTAAAATCATCACATTTCATCAAAATCACTTTATTCTACACACATCGGTATTTTAAAAAATCGCCAAAACTAAACAGTTTCCTTAATCCAGATTCTGTAAAGTATTTATCAGAGCTAGAAACTGTAAAAACAGGAAGAATCAGTGGGTTTTAAACTTCCCAAAGGTCTTTGAACTACTCATCTGTGATGCGCTGTTCTGTCAGAAAACTTAACTCTTCATCAAAATGACTTTATTCTACAAAAATTCACCAAAAACAAACCGTTTACTCGAACAAGATTCTGTAAAAAACAAAAAATTCTGCACTCTTTTGTTCAACTGTGAGGCCATGAATCACTCAGCTGCAACCGACAGTGACGCGACAATAATTCAGGAACTTCTCGGCTGAACTGCAGGCAGTGTGTACAGAGCACAGATGGGAAACAAGTGTAGAAATCAATGAAATTCAAGATTCACTGCATTCTAACTGTGTCATTCTGCACATGAGACGTTTCTGGGTTCGCTCTACGTCCAGTCATGGTTGTTCTGTTTCCATAGAGGTGCAGGACTTCAGAAAAATGAGCCCACAGTGGGAGCATAAACCAGAAACTGCTCTGAGTTCAGCGGGTTAGCAGCAGTTTGAGTGGCGGGTATCAGGTTTTCCCTTCCTCTGTTGAATCCTCGGTGATTGTTCAGATGACACGGTGCCATTGTGTCCCTGCGTCAGTTTTGTAGTGAGACAAAGCGACACATGAACGGCGTCTGTGGGCGAAACACAAAGAAACCGACGAGCTGCGAAGGTGTAATTATGACGCGATTCGAAGCTGCAGCGGTCGGATTTAGACTTTTACACACTTCAGTCGAGGGATCTCTGCTTCCTGTCCGACTCCCACGACACGTCTGCTGCCCGCATTTAAACCTTTCACTGCTGAACGGACTGCAGGACGCACTAAAGGCCTCTTCTGGTTGATTTTATCAGCGACTTTTAATTAGCGAAACCGAGATAGGAGCAGATCCTCCACAGAGGAAAGCCGCACAACGTCAGACGTCCACAGCAAATCTGCTCTGACAGTGTTATAAGGTCTGCAGGACAGTCAGCATCCCTGCTCGCTTTAATTAGGTTAGCCGGGAAGGTTAAGTGCTAATGCGTTTAGCGGTTGCCGTGGTTACGCTGATCAATCAATGGGCGAACGAGCCAAAAAAACACAAACAAGCGAAGAAGCTCTGCTCTTTCCACATCCATTCACTCATCTTTGACCACCAGAAAAACATTTTTACTTTCATTTATTACCATTTAGTTCACTATTAATTACTTAAAATCAACATTTCCTGGTATTTATCCATTTTCTTCTACACCTATTTGAGACAAGCCTTTGCATTTTCTACTAATATTTTCTCAGAATAAACAGCAGTCAGTTTGTGGGCACTTTAGCAACTAGTACTGCAGTTATGCTGTATTTTAAATCAACTTAAACCCCTATTTACAGTGTATATATGGAGTAAATCCTGAAATCCTAGCTTCACTTGGTCGCAGCTATAAAATAAAATCCTCACTCTATCTGTGGATGAGCTAATTAGCGACAGTTCGCTGTACATGCTAGCCTTATTAGCCTTTTAGTAGCATTACAAAGCCAGTATCTACAGCATAGTGAATCACTCCAGAGTACAGCCGCACATATTAGTATGAATTCTGAAAATATATCAGCTGGAGTCGTAGGCTACAGCGCTGAAGGCTCAAATTTGGGATCAACTTCCTGTTTTGTTTTTCTTGCTTTAAAGGACAGATGGATCTTTCTGAGAACTAAAGGACGCCACAAATGGTGAAACAGTAGCGACCTGACAATGACAAAGCAGCCACGCCCTAAACAACACCCTGCTTTATCCTCCAATTTATATAAATGTGATCAAATTTTACATAACTAACATCCTGCTGCACTTAATAAGAGTTAAAACTAGTGACTGAGAGCAGGAACATGTTTACTGAGCTAACAAATCAAGTTAGAGGTCGGCTCATTTTCTCATAGACTTCCATACAATCAGACATAACATCATGACCACCTGACTAATATTGTGTTGGTCCCCTTATGTGCTCCAAAATGCTCTGAACCATTGGACAAGAGGACCTCTCAGGGTGTCCTATGGGGTCTGGAACCAGAACGTTGGATCCTTTGGCTACTCTGGCTTGTGCAGTGGGGCCTCTGTCAATCCAACTTGTTCCACTGCATCCTGTTGATGCTTGATCAGAATGAGGTGTAGGAAGTTTGGAGGTCAAATCAACATGTTGGACCATTGTCATGTTCCTCAACATGTTCCTGATTGGTTGATGTTGTTTTCCACATAGACATATAAACGTAGACGCCGCATTGACTGTGGAGGGACGTGCCTAAAGCTCCGCCATCTTGGTACAGGGCTAGCAGAGGGGGGAGTGAATGTAAGTCTATGGAGGTAAGAGGTACTCCACAATCTTAAAGTAGAATTATTCACTGATTTTTCGACCGATTTCCAAATGGTTTGGTTTGTTAAAAACGTCCCACATGTAGCTATGACACAGGATGCTTGGATGCTTTTGTTCTATTTATGTCTGCCTGTCCGTCCTCCATGTCTGACGTTTGTAACAAACAATATATGTTGACAACTGATGGATTTATGATCACTTTTATAGTGCAGACATGTCATTCCTCTATAGACGTAATGCACTGTAGGGGCGAGTGGCACTGTACCAAGATGGCCGCCGCATAGGCACGTCGACTCCAATCGGCAACGGCAGTCAACGCGGCGTCTACGTATATATGTCTCTGGTTTTCCATGTGGTGGGGTGCATTTTCCTCCAGTGACATTTGGGATTTCCATCAGCATGAGGGAGTGTGTTTGTTGTGGGACGATGTTTATTTGGGTGTCTAAGTCTGATCAAGGTTCTCCATCAGAACACCACATGGTACCAATATGATCAATGTTATTCACTTCACCTGTCAGTGGTCAGGATGTTGTGGCTGACTGGTGGATTTCTGCAACCAGAGGAGTCGCCCCCTGCTGGCTGTTGGACAGAATGCAGGTTTAATTAAATCCAGCAGCTTCCATCAGTTCAAAGTGATGAAACGACGGCGTGCGTCAGATACAATGGATTAATCCTGGAAGGCTGTTAATGCAGCTCTTTCCTTCTTATGTAAGTAAAACCAATTTTGCCTGCTGACCAACAAGAATTCGATCGATGAGTTTATCGACTTTTCCAGATGCATCCTACAGACCTGTTACATACATACATACACAGAACCCTGCCAGTGTAAGTTAGCAGCGGATTAAAATTCATGTTTGATCCCTTTCCCCTCACTAGCTGGTCGTAACAGCTGCTTTAGGCTTTGGTATAATTTCACAGCTGCAGTTGAGACTTAAAAAAACAACAATGGCTCAGATTGAAACAGAATCTAAAGAGCGATCTTCAAATTCACCTTATAAGAAAATACAACTGTTCTGCTGCACAAACAGATTCAAAGTGCAGATTTTCTCATAGCCGTGTCACCTCCTCTGTTTGCTTTACCTGAATCGATAAAATATAACCACAAATCTAAACCACGACTACTTTTTGCAGCAGATCTGATCCTTTTTTTCTCTAAATATTTTCCAGCTCTTCCTCCTCTCTGTCGACGCTGCAGCAGCCTGAAACCCTGCGGATCTGGTGACTAATCTCCGGCTCCGTCCTTCCATCAGAGGACAAACGGCGATGCAGAAACACGACTCACAGCTGCCTCGTCAGAAACAAACACGGCGGCGGCGAATCGATCAGGAGAGTCAATGCCAGAATCTGGTCTGCTGGGCTTCAGAATAAAAGCCTCTCAGGGGAAATGATGACTAGGATCCCAGCAAGATGTGACTTCAATGCTTCAAGTTACACTAAATAATGGAACTGCCATACAACACAGTAGTTTAAGGGCTTTTCCAGGTTCACAGTGGGCCTCTGAGGGGAGGCTTTACACTTGAACCAGTCTGTGTAGAAGTCTCTCTATTTTAATGTTATTTCAGACAAGTTAATAAACAAAAATGTCTATTATGCTTGAGTGAATGAAACCTTAGTCAACACCTAGAAAAGCCTTTAGAGAGCTCAAACCTCCGCCAAGGAGCTTCAGTCCACCCCCAACACAATCTCCCAATTCACATATTTTGTATGGAACGTTACAGATACTAATGTAATTACATACAGTTCAAATGTCCTACCGACAATGCGGCCTTCACCCCATCTGACCTAATGAACAGGCGCGGCCTCTAGCGCGGCAGCTCCTAACAGCCTCCCAGCTTCTTAGACAACCGGAGATAAGAATGCCGGCCCAACCGTGCGTATTTCGCTCAGGAAGGAGAGAGAACTCTGTCATTGTCGCTGTCTGTCGCGTGGAGACCCAAAATGCCATGTGGTCAGAGGGGGTTACCCCAAAAACAAGAGTGCCCTCTGGTGGCTTTTAGAGTAAACCGCATGTAATTGTCCACCCGGTTACACTTAGATTAAAAAAAATTCCTGGATCCAGACGGTGATCTGGATCAGTCCCAAAATTTCATCATTTGTTCCTTGTCTCATTTCACACATTTCCTGAAAATTTCATCCAGATCCGTCCATGAGTTTTCGCGTTATTTTGCACACAAACAAACAAACAAACAAACCAATGCCGGCAAAAACATAACCTCCTTGGCGGAGGTAAAAATGGTTGAAAAATACTGAAATGCTACTTTTAATCTCATTTGTAAGCATTTTAAGGCTAATAGGAGGAACTAAAAGTTGCTCTATGCAGGAAAAATTGTGCATTTTCACAAGGTTACATGCAATTTTGAGCTAAAATCCTTAAAGCAGCTGATTTTGCTGCTTTACTTCACATTTTGCATTATGTCCCAGCCTAATCTGAGCACACAGACATGATGATGCACATTTATTTAAGATGCACCACGACACACAGGTTCTAGGAAAGTAATTCTCATCCATATAAATAAAATAAATGTCTATAAATGTGCCTTGAAACCACAGAAATAAAGATGCTTCCTGGCTTCTTTTTAGTTTTATTATTGCAATTTAATTTATTGTATTTATTAACTTATTTTTTAATATTTTTTAAATTATTTTTTAGTTTTATATTTCTTTATTGTTTACTTTTTTCCTTTTTCTTATAATAAACATCTACAAATCTGCCTAGAAATAAAAGAAATAATGAGCCACTTGCTGGCTTCTTTTTAGTTTTATTCTTACAATTTAATTTATAATAATTTATTTATTTAGTACCAGTTTTTTAAATGATTTTTTTAGGTATATTTATTATATCCCTTTCCCCCCCCTTTTTTCTACAATAAACGTCTCCAAATCTGCCCAGAAACCATAGAAATAAAGACCTTAATTGGTTTATTTTTATTTTTATTATTGCAATTTGTTATATTATAATTGACTTATTTTTAAATATTTTTTGATTATTTTTTAATGCTTTTTTAGGTTTATTTTTGCCTACAATAAATACCTACAAATCTGCCCAGAAACCATAGAAATACTGATGCTTGTTGGCTTCTTTTTAGTTTTATTATTATTATTTAATTTATAATCATTTGTAAACTTTTTTAATGTCTTTGAATAATTTTTCAATTATATTTTTTAGGTTTATTTTTCTTTTTTGTATTCTTTTTTTCCTTTTTTTCTACAATAAAAATCTACAAATCTGCCCAAAAACCACAGAAATAAAGACGCTTCCTGGCTTCCTTTTAGTTTTATTATTACAATTTAATTTGTTGTTTTTTTTAAATATTTTTAAATGATTTTTTTAGGCTTCTTTTTTCTTTTTTCTTACAATAAACATCTGCAAATCTGCCCAAAAGCCACAGAAATAAAGACGCTTCTTGGCTTCCTTTTAGTTTTATTATTACAATTTAATTTATTACAATTTATTTATCTTTTTAATGTTTTTTGATGATTTTTAATTTTTTTAAATGATTTTTAGAGTTTTTTTTTAGACTTCTTCCTACAATAAACATAATAAAGACACTAATGCAGAGTTGGACTGAGAATCTTTACATCATGATAATTCCCTGATAGTCGTCTCCTCATTCATGCCAACTCTGCAAACCGGAGCTACTAAAAGCGAATTCAGCAGCGCTCAGTGGAGCTAAAACGCACAGAAACACATGAAGGCGACGATCAGACGTCCACAGAAGCACACAGACGCCCCTGATTCTTAATCTGGATGAGCCGAAAGCATTCAGCCGGTTTCCGGGGCCTCTCTGCTCCGTCATGTGAGAAAATACCCGACGAACGGTGACAAAGGAGAGCAGGAATAAAAGGCTGAAAGCAGAGGAATGTGTCAGCAGTCGGGGAGGATGAGGTCACACTTCCAGGGCTGGACGAGGAGCGAATGGAACGAACAGAGACGAAGACTTTACAGGGAGAAGTGGAAAAGCCGAGGCGTTTCCACCTGTTATTAACATAGAAGCTCTTATCTGCAGCAGGAAAATCCACGTCAGCAGCAGCAAAGTGATGAGAACATAATTAAGAGCAGCTGCAGATGCAATAATCCACAAACTGAAACCAGACAATGGTCAGACGTTAAACCAGGGCTGACTCTGAATCTGAAAGCAGAGATCAGTCTGTCCACCACTGAAACACCTCAACAAACACTGGATGGAGGAAAACATATCTTCAGTATAATGACAGGTGTTAGCTAGTCTAACCTATTTATTTTACTATTGTACTTATTATTTGTTTTATTTATTTGTTTGTTTTCCTTTTTTCCTTTGACACCACATAACATTTATATTAATACTTTTAAATACAGAGCACATCTTCTATATATATTTCATTTATTTATTAAATTTTTAAAATTTTTTGGTATATTTATATATATTCTTTTTTGTCTGCTTTTCAAGTTTTTCTGTGTTTTTCTTCCTGTTTTTTAGAATTAAGACACATTTTCCTAATTTCTTCCATTTGCATTTATCTATTATTTACTATTTTCTTTCGTTTTTTAAATGCATTGTTATTATTGTCAACAATAATAATAATAATAATAATAATAATAATTTATTCTGCTTTTTAAAAAAATATTTTTTGGTATATTTCAATCTGTTTTTTTTTGTTTACTTTTAGCTTATTTCTGTTTTTTTTCTCCCAAATAACATTTAAAATTAAGACACATTTTTCATAACTTCATTAATTTGCATTTATATATTTACTTACTATTTTCTTTCTTGCTAAAAAAAATATTATAATAATTATTACTATTATTATTATTATTAATTTATTCTGCTTTCTTTAAAAACATTTTTGGTATATTTGTATTTATATATTTATGTACTACTTTCTTTCCTTTTAAAATATTATTATTATTATTATTAATAATAATAAGTAATAATATTATTTTTATTATTTCTTGATTTATTCTGCTTTCATTAAAACCTTTTTTGGTATATTTATATTTATTCTATTTGTTCATTTTTACTTTTTTCTGTGTTTTTTCTCTCATAATATTTAGAATTAAGACAGATTTTATCCATTTAATTAATTTGTATTTGCATATTTATTTACTATTTTCTTTCTTTTTTTTAAACTTATTTTTGTTCATTTTTTTTTGTTTGTTTAAATTTTTCCCCCCGTGAATTTTTCCCACTAAGCCCAAATAAAATTTAGAATTTACAAAAAAGTTTTACACAGAGAAAATTCTGTTGTTTTTTTTGACAATATAATTTCTTTTAACTTTCAAACATTTTTTTTTACAGATTTAGTATATTTTTAGTTTTTTTCTCAGTTTTTCCTCAACTATTTTACTCTTTATTTACTAAGGTATTTTAAATTTACTTATTTGTTTATTATTAGTTTATTTCATTACAGTAAGACATAAAAACAACACGAGTTTATGTGTTTAAATGTGAGAGAAATGGACTAAGAGAAAGTCCGAACCAGCTGCTCAGATTATTCCAACATGGCCGCCGGAGTCGTCACTAATCATTAAAAACCTGTTTTCTAACCGTCCAGCGGCTCCACCAGACTCACAGACAGCTTGTACGCGATTAATCACTGCAGAATAAAGTGTGAATTATACGGTTCTCAGCAGCTCGTTGACCTCCGACCCCGAATTCCTCCGAGCTCCCAGTGCACTCTGGGAAGTCTGGCTCTAATGAGGCATTCTGGGATACGTCTGTTTACAGTTCACCGCCGCCGGGACACAAATAGAGTCGATTTTACTCTTCAGGTTTGGTGGAAAACAGATTTTAGTGGTTTAAAATTCACTGCTGCTTCACAGGGTTAGAAGAAATACTGGAAGATCTGGGAAGACCCAGAAGAAGAGGAACTTTTCAGGAAGATAAAGCTTTAAAATTATGTTAGAACTTAAAATTACAATAAAAAATCTCTATAAAAACCAAAGAGCTGGTACCTCTGAGCTTAAACGTAAAAGTAAGAAACAGTTTCAACTTGTGTTTCTTCTTAAATTTAAAATAAACATATAAATAAAACTGTAAATATCTGTAGCATGTTGAACAGGCTCTTATATATCATTGCAATTTCTCTTTTAGAATTCGTGAAACTTTATTCTGCAGTTATTTATTAGTCAGTTTAAACTGTGCAGAACCATAAAAATGGCTTTCATGAAGGTAAAATTAGGTTTTAAAGCTGCAGCAGTTATTTAATTAATCAACAGACAATAAATCTGCAACTATTCTGACAATTAATTTAACATTTTCTACCTAAAAAGGCCAAATATTTACTAGTTTCTGCTGCTAAAATGTGAAAATTGGTTGCTTTTTGCGTCTTAATAGTGCAGAGAACTAAATATTTTTAGTTTTCCAGACAAAATAAAGCAATTTATGACATTTCTGTGACGTAGGATTACGTATAATCTGTACTCTAAGGATTGATTGATTCCAGTTCTAATCGAGTGGCATTAAAATCCTGCTGTTTGACATTTAATGCACGAGTAATAATAATAATCTAATATAACACATTACAAGGTGACAATAAACCACCAAAATAATACTGTATGAGTAATATTCACATTTATAATAATTTAATTGTCATAAAAAACATAAAATATTCCATTTTCTGTCCCTAAATTCAATATTTGCTCAAGTGCTACAATAATTAAAGTCCAATAACTGATCGGCTGATGCATAAAACACAAGTAAAAAAAACGTTTCAGTCATTTATTTTTAGTTTTCAGCTCCTTTATTGTGAGAATTTGCAGAGTTTCTAAATTTTTTTATCTGTTTTTGGGAAGAAGCTAAGCTAAGACAATATAAGCTAAGATGAGCTAACATAAGCTAAGCTAAGCTAAGATAAGTCATAAGCTTAGATAAGATAAAAAAAGATAAGATAAGCTAAGCTAAGAAAAGCTTAGATAAGATAAGCTCAAATAAGCACAGATGGGCTAAGCTAAGATAAGATAAGATAAGCTCGGATAAGCAAAGATAAGATAAAAAAGATAAGATAAGATAAGCTAAGAAAAGCTTAGATAAGATAAGCTCAGATAAGCAAAGATTGGCTAAACTAAGATAAGATAAGATAAGCAAAGATAAGATGAGATAAACTTAGATAAGCTAAGCTAAGATGAGCTAAGATAAGATAAGCTCAGATAAGCAAAGAAGGGCTAAGCTAAGCTAAGATAAGCTAAGCTGAGATAAGATAAGCTAAGCTAAGATAAGCTAAGCTGAGATGAGCTAACATAAGCTAAGCGAAGATAAGCGAAGATAAGATAAGCTACATAAGATAAGCTAAGACAAGCTAAGGCAAGATAAGCTAAGATAAGATAAGCTAAGATAAGCTAAGATAAGCTAAGACAAGCTAAGGCAAGATAAGCTAAGCTAAGATAAGTTAAGCTGAGATAAGATAGGCTAAGCTAAGCTAAGATAAGCTAAGATAAGATAAGCTAAAGGACATTGGACAGTGTGTCACTATTTTACAGACTAAATTATTCATATTTTACTGTAACACAGTTAAACAGCCAGAGGAGGCATTTTTCTGCACTGAGCACCTTTAAAACCACAATAAAAACAATATTATGATCAGTTTAATCGACGGCGCTGCTTGTTTACGTCGTCTGTGCAACACATCTGAGAGTTTCCTAGATTGTGATCAGAGTGGAGCCTTTGATTTAAAGAACAAACAGCAGCTTTCTAGTCGTCCTGATGCTCTTTTGTGTTTCTGCCACTTTGATTTTCTCTGGAAGCTTCTCAGTCGCCTCCCGCCGTCGGCTCTTCCTGAGAACCCGTCGTCTGGTTCCTTCCTGCAGCTTCAGACCGACCTGGACTGAACCGAACCAGAACCGAGCGACGACAAACCACCAGGTGAGACCCGAAAGAACTACAGCTCCAGGAGGAGGAGGAGGAGGAGGAGGAGGAGGAGGAGGAGGAGCAGCAGGAAACTCTCCATCAATAAGTCATGCGCTCACATTTGCTCACTCGGCCGAGTTGTTTTGTTCTGAGCAGAGATTCAGTCGAGACAAAGAGAGAAGCCGAATCCTAGTTTAACTTTAACAAACCCTGAACCCTGAACACTGATAAACTCATTTCTAGCTTCTTCTGCACCAACAGCTGCTTTAACTGGTTTAAACTGGGGACTGGGACGACAATAAACCATCAAATTATCATTTTATTAAAGCTCTAACATCTATTATTCCTTCTAAATGTCAAGTTTGAACAACAGCTACCCGACTAATGTCCACTAATGATGAGTCACTGAACTAAACGTCATTTATTCTTGGTTTTCAGCTCCTCTAATGTTAGAATCTGCTGCTTTTCTCCTTTTTAAATCACAGTAAACTCAATATCTTCTGCTTTCTTATGTGAGTAAAAAGACCATTTGAAAGTCTTTCACTGTATTAAATAAGACACTATAAAAAAATATCTGTACCACAAAAAATATGAAGGAAAATCTCTTATAAACATCTGATTTAAATACAGTAAAGTGGGGATTTTATAGTTGCTCAATGTGAAAGAATTTCCTTTCCTCAAATTATGGCTAATATTTTCTTCTGATTTAAATACAGGGGAAAAAACTGCGATTTTACAGTTAAATGGGAGAAAAAGTAGATTTTTGGCCTGTTTTTTTGAGGAGTGACGTACATTTTTTAATTTTTTTCTGTGATTTTATTAGCCATCATCTGCAATTTAACAAAGCAGGAAAAAATCCTAATAACCCTATATCTATATATTAAATTATTAATTAAATATTAAACAAGATAAATTGTTAAATTTCAGTTAAAGCTCTTTAATATCTTTTTTAAAAAAGATATTTCATCAAAGAAAAAATAATAAATTACCATTTCTAAAAAGAGATTTCTGATTTGGACATTAATAGTTTTATAGCAAATTATATTATTAAAATTTTCTGTGATTTTACTAAATATTATGTAGAATTTAATTTTAAAAAAAAAGACAAACACAAAATAACAGTTATAAAAAGTATTTACCATGTTTTAATCCTTCATAGACATTTTTTTTTGCAAATTATTGGAATAATCTGCAAAATAATAATAATAATAATTATAACAATAAATTTAAATACATTTAAAAAGTGTAATTTTATGGTGAACCACTGCAAAAATAAGAAATACTATTTGCAAAAAAAACACAGATTTTAGATTGGGACAATTAAAGAAAATTAATAAAATAATAATAATTCTCTGATTTTACTAGATATTACCTGTAATTTATCAAAACTGGAAACATCTATAAAATGACAGTTTAAAAAAAGCTATTTTTTATCCTTAATATACATTTTTTTCTTGTTAAATACCAGTAAATATCTGTATTTTTTTAAGTTTAAATACTGCAAATAATTGTGTAATTTTCTAGTCAAACGTTGTAAAAGAACAGATTTTTGACGTGTTTATTATTTAATTTTTTTCAACAGTCGACTTGTAAATAAATACTTTTTTCTGTGATTTCAGTCATTTAATAAATCAAGTAAAAATCTGTAAAATCCCAGTTTGAAAACATGAATTATTTTCAGCGTAAATCACTCATTAAAAATAGAAACGTGTTACTGGACGTTGATTTTCTGCAGTCTATTGATACACAACAGCAGCTGATGACCTGAGAGCTGCTCCGAGCTGCAGATCTATATTTGATAACCGATGAATTAGTCATGTTGTCATGTTAGCGTGTTCATGCGTGTCCGGACTCCTGTTATTTAACATGTGATGCAGCTGCAGCTCGGCTCTCAGCGTCATGAACACTTAAGTCTGCAGCTCCCATTAATTATCGATGAGGTCCTGAGTGCTCCGTCAATAACAGCAGGACTCACAAAGGTTTGTTCACCGGAGATGAAGCAGCATCACAGCTCTGGGAGTTTAGGAGGAACTTAAACCATAAAACAAACCTTCAGAGCCTCATGCAAACTCATAAAACTGTTTAACGTCTCTTTTAACGTCTGCAGTAAAACTAAAGAGACGACAGAGAGGATAAGAGGAGGGTAAGACGACGAGATGTTGCGTAACAGAAGATTTCCCCTCCTGATTTATTTAATTCTGTTTCATGGAGGCTGAAAACATTTTTCTCTGATTCTCACAGAAAAAATCAGATTATGTCATTTTAATAACTTCACTCATGAACCTCTAGTTGAAGCTTCTACTCATGTTTATATTTTCAGGACATATTTTTCTACTTATGTTTTTATTTTTGCTCATATTTCCTAGTCATATTTTTAGGATATTTTTTTAATTTATATTTTCAGGACATATTTTTCTACTTACATTTATTCTTTTAGGATTTTTTTTTTACTAATATTTATATTTTTAGGACATATTTTTCCATTTCTATTTATAGGAAATATATTTTTTACCTCTATTTATATTTTCAGGATTTTTTTTTACTTGTATTTATATTTTTAGGACATATTTTTCCATTTCTATTTATAGGAAATATTTTTCTACCTATATTTATATTTTCAGGATTTTTATATATATATATTTATATTTTTTAGTACATATTTTTATACTTACATTTATATTTTTAGGATTTTTTTGAACTCATATTTATATTTTTAGAACATATTTTTCCATTTATATTTTTTGGTGATTTTTTTTAAACTTATAATTATATTTATAGGACATATTTTTCTACTTACATTTATTTTTGGGGGATTTTTTTTACTTATATTTATATTTTAGGATTTTTTTACTTATATTTTTGGTGATTTTTTAAACTTATAATTATATTTTTAGGATATATTTTTCCTTTTATATTTATATATTATTTTTCTACTTATATTTTTATTTTTGGTGATATTTTTCTATTGATATTTATTTTTTTAAGACATATTTTTCTATTTATATTCATAGGACATATTTTTCTATTCATAATTATATTGTTAGGACTTATTTTTCTACTTATATTTTTATAATATTTTTTTTACTTATGTTCATCTATATATTTATCTATATATTTTGTATTGCTTATATTCTGGCTTTGAATGGGAGCAACTGCAACAGATTATTTCCCCTCAGGGATCAATAAAGTATTATTGATAGTATGGTAGAGAAAAACTATGATTTCCAGTTGATTAAACAAAACAAAACTGACTTACAGTTATCATTTTCTTATTATTCTTGTGACATGAGCAGGAAAAACACATTTTTTAAAGGCAGAGGTTCTCAAGCAGCTGACAAATAGGTTAGTTTATAAATCAATAACAGCACTGAAGGATAAGTTCTCTTTTAATTAAACAAGAATAAACAAAAGACTTTCAAAGATCTGTGTTGCAGTTTGTGTTCGTCTAAATTCTGACTTTTCATTTTTCCCTTGATTACTAATGATCGGTACCAGCCCTGAATAAACACATCACTCCACCCCGACTGCAGAGGAAATTAAATGCCTGAAGTCTGCAATGCGACTCCTGACATCTGTTCTCTAGAAGTCGACTGAATCATCCGTCAAGCCAGAAAAAATAACAGCGACGCCACAAAAGGCTCATCTCTGTTTTCCATCTCATTTCTTAGGAGATTTTCTTAAGTATCCTGGTTAAATCTTTAGTTTTGGTGCCCCAGAACCTGAAATTCCACCATTTCTAGCCAAAAACCGTAAAAACAGGAAGAATCGTCGGATTTTTTACTTTCCGACTGTCCCTGAATGCATCACCGCGGTTCCAAATCAAAGCTGAAAATTGCTACATTTTATCAAAATCACTTTATTCTACGTGTCTTATATAAAAAAGTGCCAAAAATAAAGCATTTACATTAACTAGATTCTGTGAAAAACTAAAAATTCTGCGCTCTCCTGTGCAGCTGTGAAGTTTAAATTGATTCTGCTGTGATCAACAGTCATGTGACAAAAAATGGGGAAAAAATAGAAGTGTATGTAGTAAAATATCTAATAACACAACTAAACTATATCCTGTCAAAATCTAAAAATTCATCACTCCACAATGCAAATGGAAAGCTGTTACTATGGAGGAAAAAAAATGATAAAAATAAAAAAATTCTATGCTCCTATGTGCAACCAGAAAGCTAATGCTAACTCATCTGTGACTAGCGGTCATTTGGCAAAAATTCAAACACTTTTGAAGCAACTAGGATGAACTGCAGGCTGTGTTTACAGAGAGCGGATAGGAGACAAGCATGTAAACAAAATAAAAATGTAAATAGTAAAATATTTACAGTATGTAGAGTCACATTTTTTTTCCTTAACACTTGTGGGCACTTGAAAAATGTAAAATAGATAATCAAAGAAAATCTACTTTTAGTTTTTTTGTGATTTATAGCATTGTCTGTATGAGTTTTTTCTCATTCTTCTTGGTTGTTCTGTTTCCACAGAGGTGCAGGACTTTATGCTGCAGTGAGAAACGAGCAAACAGTGAGCAAAAATGTGACAGGAGCAAAAAAAAAACCTTCAGACGAAATGTAAATCCAGCCACGTGCAGCACCGTCATCATTCAACAAACTCAAAAAAACTCTTCTGACTCGGTTCCAGATGTTCAGCTGCTGTTTAAACAACCTGACGTGAGCAGACAGCTGCTAGCTAGCATTAGCCGCGCAGCAGTCAACGTGAAGCTGCGTCCAAACACCGACTGTACTTCATAGCGCTGAATCCACCGTACAGACCATAATAATAACCCTCCCCACATAATGCTAATGGACAGTGAATCACCGCGACTGAGTGCTTCCAGCTGACGAACAAAGTGCTTAAAGGTTTGTGTATAAACACCACGAAACTTCTGCTCTGTGTTTATACAGTGTGTGTGTGAGTGTGTAGGAAGTGTATTATCCAGGAGATGGATGGTGTGATGAGGTGAGAGGCAGTGGGAGGATGTGGGCGAGAGCATCCATCTGAATCTGCTCGGACTCATTCAATCCATTATTTCATGTTTCTGACACTTTCTGCTGCTGCAGGACACGAGGTCGCGTTTCCAACACGCCAACAAAGGAAAACGGACTTACTGACTAAATAGTAAACCGCATTTCTCCTACACATCTGAGGATCTGAAACCTGGCTGTGATTTTCTCTGCGGTAATTTTCAAGAACGGCAAGCTCACACGGCAACTCACGAAGCTGCTAAGCCACATCATTTGGCTTCTTCCATCACTACCAGCCCTTTTACAGACATCTTTTCACTGCAATATAAAGTCCTGCACATTTGCGGAAACAGAACAACCCTGACTATAAGCACAGGGAACTCAAATGTCTCCTGTGCAGAATATAACACAGTGAGAATGCTATAAATCATATCACAAGAAAAAAGGAAAATTGAATTTCTTTGATTATTTATTTTTAAAAATAAAAATAAATAATTGGACTAAATATGTTCAATATTTTTTCAACTTCTCACTGGTGTAAACAATACTGGAAAAAATGTTGTCTCTATATAACTTTCATTGCTATTTTACTACTTACATTTTCAATTTGTACCTATACTTGCCCCTGCTTGGTGCACACAGCCTGCAGTTCATCCCAGTTCACCAGAAAAGTTTCCAGAATTTTTACCAAATTAGCGTTAGCCATAGCTAAGTGAGTAAAAGCTTTCCGGTTGCACTGGGGGGCACAGAATATTTTGACTTTTACACAATCTTTTATTTTTGAATCTGTTTCCATAAATGTCTCCTCCATTCTCAGTGTAAACACAGCCTGTTCATCCTAGTTCAGCCAAAAGGTCCATGAATCTTTTTCAAATGACTGTCATTCACAGATGAGTCAGCAATAGCTTTCTAGTTTCACTTAAAAGTACAGAATTTTTTGATTTCCATGGAATTTTTGTCCTGTCTGCTCTGAGTGAACACAGCCTGCAGTTAATCCTAGTTCAGCCATAAAGTCATTGAATGCCAAATTAGCATTAGCCATAGCTGAGTCAGAAGTAGCTTTCCAGTTGCACTGAGGAGCATAGAATTTTTTGACTTTGACAGGACCTTTTATTTTTCAGTCGGTTTCCGCCCTTGTCTCCTCTCTGTTCCGTGAAAACACAGCCTGCAGTTCATCCTAGCTCAGTCAAAAAGTTTCCAGAATTTTTGCCAAATTAGTGTTAGTCAAAGCTAAGGGAGTAATAGTTTTCCAGTTGCATCAGGTAGCACAGAATTTTTTGCTTTTTACACAATATATATATATTTTTTTAATTTGTTACCATACTTATCTTTCATCTGCTGTATGTGAGCACAGCCTGCAGTTCATCCTAGTCCCCCCAAAAAGTCCTTGAATTTTTGCCAAATTAGCGTTAGCCATAGCAGAGTGAGAAATAGCTTTCCAATTGCGTCAAGGAGCACAGAATTTTTTTATTTTTACAGAATCTGGTTAATAATATTTAATTTCTTTCCACATTTCGTCCCCCCTCTGCTCTGTGTAAACACAGCCTGCAGTTCATCCTAGTTCACCTGAAAAGTCCCTGAATTTTTTCAAATGACTGTTAGTCGCAGCTGAGCAGCTAAAAGCTTCACTGCTGCAAGACCACAGAATTTTGAGATATTTACAGAATTTTTTTAATTTACTGTTCACATTTAACCAAATATGTTTGCTTCCATACTTGTCTCCTCACTAAATGGAAACACAGCCTGCAGTTCATCCTAGTTTAGCTGAATAGTTCCTGAATTTTGGTCATGTGACTGTTGGTCGCAGCTGAGTCACCAATAGCTTCATGGTTGCATCAAGGAGTGCAGAAATTTTTAATTTTTGCAGAATCTGTTTCGAGTAAACACCTTATTTTTTTGCAAATTGTTTAAAGTGGAATTACGTTTTTACCTCCACCAAGGAGGTTATGTTTTCGCCAGCGTTGGTTTGTTTGTTAGTTAGTTTGTGTTCAAAATAACTCAAAAAGCAATGGACGGATTTGGATGAAATTTTCAGGAAACGTGTGAAATGGGACAAAGAAGAAATGATGACATTTTGGGACTGATCCGGATCACCGTC
Organism: Dascyllus trimaculatus; assembly: GCA_024666655.1. Classification (NCBI taxonomy): domain Eukaryota; kingdom Metazoa; phylum Chordata; class Actinopteri; family Pomacentridae; genus Dascyllus; species Dascyllus trimaculatus. Next base: position 6,641,316 of record CM045464.1, on the reverse strand, counting down.
TGGATACAGGAATTTTTTAAAAGAGTCTTTAACATTGGGAGTGTTAGAAAGCCTTGCAGTGCCGCCTTGTGGTAGGAAAGTGTATTGCACATATATGGTGGGTGTCGGCCGCTCGTGCTCAACCACAGCAGTGCTACGGTGTGAGAGCGATTACCGGACAGTTAACTTTTTTTAAGGATACTTTGTCATTAGGAGATTGTGTTGGGGGTGGACTGAAGCTGCTTGATGGAGGTCTGCGCTCTATGAGGGCTCTTCTAGTTTTGATAGTTTAGGCCCAAGTTTGGATAATTTTCCAGACAAAACTAGAAGTCGCACACGACAAGTTGAAGGACTGTCTGAAAGCTAAAAATATAACTTTTTTTTTTCCATTTTTACACTTTCATGCTCTGATAAAAGTGTAATTTTGCAGATTTTTTTTAACCTAACATTCATTTCAAACCCATTGGCAGGTTTTGGGTTCACAGAGTTGAGAACTGAACTTTATCCAGTATTTCTGAGAATCTGTGGAATCCTCAAACATTTACTTTAACTTACACATATTTGTCATTTCGCTTAAATACAGGAGGCTGCAGAAATGAGAGAAAGAATCCAAAGTATTCAGCTTCCATCCAAATACACCGATAACAGGACTGATAACAGATAGAAGTTGGACTGACTGAGGAGCTCCAGCCTTCAGTCGACTTTCTCTTCCAGGAACTAGAATCCTGCATCGCTTAGAGAACCGGTGCACGTACAAGCCGAAGCCGTCCCTCCTCTTCCTCCTCTTCCTCTCAGCCCAAACTCTCCCACTGCTTTCCTCCCATTATGCAACCGAGTCCCGCCGCCAGCCGTCGTCCTCCTGTTCAAACAAACCCCAGCGACAGACGGCCGGCCGCTGATCGCAGCTTTCATGTCGCTCGAAACGCAGATGAACAAACTCTGAAGGTTTCGAGTGGAAATCCCCCCCGGTCTTTATTTGGAAGCGTTTATTTGTCTTGACAAAGTCTCGGCTGAGCGGCGGGTTTTCGAGGAAGACTTCTCTGTTTGTACACAAGGTCAGGGAGGGTTCAACATGTTTGTGTTGTACAGTGAGTCCATGTGACGCGGCGGGGCGGCTGATCTGAGGTGGGTCGCCCAAAAACAACATTCCCCTCAGCCCGACTCTAATTACTCTGTTTGTTTGGAGCATTTCAGGCGTTTGTTTTGAAGCTGCAGCGAAGAGACACACAAAATCACAAGCAGCAACACTAAAATATAATAATTTCACCAGAAGTTTTACAAGAATCATGCAAAAAAAAGAAAATCAGACATCAGGGGTGGTTAAAAACTACGGCACACTGTAAAAAACTGCAGAACTAGTGAAAGTAACAGCAACGTATTGGTTAAATAATTATATTTTCCACTGATTTGACTGCAGTGTGAATTTATGTTCACATATTGCTAAAGAATTTAAAGAAAATACAGACTTTTAATGTGTTTAATGCCTGTTTCTTATGGTTTACATGTAGTTAATATTTTTGCTGCAAATTTACAAGATTTGTTTTACAAGCTTTTACAATTTTACAAAACAGGGAAATTAGTAAAAAAAAATTAAAAATGTAAAAAAATGTATTTTTATTTTTTCCCAACCTTTAAATGCCAACCTTTTCTTTCAAAAAACGGCAAATATCTTTAAAATAATGACTTCTTTCTGATTTAAATATATTAAAAATGTGTAATTTTAACATCAAAGTAAATAAATGAATGAATTACTGTTTCTTTTGCCTGTTTTTTACAGTTAACATATAAATTAATATTATTTTCTGTGATTTTACAAGACATTTTTTTACTGAATTTTAAAAAACAAGGAAATTTGTAAGAAAAATGTAAAAACTGTAATTTTTCTTTCAAGTAACTGCAAACTATCTATAAAATAATGTTACTTTCCATTAATTTGAATGCAGTGTGAATTAATGGTCACATATTGTCAAAGAATTAATAAATCTGTAAAAAAAAACAATACAGATTTTTAATATGGACATTATTTACAGTGCTTGCCTGTATAACATGTCAATTAATATTTTTTCTGTAATTTTACAAGATGTTTCTCTTTTTTTTTTATAAAATCTTGCAATTTTACAAAAAGTGAAATTTGTAAAAACTATTTTCTAATTTTACAATTTTTTCCCAATCTTTAAATGACTACTTTTTCTTTCAAATAACGGCAAATATCTGTAAAATTCTGATTTTTTTTCCTTGCTTTTGGCCTGATTTTGTACAGTGGACATGCAAATATTTTTCTCCAATTTTACGGAGGTTTTTACTAAATTTTGCAATTTTACAAAAAAAACAGGAAAATCTGTAAAATAATAGTTTAAAATATATTTTACTATTTTCCATCCTTAGAATGCATCATTTTTCTTTCAAATAACAGCAGATATCTGTAAACTATTTTTTTCGTTATGGATTTAAAAACAGTAAAAAATGGTGGAATTTTGCAGTAAAGTGATGGAAAAGAACAAATTTGTAAAAACACAGATTTTTGAGTTGTTGTTCTTTTTCCATGTAGATCCAGGATTTTATACTGGAGGCTAAAATGAGCCCAGAGTGACAACTTGGAAAGGAATTATGTTCAACCAACAAACCATATTGAGTTAGTGGAATTAGATTTTCATCTGCAGTCAAACATTTTTTTAATTACCACTTGACTGGTAGCATAAACACAGTTTTATACGTTTATTAAATCAAGTTGTTCCAGTTTGAATTATGAACACCAGTTTTTAATCTGACAACGGTTCAAGAAATTAAAATGCTCCAATTAGATTTTCAGTCCTTTTTGTAAGAGTTTTACAGAAACAAGTAAACAGCTCAGAACTACTTTTAAAAATCATGTATGTTTACGTCGACACAAACCATCAAGATGACGTTTGTAGTTTTAACGTTCATCTAAATCAGTAAATTAGAGCTTTTATTTACATGAGACGTGAGTTTCTTCAGTCAGAATCAAACCTGTTTAAATGTCTGAACCCAAAAACAAACATTTGACAGTTTAATTCTAATTATTTTGATTATTTAGTGCATTTTAAGACGCCATTAGGCAGTGAAGAAAGACAGAAAAGAGGAACTAGTAAATCCCTGATCTAACTGGACCTGAACACCTGATAATGAGGTGGGAGTTGGTTCTGACTGTGTTTCCTCTTCGTCCACGTTAAAACTAAGATGTTCCCTGTGGAAGCCGACACGGCGGCCAAACTGCTTCAGGATAAATGTGATATTCCGCGACAGACGGCTCAATTATTCCCACGTCTGAATGAGCGCTGTGTCCGAGCGGCAGGACAGACGGGCCGATTGTGGATCCAGACGCCTGGGAAACGTCCGACGGCCTCGACAACAACACGCTGAGGGCAGCTTCTGCTCTCATGCAATCAGACTGAGTCACTTTAATGAAGTTAGGCTCTAATTTGCAGACGAGGAGGAAGAAAGAGGCTTTTTCTCTCCGCTCATTGCTGGGTTTTTTCCAAAGTGACCTTCACACAGAAAAGGGGCGAATTAACGGGAAAAGATGAACTTTACTTGAACCGATCGGAAACACTGAGAGTCTGGTTTGTTAACTGTTGGGCTGTAATGGAGAAGAACCAAAGACGGTGAGGATCTTTAACTCTTGGAGCCTCTGAACTCCAAGCAGCGGGTTCTGGGTGCTTTTTTTCACATTTTTACTCACTGTGGGCTCATTTTTCACTGCAATATAAAGTCCTGCACCTCAATGGAAACGACAAAGCTGCCAAAAGAATACATTAAAAATAGTGGAATACTATAATGTCCAAAAACTGTAAAAATACTGAAAATAACACAATAATAATGATATTTTTACCGATTTAAATGTAGTAAAACTGTAATTTTACAGTCATACATTCAGGGATGGGAATCAAAAACCGGTTCTTTATCGATTCCAGTGGGCGCCAACGATGTCGCTACGCTACGAGCCTGGAGACGTCATTCACCAGTGCAGCTGGCAGGAAACATGGCGCCCAAACAGCACCTATGTTCGAAAGTTTGGTTCCATTTCACGAGAAAGAATGAACAACTAGACAACTTCCAATACTTGCACAGTGGCTATTTCATCAAAGGGAAGAAATACGACCAACATGCAGAAACATTTGCACACAGCTCGAGATAACTTTGAATGAACATTGTGTTTTCAATCCGCTCTGGAGTGAATCTGAACCCAGCAGCAGCAGCTACGTTAGCACGTCCTCTGCTGTTAATACTGCAGGTAGCTAACTAACTAACAAAGCCTGTCACGTTAGCGCCATTTGCGTCGTTGTAAAACCTCTTATTACTAGGGCTGGTGTGAAAAGCAATATCTGTGCTTCGGATATTCAGATCTGAATATTGGCAGGTCCGCATACTAGGACCACTGCGGTGTACTACAGCCTCAGCAACGCTCGGCAACACTCAGAAGCGCTCGACGACGCTCAGCAGCGCTCGGCGACACTCAGCAGCGCTCGGCGACGCCCGGCAGCAGCGCACACAAGTATTCGAATATCAAAATTATTTAAATTATATTATATTATATTATATTATTTAAATGTACAATAAACCTGTAAATTAATACTTTTAAAAATAATTTTACTACATATTACTTACAATTTAACAAAATTTTTTAACCCTTAATCAACATTTTTTTTAAAACTACAGCAAATATAAGAAAAATAATACTTTTCGCTGATTTAAACAGTAAAAAAATGATGTAATTTTATGGCAAAACATTTTTAAATAATGAATTAGAATAATGGAAATAAATTAGAAACACTTTATTGACCACCATCACTATAAAAAAAATATAAAACATAATATAAAAATAACAGAAAAATATACTAAGATTTTTAAAAAAATCTACAATAAAGTCCAAAATACAGTACGGATAAAAATTGTAATAAATTGAAATTGATAATTAAAAACATAATATATAAAAATAAAAAATGCACTCATTTTTTAAATTACTGGAAGCACAGATTTATATTTTTGGCCTGTTTTTTTACAGTTAAAATGTAAATCAACACTTTATTTTCAGTGATTTAACATGTCAAACTGCAGTGATGTTGCCTTTTAAACAGTCTTTCTTTTCTCCACTGTGGTTTCTGCTGCTGTGGTTTTCTGTCCACGGCGACCCTCCGACAACCAGAAGGAGGTTATCGTCTCCCAGAGGAGCTTCCATTTACCTCAAACTCTCCACAGCAACAAAATGTCCGTCTCCATCTCCTCCTCCTCCCTTTGTGTTTATACCCGCCGCCCACAGACGCCCACTCTGAATATTTAACAGCGTTTATCGTGGAGGTGAAGATTCATCCTCATCATCGTTACTATGAGTGTTTGTTTCCTCACTTCCAGTCCAGCTCCATCCTCCTATTTCTGTTCAGTCTACTGATGTATTAAAGCTGCTGTCATGATTTATATTTGCGTTTCTCACCTTTAATACAGATTTTTACACATGAATGCAGCTTGTTTTCAAAGCTACCTCACAGCTGAAGTGATCTTCGACTCTCTGAACCCTAAACGTCTCCAAATCTGAGCTCAAAATCAAGAAAATCACTTCATGCTACACGTCTCGTTTAAAATTTCACCAAAAATAACCCTTTTAACCGAACCGCATTCTGTAAAAAACTAAAAATTCAGCGCTCCTGTGCACAAACGTGAAATTATTCGTGACTCAGCTGCGACCGACAGTCACGTGACCAAAATTCTCTGACTTTTCGGTTGAACTGCAGGCAGTGCTGCACAGAATTTACACAAACTTTAAATTTAACGTTTCATTTCTCACTTAACAAAAATGTTGTACATGTTGAATTCAGTTTTTTTGTGAAATGAATAATCAAGAAATTCTTTTTTTATGCTTTCAAGTAGTTTTTAGTTTTAGCCATTGTTGAAGCAAATATCCAAACATTTGCAGGTTTAAGCTTTTGAAATAAGACGGCTGTTAAATACATGTTGTTGTTTTTTTAAATACAAAATTGACAATATTTAAATGTATTATTTTTTAAACAATTTATTGTAATATTACAAATTTTCTCTATTTTAGTAAATTGGTTGCATCCTTCCTGACATATTTTAATTTTTTTGTATTTTGCAGAAATGTTATTTTATTTTTCAATATTATTTAATTTAACTTATTTGTTTTTATTGTTTAATCTTATGTCTTTTATTCATTTCTTTTTATTAGTGAACCTCACATATTAATTAATTTATTTAATATTGTTTAATTTTATTTATTTAATATTATTTAACTTTATTTATTTTTATTTATTTAATCTTATGTATTAATTAATTAATTAATTTAATATTTTTTAAATTCTATTTATTTAATATTATTTTATTTATTTTATTTTATATTATTTAATTTTGTTTATAATTTTACTTATTTATTTAATTTTATTTGTTTAATTTTGTTTGTTAACACTGCAGTTACAGATAATTCCCAGACCAGTCAGCTTCATTAGAAACCAGCTCCAGACCAGCAGCAGCACTACAAACCAGAAAGCATAATGATCCTTCAGCTTTCAAGTTTAAAAGCATCACAAGTGGAGGAAAAGATGATGAAAGGAGCTGAAGAGGGGAAAAAACAACCACATTATCGAGGGAATGCATGAGGAAAGATGGAGCGAAGGAATGCGAGGAGGGAGGAAGGAAACGAGGGATCAGACGAAGCTCTCGAGATAAACAGCGAAGGTCAAGAGGACTCTTCACAAGTCTTTGTGATCTGTCCGTCTGAGGAGGAAGACGAGGAGGAGGAAGGTCCACAGAGCAGATCTTATCATTGAATCGAGATACAACAGCTACAGGAGCCTTAAAGGGACATTTAGGCTCCAATATTTTAACCCCTTTAGCCTCAGGAATGAACAGAAAAACACCCAAAAACCTTCAGTAAAAGATTCACAGGCGGAAAAATGAACAGATCTGAGCTCACAGAGGAAAAACTGCAGCAAAAACAGACATTTCTACTTTAATCTAATCAAAATTATCGTTACAGATACAAATGTAATTACATACAGTTCAAATGTCCTACCGACAATGTGGCCTTCACCCCATCCGACCTAATGAACATGCACGGCCTCTAGCACAGCAGCTCCTAACAGCCTCCCAGCTTCTTAGACAACCGGAGGTAAGAATGCCGACCCAACCGTGCGTATGTCGCTCAGGAAGGAAAGAGAACTCCGTCACTGTCGCTGTCTGTCACGTGGAGCCCCAAAATGTCATGTGGTCAGAGGGGGTTACCCCAAAAACAAGAGTGCCCTCTGGTGGCTTTTAGAGTAAACCGCATTTAATTGGCCACCTTTGGTAAATTACAGATCATTTCTATTAAAATCACAAAAAAAGTTTTAATTTAAATGTTAAAAATACAAAAACAGACAAAAACTGTAAATAATGGCATCAAAAATCTGTATTTTTATAAATGATTATTTCTTCTTTTACAGTGTTTGACTATAAAATTTTACTATATTTAAAGAAAAAGTATTATTTCACAGTAATCTGCTGTTATTTTCACAGGTTTCCACTGTTTACTGTATGTTTTCTGCCACACTATCATTGTTTTTTTTTACAGTTTATTTTTCCTCTTTACAGTATGTGCAGTGAAGCCTGGAAGTCCTGCAGCTGTTTCCGGGTTTAATGCTTTGGAATTTATGGGGCCAGACGTTGGACGGCGACAGATGTTCCTGTAGGTTTAAATAAAGTTTAACTTCGTCGTCCGAGGTGTTTATATCTTCTCATCCCAAAAACACAGCAGTCGGCGTTACAAGGAAGCCAAATGATGTATGGGTTGATAGTCTGGGGGAGAGTTTTGTTCCTCGAAGGTTCGACGTCACGACCCGGCGTGTTTGAAAGGCAGAAAACTGCTCCTCCGACTCCGAGCTGTGTGTCTGCAGTTTGAGTTAACATCTGGCCGTGCGAGTGGAGCGGACCGAGCACATCTGGCTGCGTGGGTCATGTGGTCGGTGCAGTAAAAAAGGGCGTGTGCGTCGGATTAGCTCGGAAAACTACGACTGAAGGCGGCGGGGGGAGGAAGCGGGGGAGGAAAAGGGAGGGAAAGGTGACTTGGAAGAGAAGGGCGATGACGTGCTGACGAAGATGGAGGACGGAGGGAGAAGAAGAAGAAGAAGAAGGGTGGAGCGATTTAAGGCTGGATGGAGGTTTTTCCAAGCTTCCCTCTCCTCACCCTCCCTCCCCTCCTTGGCGCTGTTCCAGCTGCTCCACCCTCCCCCCTCCTCTGTGATCCGTCCTGCTTCTATCGGAGTTTGGGAACAACCAGTTCTCTGCAGATCCCGTCTCCGGAGGCCGAACCCCCACCCACATTTTACTGCCCTGTGAAGCAGCCGAGGCCTCCGACCGGCTTCGCGGCTGCATGTTAACTAAACTCAGCATCAAAGGGATCCTCAAAGGAGAAACTAGCTGCTTTTATTTCTCGTCAGATTAAAGTCGCGGCTTATTTCAGGCTGTAAAAGTCAAAAACATTTAACACTGCAGTCGGTTTGTTCCAGTAGTTTGGGCTTCATATGTTGGGAAAAGTCTCAATCTGTCACTCAGTTTCCTCACAACCGTTAATGACCTGATATAAAATAGTAACCTTCATATCTATAAGACGGCAGTTAGAACAGATGTTGACAGAAATACTGTTGCAGCAAAATCCACCTCTAAAATGTATTTACAGCACCTAATAAAAGGTTTTCACCACCCACGAAAACTTTCCCCTTTTCAACGCTGAATATAATTTGACTTTATTGGCAAGAATTCACCAAAAAAAAAGACTCTTTCATGTCAAAGTGGAAACAGATTTCAACAAAGTAACGTCGCAGGATTTCTCTATACTGTATTCATTTTACCATCTACCTTTACAACCCTTCCAGGACCTGTTGCCGAGAAACGTCCCCACGTCATGATGCTGCCACCACCATGCTTCACGTCATGATGCTGCCACCACCATGCTTCACATCATGATGCTGACACCACCATGCTTCACGTCATGATGATGTCACCACCATGCTTCACATCATGATGCTGACACCACCATGCTTCACGTCATGATGATGTCACCACCATGCTTCACATCATGATGCTGACACCACCATGCTTCACGTCACGATGCTGCCACCACCATGCTTTACATGTATGATGTTGCCACCACCATGCTTCACATCATGATGCCGCCACCACCATGCTTCACGTTATAATGCTGCCACCACCATGCTTCATCTCATGATGCTGCCACCACCATGCTTCACTTCATGATGCTGCCACCAATATGCTTCACGTCATGATGCTGCCACCACCATGCTTCACCTCATGATGCTGCCACCACCATGCTTCACGTCATGATGCTGCCACCACCATGCTTCAGGTCATGATGCTGCCACCACCATGCTTCACATCATGATGCTGCCACCACCATGCTTCCCATGTATGATGTTGCCACCACCATGCTTCATCTCATGATGCTGCCACCACCATGCTTCACGTCATGATGCTGCCACCACCATGCCTCACACTATAATGCTGCCACCACCATGCTTCACAGTAGGAATGGTGTGCTTGTGATGATGTGCGGTGTTTCGTGTCATCATTTTGCAGAAATCTGTTGTCACTTTCACGTGATAGTCATTTTTAAATTCCTGTCAAAACAGCCAAATGTTAGAATAAAAGGGGAAAGTTTCATGGTAGGTGAATGTTAGCAGCGTTAGCCGTTAGTGCTGCTCACTGTATGTTTCTTTGTATGTTTATTAGGGACGTTAACAAACATCACTATGAGAAAACAAGATGTAAAAGTGTTAGATTACAGCACAACTGCTGAATTGCATCTGTAAAAACTTAAAGCATATAAATGACAATAAAAAGACACTACTACTAATAATAATAATGAACATTTCTTTAACAGATTTAAATTTTGAACAATTTACAGTTATTTTTTCCTGTTTATTTTAAATTCTACATAACTGGAGAAATTAGAAAAAAGGGTATTAACTTACATGTTAACTGTAAATAAAAATAAAACAAAATTAAAAAAGACCAATTTCCATTAAACGTATGTATTTCTAAAAATGGTAATAATTATTTTAGAACATTTTACCATAAAATTACACTATTTTTACTGCATTAAATTAGCAAAAATATTATTATTTTACATATAGTTGCTGTTATTTGAAAGAAAAAATATGTATATTGAGGATTTCATAATGGAAAAGACTTTTTAAACTTATTTTCCCTGCCTTGTTAAAACGCAAATAATGTCCACATAAAAAATCTAGATTACAATATGTGGCTGTAAAATTACACAGTCTAACTGTATTTAAATCTGCTGAAAATCTAATTATTTCAAAAGGTATTTGTGGATATTTTCAGGTCGTTAAAGGTTTTTAAACGTATCAGTATTCCACCATTTAATGTGCTTTTGTGACGCTCTTGCTGCCAGATTATCAACGTTATTTAACCGGATTATTTTTACAGTGTTGAAAAGGACACCACATATTATGCAACATGAGAGGTCTGATGGGTCTAAAGCCATTATTTTAGACAAAGCTTCAGCTACTGTAAACAGAGCATTTCATACAGTTTGAAGTCGGCTGCTCTAACCTATGTATTACTTTCATTGATTAATTTGTCAATATATCTCGATTAATTGATTAGTTGTTTGGTCAGAAACCTCACATGTGATAATTTTCTACGTAAAACTGACTGAACCAAATAGTGCAGCTGAAGACGTCACAATGGACTCTGGGTTTGTTTTCCTTCACCTTAACGATTAATAATTTAGCAGCAGATGAATCAATAATAAAAACTGTTTCCTGCAGCAGCGACTCAGGTAATAATTACAGCTGCATCGACTACGAGCAGCTTCAGCAGACAGCAGCTCCTGGCCTCGATCTAAATTCTGTTTTGGGATTTAGTTTGTGGAGCTCAGGAAGCTCGACGCTCGCGCCCAGAGAGCTGGTGATTTGTTGTTGTTGTTGTTGTTTGTCTGTTTATTTTGGGAAACAAACCGAACACCTGGAGAAGATCTTCAGCCTGAAAACTGATCAACGCGAATTTTGTCGAGAATATCTGCAGCTCTCAGCGGCGCCGCTCCAAAAATATCACCGACTGCCAGAAACACACACACACACACACACACACACACACACGACACGCAAACACTCAGCTCTTCACAGTCCAGATTGGCGGGTCGGCTGTGTCGTCATGGCGATCCATCCCATCATCTCGCTCTGGTCAGCTGCCAGACACTTTCTCTCTCTCACTCTCTCTCACCAACCTACAATCCTGTCCTGCTCATGTTGCAGTGCATTGTGGGATGTCAGATCTAATCTTATTCCACAGGACGAGACGAGTGTGTGTGTGAGAGTGTGGTGTGTGTGTGTGGACTGGAATTACTCATGTTGTGGGGACAAAAATCTGCCTAAATGGTCACATTGTGAGGACCAAAAGAGTCGGCACAACACAAATTAACACATTTTAGAATGAAAACTCGGTTTAAGTTTGGAGAGAGTCTCCAGGAAGTAAGTGTGTGTGTGTGTGTGTGTGTGTGTGTGTGTGTGTGTGTGTGCGTGTGCGTGTGTGTGTTTACAGTAACTGAGGTCCTTTTGTCTGTAACCAGCTGATCTAAAACGTGGGATCAAACACATTCCTGAACGCTGCAGGTCAAGACCGAGCTCCCACCTGTCACACTGACTCACCTTCCTACCTGCCAGTGTACTTGTGAGGTGCTCATGGGAAATGTAGTATGTTTCGACCTGCAACAATCAAGAAAAGCTATCAAGCTATCAAGGAAATTAACTGGCAACCATCAATTAACAGCATAAGTCAAGCAAAAGAACTAACAAGTTACAGTTTTTCAAACGTCAGCCCTATGAATCCCAAAACTTTCCAGAGTGTTTGAAACCATTCAAACCATTTATCAGAGCTAAAAACTGCAAAAACACAATGAATCTTCCACATGCTCTTTAAACTAATCATGTGATGAGCCGTTCTGCAAAATATCAGTTTAAAACTGTCCCATATCATCAAAATCACTTTATTCTACATGTTTTAATTAAGAAATTGCCAAAAATAAACTGTTCGCCGTAATGAGATTCTGTGAAAAACTAAAAATTTTGTGCTTCTCTGTGCAACCGAGAAGGCATTAGTGACTCAGCTGTGACCAACACTGACTTCACCAAAATTCAGAGTTTTCGGCTGAAGTTCTGGCTGTGTTTACACAACACTCTGGTTTTGGGTCTCCATGTGACAGACGGCGACAATGACGGAGTTCTCTTTCCTTCCTGAGCGACATATGCACGGTTGAGCCGGCATTCTTATCTCCGGTTGTCTAAGAAGCTGGGAGGCTGTTAGGAGCTGCCGCGCTACAGGCCGCACCTGTTCATTAGGTCGGATGGGGTGAAGGCCGCATTGTCGGTAGGACATTTGAACTGTCTGTAATTACATCTGTATCTGTAACGTTCCATAGAAAATATGTGAATTGGGAGATTGTGTTGGGGGTGGACTGAAGCTTTTCGGCAGAGGTATGCGCTCTCTTTTCTAGTTTTGCTTATAAAATGTAAATCAGTCAAAGTTTCTCACAGTCAGAGATCTACAAATGTATTTCTTGTGTAACCATCAGGCCAAAACTACAAAATATTCAATTTACACCAACATGTATCCAAGAAAATCAGGAAACTTTACTTTTTGACACAATAAAAGGAAGAATTAGTCTGATATTTTTGCTTTTTCGATGCTTTTCAGACGTGGTAGAATATTTGTATGCATTAATATTTACCCAGGCTAATGGTGGGAATTCAGTTATTACCTAATTTGCTTGCTTTATCTTTGACATTGAGGCTGCATATGAAAAACATTAACTTTTCTACACATAAATTATCGTCTTACAATGACGTGAATACCCAAATCTTAATCTCAATGATAAAAATCTATCAATTTGTTCTATTTGGTCCTTAAACAGAGCAGAAGTCAGGTTATTTCTGGGAAAGTTTTGTTTACTGTGCAGATTCAGGACAGTCTGGGCTCCATAAATAAAACCGAAGTCACCTCAAAGTTCTATTCTGATAGTTTCAAACTGAACATGAACTCTAACAGAGACATCAGCTGCTCAGATCCTCGTGGATGTGTGTGTGGTCAAGGACACGCCGCCCCTCCCCCTCCCCGTCCAGCGCCATCAAAATCATTTCCCATGATGCCAAGTGTGTCAGCGGGTATTTGTGGGTTGGGAATACACTGGTGTAAAGCTCCTTAATATCCCCGAGCGACACACACGGAGCGGCTCAGTGACTGAACATGCTTCCACGTCAGAGACTGATTCAGAGATCAGCATCACAGAGGGGATCTCAGACATTAAAAAACACATTAAAGACATAGTTTTCGGTCGTTGGTGACAATAAATAACATTAAATTTGACTTTTTTTTGCAAGATACTCTCCATATATAAGTATTTTAATCTTTGTTTGGCCTCATTATAAACATTTTCTGCATCTAAAGTGCAATTAAGAGCAATTTTAGCTTCATTTTCATCTTTTTTAATTGATTTGTTTGAAAGTATAAGCTTAAACCAAAGTCTGAAGAGAAAAAAAACACACAAGAAAATGTTTTCACAGCATCTAATTTATCCTGATTATCGATCTTAATCAAGCGAGAGAATTTCAAAGCGTTTGATTTCATGCTAAGAAAACGCACAGATGGCGCTGCCTGATTTATCACGGCCATAAAAATATCGCATGCACGAGGTCGGACGCACTTCAACGGCCCTTCTGCACACACACACACACACACACACACACACACACACTCACACAATGTAATGAATGAAGTCATCAGGGTTGTGTTACAGCTCTGCCCTTGAGACGAGGAGGGTGGAGGTCAATGATGTAAGCCCCTCTGTCGTCATAGCAACGGTTAAAAAGGAAAAAAAAAGACAACTACAGTCGACTCCGAGCTCGACTTCCAGGAATCGTCTCCCGCAAACTGTCAGAGCCGAGTTTTGTTACGAAGCGGATCACAGAGACTCACTCCGTTGTGCAACCAGTGTGCAGTTATGACACAAATCACTGAACACACCGAGGAGGAGACGCGAGACGACGTTCACGCTGTAGAAAAACCACCAGCAGCACCGTTTCTACAAGTTTCAACTGCAGAACGAAGTAATAAAATTCAAAAATAGCTAAAAAATTGTTGAATATCTTGGATTTAAAGGGTAAAAAGTCTTGTTTTAGTGCTTCTGCTTGCTTCAGAGTTGGTTTTTCTGGTGGAGCTACAGCAGCTAATCCGGACTACAACTGCACCCAACCAGAGGAAATGCTAGCTTACTGAAATCATAGCTGCTCTTCAACCAATCAATTGGTCGTTGTGGATAAATGTGTCACAGTGCAATGAGTTCAGCCCACCTGCAACCTCATGGGCTTGAACTTTCTAGCTGCATGTCATATTTTGCGTGTTAGCAAGCATCATTTGATATTTTTACCATCAGGGCTGCACTCACATGTTATTTTCATGCCTGATTAATCAGATTCTAACATACTGATTAAGTATTTAGTTTATAAAATGCAAATCTGAACTTTAAATAAACATAAAAAGCCAGTATTTACAGCATATTAAATCATTTGAACCTGTTGAATTCATGCTAAAATGACAAGCACAGGCTCAAAACAGACCGGCTGCTCATATGATTTCTGCAAATATGTTAACTTCTGATCCAACTACTGAGGACACAGCGAGGATAATTTAGCTGTTTTGTTTAACTGGATGGCAAAAAGTTGAGTTCAGCTGCCTTTTATTTAGGATTTATGGCATTACACCTGCATCAAACTGCACTAAAGTTGTTTCTGGGTTCTCTCTACGTCTAGTCATGGTTGTGCTGCTTCCTTAGAGGTGCAGGAGTTTATATTGCAGTGAAAAATGTGAACACAGTGAGTAAAAATGAGACTGGAGCAAATAGACTCCAAATATTAGCATGGACCAACGTCATGGATCCAGATCAGCACCAATCAAAAGCTCGATCTGTCATCACGCTTTCCATAAAATGCTCCAGCACTAGTCGGAGGGCATTAACTACCACAGAAGTCTTTGTCATGGTGCCCTTTTACTAGCTCAACCCTCACAATGTCCCCTGTTTGCCAGCATGAACTACCCCTAGTCCGAGTGACCACCTGATCTGGTTGCTACAGTAATAAGCAGTAAGAAGCTCCACCTGGTGGAACAACCAGGTACTACAGCTACTCTACAATCCATGTTCTAACATGTATGTAGAAAATTCAAGTATTAACCACTTTTTGGAGCTTTTGGAGCCACAGTACACCCTATTTCCACACTATATTTCAGACAGTGTCCTACTGGAGCTTCACAGCAAGGTTCATGACCACTTATGCAACATTAAGGAACAGCTTGGTTGCAGAAACGCAGCTTTTTAAAACATTGCATAGCTGTAGATATGATTTTAAAACTTCAATGTACCTGAAATGTGTATTATCTAGAAAAACAGCATCAGATTGGGACTCTGTATTGGAAGATACTAAATATTAAATGTGCTAAAAACACAGGACGAGTGTTGCGTATAAAAACGCTATAAGGAAAGAAATGGGGCGTTCAAGTGCAACAACCTAAGCTGACTGTAAACATGATGCAGATTTAATGAAACCTGAATCTACTTGAGTGGAAATGTTGGGCTTCATCCATGTGCGGATTAATCAATCGTGAGCATAATCAATAACTACAACTGTGTGTTTTCCAGCTGGACTCTGCAGCTGACCCGATAGTTACACATGTGTTGTTGAACGCAGCCTCACATCACACAGTGCAGACAGTTTGCCGGTCCTGAGCCCAGCGGCAGCGTTCCAGTTTCAGCTAATCACTCATTTCCTCCCAGTGTCTGCCTGAAAAACTCCACCCTGACTGTGAAGCAGCGCAGCGACGCCTCGGGCTGAACGCACAACGCTGTGTGTGGATATATACACACAACAAAACGCAATGAAACACACAAACACGCAGCTGAAACTCATACAAACTATCAGCTATAAATACACAACTGAAACACACAGACATATCAAAAAAATACACAAAAACGCAGCTGAAACACACACAAATGAACGAAAAACACACATTAACACTCAGATGAGACACAAAAACACACAAAACACAGAAAAGGAAACACAAACACACTTAAACACAGCTAAAGACACGCAACTGAAACACACAAACACACCACAAAATACACAAACACGCAGCTGAAACACACACAAATGAAACGAAAACACACAAAACACACAAATGAAACACAAACTTAAACACACAGCTGAAATAAACAAATACACACACATAGACACACACCACTCAAACACACTAATACACACATAAAAACATACAGTTGAAACACAAATAAACACATTCAAACAGCTGCAACACACACAAACACACAGCTGAAATACACACAAACACACACACACACACACACACACAGAGCTTTAACCTCGCCTGACCCCAACCTGAATCCATTTATTTCTGGGGTTTCTCCTTTATCTCCCATGATGCCGAGCGTGTCGAGCAGAACATTCATTCATGGACTTCAACCAGCAACCTGAACACAGCTTCACCATCTCCGGATAGCAAACCGCAACACACACAGACACACACACACTCTACAGATGTGCAGTCTCACCACATCTGGAGGCCTCAGACGGAACATTTCATTTATCAGGAATGTGTGTAGTGTGTGTGTGTGTAGTGTGTGTGTGTGTGTGTCAGAGAGAGGAACGCCTTCGGCTACATGGAAATCAAATTAAATGGAGTCGCGCTGAAGGTCATCGCAAAGTGAATTGTGTGTGTGTGTGTGTGTGTGTCATCTGATGATTTAAGTAAACACATGTGGACGATACGTCATACTACTATCAGTCTGTGTGTTAAGTAAGTGGAGTAAAACCACAGCCTGCAACAGAGTGTAACCAAACTGACTGTGTTGTGTGTTTTTAGTAGGTATCAACCGATATTCTGCATTTTATTGATCATCAATATAGTTATTTTTAGTAAGCGATTACCGATAAACAAATTAAATGCTCTACTGCCTTCCTTTCCCTATTGTCACTTTGTGGTCTCAAGCAAAGTCCCGCCCACAGCTCGATCTGATTGGCTACATGTACGAGTAACAGCCAATTACGAAAAGCCATTGTTTACACAGAGAGACAGACAAGCACATTAGCAGGCCGTAGTAGCTCTGGTGAATTAGCTAAAGTAATAAACACAAAATATATCCCAATCTAACACAAGCACAACCAGTTTCCTTGTTAAACTGAAAACACCAGAATAACTCATTTGTTGGCATCAGTGTAGATAGAACTTATTTTGCTAACGTTGCTAGGCTAAGGCTAACGCTACAAGGCTTGCTGTGCCTCTTATCCTGCAGCTAACGCTACCTGGAGAGCCTTAACATCTTTATAAATTCAGATTAACAATCTGTTCTGACTGACAGACACATCTCTTTAGCGGAAACACAACCTGCAGAAACAAAACCAGGACATTAGCTACTTCCACAGTGGCTAAAGCTATGCTAACGGATAGCGGCTAAGTTAGGAGGCGGCCACAGATTAACCTGAAACAGTGTCTGGAAAAGAATAGCTAATAATACTTTAAGATCTGGGTCTTAATGGGCAAATAAAGTGACAGAACAGTGGAAGATCAACAAATATAGAGAATAGCAGCAGGACAAGAGGAGACAAACCGTTCAATTTCACTCAATCGATCACACAGTAAACAGAAAACATCGCCACTCCTTTAACTATTGTACATACTCAGCTATAACATTCATTATTAATGAAGTAGTCTAGTAATGAATCAGGTTCTCTGCTATCACATGTTGTTAACATTTATTGTATATCAGTTATCTGCCTCTCTTGATTATCAGCCATTAAAAAATATCAGTCAATCCCCAATTATAAGTTTCCTTTACTGCACAGAAGATAAGTCTAAGTTCCCTCTCGTTCTAGTCATAGTTGTTCCGTTTCCACAGAGGTGCAGGACTTTATATTGCAGTAAAATATAAGTGAGGAAAAATGTGACATGAGCAAAACAAACGCCCAAAAACTACCTTGAGTTCAGAGGGTAACATTCCAGTGCAGACCCCAAATATCAGTTACATTTAGGGTAGTCATGAATCAACATCATGAATCAGGATCTGCACCAACCTAAAAATCATATTTTGTTTATATTCACTGTCACACAGGTGTCAAAAAGGAAAAGCACAAGTCATGGCGGGACATTTTGCCTTGGCTGGAGGTCATTAATCAACACAGAATTCTTTGTCATGGTGCCCGTTGCTAGCTAAACCTCTGCCTGCCAATACAGTAGTCCCAATGACTGCTTCCTCTGGTCACTACAGTATTAAACAATACGAGCTCTCTCTATTGCTAGTCATGGTTGTGCTGTTTCCATAGAGGTGAAGGACTTTATATTGTAGTGGAAAATGAAGCCACAGTGAGTGAAAATGTGACATAAACCAGAAACTACTTTGAGTCCAGAGGGTTAGATTCCAGTGCAGGCCCCGAATACTGGTTAGAAGTAGTGAAGTCATGAACCAACATCATGGATCAGGGTTAGAGTTAGCCTAAAACCTAAAAACAATCATACAAAAACACATACACTGTCATACAGGTGTCAAAAAGGAAAAGCACAAGTCATGGCGGGACATTTTGCCCTAGCTGGAGGTCATTAATCGCCACAAAATTCTTTGTCATGGTGCCCGTTGCTAGCTAAAAACCCTAAATGCTCAGGTATGAGTAAGTAACAGTAAGAGTTCTCTCTACTTCTAGTCATGGTTGTTCTGTTTCCATAGAGGTGCAGGACTTTTTATTGCAGAGAAAAATGAGCCCACAGTGAGAGAAAATGTGACATAAACCAGAAACTACTTTGAGTCCAGAGGGTTAGATTCCAGTACAAATATTGGTTAGAATTAGTGAAGTCACAAACCAGCATCATGGATCAGAATCAGCACCGACCTAAAAATGATGTTTATATTCACTGTTACACAGGTGTCAACAGTAAAGCACCAGTCCGCATTTTGCTCTGGCCGGAGGTCATGAATCACCACAGACCTCTTTGTCATGGTGCCCATTGCTAGCTAAACCCTCTAAATGCAGTCTGCTTGAAAATACAGAACTTGCTATTAAACAGTAATAGTTCTCTCTGCTTCTAGTCATGGTTGTTCTGTTTCCATAGAGGTGCAGGACTTTATACTGCAGTGAAAAATGAGCCCACAGTGAGTAAAAACGTGACTGAAACAAAAAATCACCCACAAACTGCTGCTTCAAAGGGTCAAAAAAGCAAAAGGATTTCTATTCAGAATAATCGACAGCTGCAGCCCCGAAAACATCTCAAGTGAGAAAACACAACCAACACGTCAATAAGCAGAAAAGCTCTGATGTCTTTGAAACGACACGATTCGCAGAACATCTTAGAAAGGCTGAAACACGACTCGGTATGGATTTATACCCTGAGTAAATCGTGCACTAATCATCCTTTCAGCCGGTCTTTGCTGCCCGGATTCTCACCTTCTCCGGAAGCTTTTCGCTGCCTCATCAGTCGTCTGTGAAGCTAATTATGCAGCAGCTCAAACTGCAGAGTGTTCAGATCGGACGGAGCAGGTAAAAATAAACGTCAGAGGACAAACTCAAACTCAAAGTCAGAGTTTTCATGTGCTCTGATTTTCTTTCCCTCTATCAGGAAAACACCGACGAATCTGAGCAGCTCTCCTTTTTGGAAGCGAGCAAATGGAAAAAACGTTCCCCCCGCTGCAAATTAGCGCCGAGTCTTCATAAACACTCTGTTCGCATATTTTATTCATGAGATATCGCGGGTGTGTAGCTGCAGCTCGGGTGTTTTCCTCTCCGCCGTCCTCTCGGGTGGAAATTCACATGAACGTTTACGAGCCGAGCAGCTTTCATGATCAGTTTGGCTTCTGACACCTTTAAAAACTCCATTTAAGATCTCGTTAAACCCATGAGAACCGGGGGAGGAAAATAATCTCACCCCCGCCGATCCGTCAACACGTGAGGCTTCAGAAGAACGAGCGATTGTTCCGACTCTGGAGGAGAAACACTAAAGAGGAGCAGCAGAAGTGGCCTCATGGGTGTTTGACCTCTGCCCGGGTCAAACTGTTCACCTCCATGTAACCCAGCTATGTAAACACGACAGTGAAGAGAAGCAGAATCACAAACGGACACTTCAAACATGCCTCCCTGATATCTGGATGCATGTAGGAGA
This sequence comes from Dascyllus trimaculatus, assembly GCA_024666655.1. Classification (NCBI taxonomy): domain Eukaryota; kingdom Metazoa; phylum Chordata; class Actinopteri; family Pomacentridae; genus Dascyllus; species Dascyllus trimaculatus. The sequence goes on along the minus strand of CM045464.1, from coordinate 6,621,084 downwards.
GCTCCCACGCACATTTTTCACCCTCATACATGCAGAAATGTTAAAAAAAATAACACTAAAGGATGAATCCTGCTGTTCTTCACTCAACATTTACCTTAAATTCCCCTTTAAATAGACGTCATCCTGCCTCCATTCATAGATAAAACATCCAGACGTCCGTTTTAGCTCATCCAGTTAATTAAATATCTGACATGTCGAGATAAAGTCTCAGAATCTGGTTCTGGCTTCAAAGATTTATAACTTTCTTTGCACAAAGTCTTCAAAAACTTTACGTAAACGCTGGATTTTAACAGGATGAACGCTTGACACTGTAAAAAAGAAAAATAAAGTACCAAGTTATTTTGCAGATTTTTTGTTCTGCTAAACTACAGATAAAAGTCTTAATTCACATGTTAATCATAAAAACATCAAAAATCAAAAGTCTGTATTTTTATCAATGGTAATTCGTTATTTTACAAGGTTTAACAACAATATTACTTTTTTACTGTGTTTAAATCAATCTAAATCAATATCTGTGCAGCATCAGTTACCATGGAGATATATCTTTGCAGCATCAGTTACCATGGAGATATGTCTGTGCAGCATCAGTTACCATGGAGATATGTCTGTGCAGCATCAGTTACCATGGAGATATGTCTGTGCAGCATCAGTTACCATGGAGATATATCTGTGCAGCATCAGTTACCATGGGATACATCTGTGCAGCATCAGTTACCATGGAGATACATCTGTGCAGCATCAGTTACCATGGGATATATCTTTGCAGTATCAGTTACCATGGAGATATATCTGTGCAGCATCAGTTACCATGGAGATATATCTGTGCAGCATCAGTTAACATGAGGATATATCTGTGCAGCATCAGTTAACATGAGGATATATCTGTGCAGCATCAGTTACCATGGAGACATGTCTGTGCAGCATCAGTTACCATAGAGATATATCTGTGAAGCATCAGTTACCATGGGATATATCTGTGCAGCATCAGTTAACATGAGGATATATCTGTGCAGCATCAGTTACCATGGAGATATATCTGTGCAGCATCAGTTAACATGAGGATATATCTGTGCAGCATCAGTTACCATGGAGATATGTCTGTGCAGCATCAGTTACCATGGAGATATACCTGTGCAGCATCAGTTACCATGGGATATATCTGTGCAGCATCAGTTACCATGGGATATATCTGTGCAGCATCAGTTACCATGGAAATATATCTTTGCAGCATCAGTTACCATGGGATATGTCTGTGCAGCATCAGTTACCATGGAGATATATCTGTGCAGCATCAGTTTCCATGGAGATATATCTGTGCAGCATCAGTTACCATGGAGATATACCCGTGCAGCATCAGTTACCATGGTGATCTAGCAGGTTTAAAACAGAGCTGCCTTCATGACTCTAAAACTCTGGTTTAAAATCCGTCTCTAACTCCTGAATCTCTTCGTCTGGAGTCGATTCGTCTTTGAACAGGTTAAACTAAACCCGACTTGTAGATCTGCAGTGTTTCTCTGAAGGTGATGGTCAAACTGAATCCTCTATATTTAGCCGAAGCTTCGCCGCTGGGAAACAAACCTCCTCCTCCTCTCTGTCGCACTGCTCCACTTCCTATCTGCTGGACATTTTCCAGAACATTCCTCCATCGCTGCCTCCAGGGAGGCTTGTTCAGCTGGTATGTTTAACTCCTGTCCTCCTCCCTCCTTCATCCACTTCTCTCCTCCCTCCTTTCCCACGAACGTCTCCCATCACTCTCCCCCTCCCTCCCTCACCCTCATCCGAGGCCTCAGCATGAAGTTTCGTCCTCCTCCTCCTTGTTCCCAAACTCTCCCAGCTTAATCCTCGGAGTCATGAAGGAGGATTGAGATGTTAAAACCGAGCTGTTGAAACCTGAGCAGCATTTTACATTCATTAGTTTATGTTAAAGGCTGCCTTGATTTACTTCAGATGGAGGAGGTGCATTTAAATTAGGAAAATATGATGCTCAAGATGAAAAAGACGTAAGGAAGTGAGAAGCACTGCAAAACAAGATGTTGTAAAATAAAGTCTGGCAGCAATGGTGTCCGTAAAAATACATTAAAACTGGTAAAATATAGAAAACAGCAAATACTGAGTGGATTTAAATAAAGTAAAACAGCTATTTTATAGTCTCATATAGTAAAATAAATTGTTAAACTAAAGATTTTTTTAATGTTAACAGTATTTACAGTTTTTGTCTGGGTTTTTTTGTTTTGCTTTGTTTAAATTTTTACTTTTTTTCTGTGATTTTTCTAGTCATCTGTAATTTATTTAAACACGGGAAAATCTGCAAAATAAAAGATTTTATACCATTTTTCAATCCTTAATATGCAGAATTTTTCTTTTTAAAAATAACAGCAAATATCTCTAAAATAATTGCCGATTTAAATACAGCAAAATTGGTGTAATTTTACTGTGAAATTATGTAAAAGAAAAAAATATTATTTATTAAAAAACACTGATTTTGGAAGTCAACAGTTTAAGCCCTAAACAACTTATTAAAATGTAAAATAATATTTTTTTCTGTGATTTTATTTGGTATCATCTGTGATTAAACAAAACTGGAAAATAAGTTATTAAAAATTAAAAATTACTTATCTTTTTTAGTCCTAATATAGTTTTTTTTTCTATCAAATAATGTAAAATATGTGAAAAATAATTATATTAATACCCAATTTAAATATAGTAGAAAGAGTGCAGTTTTATTTTTGTCATGTTGTAAAAGAACTAATTGCTGCCATCATTAAAATACTGACATACTGACTCTAGACGTGGCTCATATTTACAGTTTTGACCTGTTTTTCCACAGCTGTAAATGTAAATTTACTCTTTTTTGTTGTTTTTCTGTGATTTTACTTGATATTATCTGTAAGTTAAAACACAGGAGAGCTCTAAAATAACAGAATAAAGTATTTATAACTCTAATATACATTTCTCTTCTTTCAAATGACAGCAGATGTCTGTGTAAACATTCATTCTGCACAGGTAGGAGAGGAGAGGAAGGACGGATGAAGGTTAAGAGTAAAGTGAAGGCGGTGGACGAGTCGAGGGTCTGCAGCAGAAAACAGGACGACAAACAGCGACTGGCCTCGTTTCTGAAAATACAGCTCTGCCCGCTGCTCTTAAAGGCACAATTCACCACTTTACCCATTTAAATCCTTCATTTCTCCTCCACCTTTAGCTTCCTGCTGCTGTGAAGCTTCTGACACCAACCAACAGTTTATTTCAAATGTAAGTCAGTGGCTCCCAATGTGACGTTCAAGGCCAGTTAAAAAAAAATGAAAACGCATCTTTGAGAGAGAAAATATGCAAACTTTTCTGTCTTTCCTTTCCTTTCTGCTGAAAATTTAACTAAATGTCCTTCAAACTAAATTCTACCAAGTCTGTAGCCTGCAGTAAAGGCCCACAACAAGAAGCAGTGACTTCAGGGAAACTTGGACCAAAGATCTGGAGGCTGAAATTTAAACCGGTTAGATTGGAATTAACCGTTGTTACTCCAAACTCCAAAATCTGCTGGCTGGTTTGAAAAGAAAGTTATTTTAAAAACTAACAAAATACAGAAAAAATACCAACATGGACCAAAATCAGAGCAAGAACCTGTAAAAATTGTCAGATTCTCTACTTTCTGACAGTCCTTGAACTACTCATCTGTGACCTCTGCTTTTGTCGGGAAAAACTAAGCTTCGTCAAAACTCATATATTCAAAAAAGTGCCAAAAATAAACAGTTTGCTCGAACCAGATTCTGTAAAAAACAAAAAATTCTACACTGCTTAGCGGAACTGTGAACATATTATTGACTCAGCTGCGACCAACAGTCATGTGACAAAAATTCAGGGACTTTTCGGTTGAACTGCAGGAAGTGTTTACACAGAGCAAATGGGAGGCAAGTGTGAAAACAAAATTAAACCTGTAAATAGTTAAATATCTCTAGTTAGTAGAGCCAACACTTGTTTTTGCAGTATTGTTAACACCTGTGGGCACTTAGAAAAATGTTGTGCATGTTGATTCCAGGTTTTCTGCAATTTTTAAAAATAAATAATCAAAGAAATCAACATTTAGTTTTTACGTTTTTATGATTTCTGTCATTATAACTGTGTCAAACTGCACAGGACACATTTTTAAATTCTCTCTCCTTCTAGTCATGATTGTTTTGTTTCCACAGAGGTGCAGGAATTTATGTTGCAGTGAAAAATGAGCCCACAGTGGCTTAAAATGCGAAGGAACAAACAATCACACACTCTAAACTGCTTGGAGGATTAATACGGTGAACAATCAGTGAGTCAAAATCATAATTAATCCAGATTTCAGTCCAACTCTGATGAAAACTCCTCAGAATTTGCGACCAAAATCCTCCATAAAGCAGCTGAACGTTAAAGTTTCCCTACATTACATCACAAATAAGGACGATGAAGCTGAGCGTTTGCACACAGAGGAGGATCAAAGCAGTTTTAACAGGATACTTTTGTCGCTTCAGTCTTTATTCCCTGATAAACCGACTGCAGCTGCTTGAACCAGGCCATTGTCGTCGTCCCTTATCAGGAAACCAGCGGATGTCTGTCAACACACTCCTGCACTAATTAACCCAGAGACACACTTAAAGATCTGTTTGCAGGAGAGGAGGGAAGAAAAGGAAAAACAAACAGAGACAGAAACAGAAAGAAAACCAGCTGAAAGGAAGATTACAACCCAAAACATGATGATTAAGGTTCAACTACAAAGTCAAGCACCACTGCATACTTATTATTCTACAACCTAAATTTAAGCTCCGGCCACCAAAGTGGAGAAGCTGTGGTTTCTGTGAGTCATGCGGTGATAATAAAGTGATATTTTGGGGACTCTCCAACAGGTGGCGCTACAGCAAGCATGCAAATATGGAAATTACTGTATTTTTCCAATTCCTGCTCACTAAACCTGTTTTATCATTCATTAAATTGTCCAGAATTACTACAAAACCTCCTTAAAATGACTCCATATTGTCCAAAATGGCTCAAAAGTTGTCCAAAATTACAGAAACACACTTAAAAGCTTTAGAAATGTTTTAATTCTTATCTTCTAAATCACATATTACTTATTTTCATTTCTCCAAAGCAGTTTTTTTGTCCAACGTGAGTCCAAAATTTGTCAGAAATAATAAAATTTTGCCTAAAATCACTCGAAACTTGTCAGAGATGAAACAAAACCTGTTCAAACTGACTCAAAACCTTCCTAAAATTACACAAAATCTGTCCAAAGTGATTCAAAATCATCCCAAATTATTCTAAACCTGTCCAACGTGACTCGAAACTTGTCCAAAATTACCCCAAATCTGTCCAAAATGACTCAAAATTTGTCAAAAATGGCTCATAAATTAAATGAAATTGCATAAAATGACTCCAAATTGACTCAAAATGTGTCTAAAATTACTCTGAATTTGTCTACATGACTCAAAGCTTGTCCAAAATGACTTTGAATTCATTCAAATTGACTCAAAATATGTCTAAAATAACTTCAATTTACTTTAGATTTGATCCAAAATGGCTCAAAATTCATCACAAATGACTGAAAATTCACTCAGAATGACCTAAAATCATTTCAAAACGACGAAGAATTTCTTCAAATGTCTTAAAACTTGTCCAAAATGATACCACATTGACTCAAAGCATGTCTAAAATGACTCTAAACTTGTCCAACATGACTACACTTGTCCAAAATGACCTAAAGCCTGTCCAAAGCAGGTCAGATTCTGTCTAAAATGACTCAAAACTTGTCCAAAATAACTCAAAATGTGTCTAAAATGGCCCCAAATTCATCCAAAACGCCTTGAATTTTATCCAGAATGACCCAAAACCAATTCAAAATGACTGAAAATTTCTCTAAATGTCTTATAATTTGTCCAAAATGACTCCATTTTGATTTGAAACATGTCTAAAATGACTTGAAACTTGTCCAACGAGATTGAAATTTGGCAAAAACAACTAAACTTGTCCAAAGTGACTTAAAATCTTTCCAAAATATGTCAGAATCTGTCTAAAATTACTCAAAACACATTCAAAATGGCACAAAATCTACTCAAAACACGTCTAAAATGGACTCCAAACTCGTCCAAAGTCAGATTTTGTTCAAAATGACTCAAACTGTGTCTAAAATGGCTCAAAATTCATCCAAAACAACTTGAAATTAATCCAAAATGTCCCAGAACCAATTCAAAATGACTCAGAATTTCTCCAAATGTCCGAAAACCTGTCCAAAACATGTCAGAATCTGTCTAAAAAACTTAAAATGCATCCAAAATTACATAAAATGACTCCAAATTTGTCCAAAATGACACAAAATTCGTTCATAATTACATAAAATGACTGAAAATTCATCCAAAACTATTCACAATTTCATCAAAATGACTCAAAACCTGTTCAAAATGACAAAAATGTGCTCAAAAAGCTCAAAAAATGTTTTGAATCTTGTGTTTGGAATCACTAATATTAGTTATTTTGCTGTTTTCAGAGTAGCTTCTCTGGATTTTACAGAGCATCTATGTATTTTTACAGTTCTTAGATGATGTCTTGGATCTGAAGTCGTCCCATCGAGCAGGAAGCTGAGAAACACTCGGTTTAATACGAGCTGCTGCTGAAACGATGAAGCCTCGAGTCGCTGCAGCAACAGTCGATGATCTACGTCTCTGATCTGCCAAACCTGCTTCATCACCGCCTCCGAGTTCGAGCAGCCAAACGGCCCCCAGGAGCTCCATCGGCGTTTCCAGCAGCAGCGTTTAAAGCATCGTTTAGGAGCAGAGACGCCCAAAGCTGCTGATGGAAACGAGCCGGAGACGAAACCGGAAGCAATCTGAAGATTAATCGCCCAGAAAGGAACTTTTCAAAGACGCTGCGTTCACCGTTTCGTGTCTCCAAATTAAGACCACGTTTGCCATAAAACCCCCAAACTTCCGGTTCTTTTCTCGGCGTCTGATCTCGTTTAAAATCCCCGTAAAAACCAACAGACAACCTGAGAACACAAACGACAGACGGCTGGTAGAAAACAACCACACAGGGTTTACAAAGCGACTGAGCACATCTTAACCTGTCCAACATGAAGTACATCAGTATAAAAACACAAGCAAAAATCACATTTACATCTGTCAAAGCCTCTCTAGAAACTCAGCAGCTGGATTTGACAGCGGATCAATGTCAGGAGGCTGCAGGGCTTTTCAGTTTGATGGACAGATGCCTAAAAAAAACATAAAAATGTCCACAGCTACTCAAAGTTTGTCCAAAATGACAAAGAGTGCACAGAATCAGATGGAAGAAGAGACTCTGAGCATGGAAGTAGACATAAACCTCTCAAAAATGGCTTTAAATGTTTTCAAAATCTGTCCAAAAAAGCTCAGAAATTGCTCAAAATTATTTTTTAAAAACGTTCAACCTCAAATAACTACCCACTGTGCACAAAATTAGTTCAAAATGACGTGAAGAAATTGTCCAAAATGACTCAAAAATGGTCCTGATTGTCAGAAATGTGTCCAAAGTGACTCAAAACTAACATGAAATGATTCAAACTTTGAGTCTTTTTGGACAAAGTGACCCAAAACTAGTCCAAAATTATTCAAATCGTGTCCAGAAAACTAAGAATATGTCCAAAGTAACTCAAGGCTCGTCCAAAACTACTTAAAATCTGACCAGAATGACTCAAAACATTTTCAAAATTACTCTAAACTAGTCCAAAATTAGTCCTCCTTCATCCAAAACTACTGTCCAACACAACTCCAAACTACACAACTAAAAAAAATTACTAAAAATTGTCCAAAATTACTTAAATCCTGTCCAGAAAAACTAAAAATGTGTCCAAAATGACTCCAAACTCATTCAACGCTACTCAAAATCTAACCAGAATGACTAAAAACTCATCCAAATGTACTTAGAATTTGTCCAAAATGACAAAAACTACTCAAAACGTGTCCAAAATGACTTCAAATCTGTCCAACACAACTCAAAACTTAAATTAACCGACTCAAAATTTATCCAAAATTAGCCAAAACTTCAGATTCTGTTCAAGACTAGTCCAAAATCAGTCCGGTTCTGTCCAAACCTACTTAGGGTTAGAGTTAGGGTTAAAATCTGACCAGAATGACTCAAGTCATGTACAAAATTGATCTGATTCCATCCAAAATCACTCATAATTTGTCCAAAATGACTCAAGATCATAACAAATGACCAAAAACTACTCAAAACATTTCCAACATGAATCAAAGTTTGTCCAAAAGAACTCAAGACTCGTCCAAAATCAGTCTGACTCTGTCCAGACGTACTTAGAATTTGTCCAGAACGACCAAAGACTCCTCAAAACGTGTCCAGAGTGACTTAAAATCTGTCCAAGACGACTTAAAATTTAAATTAAATTACTCAAAATTTATCTAAACTGATCCAAAACTTGAGAATCTGTTCAAGATGATTCAAGTTGTGTCCAAAATTGATCTGATTCCATCCAAAATCACTCATAATTTGTCCAAAATGACTCAAGATCATAACAAAATGACCAAAGACTACTCAAAACGTGTCCTAAATGACTTAAAATCTGTCCAACACAACAACTTTAAACCTAAATCAATCAAAATTTGTCCAAAATGACCCAAATCCTGTCTAGAAAAACTAAAAATGTGTCCAAAATGACTCAAGACTCGTCCAAAACTATAAAATCTGACCAGAATGACTCAAAACTTCTTTAAAATTACTCAAAATGTGTCCAAAATGACTTCAAATCTATCCGACACGACTTAAAACTTGAATTAAATGAATCAAACTTCATCCAAAACGACCCAAAACTTCAGAATCTGTTCAAAACGACTCAAATCCTGTCCAGAACAACCAACAAAGTGTCCAAAACTACTCTTAAACTTGCTCTAACTCTCGTCTTCTACGTCCATCAGTGACGTTGACACTCATAGATCTGATCTTAAACCTCAGAGGATCAAACTTTACGGCGCGTTTTACTGCAGCCTGTTGTCGGAGCAGCAGGAGGCCGAGAATGAAGCCGACACCTCGGTGAGACGTCTGAGAGGATCCGGTCAACAAGTCAGAGCCAAGAAACAACATCAGAGAAAGAGGAGGAGGAGGAGGAGGAGGAGGAAGGTCTTCTAAAGAGGGGAGGAGCAGGAGATAAAGAATGAGGAGAAAGCAGAGAGAAAAAGAGGAGGAGGAGGAGGAAGATTAGAGGAGGGAGGAGGAGGAGAGAGCAGCAGTCCAGTCTGTATCTGATTACATAATTGCTCTACAGGATTTGAAGCCGGGTCTGCGCAAACAAGAAAAACGCCTCAAAGCAGCAGCAGCAGCAGCAGCAGCACAGCTCTGGTCGTTTTAGAGCCTAAAAATACACCCAGGATCTGCAAAATCACTGCAGGAGCGCTGGAAGTGACTCATCCTGGGGGCAAAACTGCACAGAAACCAGCTGTTTTCATTGTTTGCAAACACAAAAAGGGACCCCAAACCCACTCTGGGAGGGTTTAAGGTCACAAAAATGTAAATATTCAACCCCAAAAAATGAGATTAAATGAGATGTTTGGCTGCAGGAATGAGTGCCAGAGTGAGAAAGTACAGAGAAGGTCACTGCAGGGACTCTGGGAACATGAGAGGACTGTTGGGGGGATGTTGGGGTGTTGGAGCTGAGGGGCTGAGGTCAGGACCACGCCTGCACCACCAGCACCATCATCATCCTCCTCCACCATCATCATGATTAAACAAAACCTCCATCAGACCGAGCAGGGCTGCAGAGTTCAAACACCAAAACACCACCAAGCAGCAGCAGCAGCAGCAGCTCCGGAGCCTCCACAACAAACAAGTTCCCCAGCGCGGTGGATGGACACACCAAGCCGGGAGAGGAGCCTCCTGCCCGGCCTGCCTGTGCGCCATCGGCCCGCTGCGGCTCCGGAACACCCGCACAGGTGGTTCAAGGGAACAATCGCCCGGAGAGCAGCGACACGCAAAAACCCGCGGCGTCGTGCGTGTCGATGCTCCCCGAAAACACAATGACGCCAAAACCCCACGCAGCAGCAGCAGGAGGAGGAGAAAGGAGGAGGAGGAGGAGGGAGAAACATCCCGGAGGAAAACATCCAGGAGGAGCAGCGGGCAAACACTCACCTGGAGGCCGACAGACGCGCAGCAGAGTCCCGCTTCGGAGTGAAGGACGGACGGACGGACTGAGTGCTGAGAGCTCGGAGCGAAAACAGGCAGCAGCGGAGAGTCCTGAAATCCTCCAGCCTCCTCCTCCTCCTCCTCTTCCTCACCCCGCCCTCCCGCTTCTCAGCCCGGACTGCAGCGGCCGGTGCGCTCGGTTTTTCCACCGGGGTGAGCCGCCGAATGAAAACAAGTGTGGCAGCAAATGACCTCGTTTGACTGGAGGATGTCACCTTCTGTGTGCTCCACATTAAAACCAGTCCAGCTGTTTGTTTGTTAAATAGTTATTAAGCGCCAATTACACTATATTCTTATTTTTTTATCTTCTTATTTTTTATGCTTATACTCTTTCTACTTATGTTTATATTTTTAGATCATATTTTTCTACTGTTTATATTCCCAAGATTTTAAAATGGGATCATGAGCAGTTCAGGACCATTCAAGTATTTCTGATTCTGCATTCAAATAACTTGATTTAATTCATGGGGATTTATTTCAAACATTACAGTTAATCACAGTCCAGTTTCCAAACATAAATAGATGAGAATAGAACAGATCTTAATTGTCATTGTTGGACACCAACAACAGGAAGTTTAGCAGTTCTTTGGGTTAGCAGAGTACAGCCAAAGAGCACAAAGTCATTATCAAAAATAAAATAAAATGTAAATAAAATTTAAAAAAGGATAAATGAATAATAAAAAAATAAAATAAAACAAAATAACATAAATGAAAAATAAATATAAAATTAAAATTAAAAAAATATCAAATAAAATAAATGAATAATAAAAATGACATAAAAATATTAATGAAGTAAGATAAAATAAATAAGATTAAATAATAGAAATAAAAAAATAAAAATAAGATAAATAAATAATAAAAAATAAAATAAAAAAGATAAATAAAACAAAATAGATAAAAAAGGAAACAAAATAAAATAAATAAGTTAAAAAAAATTAAAATGAAATACAAATTATGAAATAAAATATAATAAGATAAATTAATAATAAAATAAAATAAAAATTAATAAAATAAAATAAGATAAAGGAATAATAAAGGAAAATAAAGTTGCACTGTGTAAGAAAAAGAATGCACTGTACATAATATAATAAAAGAGCAGGTTTTCACATATAACAATAAATAATTAAGAATATTAGTCAAACCAAACATTCAGTCTAACCGGCAAGATTTATTTCGTTCTAAAACATTTACAGAAAGTTCCAGTAATGCTTTCGGCGGGATCACAATGTTATTTTATTGTTGATTTTCCTGCCACTTGATTAAAGACATGGCTATGTAAAGCTTTTTAGTTGCAAATATTATTTAAATCAGTTGAACTGATATAATAAAGTTGCATCAGTTTAATATTGTGAGTAATTTAAAGTCAGATCTCTGCATTCGTTGATTTAAAACTAATGAATTTAAGAATAAATCATGTTTTACAAATTAAATTTATCCTTCAGCAATATGTTATGCTAAAAAAATGTCAGTATATGACAAATGATTCACTAAAATCTCTAAAAAATAATAGTAGTAGTAATATTATCAGGTCATTAAGATAATAGGATGTACAACATATATGCTATTTTTAATGCACTCTGATCATTTTAACTTCTTCCAACTGAACAGCTTGAAATCACCGTCTGTCTCCACCCGCCTCCGGGCTGCCCTGGTGCCTGCATGAAGCGCTCCGTCTCCCAAAGTGTGAGCGAGAGGCGGAGAGTCTGCAGCAGGAGGAGGGAGAGTCTGCAGAGAGCCGCTGATGCCAAACTGCAAAAGTTGTGGAGGACCTTCATGAGGCAGAATGAATCAGTGAAAACAGTGAATCCGAAGGAGCAGGAACAGCGAAGGAAAACGCCTCAGAGCTGAAAGTCTGCTGCCCTGATCTGGTCACTGAGTCCAGCTGAGCTCAGATCTCCATAAACCTCCCACTGATGAATCATCACATCCCAGATCTGCTCAGCATCCCACTGAATGTGATGAGCTGCAGGTCTGAAGGAACTTTTAAAAGACGAAAACATGAAATAACAACAAGCAGCTGCTGACTGCAGCTAAAAATACAGAGGACGAGGAATGTGTGAAAGGCCTCACACCTCTATTTTTAGTCCGTTTAAAGCCTCTTTGTGGTCTTTTGGGTGCTTTTGTCGCCTTTTTTGTGTCTTTGAAGTTGCTTTATGTGAGTCCTTGTGGTCATTTGGGAGTAGTTTTGTGTTTTCATGATCATGTTGTGTTTGGTTTTGCTCATATCTTGCATAATTGTGAGTCATTACATGTCTTACATACCAGTTTTATGGTTAAACTTCGTCTCGTTGGTGTAATTTTGTGTCTCTTTTTAGTCATTTTGTGTCTTTTTGTAGTATTTTTATCAGTTAATAGGTGTTTTTTATACCTCTAAATGGTCATTTTCTGTCTCTTTGAAGTAATTTTGTGTCATTGTAGTCTTTTATGCTTCCTTGTGGTTGTATTGTGTCTCTTATGTATTATTTATCCTTGCCACGTTTTGAATCATTTGTGTCCCTTTGTGATAATTTTATGAGTCTTTATGGTCATTTTGTGTCTTTTTGTAGTGATTTTGTTTCTTTGTGAGTTTTTTTTTTTGGTAATTTTATTCAGTCCCTCCAGGAATTCGCGATGTTGCTAATTCAACCAGTCTCCATGAATTCTGCGCCACCTTGCAATTTCATCCAATCACCACGACTTTTCCGCAACTTTGTCCCGCCTCCCGTGAGTTCCACCAATCACAGCAGTCCCCAGTAATGCACGTACATCACCGAATTCACTTCCTTGTTTATGGTTTGAAGATACAGATACGTATGCAACAAAAACTACTGCAAAACAATTCCCTGATGTTCTTCACCAAAGCGGAGCTAAACTGTTTTCACCCCGTGGAATATTGAGGTGGAACACAAACCAAAACCATCCACTGACAAACACTTTTCTACCGTAAACATATCAGGAGAATGGGTGAAACCAGCGGACTACAGACCAGACAAACCACCGTGATGAAGCTGTTGCATCCAGATCTGTGGCAGCACTGAAAGAATGAAGGTCAGTTAGATTCATTAACTGACGTGACGAGCTGTGAGCGTGTGTGTGTGAACACGCGTGTGCCAGGATGTGAAATTAACTTTTTAAACTTTTAACATTTTTAATGAATTATACAAAACAAAGAAAAAAATGCAACTTTTTGACAATTTTTTACTGTCTCACGCAACTATATCGCAACAAATACGCTTAAAACATCGCAATTTTTTAGAAAAGCTGCCTCGAATTCAGACATTTTAGGAGCAACAATCTGGAAAAACGCCCAAGAAATCCTGGAGGGACTGATTATTTCTCCTAATGGTCGTTTTGCATCTCTTTGGAGTCATTTTGTGTCTTTTTTTGTCACAATGTTGCATCTTTGTGTTCATGTTGTGTTACTTTGTGGTTGTTTTGTTTCTCTTAAGTTCAAATTTGTGACATTTACATCCCTTTGTAGTTGTTCTGTATGTTTTTGTGATCATTTTATATCTTTTTTGCCACCATGTTGTATCTTTGTGAGTCATTTTGTGTCCCTTGTTGCGATGTTGAACCCTTGTAGACATGTTTTGCCACTTTATGAATCATTTGTGTTTCTTTGTGGTCATTTTGTGTTTCTTTGTGATAATCTTAAGGGTCTTTGTAGTGGGTCTTTTGTTCATGTGAGTTATTTTGTGCATTTCTTTCCTTCTAATCGTGGTTTTGCGTCTCTTTGGAGTCATTTTATTTCTCGTTGTGGTCATATTTTTTGTCCCATGCTGATCATTTTGTGATTTTTATACGCTTTTATCGTCACTTTTGGATCTGTTTGTTGCCATTTTGTGTCTTTTTGTCACAGCGTTGTATCTTTGAGGTCATTTCAGGTCCCTTTCTGGTCGCTTGTGTGTGTCTATGGGATGATTCTGGGGGTCTGTATGAGTTATTAGGTGTCTTTTATATCTCTTACTGGTAATTTTGTGTCTCTTTTGTAGTAATTTTGTGTCATTGTCATCACTTTATGTGCTTTTATGGTTGTATTGTGTTGTTTTGTATTAATTCTGTACCCTTGTAGTCATGTTATGTCACTTTATGAATCATTTGTGTCCCATTGTGGCCATTTTGTTTTCTATTTGTGATAGTTTTTTGGGGTCTTTATGGTCATTTTGTGTCTTTTTTTTAGTAACTTCCTGTGTTTGTTAGTTCTTATGCACCTTTATGTCTCTTAATGGGTTTTTTCGTGTCATTTTGTGTCTCTTTGTGGTTGTTTTGTGTCTGCTTGTGATCATTTTCTGTATTTTTAAAGTACTGTTTTGTCTCTGTGAGTCATTGGGTGCCTTCTACATTTTCAGTGGTCATTTCGTGTCCTATGGTAATTTTGTGTCTTTGTGAGCGAGTACGTGCATTTTATTGCTCCTAGTGGTTGTTTTGTGTCTCGTTGTAGTCATGTTGTGCTTCTTTAGGGTCATTTTATATCACTTTTTGATCATTTTGCAGTAGTTTTGTGGCGTTGTGTTAATTGTGTGTACTTGTTGAAGTCATTTGTGTCGTTGTGAGTCATTACTTACCTTTTACATCTCTTTGTGGTCATATTGTGTTTCTTTAGGGTCTTTTTTTGGTCATTTTGCGTCTTTTTGTGGACACAGTCAGTCTTTTGTTGTCCTGTTGTTTCTTTTTATTGTTATTTTGTGACTTTCATATCTCTTTGTACTCGTTTGCATCTTTTTGCAGTGATTTTGTAGCTGATTTGCAATCGTGTTGTCACTTTTTATAGTTGTTTTGTGTGTCTTTTATGCTCATTTTGTGTCTTTAATATCTCTTTATACTCATGCAGCTCTTTGTGAGTCATAACATGCCTTCTATGCAGCCTTTTTGCATCTCTTTGTGGTTATTTTGTGTCCCTGTGTTTGTTGATTGCCTCTCCAACACTTAACAGCCACTTCAGACTCAATCTGACAACCAGCAACTAATTAAACAGCGAGAGAAGCATCACAATTATCCAGAGAGACGCACAGTGTTTGTTTGGCCGAACTAAACTCTAAATACTTCCCAGACAGAAAGATTTAAAACATGAGGCAGCATCAGCGGCCAGAGTCGTGTGTTTGTAATCGTGTTGTCATGTCGCGCATTGAACGCTATGCATCGTGGGTCTGAAGGACGTCCAGCAGTGCAGCCGAGTGTGCAGAATGTGATCCGGCCTTGAACGCTGGGTTGTTGCTCAGCGTGTGTGTGTGTGGGATTATCACACCGTCACCAGATACCTCGTCCAAGCGTCCAGCGGCCATGCCTGAGCAGAAGGTTGGAGGTCGTGGAGGTGATTCTCATCCGGCAGCAGCTGCAGCACAAATCCTGCTGTGTCACTGGACGGCGCTGACGTAGAGGCACTGAAGTTCACTTTGCACTTAGAGAAAACCCATAGAAATTATATCAAAGCAAGCATCTTGATCAGGAATGGTGTGCCATGACTTTCGGTAGCAATCGATTGTACGGTTTTTACGAAATTCACGAAAAGCTGTGTTAAAAATCCCCATTGAAATGAATGGGAAGTCAGCCAGACAACTGCAAAAACCAAGCCATCTTTGGAACCCTGTATCTCTGGCATATCTTACACTAGAAACTTCATTCAAAGTGCACGACAATCACAAGGCTTTAAACATTATCCCTTTAAATTCTTGTTTTGCTGTCTCTTATGGTTTTTGTACAGTCGCAGTTTAAGTTTTATGATTCTTTTGAGTTTTTCTTCAGTTCAAGTTCTAAATTCTGACCAACAATTTATCAAAAAAAGTGCCGTTAACCTTCTCCTTCTCACAATTTCTCTTCTACTTGAACAGTTTACACATAAAAACGTCGGCATTTCTGTCCTCTTTCTCCCAGTGTGAGTCTCATTGCTGTAGGACTTATGGTTTTTTCATAAATCACCTCAGAGCTCAGAGTGCATCAACTGAATCTCTCATTACTTCTCATTATATCTGAGCCCCAAAATATCAGGTGAAAATCACGGTGAGTCTCTTTAACCTGCCACCAAACCTGTATAATCCACAGTACAGACATGAAAATACATCAGCTTGTTCAAAACAAGATCGTGCTTCACACAGCGAAAGAATTTTTTCGATTCGACCTCAAGTTTTTGAGCTGTGGTCGTTTTTTCCAAGGGTGTAATTCCTGGACTACCCTTTCAAAGTAAAAGCTCATAGATGTTAAAATTACTGATCGGGATGAAACATGCTGGTTTTTCCCAAATAAAATGCACTTATATAAATTATGCCTTATGTATAGTTTTAGGAACATGTTAACTTGTATGAGCTGCACTGGTAAACTCAAAATGTCCTCAGAAATGTTCTAATTTACATTCTGCTGCTTTATTTATATTCATCTGGATCCTGATTCATGTCCGTGTTTCCTTTAAAGCAAATAAAATCTGCCTCTTTCACTGAAACAGTAGAAACCAAGAGAACAGAGCAGCAAAAAAAAAAAAAAAGATGCTGCTTGTGTTAAATGTCAGAGCTTCTTTCACAGTAAAGTTGGACTGAACTTGAGCACGTTGTTGCCTGGCAACAGCTGGCTGTCGGCGCCCACTCAGGTGTGTGCGGTGAGCAGGACGAGTGTGTGGGCAGCTGAAGTGTCGGCCAGAGAGGACGGCTGGAGAAACTTTTTCTCTTCTGCCTCTCTCCCACAGACCCTTCCAGACAGACAGCGTTGCCATGGCGACCACTACGGGATGCCAAGCCGGTTGCCGGGCGAGGAAGAAGAAGAGGAGGAGGAGGAAGAAGAGGTCGAGGCCGCAGTGATTGAAGCGTGTGGGTGGGCTTTCATTCCCTCTCCGCTGAGTGTGGAGGCGGCTGGATTATTATTATTATTTGCTGCGTTCAGAAACCGTGAGCTGCTGCTGCACATTTATATTCTGGGGCGTTTATGGACGTGAAACAAGCTGGGAAAAGGCAGAACTGTGTGCGGTGTCAGAGCTGTGACGGTGGATCTGACGCAGCAGCATGTCTGGAGGGGATTTAAACTTTCTGTGGGTTTCCATGAGGACGAAAAGTGCAGCTTCATGATACATAAACACCTGGACTGTACAGTGCCTGGGGAACGGGAACCTTTCGAGGAACTTATTCAGAAACTAGAGTTAAAATTACAATCCCTAGAAGGTAGTTTAACCCCAGAATGTCTACAAAATAACTACACAGAGACCAAACTTAACATGGAGAGGCACAAAAACTCCCACAAAATGACAACAAACAGACACAAAACGACATCAAACTGACCATGAATATAAGCAAAATGACCACAAAGAAACACAAAGTGACCATAAAGAGACACAAAATGACCACAGAGAGATCAAAATGACCACAAAGAGACTCAAAATGACCACAAAGAGACACAAAATGACCACAAAGAGACTCAAAATGACCACAAAGAGACTTAAAATGACCACAAAGAGACTCAAAATGACCACAAAGAGACACAAAATGACCACAAAGAGACTTAAAATGACCACAAAGAGACTCAAACTGACCACAAATAGACTCAAAATGACCACAAAGAGACTTAAAATGACCACAAAGAGACTCAAAATGACCACAAAGAGACTTAAAATGACCACAAAGAGACTCAAACTGACCACAAATAGACTCAAAATGACCACAAATATACTTAAAATGACTGCAAAGACACACAAAATGACCACAAAGAGACAGAAAATGACCATCTAGACATTCAAAATGAAAACCTAGAGACTCAAAATGACCACAAACAGACAAAAAATGACCACAAATAGACTCCAAATGACCACAAATAGACTCCAAATGACCACCTAGACATTCAAAATGACCACAAATAGACTCAAAATAACCACAAAGAGACACAAAATGACCACAAATAGACTCAAAATAACCACATAGAGACACAAAATGACCACAAATAGACTCAAAATGACCACAAAAAGAAGCAAAATAACCACAAAGAGACTGAAAATGACCATAAAGATTCACAGAAACTACAACAGGTCACTTTGTGTGTCACATTTTGTTGTTTTTGTGTCATATTGCACCATATATTCTCTACACTTTCACCCCTGACCTCGACCCTAAAGAAACCCTAAGCTTCAGTTCCACAGACATGACACACAACACGTCTCTCAGGTGGTTTATTATTTACACACGGATCCATTTTATCACACGTTAGTTTCCTGGGTTGAATCTGATTGGCCAGGAGCAGAGCGTTTCTCTTCCTGTTTCCAGCCGGCATCACTGACATAAACAGAAAAGACGTCACAAACGCCGAATCAAAACTTTCTCCCTCCAGTGAAAGTGATGTTTGTGCGGCGGCGCTCAGCACAGGAAGGGTGTTGTCGTGTTATGTAAGCGTGTCATTACATTGAGCTCCTCTTCAAACACGCTGTAACAATTAACACCTCCTCCTCCTCCTCCTCCCGTCTTTATTGTGCGTTTGAGTGAGTAATGTCTCGAGGTGGGTTGGCATGGCGACAGAGCGTCCAGCATCGTCTCCACGGAGACCTGGACTGAAAGCATCGAAACACACTCACAGAGGAGGGCTTTTTTAAAGGCGACGCCACAGATTTCCTCACGAAAACACACTTTAGATGATCGTTCCGCTGTTTTTTTCACATCTCAACGCGACTGAGGACTATTTTCTGTAATAATATCTTGATTTTTAGGCCTCAAACAATGATTAGAGATGATTTTGCTGCCGTGCTGCTCTCACGCTGTCCTCTTGCTGCGTCAGGGTTTCTGCCGTTGCCGTGGCAGCTGATCAGGGATTCTCTGGCTGTGATTTAATTGGATCAAATGGCAGGTAATCAGGTCAGGTGACTTGCTGTTATGTAACGACATCACTGCACATAGGGACACTGTTAGAGCCTATAGGGAATCACACCAGCAGCTCAATACAGAGATTTAAAGAGGAAATAACAGAGTCTGAGTTTATAAACAACAAAAACTGATTTAAAGGTCCCATATGTTGCCTCTTTTCAGCAAATTAATCCAAGTTTCACACGTCTTCATGGTGTTTCCTTCAGTTTTTGAGCTCAAAATCCTGTAAAGATGCTTAATTGCACCATGACTGTATAAACCAATGTTTTAAATTAGCTGTTTTAGCTGTTGATGTCACTCATTACATGGGAAAAAAACACTGTCAACAACAGTTAATTTAAACACAAGACACTTGTGCTCAAAAAGAAAGGATTCATCCTCCATGAAGGACCTAGGATCCCTGATCTGTCTCTATACCTACCAGTAGCAGTGATTCCTAACACGTCTCTGGGGGTCATCAGGTGGAAACCTCCCTTCAACGCTGTTTCTCCTACTTAGTCCCACGACACCTCCAGGAGGCTAGGAGGTGAACTCTGCCGTCCCAGAGTCGCCCCCCCTAGTGCCAGTTCACACTGCTCCTACACAATCCAACCAGCACTGCCACGTTCACCTGACCCAGGCCTGTTTAGGAGATGCTCCAGGTAGTGACCAGTGCCGATGCTACCATTTAGCTAACTACTAACTGCTAATGCTAACTGCTAATTCAACCAGCACTGCCATGTTCAACTGACCCAGGCCTGTTTAGGAGATGGTCCAGGTAGTGACCAGTGCTGATGCTACTATTTAGCTAGCTGCTAATGCTTATGCTAACTGCTAATTCAGCTAGCACTGCCACGTTCAACTGACCCAGGCCCATTTAGGAGATGCTCCAGGTAGAGACCAGTGCCAATGCTACTATTTAGCTAGTGCAAATGCTACATGCTACTGCTAACCACCAATTTCTTAAAATATAGTACTGACAAATCGCTATTGTTAAGTGCTGCACTGCTGCCCTAGCACTAGATGCCACACACAACTGCTAAGTGCTAAATAATTATGACAGAAGGCAAGCAGAACAGGAGCACAAACGAAACAAGCCTGTACCTTACAACACAAACTCACCTGAGCTGGCCGCATGGTCCCACAGAGAGGCTTTAGCAGGCCACTCCCTCACCTTAAATACACTTACTTCCTCTTCCTGGATCTTTGCCTATTGGGAGAGGGAAAATGGGGCGGGAAAGCAGAGCAAAGTAGAGGTGTCTGTCTGGACTGTCCTCTCCTCCTGCTGGGTTAGGCATGTCCTCTGCCTCCCCCTTCTCCCTCACTATCCTTACTTCACCCCCCAACTACTATTATTTCTTCTAATCCATATCCACTGACTAGATCTTGCAGCCTCATCTGACATCTCCCTCACTGTCTTCCTCAAATTCTGCCCCTGCACTCCCAGCTCCCTCAAAACCCTGCAACAAAACCTCTACACCCCACTTCAACTGGACGAACCCTGGTCTTCCATCCTC
Source organism: Dascyllus trimaculatus (assembly GCA_024666655.1). NCBI lineage: Eukaryota > Metazoa > Chordata > Actinopteri > Pomacentridae > Dascyllus > Dascyllus trimaculatus. Next base: position 6,600,608 of record CM045464.1, on the reverse strand, counting down.
TCTGCTCAGATTCTGTCTTCAAGTCAGCATATCTAATCTTCTTCCTCTCATAGGCTGCCTCCACTGAATTTTCCCAGGGAACTGTCAGCTCAATGAAATACACAGTCTTTTCACTCACTGAACACAAAACAATGTCTGGCCTCAGATTAGTACAAACTATTTCCTGGGGAACAACCAACTTTCCTCCCAAGTCTACCTGCATTTCCCAATCACTAGCTCCTACCAGGCGGCCACACCCCTGCCTCCTCCCTGACTTAATTCCTCTATTCTTCTCTCCCTCTCGAACAAACTGCACAACTATCCTCTCCTTTTTGGAACCTCCAGCATTCACCTGCTTTCTTCTCTCTTCAATGCCTGCAGCTAAGCTTATTATTATTATTATTACAAATTAAGCTGGACGACTGTTGGTTGGTTAGGGTTACATCCAGTAGCACGTAGCTCTAAGTCTTATTTGCTTGTATAGGAGTCTAAAAAGTTGTAGGGAGGCTTAAAGAATGGCAGAAATAAACGTTTTCATACATTAACAGCTTTAATTTTAAGCCTCCAGGTTTCTGACAGCAACAAAACACTAGAAGAAAAGGATTTTCACAGCGTATGACCTTTAAATTTGGCCACCATCCCCTTTGGTCTGCTCCTGAAACTGTGGAGGAGATGCAGCGTTTGTTGTGAATGGCGCGACACAAACTTGAATGTCATTTCAAGGGAGTGGAAGAAGACCTAAGGAGACAAATCTGGTGAGTACAGCAGGGGAGGGTTGATGATTATGGTCAGAAACTTGTGCATTATCGTGCTGGAGCAACCAAATGAAATCACACCATAGATTTGGTTTTCGGCACCGAATGTTGTCCCTCATGCCCCTTTTCCACCAAGAAGAACCAGGGGCTGGTTCTGGTGCTTAGTTGGTCCAAATCTGGTTCCTCCTAAGAACCTGTTTGCTTGCACAACATTGGGTCACCGTAAAACCACTACGCTTGCATCCATTACATAGCAGTTAAACAAAAGCAGTAAGTTGATGATAATATCTATGTTTATCTTTACCTGTTTTTGCCGGTGTTGGTTGGTTGGTTTGTTTGTTTGTTCGTGTGCAAAATAACTCGAAAACTCATGGACAGATTTGGATGAAATTTTCAGGAAATGTGTGAAATGGGACAAAGAAGAAATGATAAAATTCTGGATCTGATCCGGATCACCATCTGGATCCAGGAATGTTTTTTAATGTAAGTGTAACCTGGTGCACAATTAAATACAGTTTACTCTAAAAGCCACCAGAGGGCACTCTTGTTTTTGGGGTAACCCCCTCTGACCACATGAGATTTTGGGTCTCCACACGACAGACAGCGACAATGACGGAGTTCTCTTTCCTTCCTGAGCGACATACGCACGGTTGGGCCGGCATTCTTATCTCCGATTGTCTAAGAAGCTGGGAGGCTGTTAGGAGCTGCTACGCTAGAGGCCGCGCCTGTTCATTAGGTCGGATGGGGTGAAGGCCGCATTGTCGGTAGGACATTTGAACTGTATGTAATTACATTTGTATCTGTAACGTTCCATAGAAAATATGTGAATTGGTAGATTGTGTTGGGGGTGGACTGAAGCTGCTTGGTGGAGGTATGAGCTCTCTGAGTGCTTTTCTAGTGATGGATGCTCTTAAGGCTGATTGTGAGGCGGAGGTTGCCTGTTGCCTGGGCTCATCCGTGATCCCGCTACTGGTCGGACACAAATGTACCGGATTTCCATTTTCCCGTCACTCGTTAAAAAGATACTTAAACTCCTTCACTTGAGGAAGCAACTCCTGATCAGATAATGAGACGCGAAACAACTAAAAGTCAGAAAGCGACAACAAAAAGATGCAAAATCACTATGACGAGATGCAAACTGGCTAAAAGAGACGTAACGAATACAAAAAGATGCACAACAACTATGACAAGAAGCAAAATGACTGAAAGAAATGTAGAACAGCTACACGAAGATGCAAAACCACTACAAAGAGTTGCAAAATGGTGAAAACAGACACTTCAAAAAGATGCAAACTAACTAATAAAACAGCCGCTCTGACAGTTTCAGTGTTTTTGAGTGTTTGCTGTGCAGACGGACACACGAAGCCACAATGTGACCTTTTAAAAAAATAAAACACCATCATCTTTATTTAGTTCCACACATCTGACACAAACAAACAGCTGCTTCGATGCGACCGTCCTCATCCACAGAATCCATCAGAGTCTGAGCATAAAACCCGAAGCCGAAACGTTTCTGGTTTCAGAATCGAGTCTTGAATCCAGAGATCTCCAGCTTGTCGATGGACCTCTGGTTGGTGAACGAAGCTCTGGTGATCCGGCTGGTGGGACTTCCCTCTTTGCTGAGCCAGACCTTCCTGTGGAGAGAAAATCCAGATCAGGTTACAGACAAAGGAAGGAGGATATTCAAACTGGGCTCTTTGGTAATTTAGCTTATTGCTCTGCTGAAAGTTCAGGAATCAGCTGTAACAGATATTTAACAGGACGAAGACAAAGTCCAGCCAGAATAAAACCAAATCAGAGAAAAACGCTGCATCCAGGTGGAGAAATCTGCAAAAACAGGTACACAGCAAACTACAACTCCTAAAAACCAATTCAGCTGCTTTAAATTGCACAAATTTGACAAAATGTGAACAAATACAAGCAAAAAAAGGCCTAAAATCAATTAGTCAGTCAAACTAGAGCTGAACAATTTGAGGAAAATATCTAATTGCAATTTTTATTACAGATATTGTATTTTAATTTGTAATCTAATGTCTTAAATTCAAGCTTTAGTTCAATATTCACTCCATTAATGTTAGGTTATTTTATTTTAAATATTATTTTAGTTTTATTGTTTTTGTAGCTGCCAGATTTCACAATTTTATTTCTTGTTTTTTTGTTTTAAATTTATTTTAATGCTTTTAATTTTGTTTTAACTTTAATGTTTTTTTTTGCTTCCCAATTTCACAGTTTTAATTATTTTTCTGTTTTTATTTTATTTGAATGTTTTAAATGTATTTTTATGCTCTAATTTAGTTTTAATTTTAATGGTTTTTGCTGCCAGATTTCACAATTTTATTTATTTTTATTTTATTTTAAATTTTATTTTAATGTTTTCAATTTTGCTTTTAATTAAATGTTTTTGGTTGCCAAATTTAATAATAAATAAATAATAATTTTTATTTTTATTTTAATGCTTTAATTTTTCATTTGAATTTTTTTTTGCTGCCAGATTTCAGTTTTAATAATTTTTAATTTTTTTAAATTTTATTTAATGTTTTTAATTTTGTTTTAATTTTATTTATTTATTTTTTGCTACCACATATCACAGTTTTAATTATTTTGCTGCTTTTTAATGACTTATTGAAAATGTTTTGGTCTGTGTTTTGTTTTACTAAATTAACACTACAAACTTAAAATAACTTTATAAATATTGTTATAAAATGATGGATTCTCCTAATGTAAAGTTACATACTTTGACTGCATTTTGAAAACACATTTGTTTTTTTTTTAAAGTATTATTTTCCTGTATTTTACAGATAAATGCTCCTAATTTGAAAAACACAGAAAAAACCTATATTCATTTACAGTAAATGTCTGCAGACTTTTTATTTATTTATTTATTTACAGCGTGGATGTAGCAGGGATATTTTGGTGGCGGGTCTTTTTTTCTCATGGGACAAAAAAACCCCAGCAAAAAACTAAAAACAACACACAACCAGCCTGCATGTGGACGCCCAGGGGCATGATGGGAAAACATTCCTCTGGTTATATATAACCCTGAGAATCTGTGTTTGTGGAGCTGCGCTGTGTGTCAGAGTGTGTGTTGTGTTGTGTGTTAAATGTGTGTGTAGATTAGAGCAGATTGAAGAGGATCAGGGTCACGTCCAGACCGGGGCTCAGCAGAGGCACCGGCCCAGCGAGCTGCAGACAAACATGGAGGCCGGAGAGAGCCTCTGTCCTACTTCCTGTCTATTGGTCAGAAACTTCCTCCACATCACAACTCGACCGTCCAGCAGCTTAGTGAGTCTGCAGCAGCTGCTTTCTAATCTGCTGCCGTTCTCCTCCAAAAAAACCCTCTGATCCCTGTGATCCACTGACACATTAACTCCTGTAGTGTCGCTGACGTAATGCAGGCGACGGCCTCGAGAGTAAACAGGATATTTACAGTGAGGAACGTGATTTCTATCAGTGCACTGTAAGAAAATAGTTTTCAAATGCAAAAAAATAGAGAAAATCTGCCATTAAATAATACATTTAAAAATAATGGAATACTGTGATGTTTAAAATCTGTAAAATCTTTAATTACTCTATTTATTTAGTAGATTTTAAACCTTTATTTAAAGAGAGGCATCACCTCAATCACATGAAGCAACACCCAAAAAAACATATTCACTGTTATACACACTGGAAAAAATAAGTTCCTGTTAAAAAAAGTTTAAAAAAGTGAAAATAACCTTCAAAAAAGTTTAAAAAAGTGAAGAAATTACAGTAAATATCTGTCAAAGAATGACATTTTTAGAGTGTAAGTGTCACTATAGTTTTCACTGAAAGAAGAAATTACTATTTGTAAAAAAACATGATTTTTGATGTGGATTTTTTTGTAATTTTGGAAAAATTTACACTATAAAAAATATATATAACATAAAAAAGAATAAAAGTGCAAGATAAAACATGAAAGGATACAAAGACCCAACAAAAATCATTTTTCAATCCTTAATTGCACTTTTTTTTTTAAAAATTCAACTAACAGCAAACATCTGTCAATTTTTTGAAGACAAGATGATGTAAAACAACTAGAAAAACATGCAAAATGATTTAAGAAGACACAAAATGACCACAGAGAGAATTAAAGTAACTATAAAAAGGTGTAAAACAACCAGAAAGACATGCAAAACCATTACAAAGAGCTGTGAAATGATTAAAAGAGACACACAATGACTACAAAAAGACATTATATATATATATTTACACACACTGATCAGGCACAACATCATGACCACCTGACTAATATCTTGTTGGTCTCCCTTATGTGGTCTAAAATGCTCTGAACCATTGGGCATGGACCAGAGGACCTCTCAGGGTGTCCTATGGGGTCTGGAACCACTGGATCCTTTGGGTGCTCTGGCTTGTCCAGTGGGGCCTCTGTCAATCCAACTTGTTCCACTGCATCCTGTTGATGCTTGATCAGAATGAGGTGTAGGAAGTTTGGAGGTCAAATCAACATGTTGGACCATTGTCATGTTCCTCAACATGTTCCTGATTGGTTGATGTTTTTCCATGTGGTGGGGTGCATTTTCATCCAGTGGCATTTGGGATTTCCATTAGCATGAGGGAGTGTGTTTGTTGTGGGACGATGTTTATTTGGGTGTCTAAGTCTCATCAAGGTTTTCCACCAGAACACCACATAGTACCAATATGATCAATGTTATTCACTTCACCTGTCAGTAATCAGGACATTGTGGCTGATCGGTGTCTGATTATAAGAAAACCGATGCAACATAACCAAAAGACACATGATATAACCAGAAAATGGAGTAAAAATAACTACAAAGACGTGCAAAACACTTAGAAAGATGCAAAACGACTCTAATCTTTCCCGTATATCTCATTTTCTGTCGTCTCTTCACTATTATGATCCTATAAAACCTAAAAACCTGATTTGGAGGAAACTGCAGACAAGCTGAGGACGAGCAGTTCAGTGTTTTAACTCGATCAGTCAGGATCAGATGATTTGTGTCGCCGTAAACAAACAAACAGAGCTCCTGGATTAATCTGATCCGCCTCCATTCATCCAGCTGTGGACGAACATCACAGTGAGGTCATCTCTGGTCTGCAGCTGGGAGGGTTTTCTGCACGTCTTGCATCTTATTTCAGCCACCATTCCTCCACGTCTCAGCTTCAGTAGATTCAGAAATGTGGAGAATTTGTCGTTTCTTTTCAGCCTCCTCTCCTCCTCCCTCCGTCCTCCAGCTGCTCAGCTCTCAGGAGGAGAAAGTAGAAGCCGCCCACTCTCCGGCCGCCCACCCGTCCTGCAGCGTAACATTCCTCGCTCGCATCACTCGGCCTCGTTCCTTTTTTCTTCCACCCAGGAGCCGCAGCTGCCTCCTGTTTCCCAGGCCGGCAGGAAGTGAGGTCGTGGCGTGGACGGGAAGGACGCGAGGGCGAAGCGAGTGAGCACGGAAAAGATCCCTGGAATAATGGACGGAAGCGTGTTTTGATCCGTCCAGTGAGAGTCTGAGAGTAAAAGTCACAGCGAGGTTAAAGAGATTCATCAGGAAACAAAGCGAAGCAGCTGATTCTGATCCAGAACGTTGACGGTGGGACGTTTAGATGAGCTGTGATAGTCAGATTTAACATTTAAAGAGCCCAAATTCTGCACATTTAAATGGTTTTAATATTATTTTTACGTGCATTTTCACTTTTAAACCTCTGAACTCCAAGCAGGTTTCTGGTTTTTACTCCTGTCACACGTAAAATAGTGTGATTTAGAAGAAATACCATGATTTGGATACGACAGGAGAGGCGAAGCAAATAAAGGAAATGCAAAATGATTAGAAGAAATGTAAAACAACCGCAAAAAGAAGTAAAATGCAACACTAAAGAGATGCAAAATGCCTGCAAAAGTATGTGAAATGAAAGAACTACAAGAAGATGTAAAACAAAACACCTAAGTGATGTAAAATGATTAAAAGAGAAGCGAAACAACAACAAAAAATATGCAAAACAACCTCTATATATGCACAATGAGCACCAAAATATGCAAAAACAACTACTGGAGACACAAAACGGCTAAAAGAGACATAAAATGATGAGATTAAGATGTAAAACAACTACGACACAATGCAAATTGGCAAAAGAAGATGCAAAATGAAAAAAAAGAAGTGAAAGAACTACAACAAGATGTAAAACACAATACCTACATGATGCAAAATGATTACAAGAGACACGAAACAACTACAAATAATAAGCAAAACAACTACGAGAGACGCAAAACAACTAACAGATGTGCAAAATGACGACCAAAAGATGCAAAGAGGACGACAAAAAGATGCAAAACAGCAATGAAGAGATGCAAAATGACTGTAAAAACAAATAAAATGAAAAACAACCAAAGGAGATGTGAAACAACTACAGCAAGATGTAAAACACAAAACCTACATGATGCAAAATGATAAAAAGAGACATAAAACAGCAACAACAAATGTGTAAAACAACTCAAATATTTGCTCAATGACCACCAAAAAATGCAAAAACAACCATGAAAAGACACAAAACGACTAAAAGAGGCACAAAATGATGAGATAAAGATGCAAACTGGTAAAAAAAAAAGATGGGAAACAACTATTGGAGACACAAAACGGCTAAAAGAGATGTAAAATGATTAGATAAAGATGTATAACTGCTACGTAAAGACGCAAATTAGCAAAGAAAAGATGCAAAATGTCAAATAACTAAAAGAGATGTGGAACAACTACAACAAGACATAAAACACGACACCTAAGTGATGCAAAATGATTAGAAGAGATGCAGAACAACCACAAAAAGATGCAAAACAACGACAAGACACAAATCCTCTATGCAAAACAACTAAAATATACGCACAATGACGGCCAAAGGATGTAAAAACAACTATAAAAATACACAAAATAACTAAAAGAGACATAAAATGAGGAGATAGAGACGTAAAACAACCATGAAGAGAAGCAAATTAGCAAAAAAAGATATGAAACAACTATGAAGAGACACAAAATGGCTAACAGAGATGGAAACCGACAACCATAAGATGCAAAAACCACGATGAAGGGGATGCAAAACAACTGAAGTACACGCACAACGACGGCCAAAAGATGTAAAAGCAACTTTAAAAAGACATAAAATGATGAGATAAAGATGTAAAACCACTATGAAGAGATGCAAAACAACTGAAACACTAAAACACCAGGAAGATGTTTCACCATGCTGGATGTATCGTCCAACAACTTCCTCCTCTGTTCACTGTTTTAGAGCCGTGCTGCGTTTATTTTATCGATCCAGTTGGCTTCATTTTCCTCTCAGTCTCTCTTGTCTCTGCTTTGTCTAAACCAGCGGTGTCCAATCCTGGTCCTCGAGGGCCACCATCCAGCAAGTTTTAGAAAGCTGTGTCCCAATTCAGGGGCTGCATCCTTCTAGGCTGCATTCGTCGGCCGCATACGTCACAGCGGTGCGACTGAGGCTGTCCCATTTCATTAACACTTCAAGACTCCTTCAAATGCGGCCGACGAATGCGTCCTTCTTTTCCACGGATTTGAAGGATGCATCGGTGGATCCTTCGTAGCCCCAAATATCCCAAGATCCATTGCGCGCCGGAGACAATTGGATCAACAGCTGGACCTTTAACTGCTGACGGCTGACAGAGAAGATGGATTCATCAGCGGCAGAGGATTCTAGTTTTAAATATAAGTATTGTGTTACAGCTCACTCTGATAGCTAACGATACAAATGTTGAAAACATTAAAAAAAATTAAAAACTAAATAAGTTGCGTTATTGATGTGAGCCGCTCAGACAGTTTAGTCCCGAACCACCGGACAGTACAAGCCCCTCAAGTCTTCAAGTATATAAAACATATTAAAAACAAAAATCACAATTTTTGGATCAAATTTAGTCAAAAAATGAGGTAAAATTACAACATGGTTGTCTCGGATAAAAAATTCGGCAGTCCGGGTTGTTAGACAACCGGAGCAGTGCTTCAGGACGTCATGACGCAAGCAGGAAGTCCGTCGTACACTGCAAAAACTCAACATCTTACCAAGTTTATTCGTCTTATTTTTAGTCAGATTGTCTCAACCCACTTGATTTAAGATAAATTCACTTTAAAAGTAACATTTCAGCAACATGGAGGGACGTGTTTTAAGACAAATTTTCACTTGTTCTATTGGCAGATTTTTTTCACTTATTTCAAGGTAAAAGGGCCTTGAAATAAGTTTTTTTGTCTTGTTTTGGGAGGGGCATTTTTTCCAGTGTAGGCTAGACCGTCTCATTTAACAAACGCTCATGCAGCCTACCCATCCTCCGAAGGATGCAGCCCCTGAATTGGGACACAGCTGATGTTACCTTCTTCCAACACACCTGATTCAAATGATCATCATGAAGCTCTGCAGAAGCCCGATAACGATCCTGATCATTTGAATCAGGTGTGTCGGAAGAGGGAAGCGTCTAAAGCAGTGGTTCTCAACTGGTGGGTCGGGACCCAAAAGTGGGTCGCGAAGCCATTTTTAGAGGGTTGCAGAAGCATGCCCCCTCCTCCCCCAAAAAGTAGCGGTGTAAAGTCTTTTATTTTGAAAGACGTGTTTCTTATGACACAGTTTGCTTTCAGTAGCAGGATATTTAGTGGTGGTGACACCAGTAGTTGCCCAATATTAACCTCTAGATTTGGTTCTGCCAGCTTATTGGAGAAATTTAAGCTAAAACGTCCCAAAAATGTGTCCAGAATCTGTCAAAATTGACCAAAATATGCCCAAAACCTGGCGAAAGCGTCCAAATATACCAAAATGAATTTTTTCTTAAATTGTATCAAAATGCGTTGAGACTACACCCAAATAAACTTTAATTTGTTAACAGGAACAGCAAACTTCAACAATTTGGGTTGCGACCTTTATTAATAGAGACATAGTGGGTCCTGAGGCTGGACCAGTTAAGAACCACTGGTCTGAAGCGTGCTGGATCGGGGCCCTCGAGGACCAGGATTGGACACCGCTGGTCTAAACACTTCCTGCAGTTCACCTGAAAAGTCTCTGAATTTTTCTCACCTGCCTGTTGGTCTCAGCTGAGCCACTGATGGCTTCACAGTTCTGCTAAAGAGCCTGGAATTATTTGTTTTTTACAGAATCTGGTTAAAGCTAATATTTTATTTTTGGTGATTTTTTTTAAACGAGACCTGCAGAATAAATATATTTAGATGAAATATGATTTTAAGCTTTGAGTTTTAGGATTCAGAGCTGTTACACGGACTTAAGTTAAGTAGCTTTAGAGCGCACGTCTTTATCTCCACCCGCCTGCTGCAGCAAAGGAGTCAAAACCAAACATCATTTTACACGGGTCAAAGATTCGTGTGTGTGTGTGTGTGCTGCAGATCCCTCGAGGCCATGATGTCATCTAAGCGGGACATCCACACCCTGGTGACATCACTCCCGCCGGACAAAACAAACCGAGCTCCGGCTGCGGTTTCACGACAGATTATCGGATTTTGTTGACATCGGTTCAACCCATCGGTGAGAAGAGACACGGAGGAACATGTTTTCAGTAGAAACCAGAGACGTCAACAAACACAGCATCATAAATCACTGTTCTGCTGCGGCTAAATATCTTTTTTGACATCTTACCATGCAAAAAAAATACAGTTTAATGCCGTAGAAATAGATAAAATCAGCTTTCTGACAATTGTTTTCAGCTTCCGGAAGTTTAAAAATCAAATCAATCAAACCACATGAATGTTTAAAGGTTTTCACAGCCTTTATAATTTTCTATATTCCTGCTAAAATACAGCTTAAACATCATTTTAGACAAGTTTATAAGGCAGACGAAGAGAATCCAGTGAAACAAATCAGATAAAAATGGTTTATTTGCTTGTTTATTGCCGAGGATGTGGAGCTTTTTTATTTCATATTTCAGCTCACCTATAATCAGACATTATTCCATCTGCTTGTCTGATATTACAGATGCTGATTCAATGACTTGATGAGAAACAACGGAGAGAATTTCAGGTTTTTATCTTCAACAGTTTCCGAGATGTCGTCGTTCAAACAGCCTCAAATTACAACGTGTGGTTAAAGTGGGTCAACGGGTAGTTTTTTATCACAATTTATCGCCATAAGTATTTAATATATGAAGCTTTAACTTCCCAGATGCCATTTTAAATATCTGGAGTTGATGATAATGAAGTTTTGGATGAATCGGAGACGGCTGAGCAGAAGAACCCTGATGATTTCATGGACTGACGCGGCAGTCTGTCGCCTGCAGATGTGATTTTTGAGCTTCCTGCTGTATTGAAACGTTATTAAGCCCATAAAAGCCGAACATTAAGCCTCACATTCCCTGACGGCCTTTAAAAGCAATCAGCTTTATTGTTTATGCGGCGACTGTTCACGCAGCTCTGAGTGACGCAACGAAGACGTTAGACTGTTGCGAGGGTGAACGGCGCCATCTAGTGGAAGAAAAACAGCATCACCAAAGACTTGATGGTTTCACACTGAGAGCAGACAGAAGCTGTGTCTCAGTTCAGGGGCTGCATCCTTCTAGGCTGCATTATTCGGCCGCATACGTCACAGCGGTGCGACTAAGGCTGTCCCATTTCGTAAAAACTCGAAGACTCCTTCAAATGCGGCCGACGAATGCGTCCTTCTTTTCCACAAATTTGAAGGATGCATCGATGTATCCTTCGTAGCCCCAAATATCCCAAGATTCATTGCGGGCCAGTGACAGTTCGATCAACAGCTGAAGTTTTAACTGCTGACGGCTGACGGAGAAGATGGATGGAGGATTCTAGTTTTAAATATTAGTATTATGTTACAGTTCACTCCAATAGTACAAGTGTTGAACACATTAAAATTTGTTTTAAAAAACGATTAAGTTACGTTATTGATGAGCCGCTGCAGTTTAAAGCGTTTACTTTACAGTTGTTCAGCTTCAGTGTTTAAGTTTTATTTTACTGAGACTGTGGCGATTTTTTCTGACTGTGGCCACCACAAAAATGACTTATTCATTCATAAATATTCACATATTGATTCCTTATTTAAATTACTATATGAAGAAGAAGTAAAATGGTTGCTAGGTTACTAAATCCTACTGGAGCTTCTATTGGTGGTGATTCTCTGTAGACCAGTGAAAACATGACTCTCTTCACTGTTCTTAGTTTAGCTCCACCAAGTTATCTGATAACATGTTTAACATAAATTATATTTGGTTTCTGTTCAGACAGCAGGTATTTAGTGATCCTCATCAGAAACACTCAGCCCAGAGATTGTGGAGATTTATAATATTTAAAGTACATATCAGAGCCCTTACTACAGCTAAGAGGGTCATACTGAGGCATTGGAGGGGGGACTGTAGCCCTGCCTATTCTGAATGGATCACTGCCCTGGCGGAAACTGCCTCCTATGAGAGACTGATATACAAAATAAATGGGAATATAGACACTTAGACAGAAATCTGGGCACCATTCCTAACACCAGAGAATCTAACTTAAATGATACTTTACCCTCGAACCAAAACCTAGCTGACAGTGCAGTATGTTTGACTGGCGGGATGGAGATGGGAATTTGAATAGGAGGAAAAAAAAAAAAAAGTTCTTTCCAGACATGTTCGATATTATATTATCTATCATATTGTGTATAATTTTTTATTTTTTTATTTTTGTCCCTCTGTGTGTACGTATGTGTGCTCTTTTTTCTCATTTGGCTATGTGTCTTTCATTTATTTAGTTATCTTTTTCTCATGTTTTCTTATATATATATATATTTGTATGTACCTATAAATTATACATATAATTCTATATTATTGTCCCCTTTTTTTTTTTTTAAAATTATTATTTTTTGTTAAATGTATTTATGTATTTCTGCACTCTTGTGTTATGAATATCTCTGGAGGAAAAATAAAAAGTATAACTGAAAAAAAAAAAAAAAGTTCATATCAGTGGATGTCAACAGATTTAAACCAGCTGTGGACGCTTCTTGTTTCTCAGACAGTTTAGTCCCGAACCACCGGACAGAACAAGACCCTCAAGTCTTCAAGGATATAAAACATATTAAAAACAAAAATTGCAATTTCGGGATCAAATCTAGTCAATAATTAGGTAAAATTACACCGTCGTGTAATCCTGATCGTCGGGATGAAAATTTGTTTGTCAGGGTTGCTAGGCAACAAGGAGCGACGCTACGAGACGTCATGACGCAAGCAGGAAGTTCATCGTAGGCTCAAACATCTCATTTAACAAACGCTCATGCAGCCTTCTCATGCAGCCTACCGTCCTTAGAAGGACCCATCCTTCGAAGGATGCAGCCCCTGAATTGGGACACAGCTAGAGTTCAATATGAATGAGTTTGTGTTGCGTTCGCTTACATCTCCTCCACCATGTCGGCTGGACCCTGGACCTGACCGACCACCGTCCCGCTGTGGGTGTTCTTCACCCAGCCGACCAGACCCAGCCTCAGACCCTCCTTCTCTGTGTACTGGAGGACGGACACGAAGGGTTAAACACCGAACGTAACACTGTGACAAAACTCTGTTAACAGTGCAAGAATAAATAAATGAAGAAAAGTCACGAGAAGCTGAGGAAAAGTCACATTTACAGCAGGACAGAGCACCAAAAAATTAGATTAATATGGGAAAAAACATCAAATAAATAACAGATAAAGCTGAAAAACACATATAAAAACAACTTAAAGCAAACAGTTTTAGTATTAATATGCAAAATAATGTAAAAATATGTAAGTAAAATTACAAAAATGTACTAAAACTATTAAAAGCAGGACTGTTATTTGAGAAAATAAGATTATTATTACTGATGCATGAAAGCAGACGCAGGATTTTGAAGCAGCAGCTCATCAAAGCGAACATTATTGTTTTGTTTAGGACTGAAACTAATGTTAGCGTCATTAAGGATTAATATGCTGATTATTCTGCAGATTATTTCCTTAATTAATCAATTGTTTTGGTTGTGGGTGACATTTTAAAACTGTAAAATCATTAACTCGTTGACGGGAAATGAGTAAATTCGAATTTTTCGCAAACTGGAATCATTAAATCTGTGAGTTTGTTCACATTTTTAATTAAATGTGGCTCCAGATGAAAAGTCCGAGGACCACCAGAGTCACTGTGAGCAGGTTCTTGCTGCTCTGATGTTTTCACTCACTGTTGGCTCATTTTTCACTGCAGTATAAAATCCTGTACCTCTACGGAAACAGAACAACCGAGACTAGACGTAGAGAAAAATCAGACATGTCTTCTGTGCACTACAGCAGAGTTATAATGCTATAAAATATATATATAAAAGCAAAAGTTGAATTTCTTTGACTTTACATTTACAATTACAGCCTCAACAAACACAACTCTGGAAACAAGGAGGCTCCATGTGCTAAGGATATTTAACTATTTATATTTTTACAACTTTTTCTCTCTATCAGCTGTAGAAAGACGTTTCCCTATGCTGAATGTATCTTCAGCTACTTCCTCCTCTGTTTAATCTGTTTTAGAGCAAACAACAGCTCAGCTTGAAACATGTATGAAATGAAATGAACCTTGTTTCTGGTAAAATACAACTAAAACAAGATCATTTCAAGATTGTTTGACTTGACAAGATATTTAAGATGCGTTGTCTTAAAACACGTCCCTCCATGTTGCTGAAATGTTACTTGTAAAGTGAATTTATCTTAAATCAAGTGGACATTTGGACTAAAAATAAGACGAATAAACTTGGTAAGATGTTGAGTTTTTGCAGTGTGAGGGGTGAGAGAGGGGCGGAGGCGATTAATGCTTCATAGATGGAAATAAGCAGACCTGGTTCTGTTACTGATGCGAGCGTGGAAAGAAAGTGAGCTGTCGAGGATGACGCCCAGACAATGATGTGTTTACTTTACTGATCCAGTCAGACTGATTCCATCCTCTAAGCCCCTCTCGTCGTCTCCTCTCTGCTCTGTGTAAACACTGCCTGCAGTTCATCTGAAAACTCTGAATTTTTCCCACCTGACTGTTGGCAGCAGCTGAGCCAATAAAGGCTTCTTAGGTTTCCTGAGAAGCGCAGAATTTTTTGTTTTTTTACAGAATCTAGTCAACACAAAAGCTTCATTTTTGGGGCAAATTTTAAACGAGACATGTAGAATAAAATGATTTAAAATATTAAATTTGCTTATTTTTCCTGACAGAACGGCACATCACACACAAAGCGTTCGATAACCATCTGAAAGTTAAAAATGTGACTATTTTTCCTGTTTTTACACCTTCAAGCTCTGATAAACGCTTGAATTTTAATGATTTTATAAAAAATAACATGTCGTTCACATCTGCCAGGCTCAGAAGGTTAATATTAGATTATTCATTGTACAGTAGTAGTCAAAAAAATGTCATTATTATTCCCAGAGCTGCTTATATTGTCTGACAAATAGCCAAGAAGTTTTGCAGTTTGACAGTGAAATGAACTGAAGTTTTATGGATGAAAATTAGGAAAGAGAGAAACTCACCATTCTGAAACAAACTCCTGTGAAAATGATGAAAGAGAGAAAACGTTATTTAAAACATGCAGCCACAGCAACAGATGCATTATAGTAGTTTTTTAAATATGCATGTAGTTTCTTCCTCTCACTGTCAGCTGCAGCAGACTTTCTAATGTGCTGTGAAGCTGCAGGAAGTCAAAGCGAGATCCTAAATTAAGCTGCAGTGGATCATTTTACAGCAGCAAACCCAGCCAGCAGAAAACACCAGAAGAAGAAGAGAAACAAACAAACAGACAAACCCTGAACGTAGCCGAAGATCTCAAAGTCCACAGACACCAGGTTACTTCCAGCCGAGTCGTCTGCAGACATGGTGAGGATAAAAACGTCTCTCTGACAGCAGACGAATGAAACCAGCCTGTTTCTGCCTCCTCAACACTCTGCTGCTCCAACATGGGCTGGTCTTCATTCAGTCGGAGCTGCTGGTATTTGTAGTCCATTAAAACTACAAACTGGGCTGACGTTTATATCAGGATGTACCAATTTATTTTTAATATGAGCATATTTTCTGTGTTCAAAAATGCAACTTTTCATGATAGCTTTTAAATTTTTTATTAATATTTCAACTCACCTGTAATCTGAGATTAAATTTATAGTATTTCCATCCATTGAACTCAATATGTTGTTATCATCTACTGAGGGAAATAGCTCCTATTTCTGCCATCAGTAAAGTCTGTGACCCAGAACTCACTAAAGACAATTTAAAAATCCCAAATTGACCTCTGCTACGTCCACAAGGACCCACGGTGACACAGGTGTCACACAGCCTTTAAATAATAATAATAATAATAATACATTGCATTTATTGAGCGCTTTTCAAAAACTCAAAGACGCTTTACAGGTTAAAAACCGATACAAATACGGATATACAAATCAAACAATCAAAAAGAAAACAGAAGAAATACAGTTGAAGGTGTAGTAGAAAACAAAAATTCACGGTTGAAGTCTGTAAATAATGTATTGTGTATGGTCTTATATAAATCTGAGGAGTCTACAAGTTGAAAGCGGAACAGAAGAGGTGTGTTTTTAATTTGGTCTTGAAGGTGGCAGGGTCAACAGTATCATGGATATGTTGTGGGAGTGAGTTCCAGAGGGAGGGAACAGAGAAAGCTCTGTCCCCCCAGGTTCGGTGCCTGGCAATACTTCTAATATGAGGCTGTTTTATTGTTCGGTTTGCACTTTTTTGTGCTGTAAAACAAATTAGAATAAAAATTTGCTGCTAAATCTGATTAACAAAGAAGTAATTTTGATTTATGTTGTGAAAATGCAAATAAAAAGTCAACTCTGTGTTTCTAAAGAAGAAACTTTTAGGTGGATTTATCTTCATATAATATATATAACCTATAAATTTCCTCTAATCGCCTAATGTGACATGGATGTAACATTACAGATCTTGGACACTAGGGGGCGGTTTTCCAAAATAACATCAGAAACGTGTTCTTTGTAGTCCATCTAGTCCAGGGGTGTCAAACTCCGGTCCTCGAGGGCCACTATCCTGCATGTTTTAGATGTTTCCCTCTTCCAACACACCTGATTCAAATGATCAGCTCATCATCAAGCTCTGCAGAAGCCTGATAACGATCCTGATCATTTGAATCAGGTGTGTCGGAAGAGGGAAGCATCTAAAATATGCAGGATAGTGGCCCTCGAGGACCAGGGTTGGACACCCTTGATCTACTCTGTTTTATTTCCAGTATAAGTTTCCCTTAAAGAAGAATGTGTCTGGGTTCTTAAAGGTTAGGAGTGCATGTTTTCCTCTCTAACGCCCGTAACTGATTTCAAACTGCATCAATCCTGACAAGAGGAGTCAAAGTTACAACCAGGACCTTGTGGACGGCTACTGAAAGCAGCTCGTTGAGATAAAAATGGCCAACGGATGTTTATCCAGAGGATGTAGAATAAGTCTAAGACAGAACCAAAATGCCTGATTGCTTTGTGACAAAAACATGGAGGTTTAACTGAGTTACAGGAGACACTGGAAACTCAAGACTGCCGTGATCTACATGGTCTTTACCAGTGAATGGAAGCTGTTGTTCTCTACTTCATGCTGCCCTTGGATCTCCTGTATGTTGAACCTTTGCCTTCATTTATTCTGCCTTGGTTTGAATCTGCTGTCCTCAGATCTCGGTGCTTTTTTCTTCCAGGCTGCAGTTTTTGTTAACCTGTGTGGAGGCTCCCTCTGCTGGTGGATTCATTGAACTACATCCAGTTCAACCGTTAATGTTGCTTTAAGTCTCCACACAAAACACAACATGTACGACACGTTACTAAGAAATAAAACAAGTCAGCTAAAACATGACGAGAATAGAAAAGTAAGAAGTTAGACTGGCAATGATTCTGAGGTAGAGAAGTAATATTACAACTGATGATGAAATATGACACATTAATGTGAAATATTACAATATTATGAGACTGATTTTGCACAAACTACTAAAAAATAATATTATAACTGACATTAATATTAGAAGAACCAATAAATTCATTATATTTTAATATAAGACCTGAGAGATGCAGATGTACTGTAAATTAAAGTAGCAACATATATTTTTTATTACATTTTTTAATATTTTCAGCATTTTTCTTTTGATTTGACAGTGATGTTTGTTTATTTCCTGAAGTTTAGTCAGAAAATAGCAGATAGTGTATCCTGAAGGATCCCAAGGGGAGTCAGGAGGTCAGAATGTACCGGCACACTGAGTACATACAACACGCTTCAACACACACACATGTACAGTATAAATATGTTTATCTTAATGAGGACGCTCGCTGACGTGATGCTACACACTGAAGACACTAAACTCAACCATTACAACCAACGCAAACTCAGAACGAACCTCAAAAAGACCAAATGTCAACGTCTGAAGCTCAAAATGGTCCTCATAAAGATAGAAGAACAAGTACAGACAGAGAACCTGCAAGGATGAAATCAAAGGAACATCTGAAACCTGCACAGAGAGAAAGAAAGCAGCAAACAGATGCATGAACACACACTAGTACATGGACTTATACACATACAACATACTACCAGAAGTACTGGGACGTCTGTCTTTACACACAAATGAACTTTAATGACGTCCCATTCTTTAATCAGTAGAGTTTAACATGGAGCTGGTCCATCCTTTGCAGCCTTAACAGCCTCAACTCTTCTGGGAAGGCTTTCCACAAGGTTTAGGAGTGTGTTTATGGGACTTTTTGACCATTTGTGAGGTCAGACACTGATGTTGGACCAGAAGGCCTGGCTCTCAGTCTCCACTCTAATCCATCCCAAAGGTGTTCTATCGGGTTCAGGTCAGGACTCTGTGCAGACCAGTCCAGTTCCTCCACACCAAACTGGATCATCCATGTCTTTATGGACCTTGCTTTGTGCACTGGTGGCAGCCATGTTGGAACAGGAAGAGGCCATCCCCAAACTGTTCCCACAAAGTTGGGAGCATGAAATTGTCCAAAATATCTTGGTCTGCTGAAGCATTAAGAGTTCCTTTCACTAGAACTAAAGGGCCAACACCTGAGGAACAAGCCTACACCATAATCCCCCCTCCATCAAACTTTACGCTTGGAACAATGCAGTCAGGAAGTACCGTTGTCCTGGAAACCACCAAACCCAGACTGGTCCATGGGATGTCCAGACAGAGAAGTGTGATTGGTCCCTCCAGAGAACAGAAGAGTCTCCACGGCTCTAGAGTCCAGTGGCGACTTGCTTTACACCACTGCATCAACGCTTTGTATTGCACTTGGTGATGTAAGGCTTGGATGCAGCTGCTCAGCCATGGAAACCCATTAATGAAGCTCTCTACCACTGTTCTGGAGCTGATCTGAAGGACACATGAAGTTTGAAGGTCTGTAGCTACTGACTCTCCACTGATCCCGCTCTGTCATTTTACATAGCCTCCCACTTCCTGGCTGAGTCGCTGTTGTTGTAGCTGCCTGACTTCCATGTTAATTCTCTTCATTATTACAGTGAATTTTAAATTACTTTAAGTTTTGGACAAGACAAATGTTGCAAAGGTGTCACTAAAACCTCACATTTGTTATTATTTTTTGAGATTTTACTAATTAATCAATCAGCCAATGTCCTGTACCGACAGGTCAGAAGAAGATCTGCAGGCTCCAAATTGACGTTTCATGACGATTTATGTTTTTAATACATAAATTCCAGATCGCAGCCTCTCAAACGCAGGAATTTGCTGATTTCATTGTTAATCCTCTTCATTATTTCAGTGCATTTCACATAATTTTAAGTTTTTCAGGAGGCATTTCTTACTGTCGTTTGAGATTTCACGAATTAATCAATCAAGAAAGCCGTTAAAATCAGTCTCCATGACAACATTAATCAACAATTACAGCCCTAAATAAGAAAACAACACGTCTACATTGACATTCCTGATTATAATGACGCACTTTAACTTGACTACATCATAATTGCTGTGCTTTTAAGTGCATTAATTCTCCCAGTGTGGAATGAAGGAACAGGTGTTGAACTGCCGAGGTTGATGAGATCAGTGGCTGAGATGCTCGTTGTGTTTAATTACCTCTTCCTGGTTACCGGCGGCTCCACATGTACCAGCTCTGACAAACTGGAGCTTTTCTCTGGTCTGTAGCTCCTCCTCCTCCTCCTCCTCCTCCTCCTCCTCCTCCATCTCTGAGCCAGAGGCCAACGCTGTGCTGACAGCTGGGACTCTGACATGAAGCCAAGACGATCGCTGCTGTAGAAATATTTACTGTAAAAGAGCCGAGCAACACGACAGCGTCAGCACACATCCTGGTGCTGCTGGGAATAAAATGGATGCAGAGATGATGTAACCTGGTAGCAAAATGTTCAGCAGAGTCCGGCTTTTCATTGATTTGATTTATTTTACGTTGAAACATCTTTACAGAGTTAATGTTAGGGTGGAAAACGCCTCGATTGTAACAGCAGTTTGTGAATCACAGCTCAACAAGCAGCATCCAGATCCTCTAAAGACAGCAGCATATTTGAACGTCAGATATTTCCCACTGTTTATTTACATGTCGATTATTTTCCCGACTGACTGGTTCGTCGTTTGGTCTGTAAAGTGTCAGAGATTTGTACAAAAAATGATGTCGAGAAGATTCCAGGACTGCCACAGTGAATGCACAGTCCTGACAGTGAAGCACGGAGCTGGGTGGATGTGACGATGTGGAGAGGAGCTACGATTTCAGTCCACAAGAACTTCCACTGACTGAACACAGCTCTGATGCTTTACAGGTGACTCGGTGGTTGGCAGCGTCGCCTCACAGCTAGAAGATCCCCGGTTCGCGTCCCGGTTAGGACGCCTGGGATCTTTCTGTGTGGAGTTTGCATGTTCTCTCCAGGTACTCCAGCTTCCTCCCACAGTCCAAAAACATGCTGAGTTTACCTGATGATTCTAAATTGTCCATAGGTGTGAATGAGAGTGTGCTTGGTTGTTTGTCTCTATATGTAGCCCTGTGATAGGCTGACGTCCTGTACAGGGATGGCTGGGATGGACTCCAGTCCCCCCGCGACCCTACAGAGGATTAAGCGGTGTATAGATGATGGATGGATAGAACGTCTATTACTTTGCTTTTTATTGTTGTTCTGTTTTTATTAATTTCGACTTCCATGCTGCCCTTCACTGACCTATCTGTATCTTTAGGACAGATATTTTATCTCATCTGGCGTTCCCTCATAATCATCGTTTGCTAATGCTAACTGCTAATTCAACCAGAACTGCCACGTTCAACTGACCCAGGCCTGTTTAGGAGAAGATCCTGATGCTACTTTTTAGCTAGTGCAAATGCAAGATGCTAATGCTAACCACTAACTGCTTGACATATACTACCCACAGCTTCCTCACCCACAAGGAGACTATACCGCCTGATTCGCCTATAATGCTAATGCTAACTGCAAATGCCAATTGCTAAGATACTACCATACTACTACAGCTTTAGATACTGTTAAATGCTACATTGCTACATTTATTCTGAAGGCATGGCAAATTCTATTCTGGTAAATGTACTTTAGAAAGCAAGGAAATAATAATTTAACTAAATGATGTATGCCATGGCATTAGGTATCGATAATATTCTTAGCTGCCTAAGTCAAGTTGTTCATCTAAACAGTGCTTTGTGAGAAAAACACTGTTGTATTTTCACAGCAGCCTGTACTCTTGTTTTTGGATCAGATTTGACAGTTTTAGACCATATTTTGGGACAAACTGTTCATTTTTACAGTCATTTATTCTATTTTACTACAGTGTACGGATCAGTTAAAACCCATCTGTCTTCACATGCTCTTGTAAAACACAAGATGTCAGCAGAACAACTGCAAAAGACTCAAATTTGGGGAAAAAAAAGAAAAACGCAGATGGAGTTTGGAGCTCGGTTGTCATGGAGACGGTTCAGTTGTCATCACATGATGCGACTTTCCCCGTCTCCAAAAAATAAAATGAAAAAAAAAAAAATGCAGAGGAGAAAGAGGACGTCACACACACACACACAGACATTTGTAAAAACAATGAGTGTGTGAGGAGTGTGTGTGTCTATTGTTCTGTTCAATTTGTGTGTGTTAATTTGTCTGCATCTGCTGCATGTGTGTGTGTTACAGTATAGTGTGTGTGTGTGTGTGTGTGAGTGTGTTTACACTTGGATGAGCCTTCTGTTCGGCGTGCAGTCGTTCTCAGTGAGCTGGGTTTTTAGGTCGCAGTGTTCTTTCTGCCACAGCCGCACACACACACACACACACACACACACACACACACACACACACACACACACTCGTAGCCACGTCAGGGGAAGATGTTGGGCGCTATTAGGCGCCGGGCTGCCGAGTTTGGCTGGGTGGGGGTGGTGGTGTGTATATGTGTGTGTTTAGGGGGTCCCAGAGGTCTTGTCATGCATCCTGGCACAGAGCCAAACTGAGAGGCTGAGTGTGTGTGTGTGTGTGTGTGTGTGTGTGTGATGCTGCAGGGTTTAAAGCCTCCACTGCTGTGTAACATGTCGACTCTTTTTAGTAATGTCATCCGGTACACACAAACACACACACACACACACACAAACACACACACACACACACAGAGTTAAAATGCTCGATGTTAGCATGACCCTCACACACACTCTCTCACACACACACACACTTGCATGAGATAACAGACAGACACACACAACAATAAGCGCAGAAGACTCTGACTGGATGCGAGCGGACAGCAGCAGCGTTGGCTCACATGCATTAACCGGACCTATATTAGATACATTACGGTCATCAGGTTCATCCTCATTGTGTATTTTAACCTACATCACGTTCTGTTCCGCCACATGGCGCGTTGAGGAGGGGAAAAAAAAGGAAAAAAGTGACGTAACTGGCTGTGTGGCGGCCATGTTGGAGTCTCTAACATGTTTATATCCATGTGATGAGGAGCTGAGCTGCATTTGTTGATGCTGATCTGAATATTTCACTGATCCTGCTGCTTTATTCATCATATTAAAGCACTGCATTGTGATATTATCAATACTGTTGCTGATGTAGGAGAGAAAATGAGATCAAAGTTGGTTTATTGGGCGCAATCCCTCCGTATTGAAGGTTATAATGGTAAGAATTGGAGGTGTTGATTCAACTTTGAGAAGGTAGCTTGTATGGTTGTGGTGTTTTGATGGACTCGGTTGGTCAATTTGCTCCATTTCGATCAAATTCTCATTGGTCAGACGATCTCCAGAGTTACTTCCTTCATTGGGAAAGCGCAACATCAACAGCCTTCCAGGATTAATCCGTCATTTTCGGCGGCATGAGAGACAAACTGCCCGTGAACACCCCCGCGTTTTTTTACAACTGTGCTCCAAACTAGCTCATGCCACGTCGAGCAGAAATGAAATAACGGCAGGACAACCACAACAAACCGTGAAGATGAGTCACAAGATGAACGCAAATGAATCCAACATGAGCACGAAGACATAAAAATGGCCACACGCAAAAAATAAACTGGCAAACAGGGGCACAAATGTAACGCCAAATAATACGAAATGACTGTAAAGGCATGCAACATTCCTCAAAACGAATATCAAGAGTCATAAAACGGGGAAGAAAAAGATGCAAACAACTGACCAGAAAGAGACAGACCATAGAAAGAGGTACAAATAGACACAAAAACCACCTCTTAAAAACTCAAAAGGACCACTTTGGCTGCAAAGTGACACAAACCAAGAAAAAAAAGAGATTCAAAATGACAACAAAGACTTAAAACTGCCAAAAAAAAGACATGGAAAGAGACAAAATGAATCAAACTGAAGCAAAACGACTGCAAAGGCGTCCAAAAACGACCAGAAGGAGAAGCAAATCAACGTAAATCAATGTAAAACCGAGATAAAACCACAGCAAAGAGACATAAAATTACTCAAAACGAACACAGAGAGCCGTTAAATCCCAACACAGAGAGATGAGCAATTAGTGAGACAAACAAAATAACCAGGAAGGGAAACTAATCGACCACCGAGACCATGATCAGGTGCAGAACATGCAATATAAATAAACTTAATTTACTTTAACTGTGCACTAAATGTTATTTGTCATCTGGACATAAATGGGGAAGTGGACGCACCTGAAACGTCGCCTCTAAACGCCTCTTTGTTCGGAAAAACCGCTTAAATACAAACGTCAGGTTCAGCAGCTACAAAAAGAAGCAAGTGAAAGAACAACCATTATTATTCTGCCATTATTCCTTCTGTCAAAGTGAAAATGTCACACGCTGATTACAGCAAATTCATGAGGTCGGATGAGTGACTCTGATTTGGCTCAGCTGATTTGTATGTATGTAATCGTGTGTGTGTGTGTGTGTGTTTGGTTGTGTTGCCAACCCTGGTAACCAAATTGACCTTAATCAAAGGACACAGGAGCAGTGGGCCGCTATAATACACACAAACCTGCAGGGCGAGAGGCAGCCGACGCACACAGTCAAAACACACAATCAGACGCACACACGTGTACACAAACACACACACACACACACAAAGCCGAGTGGTCGCCGGCGGCAGTGTTTGAGAGAAAAAGCAAAAGAACATTTGTCCGGTCAGTTGGTGTCTGATTCCTCCGAGTCCAAACAGGACGCAGGACGCCTGGTGTGTGTTTGAGTGTGTGTTGCTTTTCTTTTCAATACAAATATCATATGAACATTTAATTCACAGGTTCTGTTCTTCTGACCTAATCTCATTAAAACGTTCCTCATAGTTCAATAATTAGTATTAATTAGTAATTTAGCAGGAACATTTTCATAATTCGCACTTTTTCCCTGTGCCTCCGTCTGATCACCAGGACTCTGTTGTCTTGTCGAGGTCATTTGTTTCTCTCATTTTCTGCGCAGACAAAAAGTCATTATCTGTCTGGAGTTTCAGAATTTCAGTTGCTTGAATTTTCAACAGTAGTGATGTCCCGATCACGTTTTTTGTCCCAATCCAATCCAAGTCCCTTAATATTCAGTATCCAACACCATTTTCCTAAACAAAAAAACACTCACTTCAGTTTTGTAGACTAGTTGTAGTACCTGGTTGTACCACCAGGTGGAGTCTCTTGCTATTAAATCATTACAGTGTCCTAAAGAGGCAGGCAGTTGTGTATTGGCAAGTAGAGACCGTTTTGGGGGTACCGCCTTGATCCTGTCAGATCTCAGAAGCTAAGCAGGGTTGGGCCTGGTCAGTACCTGGATGGGAGACCGTGAGGGAACACCAGGAAGCCTGGGTGGATGCAGCGTGAGAGTGAGTGGTTGGTGGTGGTCGGAGGGGCTGATGGAGCAGCCTGGCCTCCGTCAGTCTACCACAGGGCAGCTGTGGCTACATACGTAGCTTAGCACCATGGAGTGAATGAATAATGCAATGTAAAGCATGTGTGAGTGCCTTGAAAAGCGCTATATAAAACCAATGCATTATTATTATTATTAGCTAGTAAAGGGGCACTTAATGACCTCTTGCCAGCCCAAATGTTAACTCAGTCTAGGATCAACTAGGGTAGCACCAATATTTAATATTTGCCGACATCTGATAATATTTGCCCCATTAAAACACAGTAAAAGTTTTGTAAATTAATTGTAGTACCTGGTTGTGATGCCCTCTTCCTGTTTTATTAATGTGGTGCCCTAAAGAAACAAGCAGCTCTGTGTCGGCAAGCAGAGAGCATTGTGGGGGTTTAGCTAGGAAAGGGGCACCATGACAAGGTCTGCTGTGACACTTAATGACCTCTTGCCAGCCCATATGTGTTAACTCAGTCCAGGATCAACTAGGACAGCATCAATATTTAATATCTGCCGACATCTGATAATATTTGCCCCATTAAAACACACTAAAAGTATTGTAAATTAGCTGTAGTACCTGGTTGTGACGCCCTCTTACTGTTTTATCAATGTGGTGGCCTAAAGAAACAAACAGCTCTGTAGCAAGCACAGAGCATTGTGGGGGTTTGACAAGTAAAGGGGCACCATGACAAAGTCTGCTGTGATGCTTAATGTCCTCTGGCCTGAGCTCGAATGTTCAGAAGAAGCTGGGATTGACTTGACAGCATTCCTATAACCCAGTGGCATATGTACATTGTGGCGGTCTACCTAGCAAAGGGGCACCATGACAGAGTCTGCTGCGTTTCTTAATGATGTCTGTCTGGCCGAGTCCCAGAAATTAATTCTCAGTATTTGCCTCTTGTTGAGTTCAGCCTCTGCTGCTCATTGCTCTCTGATCCAGCCGGTGTTGCCGTCGGTTCAGGCTTTGGAAGCTGGTTTTTAAGACTTTAATCCCTGCCTCGCTTTGATTCGTCAGCTAATGGTTTCACATGGCTCCTTTCGTTGGATCCAGTCACCCCAGACTCCTTTCTTGTGGTCAAACAATTCATCATTGTTTTAAAACTTGGCCTTAGATTTGAAATCCTTCACAAGTTCCCTTGATTAGCGGCCTCCTTCCTCCTCACCACTTCTAATGGTGGCTCCATGAAACCCACAGACACTGAAAATGCAAACGCAACCAGTGTAATATTCATGTTTTCATCTTTAATCAACATATGCAACATTTTTCCGACTGGGACTGATACCTGACACCTCCTACTATGGTTATTTAACTAATTACATGTTTATGTGATGGATTGGAATGTCTAGTATCAGCGGTATGGATAATGTGTAGTATCAGTTGTAGGAGAAGATTGGGGAGTATTTTCCAAGTTCTGATAATTGAAGGTATCCAGTTTATTTCAGAGTTCAAGGATATTAATGTTTATTGTTTGTTGCAGCGGTCTTAGTTCAGTAATTGTCATTTTGTTATGTTTCATGTCCAAGATACTATTATAGCAGCAGTTACTGGAGGGCTCCAGCAGGGGGAGTTCACATTTGTTGAGCTACCTTACGGTACACTTCGTCATTGAGTTGTTGTTTACAAAAGTGCTGGTTGGATGTATGGAAGTTCCCAGGAGATAGTTTGTGATGCTGTATGACTGTATTGTGAAGATATGAAGTTAAATAACTGACGACGATCGAGTTAGCCACATGAGCTAACCTGTTGTGATGCTAGCTAGCTGCATTGTCGTCTTTAAGATAGTCTGTAGTTATGTTTGTTGCTGCTGTGTTTAATGTTAGTTATTGTGCATTTAATGTATTGAACTGATGGATGAGCTTAGTGCGTTTGCTGTAAGGCTGATATGGTTTAAACTGCAGTAGATGACGTTTTTTTTAAGTAGCCATTTTACTGTGCTGTTATATGTTTATGCTGCTGTTATGTGTTAATTATATGTCAGTCATTATATACATGCCCAAGGAAAGTTCGTGTCTGTGCATTCTTTACTCATCACTCCCCTTTTCAGGGCTTTTACATTTACACCTTCTACAAATTCAGTGTTTTCACTCTACTCTGCACGTCAGCTGTAGAAGTTGTTCCACCATATTACATATATCGTCCAACAACTTGCTCCTCTGTTTACTGTTTCCGAGCCATGACGCATTTATTTTATTGATCCTGTTATGTTTTATTTTTACCCCAGTCTCTCTTGTAGTCTGCTTTCTGCTCTGTTGAAACACTGCCTGCAGTTCAACCTGAAAACTCAAAATGTCTGTCACATCACGAGTCAGTTATGGCCTCTCGGTTGCACGGAGTGTTGAAGTGCTGATTTTTTCCTGGCTCTGATAAATGGAGGAATTAGTTCTTCTACTCTCATGAGATAAAGTGCTCTCCAGGTAAAGTGCTCCAAGTCTGGCATGTTTTTACGACTGTTTTGGCGATCATTTTGACTGAGTGAGAACAAATGACCTGAACTGTGGTGTAATGGTATGTAAACGCTCCAGTGCACTGTGTTCCCAGTCACAGCAAAGCAATTACACAGTGTTTTTTTGGCAACAACAACACAATTGCGACTCCCCACTCCTCTATATTTGCTAAATTTGGCTCTCCACAACTTCCTCTTGAAGGGCCACTGTTGCTCATTGCTGATGGAGCTTGACGTGTTTACATAACAGGGCTTTTGGGGAGCGTTACAAGTGCTGCAGGAGCACTGGGAGCAGAGCATCACTGCACAAGGAGACGACTTTGACGGGGATGGTGGCCAAATTTAAATCAGTTTTTGATTTTTATGGTTGTTTCGTGCAGCAGCTTGCTGACGTTGCCTCTCACTCACTCTCTCTCTGTCAGCCCTGTCTCCCTCCTCCTCCTTTTTCGCTAAGCATGTCTCTTCCCATCCCTGCTTAGGGGCTGGGGTTTTGTTGTTTTAGTTTGTTTTGTTAGTTTGGGATGGAGATCACTGGTAGTCCTATTATTCGTCTTTTGTTTATCTTAGTTTGGTGTTGGGTAGTTTAGGGGGACGTTGGGAGCGACGACCCACTGTGTGGTTGGCCCAGCGTTTCCCTTTCTTTTGCTTTTGGCCAGGGTCTCCAGTCTCTTTTGTTTTTTTGCTTTTGGTTTGGTTGGGATTTGGTTCAACTGTCACCATTTGTTCTGGCGTCCTCTTTTATATGTTGCAGCCTCCCGCCCCTGTTGAGCCTTGTTTAATATGTTTGTGGGGAGGCCGTAACAATGGGCGCAGTCTCAGAACTGTTTGATCACACCTTAGATACCACATAAACACACGGAGGCACTGCATCACATCAGGCAATGACTACTGCAGGATGCTGCCTGTACCCCAACCCTTCTACTGAAGCCAACACCCCATAGAAAAGGCTTTGAAAAGTACAAAACAAGGCACCAAAAATTCCATCTACACAGCACCTGAAGGCATCTTGGGGGGAAATCCAGCAGATGCTTGGGCTAAATGTCTTCACAGTGTACAGTCTTGTCCAATGACTCAAGACAATAGTTGATTACGCATAAGGTTATAATAGGCTTCATCATTCTCGCATTAAATTAGATTAATACGACACATCCCCTCATTGCATCGATTGTAAACAATCTGATGAACCATTGGTTTTGGTTTTGCTCAAGTCATACAAGTTTTGGTCGTTTTAAGGCTTTTCTTTGCTACTTCGACATTTATAGACGCCACTTTCCTTCTAACCCAGAAACAAACTGGGTGGAAAACAAGCAACTCTGAGGCGGTGCAACGCATCATTGTTTGGTTGTAGACGGAGTAATTAAGCAATCATTGAGCTGCATCCTTCAGCACACTCACATTTTAATCCTAATTTTGTTAATGAAGCCTTTTTTCTGCTTTTTACTCAGATTTTTATGGACACGACCTTCCTTCTAACCAAGAAAAGTCCATTTTAGTCAGAGGAGAACCATGTCGATCCAATGTGGAATGGACAATGCCGAGAAGATTCTGTTTTCAAGTTTGACTCACCGAACTTTACCAGTAATTAATATACAGAAAAGATCTGATATGAGATGAAAGCAACAAGGTTCAAACAGATATGGCAGCCATTTCTTGACGATCTTGACTATTTCTTGCGTTTCAAAATTTGCAGTGCAAGAAAAACACAACATTATTATGTATGTCTTCCATTCCCTGCAGAAATCCTACATACAGACTTAATTTGAACATGTTACCTGCACATGCACCAATCAGCCCCAACATTAAAACCACTGACAGGTGAAGTGAATAACATTGATCATATTGGTACTATGTGATGTTCTGCTGGAAAACCTTGATCAGACTTAGACACCCAAATAAACATTGTCCCACAACAAACACACTCCTGGAAACCCCAAATGTCACTGGATGAAAATGCACCCCACCACATGGAAACAACATCAACCAATCAGGAACATGTGGAGGAACATGACAATGGTCCAACATGTTGATTTGACCTCCAAACTTCCTACAGCCCATTCTGATCAAGCATCAACAGGATGCAGTGGAACAAGTTTGATTGACAGAGGCTCCACTGCACAAGCCAGAGAACCCAAAGGATCCAGTGCCAAGGTCCTGGTTCCAGACCCCATAGGACACACTAAGAGGTCCTCTGGTCCAATGGTTCAGAGCATTTTAGACCGCATAAGGGGACCAACACAGTATTAGGCAGGTGGTCATAATGTTATGCTAATGTTTTATGGTGTGAATGCACAAACATATCGATGCACACCATACAGTCCCTGTGTAGGACCTCAGTATGAACGTCTTTGAGTGCCGAGGAAGGCGCTATATAAAACCAATGCATTACCATTAATATTATTATTATTAAACAGTTAGTACTGTACATTATAAAGCAACACATTACACAGTATTCCTATTAGTTTCTCTTCATTCTCTGCTCAGGGATCCAACCACACACATACACAAACCCTTTTCCAAGCCCATCCAGTGTGTTTGCCACGGACACACACACTGGATGTACAGCACATAGGTCTGCATGTTATTCCAAGTCATCAGCTCACATATATGTGCACCTTTAGACCCCGACAGGCAGAAAGGGCGAGACTAATGAACCGAGACGAGGAGAAGAAGTGAGTAAAGCAGCCTAATTAATGGAGGGATCAGCAAACTGTGTCTTCCTACGTCACCATCTCCCCGTGTGACCTCCCCCTGACCCAGACCTCACCACGGCCGCTAAACCCTGCAGCTAAATCCCGAGGTAAGAAGTCATGGAGCTAACGCACCGCCGAGTCGCAGCATCGCCGTCCGTCCTCCGGCTCCAGCTGCACCGTCATGAATAAGTCAGATACTGTACCTCCGTCCAGTCGCGGCTTCCAGCAGCGCAAACGTTCACGTTGCGATGCATAATTTACCGCGTTCATAATCTATATTTCAGAGAAGGACCCGGCGTTTCTCACAAACCGTTTAGCCGGAGCTGGAAGTCACTGTTTTAAGTACAACAAACACAGCAGCATGTTTGGAAACAGAGAGATTCAGCAGTTAAGAGCTTTACACTGTAAAAAAGGGGAAATTTGGCAACAAGGGGGGCCAGAAAAAATACACTGAAAACTATTAAATACTGTAAAATTCAAAAACTGGAAGAACAGCTTCAGATATTACTAACATAATGAGATTTTAGCTGATTTAAATCCAGAAAACACTGCAAATTCATAGTTACACATTGTAAGAGATAAATTACTATTTGTAAAATGTTGTTATTTACAGTTTCGTCCTATTTTAAAGTCAACATGTTAGTTAATGTGATCTTCTGGGTTTTTACTACATATTATCTGTAATTTAACAAAACAGGAATTCTCAATATGCACAATTTTTCTTTCAAATAACAAAAAAATATCTGAAAAATATTATTTTTCTGAATTAAATTCACTAAAAAATAGTGCAACATTACGGTCAAACAATGTAAACAAACAAATAAAAAACACAGATATTTGATGAAGCCTTTATTTACAGTTTTGTCCTGGTTTTTGTTCAGTGTGAAAATGTAAATTAATACTTTTTTTTCTGTGATTTTACAAGCTACTATCTGTAATTTAACAAAACTTATAAACCTGCATATAGTTTTGCTTTCAAACGACAGTTATCAGTAAAAACCTATTCTTACTATTTAAATGCAGCAAAGAATTGTCTAATTTTACAGTCACATATTATAAAACAACAAATTATTGTTTGTAAAATGTTGTTATTTACAGTTTTGTCCTATTTTAAAGTCAACATGTTAGTTAATGTGTTCTTTTGGGTTTTTACTAGATATTATCTGCAATTTAACAAAACAGGAGTTCTCAATATTCATCATTTTTCTTTTTAAATAATAAAAAATATCTGAAAAATCTATATTTTTTCTGAATAAAAGCACTAAAAACAGTGTAATATTATAGTAAAACAGTGTAAAAGAAGAAATTATTGTTTGTAAAAATACAGATGTTTGATGAAGACTTCATTTACAGTTTTGTCCTGTTTTTCTTCAATGTGAAAATGTAAATCAAGACTTTTTTTTCTGTGATTTTACAAGATACTCTCTGTAATTTAACAAAACAGGTAAAAATCTGTAAATTAACAGCTTAAAAAATATATTCACTACTGTTCAATCCTTAATATTTATATAATTTTTCTTTGAAATAACGACAATTTAAAGTAAATCCATTTTTATGATTTAAATGCAGCAAATAATGTGTAATTTTACAATCACATAGTATAAAACAACAAATTACTATTTGTAAAAAGATATTTTTTACAGTGTTGACCTGTTTTTTCTTTTAATTTTCTGTGATTTTACTAGTTAATATTTGTAATTTAACAAAACAGCTTAAATCTGTAAAGCAAGAGTCAATTATTACAAACAAATTACAGTTTAAATGTGTATTTTTTACAGTGCAGGTCGGCGGGCTATTCAGTATCACCGTGTTTTATCCCCTGATGATCTTCTGCGCTGCTGGATTTAGATTTTCTCTCATGTTTGAACCGTGGAGCTCCACATGACTGAGTTCTGTTAGTTCACCTGGTGACTAGAAACACAAACATGCAACTAATTTACCGTCGGCTAAACTCTGCTTCTAGTTCTGTGTCTGAATCTGTTCCGTCTTCGTGGTTTTGTGTCTGAATCTGTTCCGTCTTCGTGGTTTTGTGTCTGAATCTGTTCCGTCTTCGTGGTTTTGTCTTTGCGGTTCTGTTTTGTTTTTGTCGTTCTATGGTTGCACCTGTTCTGTGATTGCAGTCGGCCTGTTTTTATGGTTGTGCAGCTCTGTTCTGCTCGCATTTATGGTTCTGTGTTTTTATAGTTCAGTTCTGTTCTATGTGATTTAGATTCTGTTTTTACATAGGTTCTTCTTGTATTAATGGTTCTGTGTTCGTTCTGTTTTAATATCTCCGTTCAATGTGTTTATGGTTTTGTATTTGCTCTCTTTCCATG
Source organism: Dascyllus trimaculatus (assembly GCA_024666655.1). Lineage (NCBI taxonomy): Eukaryota > Metazoa > Chordata > Actinopteri > Pomacentridae > Dascyllus > Dascyllus trimaculatus. Next base: position 6,568,174 of record CM045464.1, on the reverse strand, counting down.
TCTCTTTTCGATGCGTTCATGGCTCTGAAATCGCTGCGTTTTTATGTCATTGTTATGCCTTTTTCTGGTTCTGTAAACGTTGTGTTTACATCTTTCTGTTCTATATGTCCTGGTTTTGTATTTCTTCTGGTTTCGTATCTGTTCTATGTATTTCTTCTGTTTTCATCTCTGTTCTATGTATTTCTTCTGTTTTCGTATCTGTTCTATGTATTTCTTCTGTTTTCGTATCTGTTCTATGTATTTCTTCTGTTTTCATATCTGTTCTATGTATTTCTTCTGTTTTCGTATCTGTTCTATGTATTTCTTCTGTTTTCATATCTGTTATATGTATTTCTTCTGTTTTCGTATCTGTTCTATGTATTTCTTCTGTTTTCATATCTGTTCTATGTATTTCTTCTGTTTTCGTATCTGTTCTATGTATTTCTTCTGTTTTCGTATCTGTTCTATGTATTTCTTCTGTTTTCGTATCTGTTCTATATATTTCTTTTGTTTTCGTATCTGTTCTATGTTAATCTTCTGTTTTTATATCTCTGTTCTATGTTAATCTTCTGTTTTCATATCTCTGTTCTATATTTCTCTGGTTCTGCGTTCCGTCTCTTCTGCCTTTAGTCGTTTCCAGCAGAGCGACTCTCCCTCCTCCCACCCACTCTCTCTCTCTCTCTCTCTCTCTGCCTGGCTGAACTCTGCCTGAACCTTCTCTTGAACCCTGGGTGAACTTTGCTAAACTGACCCATTAATCTACTTTGGGTATAAACTGGGCTCTACGGTGGCCCAGGAGGGACACCTCCAACGCGGTCCGCCGCCGCAGAACCGCCATCTAATCACTGAACACGCGCAGGACGGGCAGCGAAGCGCAAAAGGAACACAGATTGCATAATAAGACGAGGAAGAAGAGAGCTGCAGTCATTACTGAAGAGTCGCAGGAGAGTTTGTTTAAAATCACAGAGCCTTGTGTTTTTCTTGCTTTTAGCAGAAACTAGCGACACAAAATGAGATTTTTCCGGCACATTCACGTCTGCAGAAAGTAGGTAACTTGCTGCAGCTGGACGGGAACCCCTGAGTCACTGTTATTGATCAGCAACAGCAGGATTACAGTGAATTTGTGCCAGATGAAAAGTCAGACTGATCCTACATGCAGGCTTTAGCAGCCGTGAAGCTCAGCTGCAGGTCTGACAGCAGCTTACAGTGCAGCGCTGCAGGGAACACGTCTGCTGGTTTTCACTGCCAGTGGCTCAGAGTTTGCTGCAGATCTGCACGTACGAAAACGGGCGCGCATTTATTTTGCATCGTGCTCCGAATAAAGCTCAGATCAGCCTCCTTCTCTGTGCAAACACCAAAGAAGTGCAGTGAAGGCATCATGGGAGCTGTAGTTGCTAACAGGCAGGATTTTGCTTGTTGCACAGGTTGGCAGATATGATTGGTGGATGCAGGTTTTTGAATGTGACATAACTCAGAAATTCAAAAATTAGTGAAAAAACTCATTTACTTTAACCAGATTCTTCACAATACACATGATTCTGTACCGGCACTACAGGAAAGCTATTAAGGACTTCTCGGTTGAACTGCAGGCTGTGCTTCCACACAGCAGCGCATGAAAACAAATTAAAAATGTACGTAGTAAAATATTTATAGTATGTAGAGTCACCATTTTTTTTTCCAAGAGGAGAGACTAAGAGGAAAATCGAACATACTGGGTCAATGAAATAAATGCAGCGCGGCACAAAAACAGCAGCAAGTTGTTGAAGGACACATTCAGCATGGTGAAACAGATTTATAGAGTCAACGTTAGGGTGAACAACGCCAGCAGTTTGTGTATCCCAGCTCAACAAGCAGCATGCAGATCATCTAAAAACAGCAGCACATTTGAATATTGAATATTTTCCACTGTTAATTTATATGTCGATTATTTTCCCGACTGACTGGTTCGTTGTTTTGATCTGTGAAATGTCAGAAAAGTGTGAAAAATGATGATCAGTGTCGTCAAACGTCTTGTTTTTCCAGAACCCAAAGATACTGAAACCGAGGAACTGATTATCTAAATAGCTGCTGATGAATTTAACAGGTGTTCTTATCATTTCAGTATAAAACAACCAGGTTAAAATGATCTTCATGGCAGGTGGAGAAGATTCCAGGACTGCCACAGTGAATGCACAGTCCTGACAGTGAAGCACGGAGCTGTTCGGATGTGATGATGTGGAACTTCCGCTGACTGAACACAGCTCTGATGCTTTAGAGCTTTGCACAGTCAGGTTAGAATACAGACATGAGGCACCTGAATATTCCAGGAAAGAAAGCAAAAGCAAACTGTTACCCAGACATGTTCAGTTTAGTGTCACAGAGGAGGAAAGAAAACAAGAAGACACTAACATTTAAGAGAATTTAGACTTTTTTCCGAAATACAGTCGTCCCTCGCCAAATTGTGGTTCACTTTTCGCGGCTTTTTAAATTGTATACAGTTACTATAGCAACCAGAGCACTGTGTTCTGTATCCTGGGCTCGGATTGGCTCAGCGATCGTAGCATCAGACTCCTCCATCTCCCGTGTACAGCAGCATCCTTGTCCATTTCACATCAACGTCTGATCAACATCTGATTGCTGCCCAACGTGTTGCTCTGCGGTGTTGTGTTTTTTCTGAAATTTTTGTAGAAACATGATTTTATTTCAAGCCCTACGCTGTCGATTAAACGTCCCACACCTTCTAAGGCTTCTGGCACCGAACCCAAGCACTAGAGGAAGATCGATTACCATCGCAGAAAAGGTGGAAGTCCTGGACATGCCGAAGGAAGGGAGAAGCTACGTGGAACATAACCCCCGCGATAGACAACTGGTGATGAATTTAACAGGGTGGCTCGGTGGTTAGCAGCGTCGCCTCGATCCCTGGTTTGTGTCCCGGTTAGGACGCCTGGGATCTTTCTGTGTGGAGTTTGCATGTTCTCCCTGTGCAGTGTGGGTTCTCACCGGGTACTCCGGCTTCCTCCCACAGTCCAAAAAACATCCATCCATCCATCATCTGTACACCGCTTAATCCTCTGTAGGGTCGCAGGGAGCTGGAGGCTATCCTAACTGGCTTGGGCGAAGGCAGGTCACCAGTCTATCACAGGGCTACAGTGCTTTTTCGACTGTGGGAGGAAGCTGGAGAACCTGGTAAAAACCCACACATGCACAGGGAGAACATGCAAACTCCACACAGAAAGATCCCAAGCGTCCTAACCGGGACGTGAACCGGGGATCTTCTAGCTGTGAGGCGACGCTGCTAACAACCGAGCCACGGTGCAGCCCTCCAAAAAACATGCTGAGGTTAACTGATGATTCTAAATTGTCCGTAGGTGTGAATGTGAGTGTGCTTGGTTGTCTGTCTCTATGTGTAGCCCTGTGATAGACTGGCGACCTGTCCAGGGTGTCCCCTCTTTGCCCTGAGACGGCTGGGACCCCACGACCCTACAGAGGATTAAGCGGTGTACAGATGATGGATGGATGGATGAATTTAATAGGTACAGCTGGTCGGGTCCGAGTGAGTTCTTATCATTTCAGCATAAAGTAACTATGTTCAAATAAATTTACATGCTGCAAATAATAGATTTTTATGTTGAGAAGTAGATAACATGCTGATTTTTTGTTCTCCATGATCAATCAAGACAGTGCTGGGACCACCACAGTGAGGGCACAGTCCTGACAGTGAAGCACAGAAGTGGGACTGTGATAATATGGAGAGCTCTGGTGTTTTACAACTTTGCACAGTCATCCACAGACACTATAATCCATCTGAATATTCTAGAAAAGAAAGCAAACTATCACTTTAATGCACCACAGTTACTTAAAATATCCACACGCAAAGATAAAAACTCACCCGAACCCGGATCTCACCGCTGTTTTGTCGGTCAGTGTGTGAGCAAACACAGCCCAGCGTGGAGGAGACGGAGGGAGGAGGGAAGGAAAACATCCCGCAACGAATCAACCAAATGTTGTGATGTGTAACGGACGTTTTTTGTTGTCTCTCTGTGCCTCGTGGCAACATGGGAGCTCTGTCGCCGTGCCAACCAGGCCTTCCTCCTCCACAATCTCTCAATGACGAGTGTGTTTCCCTGCACTCTCCTGTAAGTGCTGAACAGCCTTGGAGGAGGATTAAATGTATGAATGTAATTGTAAATATATTCTGTGTAGCTGTGTGGTATTTGAGGACCAGTGTGTGTTCGGTGGGGGGGGTTGTCCTCCAACACCCGGTGGTATTAATAGCTATAAACTCCAGATGACCCCAAAGCTGCTGGCGACTCAGCCTGATTTAGTTTGGCGTCTCTCGGTGTAACGGCTCAGGCCGTAATAATATCGCCGTCGTGGAGGACCAGGACCGTCCTCCTCGCTGCACTGTACTCTCCAGAGGGACCCTTGGCGGTACAGTACGGACGCCTCGCCGCTAACGCACTTTGACAGGAAGTGAGTTCCCATCCACTGTCCCGGTTTCTCCGCCGACTCCCCCTCCTCCTCCGTAAACAGTTTATCTCAAACTTTAAGCCATTTCAAACCGGATCACGTCAGGCCTCATCACCAAATATGATCCCGATGACGCGCTCATATCTGTCAGGGTTGGTTTGAAGACGGGCGGCTGACAGGTGCCCGAAAAGGAAAGAAATCAGTATCAGCGATCCTGGAAATCCAGAGAGTGACGCCAGCCGAGGCGACGACCACGCCGCCTTCAAAACCGCCATGACAGAGGTCAGTCAAAGAGCCGCCGCCGAGGTCAGAGGCTCGGCAGTCGAGTTCGGAGAAGCAGCTCGAGCTTGATAAACAGAACTGGTGATCCTTCATGCTGACAGACAGACTGTCATATCTCATCATAGCTGCACACAAACTATCGATGAATTATGTGACAGAGTTTTGCTGGTTCACAAAATAATATGACTTCTATCACGAAAATCAAGAAAACATTTGAGGGTGGGCAGGAGGCAACTTTTAAACATGCAGCATCCGATCCAATAAAAACAATGATGGAAAGTGTTTGTGACTTATCTTTGAAAGCTGAAGCCACACAGTCAACATTATTTAGCAGAGCAATAGAGAGGACAGGTAACTAATACTAATGCTAATGCTAAATGAGCAAGAGTCTGAATGGAATTGTACTCACCTAGCATTAGCATTAGCATTAGCCAAATCTTAAAAGTCACATGTGGTACAAAATAAGTTTTTGTTTTGTTTTGTTTTGTGATTGTTTCAAACTGGGAGGTGTAAAGCTGTTAAGATATGAAGACTTCGACTTCTACCTTTCCTCACAGCTTGTTAGCCTCAAGGATTTCCAAGCCAGTAAGAATTTAGCTGAGCTGCTGCGTCTGAAACAAGGAACTAATAGTCATCAAGCTAAAGCCGTCACTGTTTGCACATGAACCTTCCAGAATGAGCAGCTGCCTCTCAGTCCACCACGTTTATTTACTTTCTAGAGCTGCTGCTGCTAAACACAACTACAATAGAGTCCTTGGAGTTAGCATGTTGTGCAGCTAATGTGGCTACTGTTAGCGTTAGCATCGCCACAGGCCAGAGCTCTTTGGAACCTAGCACTGAGGGACATTCAGAGATGGTGGAAACTTTAATTTAAATCAATAAACAAGGACGGGGTGGGTTACTGTGTTTTCATGTCTCCTGTTGGGCTTCAGTTCGACCTAAACTCAGCTGCTGTTTCCATCTGTTAGCTTCTCTCCTGCTCTCTGTGCTAACATATGCTGCATTTTAATAAAGCAGAATTTCTGTGTGCACTTTATTCAACATGCCTGTAACAACTGTATTTGATTTATTTAAGTCAATTTTTTTCACGTTTTGTTTTGTTTTTCACGTTTGTAGTTTTATTCTTGACTGGGAACTACAACTGTCATGGCTGTCACTGGGGTTAAAAAGCAAGGATGCACAATATCAAGAATTAGGTTTTAAAATTATGAAAAAGCAAGATTAAGGTGAGTAAAAGGCCGTGTAGTTAGGTTATAAAACAGAGTTCGCTCCCCTGCTGTCCGTCTGTGTCATCAGTATGTTCCAATAATGCATAATTTAACATTAATACATGCATTAAAGCTGTTAATACACCTGAAAACCCCGAGCTGAAAGTCAGGACAGCTTCATGTTAAAGAACGTCTTTCTGGAGTCCCAATAAACGAGCAGATAACAGGCGTCGGGCCGTGCACACGTCTCACTGAACATGAAGTCTGCCGGATGCTTCCATACCGACTGCCACAACATATCAGGGCCGCGAACACTTTAACAACCAGCTGCTCTCAGTGGGATGCGAACTTGTAATCCTGCCAGTGTTAATGCCAAGCTTTTCCACTTTAGCTCCACTTACACATGTCGCCCTCAATATATGCACCACATGCATGGGAGGTTGTGACATCATTATTTTATACAGTGACATCACTATTTTATACACACTAACCCTAACGCACATCTCAGAAATGGCTGGACTTCCCTGTGCTCAGTTCTTTTTTACTTTTACGGCGCAACGATAGAAAGCATTCAAACTGGAAACACCCCAGACCGGAAACAGGAAGGCAAAGGATGCAAAGAAACATCGTCATCACCCATCTACTGAGCGTCAATGATGTTGGTAAGATGACATGTCTTAGCAGAGTCCAAAGGATACTCAAAAACAGCAAACATCTGTCCCCTGGCTATGAGATTACCAAGGATGTCCCAATTGAGTATTTTCGCCTCAATCCAATCCAAGTGGTTTATAATTTAGTATCTGCTGATATGAGTCCCTATCCAATACCATTTCCCCAGGGGATACACCCTCCAAGTACATTAGTTATTTAAATCAATCCCATCTATATGCTTGACGAGAAAATGTTCTAAAGCTCTGGTTGGACGCTGTTTGTAATGTTGTGTGGAGAAGGTAGGATGTACCGAGACTCTACAAGCTCCAGAAGACGGCGAAAACCTGCATTCTCTACATGCATGTCAGAAAATGTACTGTAGATGAGCTGTAGTACCTGGTTGTTCCACCAGATGGAGACGCTTGATGTTTAATACTGTAGCGACCCGAGGAGGTGGTCATTCAGGCAGTTCATGTTGGCAAGCAGAGAGAATAGAGGCACTTTAGCTGGCAATGGGCACCATGACAAAGACTTCTGTGATGCTTAATGACCTTCAGCACAAGACAAATGCCCACTGTGTCATCAATTAAACATATACTGACTGATATGATAATTAGTTCAATCATCATCCACACCTCACCACTAAAATAGCTTTAACTTTTATTACTTTGTTTTTTTATATCTTGTGCTTTAAACTGAGCTTCAATCTTATATCACCATGTGCAAATATTATCTTAAAAAATCAAATCCCAAATTTATATTCAAGAACTACTTACAACCAATCAACAACGACTAACCCATTAACTCTGACATTTTGGAATTTTCACCTAAATATCCCCAATTTCAGTGGGAAACAATTCCACAACTGTGAGAACAACATAAACGTAAAAAGAACGCAACAGATGAAACTAGAAAAGCACTCAGAGAGCTCATACCTCCGCCAAGGAGCTTCAGTCCACCCCCAACACAATCTCCCAATTCACATATTTTCTATGGAACGTTACAGATACAAATGGAATTACATACAGTTCAAATGTCCTACCAACAATGCGGCCTTCACCCCATCTGACCTAATGAACAGGCGCGGCCTCTAGCACGGCAGCTCCTAACAGCCTCCCAGCTTCTTAGACAACTGGAGATAAGAATGCCGGCCCAACCGTGCGTATGTCGCTCAGGAAGGAAAGAGAACTCCGTCATTGTCGCTGTCTGTCGCGTGGAGACCCAAAATGTCACGTGGTCAGAGGGGGTTACCCCAAAAACAAGAGTGCCCTCTGGTGGCTTTTAGAGTAAACCACATTTAATTGTCCACCTGGTTACACTTGCATTAAAAAAAATCCTTGATCCAGACGGTGATCCGGATCAGTCCCAAAATTTCATCATTTCTTCTTTGTCCCATTTCACACATTTCCTGAAAATTTCATCCAAACCCGTCCATGAGTTTTCGAGTTATTTTGCAGACAAACAAACAAACCAACGCCTACCATCACATAATCTCCTTGGCTGAGGTAATAATTGAAACCCAACAGTGGAACCGATCAAGTCACTAAAGTACAGATACAGCTTTGGAAAGAGTTTTTAAAAAATGCAGCTAACCTCATAATTGCTCTGGGACTTGACAATAACCACCGTTACCTTTAATGACCAATAAATTCCTAGAAATGGGCAACAATTTGCATTTTTACTGCAGATTTTCTCAGAAGCTGATTAAAACTTGAGCCACATTTGGAGGGAAACATGGCTACAGAGATAGTGGGGAAGTAAATGCTCTTGTTGTTGCTCCCAGCACCGAAGTGTCACCTCAGAACAAGAAATCAGCTGCTGTGTTGGTAAAGTGAAAGCCTCGTTTCTGCTACTGAGCCTCACAGGCACTTTGGCCTCTCTCCTTGATGACTAAATTGGATTTCAGAGGTGAAACCAAAAACAGATCAGACCTTCAGCGTGTTTCGTGTCTTCCAAGAAAACAGCAGTTGGTCCAGAAGTTTTTAGCGCTGGCTGTGGGCTAAAAGGGAAGCTGGGAGGTTATATCAGGCTCCTGTCTGACTCCCTCCTGAATGGAGAGCGAACGAGGAGTCAGCCAAGTTCATGTTTAGCGAGACCAGACTCATGATAATCTAACTCCTGAAAGCTGCTCATAAATACTCGTGCTGTTTTGGCAACACGGCTGTAATCTGTGCAGCTGGTGGCCGGCGGAAAAACTGACACCAGCGACTGACCGGCCCAGACGAAGCCGGGTCAGGTCCTTCTGTCGGAGAGGAGCTAAAGGAACAATCCGACTTTTTAACCAGCAGGACGTCCAACGTTTCGAGTGCATGTTGCATCTCAAAGCCACAGATCTTTACGACAGGGAGCTCGTACGAAAAGGGGAAGAAACCAATGAAAATCTAGTTTCAACAACGGAAGCAAGCCAGTTATTTACTCAGCTGCTAATTTTATCTATAAAATGTCAGAAATCAGGGGAAAATCATAATTTTTTTCATGGTGATTTCTTCAAATGTCTTTTTTTTGCACAACTATCACTCAAAAATACTCGAAAGCAGGAAACACTACAATCTTCGAAGCAAATATTTGGTATCTTTGCAAAGGAGTTGCTAATGGCTAATGGCTGCAGAGTATTTATTGGTCGATTGGCTAATCAACGTCAAAGCATCGGGCCTCGTTCTCCAAAGATGAATTTAGAGATAAGATGTTTTGAAGTCCTGCGCTACTGAAGAAAATTCGATTCATTACGGACAGATAAAAGGAAATAATTTCTTCTGTCGGAGAGGAACGAAAGGAACAATCCGACTTTTTAACCAGCAGGACGTCCAACGTTACGAGTGCATGTTGCATCTCAAAGCCACAGATCTTTATTGCAGGGAGCTCGTACGAAAAGGGGAAGAAACCAATGAAAACCTCGTGTCAACAATGGTTGCAAGTCAGTTATTTACTCAGCTGCTAATTTAATCTATAAAATGTCAGAAAACAGTGAAAAAAAACACATTTCCCTTCATGGTGATGTCTCTTATTGCACAACTATCTGCCCAAAACCCCAATTAAGAACAAACCCCTAATTTTAGAGCCAATATTTGGGTTGTTTTTGCAAAAGAGTTGCTAATGGCTAATTACTGCAGATTTATCAATTGACTAATCTACTTTAAAGCATCGGGTATTGTTCGCTGGTCCTTCTAGGGCTGCAAACTCCTATCTTGGAGGATTATAAACCATGTTAAAGTGTCTCAGAACCTCATGAACTTTGGGTCTCTCCAAAGACAAGAAAAGAAAGTCAGCTGCCTTATGGACGGATAGAGAGAAATAACTTCTTCTGTTGGAGAGGAACTAAAGGAACAATCCGACTTTTTAACCAGCGGGACGTCCAACATCACAAGTCCATGTTGCATCTCATCTTTGCTGTGGGAAGCTATCATGCGAAATGTGGTAAAATCATCTCTATTTTTAAAAAATCTGTCAGTACAAATCTGGCGTGAATGACGGCTCCTACTCAGTTATTTGCTCAATCAATAATTTTGTACATAAGGTGTCAGAAAACAGTGAAAACCCATCATTTTCCTGCACAGTGATGTCTTCACATGAGTTTTTTTGCACGACAAATGATCCAAAACTCAAAAAATCTGCAAGCTCTCTTATTTTTGCAGCAAATACTTGGTATTTTTACGAAGGAGTTGCTGGCTAATGGTTGCAGATTAATTACTGGTCATGAATCTACGTCAAAACATCGGGTCTTGTTCGCAGGTTCTTCTACGGCTGCAAACTCCTCTCTGAGTATTATAAACCATGTTATCTATGGTGTCTTAGAACCTCATGAGCCTTCAAGTCCAACTACCTCTGACCTTAAACCCTTGTGTTGTTTTAACACGGGACTTTTATCTACATGTGTGTCAGTCCCATGATGGACTGACAGCCTGTCCTCGTTGAACCCAGCCTCCAGCCCTCACCTCCCCAACCTCCCTGCCTCGATAAGAAGGTACTGATGACGGATAGATGGATGTAATTTCTCCTTACGCTGCAAGCTCAGAGTACAGGCTGCTCACCTTAAGGTAAGTGGTTAATCCCGTAATCATTAATGTAAGAGCACACTAAGTAGTATAAGGAACATTTGAGACTACTGCCTTTGTCCGCTGAGGATCTCTTTAATGTTAAATGTTCTGGCTTTGTTTAGTTTTAGCAATAAATCTAGTTTATTGTTATCATTTTAATGGCATTGTTTTCATCAAGTTAAAAGACGCCTGGATAAACGTAAAATATGGTTGCTCTGAACCATTGGACCAGAGGACCTCTCAGGATGTCCTATGGGGTCTGGAACCAGGACGTTGGCACTGGATCCTTTGGGTACTCTGGCTTGTGCAGTGGGGCCTCTGTCAATCCAACTTGTTCCACTGCATCCTGTTGATGCTTGATCACAATGGGCTGTAGGAAGTTTGGAGGTCAGATCAACATGTTGGACCATTGTCATGTTCCTCAACATGTTCCTGATTGGTTGATGTTGTTGTCATGTGGTGGGGTGCATTTTCCTGAGGGGGTAGACCAGTGACATTTGGGATTTCCATTTGCATGAGGGAGTGTGTTTGTTGTGGGACAATGTTTATTTGGGTGTCTAAGTCTGATCAACACGGATGTTAAAATCCGAGTTTTTCCAGCATTTCAGTTTTACTTATATAAGGCATATTTACAACATATGTCATCACATAGCGCTAAACACTGTAAGGAAAACAGAAAACAGAAAACCCAACAATCCAAAGTTGCTTTTGGATTCCCTATGAACAAGTAATCAGCGACGGTGGGAAGGAACCAAAAACTTCCTAAGATAGGGAAGGGGGAAAAAAAACCTCCGACAGAACCAGGCTCAGGGAGGGCGGCCATCTGCCTCGACAGGCTGGATTGGGAGTAGGGATGAGGAGGGAGGGAGGGAGGACACCACATAGTACCAATAGGATGTTACTCACTTCACCTGTCAGTGGTCATGATGCTGTGGCTGATCGGCGTATATCCAGGATTTGAGGGCTGGTTTGTGATGCAGTAACTTTGTTTTGTCTTGTCATGACGTTGCTTTGCATGTAATGGTCGTCTTTAAACAATGTGATGCTATACAGTTATTAGTCTGACTGACCAGATGTAGACTACCGGTATCAGCCTGCAATTGGTCATTTATTTCACCTGGTTTTCTCCTCTCCTTCTGTTGTTAGAGCGCTACCATTTTTAAAATCGACTTCACTGCAGAAGACAACATCAACCTCTAGGCTAGCAACCTGCCATAACTGAAAATTTCAACTTCTGCAGAGGACTTGGCTCATGCAATAAGGCAGCCCTGCTAGTGTTATTGGCGAATTATTAATTTCAGTGTCAGTTCTCGTCTCTCAAGATGCAAATGCACCACAAAATCTATTCCACTGAAGTTGCATCCTTGGTTTAACTCTGCCAGAGACTACTGTGACTAAATTAAATAAATTCAAACAATAATGAGGTGCAGCCAGACCATTATATTCTAAAGTATGAGCTAGCTAAGCGAGTTAGCTGGCAGACTATCAGTGCCTCATTTCCATATAACTCCCTGTTCGTATACGAATCTGCGGTACTCTTCACTACTATGAGAGTCTCTGTGATCTCTCATTTCTTTCCGGGCCTCAAATACGTTGAGAAATTTTTATTTTTGCAGTAGATTATGTAGAAACTGGACTGTGTGTGCCAAGAAGTTGGAAAAATGAATTAGCTAACAGGCTATTTAGCTGCTTGACTATGCGGACAGTCAAATTATTTCATGCTTAATTACAAAAGACAGTCATTTAGCGAGTTTAATACGTGCTAGCTGTGGAACATACATACTTTCTTATTTTGGGATTTCAAAATAAAAACGAAAAATAAACCGTTTCCCGTTTTTTTCAGTGATAATACAAAATGAAAAACAGAAAACGGGCCGTAATTCATAAACCATTATCCTTTATCCAATTTGATTAGATGGGTTTGTAAATGGAAATTAAAATTAAAATACACCCGTGGAAAACTTCACAGTGGACTTTTCACCAGCGAGGGGTTTATTTGTCCCTTTGGAGGGACCTTGTGGTGCCGCTAACGCTAAATCGCTAGCGCTAAATCGCTAGCGTTCGGCTGCTTTTAGGGACGTTTTTGGGGAGGTTTGAGGTTTTCTGTTACTTTAGCTGGTGAAAAGTCCACTGTGAAATAGTGAACAATGTGTGCCGAGCAACGTTTGGACCCAACAGTGGGTCTTCATCAGGCCACGGCACACAGCAAGGTCTGCTAACAGTGAGCTAACACTGGAGCTTTAGATACCAGATCCTTCCTCATCAGAAGTCAGACGGGTCATGGAGCCAAAACCAACAGGAAATAGAGAAATAAGTTTTCCATGGGGGTATTTTAATTTTAATTTCCATTTACAAACACATCTAATTAAATCGGATAACAGATAATGGATAATGAATTAGGGCCCGTTTCCTGTTTTTTTCATTTTGTATTATCACTGGAAACAACAGGAAACGGTTTATTTTTTGTTTTTATTTTGAAATCTCAAAATAAGAAAACGAATGGCCGCGACATACACGGACCGAGAACACATGTTCTGTAGTGGTTCATACGTCCTCAAATTAAATATTTTATCAGAGTGGCTCCACATTTGACAGGATAATCGCTTCATTTATTTCGTCATGCTCATGTTCCAGCTGGTTAGCCTCTCAAATATCAGCAGTAAAGTTTCCATCAATCCACGACAAACTGCTTTTTCTTGTATCAAACACCAGCAGGCGCTTTTCTTATATTATTCGGATTACAGACATAGAGCAAAACTATGAGTAAAGCAGGTGTTGGTGCTCTGTTTGATTCACAAACACAGAGAGACGCTCAGATCGTGTTTGATCCCGACGAACGCAGCTGAAGCGTTGACAAACATGCCGCGTGTAAATACAGTGGAGTTAGCGTGGGTGTGTTCATGCATGTGAACGCATCCCAAACAGCCTTTTTGTTGGAGGTTCGCGTCCAGTTAAACAGAAACACCATCTGGCACTAAAACGCAGCCGAGATTTAATACGGCAGATTGGAGGAGGAAGACCTGAGTGTGTGTGTGTGTGTGTGTGTGTGTGTGTGTGTGTGTGTGTAATCTGGATTTCAGCTTGTTGTCATACAAAATCTGCAGTGAGTGTAAACAAACAGCGATCGCGGAGCTCGACGTGTCACCGAGTTCAGCTCAGAAAACCGGGGTCTAACAAATGTTTAAGATCAATTTAATATAATATTTTAATTCAGTAAAACTTGCAGTAACACAACGTAGAGCAGTTACTCTTTATAGCCTTTTTAAGCACAATTCTACACTCAGTTTGTATAGAAACCAAATCTGTACATGTAAAAGGCACATATAGTCTGGATTTAATCTTTATTTTTTATCTATAATCTACTTTTTTAATATTTCTTGTCCTGTTTTCATCTATATTTCACTTTTATTTCACTGCTGTAACGTGTGAATCTCCTCAAAAGGGATTAATAGACTTTATCTCATCTTAAATAATAAGATTTAGGTCAATATGTTGATGTTAAGGCTTACTTTCTGACACCAAACTGAGGATTTAAACCTAAAAAATTAGAAACGTCACAGCAGATTTAATGTGATTTTAACTGATTTGATCTTTTCACAAATAAAATATCAACTGTAGTCGATTAAGATTCATTAAACTGTCTTTAAACTGTCTTTTTATTCTACATTAGACATTAAAACTGTAATTTCTAGACTGAATAAACAGAATATTAAGTGTTATTTTTAACACATAAATTCATGTCTAGAAGGTCCAGTTTACCTGAAGGATGCAGGTTTCTCTCCTGTCAGTTTTTTGATTTTACAGCCTTAAATTTAAAACTAAACCATCATCGCTGCTCGGCCTTTTATATCAGCTGTCTGAAGCGCTTACTCTGGGCTGGATTAACTTCCTGGCAAACCTCCAAACAAACAGAAAGCTGCAGACTTACTGTGTGTTGACTGGTTTGTTTGGGAGGATGAAGACGTCAAACAGTGGAATAATGACACAAGAGCCTCAGGATGAGTCCGTTTTTACCGTCCGATTAATAGAATCTGTCATCAAGAGGCTGAAAATTTAGTTTAAACACCTTGACTGCTGCAGGTTTGCATCATATAACGAAATGAGCGTGTTTAATTACAGTGCATCACAGCTGGAACCCATTAGATCTGTACTTCATCCGTCTTTACACTTTGGATTAGGATCTTGCGTACAAAACAAATGAGAAACTATTAAACTAAGCACCACCGCACTACAAACAGACAAAAGACAACATTAAACAATAACATCCGATAATATTTGTCATTAATTCATAATGAATGTGAAAGAAGTGTTTCTGCATGAGTACTTTAGGTACATTTTCCCTGATAAGGCTACTTTCAGTGCAACTTCGCTCTGGACTGTTGTATAAATGCTATGTGCCGATTTATACGAATGTGGAACTATTTCAATATAATTTGACTGTGAACTGAAGTTGTAGATGTGGCAAAAGTAATGCAACCCATTAGAAATCTTAATGGTTTAATATAACTCTCATTCTTATCAACAGTATCCAACAATCTGTGTTTTAATGCATAATTTCCAACATTAAATAAATAGTTAATTTAAACACAAAACTCTTGTACCCAAAAAGAAAGGATTCATCCTCAGTGAAGGACCTAGGATCCCTAATCTGTCTCTATAGCTACCAGTGAGCAGTGATTCCCAACACGTCTCTGGGGGTCATCAGGTGGAAACCTCCCTTCAACGCTGTTTCTCCTACTTAGTCCCACGACACCTCCAGGAGGCTAGGAGGTGAACTCTGACGTCCCAGAGTCGCCCCCTCTAGTGCCAGTTCACACTGCTCCTACACAATCCAACCAGCACTGCCACGTTCAGCTGACCCAGGCCTGTTTAGGAGATGCTCCAGGTAGAGACCAGTGCCGATGCTACCATTTAGCTAGCTGCTAAATGCTAATGCTAACTGCTAATTCAACCAGCACTGCCATGTTCAGCTGACCCAGGCCCGTTTAGAAGATGCTCCAGGTAGTGACCAGTGCCGATGTGACCATTTAGCTAACTGCTAAATGCTAATGCTAACTGCTAATTCAACCAGCACTGCCATGTTCAGCTGACCCAGGCCCGTTTAGGAGATGCTCCAGATAGTGACCAGTGCTGATGCTACCATTTAGCTAACTGTTAAATGCTAATGCTAACTGCTAATTCAACCAGCACTGCCATGTTCAACTGACCCAGGCCCGTTTAGGAGATGCTCCAGGTAGTGACCAGTGCCGATGCTACCATTTAGCTAGCTGCTAAATGCTAATGCTAACTGCTAATTTAACCAGCACTGCCGCGTTCAACTGACCAGGGCCCGTTTAGGAGATGCTCCAGGTAGTGACAAGTGCCAAAGCTACCATTTAGTTAACTGCTAAATGCTAACTGCTAATCCAACCAGCACTGCCATGTTCAGCTGACCCAGGCCCGTTTAGGAGATGCTCCAGGTAGTGACCAGTGCTGATGCTACCATTTAGCTAAATGCTAATGCTAACTCCTAATTCAAACAGCAATGCCATGTTCAACTGACCCAGGCCTGTTTAGGAGATGCTCCAGGTGGTGACCAGTGCCGATGGTAACATTTAGCAAGCTGCTAAATGCTATTTGCTAATGCTAACTACTAACTGCTAAAATACTTCAATATTACTGACAAACTCACCATGCACAAGGACATTATACTGCCGGATTCGCCTATAATGTTATTACTGACTGCTAAATGCTAATGCTAACTGCTAAGATGCTACCATTTTACTACAGCTTTAGCTATTGTTAAATGCTACAATGCCACCATAGGCCTAGATGCCGCACACAACTGCTAAGTGCTAAAATGAATTCAAATGAATGTGCTTTAAATGTTGCTTTCCTGTTTTGCCTGTTCAGTTGAGGTGGTTTAACATCGAATTAGGATACCTCTGGGGCGCCTTCATGGAGGTTTTCCAGGCATGCCCAGTCATGACTCCTGTTTTACAACCAGACTTGCTTCTATTCGGACAAAAAAAACCCAACACGACAAAGGACCAAATAATCTGTCACAAGATCAAAACTGTGACACAGAAAACAGAAAACATCACCTATATGAAGGACAAAAACACTCTTAGCCTGATTTATGTTTTTAACCAATCTCTATTGTATTGGGCAGAGCTTAGCCCGGGATGCGGTGCTGGTGCCCCTGCAAAATAGTGATGGGGGCGAGCACTTAATTCACAACAATAACAAAATCAGAGCTGCTGTACTGCAAGATTCAAATCCAGCAAAACTTGAAACTTTCAGTGTGTAGGTTGCTGCTTTGAGATTCTGAAAATGCTAACACACATAGCAGAAGGGGAGGATAAAGTCATGTGACATTAGTAGCCAATGGCAGGATTATACTCATGGTCTAGAATATGTAGAACTAGAATTAGCACCTTGCAGTTTTAAACCGCTAACAAAAAGTCAAGCTGCGGTTTGCATCCGTGTCGGGCTGCCCTGCGACGTTTTTTCATGGTCAACATCTTATCGAAGTGAGCGTTTGAGCCACATTTAGAGAAATTCCCTCCAGGAGTTGAAGAGATATCGGAGCAGGAGAACGAAACGGACGGACAACAACCCAGAAACATAAAGCCTGCAGCCTCCGAGCATCGAGGCGTGAAAACCACCAAAGAGTTTAAAGGAGCACAAGTTCAAACGTGGATCTTTGCGGCTTTAAACATTTGAAAAGATGCAAACAAAAGAACAAAAACTAAGTCACCACTGACCTGCAGCTTCTGTTTTCTCCTCCTGAGGAAGACGAAACAAGAATCCACACTGTTGAGCCGCACGTTGACGGTGTTTTGGACCAACAACCTCCTGCAGGATCCTCAGTGGAAGTGGAATTTCGGTGCAATAAACCAGCGGTGGATGAGGCTCGGTGCAGCTTCTACCTGTGCATTAAAACATGTATGAAAGCTTTAAGTTTCAGAGTTCGGACGTTTACCAGATCCATACAGACTCGGTGTTGTAATGCAGATTATTATACACAGGTGCTTGGTGTTGTGGTGACTCCACTCTTCCACCTTTGGATTGTGTGACGGCCTTCCTTGCAGGTGTTGGAAGAGGAGGAGTGGCAGAAGGTCATCAGCAACACCTGAAACACCTGCAACACTGTGGGGCAACAACACTGACAGTATAGTTTGGTGTCGAAAATAAAAAGTTAGCATTCTTGCTGCCTTTGTTGGTTGGCCATCATGAGGAAGAACCATTTGTAAAGATGGTCACTCGTACCTCTTTTCCTCTGAGCTGGTTCCAGGTCTAGTTCAGAGCCAGAGCCTGACTTAGCACCAGTTCTTTGTGTTTCCACCACTGAAGCACCGGTTCCAGGTTCTATAAACTGGAGCTTAGCAAGCACCAACTCTTTGCTGGTCCAGAGCTAAGCACCGAGTACGTCAGGGGCTGGGGGCGGGGTTATGGTGACCAACCATCAGCGGTGGAAAGGGACACACAAGCGCTAATTAGTGTCCTTGTTCTCCAGGACGTCCCTGGTCCCATCACACATGTATTGGAATGACTCCTGGAAGTTTACCACAAACTGTTGACCTGAAATCCGCTACAGTTGTGTCCCACCAGTAGCGTGATCACGGATGTGTCCAGGCAAAGGAGGACCTCCGCCTCACAATCAGCCTTAAGACCATCTATAGAGATAAACATAGATATTATCATCAACTTACTGCTTTTGTTTAACTGCTATGTAATGGATGCAAGCGTAGTGGTTTTACGGTGACCCAATGGCTCCAACTTGACTCCTTGCCAATGGAAAAGCAAACAGGTTCTTAGGAGGAACCAGATTTGAACCAACTAATCACCAGAACTAGGACCTGGTTCTTCTTGGTGGAAAAGGGGTATCAGTGATCTGTTAGCAGCACCAGAAGTTTGTACTATGATCAAGTTCGACATAGCTAGACTTACTTGGTGTTAGCTGTCTCAACTGACTCGGTCGCCTGTCTCTGTGTGGAGCCCTTCAGTAGACTGGTGACCTGTTCAGGGTGTCCCCCGTCTTCACCCAAGTCAGCTAGGATCGGCTCCAGGCCCCCCGCGACCCTACAGATGATTAAGCGGTGAATAGATGATGGATGGATGGATGGCTCAACTGAACCTAAAACCCCAGTCAGACATAGTTACTTGGTGGTTGTTGCTAGTTAGTTGTGAACTACGCTTTCTTAATCACACTGTAAATGTGCTCACATGAAAGGGGGCGTACATAATACAAAACAATACAATACAAAAAACTTTATTTGTCTCCTGGGAGCATTTTATGGAAGGTAGAGCAGCTATATCAGCAAATAGTCTGAGGTACCAGTTTGATGCATCATGCGACTCTTCTGCTGCATAAATGGACCAATGGTGATTCGCCTACTTCAGGTTTCATAATAGAAAGCTGCTAGGAATGTAGAAACTGTTCATGCAAATGGCGCAAGAGAGGAATGCTGGTAGAAAACTGGAAAACGGGAGCTTTTCTAAAAAGTTGCGATGTTTTCAGCGTATTTGTGTCGATGAAATTGCGGGAGACAGTAAAAAAATGCTAAAAAGTTGCATTTTTTCTTTGTTTTTTTGTAAATTGTAAAAGTTTAAAAAGTTAATTTCACATCCTGGCACACACGTGTTCACGCACACACGCTCACAGCTCTTCATGTCAGATAATTAATCTAACTGACCTTCATTGTTTCAGTGCTGCCACAGATCTGGATGCAACAGCTTCATCATGGTGGTTTGTCTGGTCTGTGGTCCGCTGGTTTCACCCATTCTCCTGATATGTTTACGGTAGAAAAGTGTTTGTCAGTGGATGGTTTTGGTTTGTGTTCCACCTCAATATTCCACGGGGTGAAAACAGTTTAGCTCCGCTTTGGTGAAGAACATCAGGGAATTGTTTTGCAGGTCTTTAGCAGGAATTTTTGTTGTTAAATGAGAGACGTTACTTTGGCACATGTCTGCATCTTCAAACTATATACAAGGAAGTGAATTCAGTGACGTACGTGCATTACGTTTAGGACTGCTATGATGAGAAGCCCCTGACTGCAGTGTGCAGTTCGGGGTGGGAGCTCAGCGTTCAACTTTACTTCATTTTGCAACAGTTTGGTGACGATCTAACCGTCACCCTGCCTGCATATCTAATGTAATTCAGAGTGGAACCAAATACAGGTTTGCGACTATGCTAGGAGCGTAAGACGGAGCTTGTTTTTACATGCAGGCCCCGTGTCCCCGGAGGAGTCAAATGTTGGATTCAGCCAGTAGCATGACGACTTTGAGCAACGTTGAGCTCCTGCCCCGAACTGCACACTGCAGTCAGGGGTACCTTGCTGTGATTGGTGGAACTCACGGGAGGCGGGACAAATTGTGGAAAAGTCACGGTGATTGGACAAAATTGCAAAGTCGCGCAGAATTCATGGAGATTGGTTGAATTTGCGTTAATTGTTGCGATCGCAACATCGTGAATTCCTGGAGGGACTGGTTAATGCTGTAAGTTAATATATTCATTTTCCCACTCAGTGACCCAATGCAGCTGCTTATTTCTAACAAGACAGCTGCACAGTAGAGATTTGAAACTTGATATATTTAAGCATAACATTGGAAAAGTGCATTTAGGTGTGATACTGTCTCATAACGAAGGATACATGGAAATTACTTTAGTATTAATTTATGGTATCTTCTAGCTACTAGTTGTGTGCATACATGTATATATGCATTTTATTTTTAAGGGTATTGCAGTGCTGCTAATTGCTGTGAGGTACCACACAAGTTTCTTTGCCTCTAGATTCTAGATTCATGCATGAGGCCTATGCAAAATCAGTACCATCTTAGACCTGCCCCTGGACAAATATTGTTAAAGTTGTAATCAGTATGACCGACTCCGTTTGCAAAACAGGCAAATAAATGTCTGGTTTCCATTTGTGGGATAAGGAAATAGTTCCTTCTACACTCTGTGGGCTCAGATTAATCATACAACCTGCACTTTCTCCTGTAATTTGTTAGTGAATCCGACTCCCTGAAGCCAAGCAACACAACTTAATGTGCTGTAGATATGCACCAGTTGTCCCCACAAGTCACTTTTTATAACATGGGCGTCTATTAAAACCATCTAGTAGCACCTTTTCCTGACTGAATCCAAACAAACCTCACATATCCCCAAAAGCTCCAGACTCTGAACTGTGTCGCCGCAACATGTTTGGTGGGAGAATATTAATACTGAAAGACAGAACCACATTCCAGACTCCAGCAGCACGACTTTCTCCCACCGAGCCCCCCTCAGCTCTCCGCTTTGGGACGCTTTCAACAGTTTTCCAAGAACAGCTAAGCCCAGAAGTATTCGCAGTCGTGCCAAAACTTTGATTTGCTGTGAATTTTTCTTTGCCCAACAGGTTTATTCTGTCTGTAAATGAAATGAACAAGTGACAAAAGCCGGCAGCACATAGTTAGAAATGGTAAATTTTACACATCTGTATGTTTCATTTACTGTGTCTCGGACCTTTTAGCCACCAGGTTGAACAAACAGTTCTTATAAATGCTAATAATCAACCTGTTTGTGATGATTTCCAGCTCCTGGTCTTCAAGTCCTCCATAGATTCTTGTGGATAAATGTCAATAAAGTACTTTTTTAGGATACATATTTTTATATTATGGAATCATCACTGCCTAATAATAATTGGATACAGTTAAAAATAAAGTAGTAATATTTGTAAGAGCCGGTGTAGAGGTAGGGTTAGAAGAAAATGACAGAACATGAGAATAATTGCAGCACCCAGAAGAAAAGCAATAAGATATAGTTAAATACACTGCTAAAAATAAAAACGAGGAAGTTAAAATAAGACTAAAAGATAGAAATACTAGAATATAAAATAGCAAATCTGTAGCATTTCAGCTTCATGTGCAATATTTCATTATCATTGCCAATTTTACTTTTGTACTTTTCTATTCAAGTCCCAATTTTTCTACCAGGCACTGCATTCCCTATTGTTATTTAATTTGTTTACTGAGCGATAGCTGCCAAATCTTATCTTCTTTTACAATATAAAATAAAATAAATGAACTAATACAAGAGTAAGAAGTAGCTGGACGTGACTCTGAGGTAGTAAAGTCACATCACACATAAAGATAATGAAATCTTGTACATTAAATTGAAATAAATACAGAGAACGTGATATTGTCATTCAGTTAGGACTGTTTTATGAAAATCTTCTGCATGTGAAGTCGTCTGATGGATGTTTTATGTTGTGTATTTGTTGCTGTTGTGGTTGTATTTTGTTTACCTGCACAGGGACAACAGATGTGAAGCAGCTGCCAGTTTACTCTGATGCAATTTGTGCACTGTACCTGAAAAAGTACACGAAGTTGAAAAGGTGACAAACCCTATTATCTACTAGTGGTAGGCGGCAGTGCTGGCTGTTGCCGACAGGAGGCGCTCTGGTTCCAGCATCAGCCTCGGTCGTGTGTGTCTCTGTGTGCCCTGCCGGCACAATGACTTTTATTAGTAGACAATGGCGGCGGTGCTCCCCCCTCCTCCTCCTCCTCCTCCTCCTGCCTCTCCAAAAAAAAAAAATCATGAACACACACATGAACGCACACTGATCGCGCACGCGCCGTGTTTGCCGACATGAATTCAAACTATTATTGTCGTTGAGAAAACAAAGCCGAGGAGGAGGCTGTGCCCGGCCGTGCGCTTTTACGCACACATACACAGACATTCGGGGACGACGTGCGCTTTTACGCACAGGCTCAGAGCGGGATTTTACGCACACATGCACACGGACGAGGCTCTGTGACGCACGGCACAGTTACACGAGCGAATTTAGGGGACTCGTGCACGCGCCTAAATACCGAAGCAGGCAAAGAGGTGGAGAGAGAGAGAGAGAGATTAAAGGCAGCAGATAAAAATGACAGGTTTGTGTTGCAGGAGACGTTAAAGGTCGACGGAGGCTCGGCTCGGAGACGCAGAGGAAGACGCAGAAAAGAGGATTTGTTGACAAAATCACCAAGTTGGAGAAGCTCCTCCTCTCCGTGATGTAGCCGCAAGTCGGAACCTCCTTAATTACTAATTTCTCCACATCCAAGCCACGCTCTCTCCCTCCCTCTCTCTGTTCTCTCTCTCTCCGTCCGTCTCTTTTCTCTCTCTCCACTCCTCCATCCATGCATCTCTCATCCTGACCCTCCTTTCTCTCTCCTCTCTGTCTCTCTTTCGTTTCCAGCCCGGATAACGGAGGTGGACGAGCTTGGAGTTGTTGTTGTTATTATTTTTTTATTATTTATTCCTCGTTTTTGGGACCCACCGCCACCGGGCATGGAGGATGTAAAAGACCCGCCGACCGTCCACCGGTCCTCCTCCTTCAGCATCAAGAGCCTCCTGCTGCCCTCCAAGTGCGACCGACCGGACTCCGTCGCTGCAGCCGCCGCCGCCGCGATCGTCGGCATCCCCGGGACCTTGTCTCCCTCACCGGGCTCCGACTCTGAGAAGTCGCTGGACCCGCCGGAGGTGGACTCCACAGCCGCGGCGCTCGACCCGGAGAAGCCGGGCAAGGAGGAGCAGGGGGAAGAGGAGGAGGAGGACGGAGGGGGAGGCGGAGGAGGGGACGGCGCCAAGGCAACACCGGAGCAGAACACCAACGGTAACAACGGCGGGAAAAACGGGAAATATGACAAGCCTCCGTTCAGCTACAACGCCCTGATCATGATGGCCATCCGGCAGAGCCCCGAGAAGCGGCTCACGCTGAACGGCATCTACGAGTTCATCATGAAAAACTTCCCGTACTACCGGGAGCACAAGCAGGGCTGGCAGAACTCCATCCGGCACAACCTGAGCCTCAATAAGTGCTTCGTTAAGGTGCCCCGGCACTACGACGACCCGGGGAAGGGGAACTACTGGATGCTGGACCCGAGCAGCGATGATGTTTTCATCGGCGGGACTACCGGGAAGCTCCGCCGGCGGTCCGCCACCTCCCGGGGAAAGCTGGCGATGAAGCGCGGGCTGCGCTTCGCTCCTCTCGGCTTGGGGATTAACGAGCGGGCGAACAACCCGCTGTACTGGCAGATTTCTCCGTTTCTTTCCCTGCACCACCACCACCACCATCACCCGCACTACAACGGATCATCTCCCGGCTTTTTGAACCAGGCGGCCGGCTACGGCTCGCTGCTGCCCGCCGTGGAGCAGCTGAGCAACGGGGACCTGGGGCGCTCCATCCTCGGCGGTTCGGCCGCCGGGGCGCTGGGTTTGACGAACAGTTACGGGATGAGCACGTCGCCGGTCGGGCTGCTGTCCGGTCAGACTGCCGGGTATTTTGTCTCAGGGACCCAACACGCTGCTGCGCCACCGGGGCCACCGGGAGGAGCGCCGCCGCCGCCTCCGCCGCCGCATCTCCAGCAGGGCGCACCGGGGTTCGGCGGCCTGGCGACCAGCAGCTCCCCGCAGTCGCTGCTCTCGGACTCCCTCAGAAACAGCTCCCTACCGGCCTTCTCCCCGGGCGTGTCCGCGGGGTTCCCCGGGGTGCTGTCCCATCAAAAGAGGGTGACCCCTAACGCGTTCCTAAACTGAACTCCCCCCTTCCCTCCCTCAGCTCTCCGTGGATGGCACCGGGACGAGGGCGCACAGGAGACGCCAAGTTAAGGGCAAATAATAAAGTGGTAAATATCGAACACTGAGCGCAAAAAATATATATATGAAGTGAAACTTTTTTGGCCATATTCTGCCCCGAAGTGCAACGGGTTTTATTTTGATGATTATTTTTTTTCGCATTTTACTGAAAAAGGGACAAACTTTTGTTACCCGCGGGTTGTACAACTGTAAACTAGACTTGCCAAAGGTAACACTATAAGTATATTTCAAGCTATTTATATCTTGTACAAAGATTTTCAGTACTTTCTTTGAGTCGTTTATTTATGTTTTGTATTTATTGTATGTATAATGTATTTAAATTCTATTTGTCCGTGTATACTCATCAGTATTAAGGAATAATAAGGGGGAGGGTGGTGGTGCTGGTGGTGTCGGGGTGGGCAGGGTTCGGATAGCTACAGGGTCAATAATTATTTATGAATTTTGAGACAATCAAGGAGGAAGAAAAAGACAATCAGAACTTTTTATTTTCTCTTTTTTTCTTTTGGGAGGAAAAACTTTTTTGACGAATAATTAAATAAATAAATAAATAAAAAGCCTTAAAAATCAGCAGAAACAATCAGGGTTTTTTTGAGAGGAAAAATAAGCCTACAAATCATATCTCTACTCAGGTTTGACCCCGGACAGGCCTAATAGTAACAATAACAACAATAATAAGGGTGATGATAATAACAAAACTGCTCTCTGTGAAGAGTTTCCTTCCAAAATGATGATATCCAAACGTTAAATTAACTTTTATCCGAGCAAATAAAATCCGAGCTGCTGCTTGAAAGCTGATTTTTTCCCTCCGCCGTCCTTTTAACCGAACAGATAAATAAATAAATGGATATTAATGTTTTTGGAAAAGAACTCTTCATGTGAAATTATGCAAAAATATGCCGCTGCAACAGGAGTCTTTCTATGTTTTTAAAATTTTTTATTTCAATTTCAAAAACACACTTTGTCCCTTTTTCACCTCAGTTGATTTTCTAATGTGTGTGTGTGTGTGTGTGTCCGTGTGTGTGTGTGTGTGTTTGGAGGCCTGGACGTGCGTAAAACCTCCTGCGCATGTGCGTAAAAGGCCCGACGCACAAACGAGCGTCTTTTTTTTTTTTTAATATATTTTCGGGGGGGAGAAGAAGCGACACTGTTCCGCCGACTTCATGCAGCTTTTCCACCCCGCTCGGCTGCTCTGGTGGCCGGCGGAGGCTGGCTGCGGCTCCGAGGCCTCAGCTGGGGCTTTTATTCTGGAGACACTCACCAGGCCTCCAGTGCTTCACACACAAACACACAGATATAATAATATATATATAATATAGAGGTGAAAAAGTTGCATCTCCACAACCTTTTTTTTTAAATTTAATAATTATTTTTGGGTGCAAATAATAATAATAAAAAACACTTAAAGTCTACAGAGCATCCCCTCCTCCATCTCTCATAGAAACTCTTCATGTTATTTTAGTTTTCTCCTTTCTTTCTGCACACTGACCCACTCCAGAGCAGCATGTGTTCCCCAAACTTGCACGACAATCAACACAACTGGAGGTTTTCGAACCAGCTGCAGATAAAATAATATATATGCAACTTATTTTTGTATTTTTTGATTTCCTGGGGAGGGGGCACAGCAAACTCCAACAGATTTAAATCTGATGAACCGTGATGTTTGATGTGACCATGTTACCGACACCGTGGCTTTAGTGAGAAGACAACTTGGTGTTTTGGATTAATGCTGCAAAAAAAAACAGGTTTAAAAAGATGCATTTGTAATTTTTTACACATTTTCCTTCCTGAAATAATTATTTTAACTTCATTACAACATGTTTTATTTTGCTATCTGATGCTCAGAACATGGCAGGTTTAAAAAATATTAATTTACGACAAACAAAAATGAGCGAATTGAGCTTCGATAAACACCAAGAGGTCTTTTCAGCAGAGCCATTTGGATGTACTGGTTATATGACTCTGTTTTGTTTTGAATTAAATTATTTAATTCCTCAATAAATATTTTAATTGATTTATGATATTATTATTATTATTATTATTATTACTACTCAGTGCAGATGTCAGGAACCAACATGTGAAGCAGGGTTTAATTTAATGCAAAATAAAAACACGTAAAACAAAAATAAAATAGGAAAAATAAGACTTTTGCGCCTTTTAATCGGCCGACACTGGTTGAAAACCAACGCTGCACAATGTTTTACTGCAGAATTCCTCCTGTGGTGTTTATACAGAATAATAAAACGTGCATTTTCCACCAGCAGGAGCAGAATAAAGTATTGATCGCTGAGGTATTGATCGATCCCTCCTGTCCGAAAACACAGCAGATAAAAGCTCCAAGCAGCAGCAGCAAACATGACATTAAAAAAAGCCCATTTGTCTTAATATTAGACACTAAAACTGAACCTTTTTAACGATTTAAGTGAAATAAATTCAGCTGTCTCCAGTCATCGGTGGCGCTCAACCAAAACTGCACTTACTACAGTTAAATCTACTGATTATTACTGATAAAATCATCAGTTTGGGGCCTTTAAATGCAAATAAACATCATTACCTGGCTGTAAAAGAGCAGCAGGTTGGATTTAAATGGAATTTTTTGGTGTTTCTCAAACTGCAAACATCAAACCGGAAGCTGCAGAGCTCCACTCTCCGCCTCCCTTCCCCCCATTTTAGTGTTTTCTACAACGAGACATTAAATCTTACGTAACTCCGACTGAAATAAAAAACCTCCCGAAGCCCCGAAAACAGGCCGAACCCGTCCTCAGACGCGTTTGGACGGAAAATAAACTTAAAAATAAGAATATTTTGGGCGACATAAAAGCACAAACGCAGTCCAGCAGGTCTGACTGAGCAGGAATATTCAAAACTCCAGACAGAAACTAAAAGTCGGTTTTTCTTCTGTGTCATTTTATTTTTTTGGGTTTGTAAAAAAAAAAGAAAGAAAAAGATTGTTTTGGAGATTTGTTTGTTTTTTATTTTTCTTTGCACTTTCTGTAGCCATAGCGTTCACTCGTATGAAGTCTGTACCGTCTGTTCCGTTGCTGTCTGTCTGTTTTTATTTTCAGAGAAACTAAACTTGATTAAAAACGATGAAAGAACCTGAACCTCTAAACTCTACTTCATGAAGCTTGTGGATGAATTTCGCTGCTTTTTTTATTTCACTGGTGACATTTATTTCCACCAGAGGCTCGTTTATTTACCGAATCCTACGAGATGTTTTGATTTTAGTGTTGAAAATGAACCATTCATTCCATTTTATTTGCATTTTTTCCACTAATTGCGCTGTTTTTTAAAATTATTTATCACATTTATCTTTTAAAAAAGAGGTGATTTTATTTATCTACTATTAATTTTATGAGTCGCTGCTGTCGTTTTTGTCATTTATCACTTTTTAAACAGAACTTTAATGGAGTTTTTTTTGCAATTTGCCACATTTTTATTTCCTTTACGACCAGTTTGAGCGACTAGGCCTGATTTATTTAAATCTATCTGTTGATTTATGACTATTATTTGTCCTCGTAATTATTCCAGATATGTTTAACGTTGCTTGTACGAGGTTGTAACTTTAGAAAACTGGTTTATTTGCAGCTCTGTGGGTATTTTATGTGTATTTTCTGATTTTTACGACGTGTTTGCTTCAAGCTTTTCCAAGTGCGTCATTAATTTAACGGTTGATTTTTTGAAGCTTGTCTTTATTCTCACATATTTTACACGGCGACACGTTCGATCCTCATCTTTTACTCGTTACTTTAGCATCAGGAGTCCTTATATTCTTTATTTTTCTGCTTTAATTCGGCTGTTTGCGTCAGGTTTCGTGGTGTGAAACGTCACGTCAGGAGGAGGTTTTGACATCCCTGCAGGCCTCGCCGTGCAGAACTCTTGATTTTCTCATTTTGCTTCTCGAACGTTGCAGTTTTTGTGAATCCAGGTTCATTTCGGCAGTTTTTTCCCAACGTTTCGTGGCTCTGTTCGTCCGATTTCGGTGCGTTAAAATGGTCGGTTTGCAAAGCTTTCGCAGCTCGGAGTCAGCAAGGCGTCACGTGACCCGCCTCGGTGTGTTTATCCATCAACAGTCAGCTGAACTGACCTAGAAATACAAGCAGAGCGAAATTAGAGGAGGTTAAAGCGCAATAACGAGCCTTTGTTGTGGTGTTTTAATGTAATTTAGGTGCCTGCAGGGCGTCCTCTAATGCAAATGTAGGTTTTAAACTGACATTTAACAGGAAAAGAGTGTTTGAATTCATGTTTGCTAACATTCCTAGCATCATTTTATCACCTCAGTGCCGAAATTCCAGCAATATAAGGAAATAAATGACGCTATTTTAGCCGCTGTCTCTTGCTGTATCT
The DNA here is from genome assembly GCA_024666655.1 of Dascyllus trimaculatus. Classification (NCBI taxonomy): domain Eukaryota; kingdom Metazoa; phylum Chordata; class Actinopteri; family Pomacentridae; genus Dascyllus; species Dascyllus trimaculatus. The sequence continues at coordinate 6,539,624 of CM045464.1, read as the reverse complement.
TAAAATACATTATGATGAGTGTAAATACGACGTTCTAAAGGTTGCATATTATTTCTCTGATATTTTATACTGTTAAGTTTAGCTTGAACCCTTGATACACCTCGTAGTGGTTTATACTGCTGCTTAACTATGATTTTTAATAGTGTAGTTATTATTCTTATGATGCTTTCTGCCTTTTTTTTATTATTCTTATAACATTCACAGAAGGTTTTATGGCAATTTTAGGTTGAAAATCGCCTTTTTTAACACTGAAATCACTATAATTTAATAAAAAATAAAGATAAAGTAATAAAAACAAGGAAGCAAGAAACAAATGTAGAAAGAAAACTACATTAAGAGTAAAAATACGTCTGTCAAGTCTCTGAGAAAGCAAATACAGCAGTAATAATAATAATAATAATGAGTGTTTGTGAGAGTTTGCTGTATTCTGTGTAGAATAATAGAAACTGCAGGAAAGTTACAGCTCTGGAGGAAGCAGAAGAGGAAATTAGGCTCAGCAAAACGGTTCGTTCACGTGTCGGAAGCATGTGATGTTTTTCGTCTCTTCTGCAGAGAGCGTTGCATTGTGGGTTGTTTGTAGCATCAACGCCGCTATGCTAGCCAGTCCTGCTTCCACTCTGTGAAACGTCATCGTCGCAACTCAGAGTCTGTTTCGAACCGGACGTGGTGTTGGGAAATATCGCTCTCCACAGGTTTCAAAAGCAGACCGCGTGGACTCGGGCGAACCAGAACCAGCAGAAAGACTCAGACTGGTTTTAATTTTCCCCCCAAGAGCTGCAATTATTCCCCTGAACCCTTCACATTTTCAATTTGTAGCAGGCTTTTCTGCTCGGATGTTGTCAGAGACCCGTTTGTTAGCGTCCGGGTCATACCGGCCTCCTCTCAGCCGAGCTCTGAGGTAATTTACTGCTGGTTCTGACGTCCTGAACATGTTTATATATAACATAAATATAATATACAAAGTCCTGGAGGTTGGTTTGTTGGTGCCAGTTTGTCTGAAGTGACATAAGCTTGGTTAAAAGGTGCTTCTGGGTTCTTTGTAGGTGCAGATATCATCACTTTTCAGCCTAAATCATATATATATTTACCACTTCTGAACAAAACTGGAGACAATGAAGTCTACAGCACTGTGAATTTGTGTTATTTCAAAATACTAATTACATATTTGACAACCTCTGGTCTGTCTACAGTCAGGTAAAGTTCTAAAACTCGTCCATGTTAACTGTCTGAACCCCAAAACCTGCTGGTAGGTTTTAACTGCATGTTTTTTAAAAAATCACCAAAATTACAAAATTTAACAGAGTCAGAAACTGTAAAAACAGGAAAAAATGGTGGATTTCCAACTTTCTGTTGATCCTTGAATTAATTGTGTGTAATATGTGGTTTTGTTGGGAAAATTAACCAAATCTAAGCTTAAAATTGTGATTTTTATTCTTTAAAAAATGGCCAAAATGATACCATTTGCATGAACACGATCATGCAAAAAGCAAAATATTCTGTGCTCCTTAGTGCAAATGAGAAGCCATGAATGTCTCAGCTGTGACAAAAAAATACGAGTATTCGGCTGAACTGCAGGCAGTGTTCACACCGAGCGGATAGGGGAAACAAATTAGTGAGACTGAGAGGAAAATCAAACCGACTGGATCAATAAATAAACGCAGCATGGCTCAAAATATGGTGAACAGAGGAGCGAGTTGTTGGAGATCCACTCAGCATGGTGAAACGTCTCTACAGCTGATGAGCAGAGCAGCGAGGAGAAGTTAGTAGAGGTTGTAAAAATGTAAATCGGTAAATATCTACTGGACGTGGAGCCTCCATACCAGTGTTTCCAGTGTTGTCTGTGGAAAAGTGTTGGACGAGTTGATTCTGCCTGGAGTTCAGAGGTTTAAACCGTCCTGGTGCAGAAGTCTTTGCACTGACAGAAGCTCAGTGAGTCCTCAGCTTTAAAGGACAATGTTGGTTTCCTTCAGTCTGCTGTGTTTCCCATCGATGTGGTCGTTGTGTCTCTGTGAGTCCAACTAACTAAACTCTCCACTGCTGTCATACAAAACATACTGCGGCACAAAATTCCCCGCAGCTTTTCAAGAATAAAAAAATCGGTTTAAATGTTTTTTTTCCTCGCAATGACGGCCTTTTAGGGCCATTGTAGGTAAAAAATAAAATAAATAAAAAAATAAAATAAAATAAATACAGTACTGAGGGAGGGAGGCAGTATTATTAGGAAAAATGTACATTTTTAAATCTAAGAGAAATAAAATTGTAAATTTTCTGAAGCTAAAGTAATATAAAAATATGTTAAAAAAATATTCTCTGATATTATAAAGTCATATATTTACAAGATAAAGCACAAAAACACTCCAAAAGTCTCTGAGATTAAAAAATCAGGAATTTAAGATGACAAAAAATTCAAATATTTACATAGAAATCCTAAATTTATGGGAAAAGTCTTTATGATTTAAAACGGTAAATGCTCGAGAAAAAAATTAAATGTTTTCTGAGACCATAAAGTCGTAAATATGGGGTACCAATTTTAAGTTTTCTGACATAAGGAATTTATAAATTTACAAGAAAATAACACAGAAGAAAGGCGAATATCCTCTGAGGTTGTAAAGTTATATAAAAAAGAAATTTAAAAATCACAAGTTCACAAGAAAAAAACTGAATATTGTGTGAAAATATAAAAATTGTAAATTTATCAGAAAGAAATCACAAATTTATGAGAAAAAACTCTACTGTTCTCTGAATGTAAAGCAGTAAATGTAGTAGAAATTAATTTATAAATGTTCTCAGACTATAAACTAAAATTTAGGACTCAAAATTCAAAGGTTCTCTGAGGTTATAAAGTCACGAATTTATGAGAAAAAAACACAAATACTCTGAGTTTAAGGCGGTAAATAATATTATAACGCCATAAATTTACAAGAACACAAATTTAAGAGAAAAAAATCAAAATTTCCGAGAAAAAAACTTTACATTTTCTATGAGTTTTAAAATCCTGAATTTAAGAAAACAAATTTAATTTAAAGAATTCAAATTTCGAATACTTTCTGAGATTATAGAGTCATAAATTTAGGCGTAAAGACTCAGAAGTTTTCCGAGATGATAAAGAGATTATGAAGAATTACTGAGCACACTGGTTACACAAAGCTATCGTCTCCGGCTGTCGTCACGTCTGTCTCATTTAGAGTTTGTCTGTCCTCGTCTCTAGTTTGTCTGTCTGTCTCTCGGAGTCTCTGCAGCTTTAAGAGTCTCTCTGGGAGAATTTAGGTCAGGGTGGTGCTTCTCTTGTTTGGGCAGCTGGGGCAGCCCAGGGGGGCGGAGCTAAAGGAGGGGTGTGTGGTGATGTCATCCTGTCAGTCATGACACACCCAACACACACTGGTCCTAAATCAGTGAAACCGACTGGACAGCAGCAGGTCCACTGATCCAAAACACAGCTACATGGACCCCTGCTACACTGTAAAAAGTAGTGTTGTACAAGAACTGTAAAAATCTGGCAGCATGGAAGCCGACAAATATACATAAAGACAATGTCATACTGTAACATTCATTAACTGTAAAAATTATGGCCAATGTTTGCTTTTTAACTGATTTATATGCAAACATAGTAAACTGTAATTTTATGGTCACACACTGTCAAAGAACCAGTTAGTATTAGTAAAAATACAGATTTTTCAAGTGGACATTATGTAGTTTTTTTTCCACATGTGTAAATAATTACCTTTTTCTGTGATTTTACTAGATTTTATTTGCAATTTAAGAAAGAGGGGAAATCTGCAAAATAACAATTTAAACATCATTTTATTTGCAGATTTAATTGCAGTAAAAAAAAAGTGTAATCATATGGTCAAACGTTATAAAAGAACAAACTAGAAAAGCACTCAGAGAGCTCATACCTCCGCCAAGGAGCTTCAGTCCACCCCCAACACAATCTCCCAATTCACATATTTGTATGGAACGTTACAGATACAAATGTAATTACATACAGTTCAAATGTCCTACCAACAATGCGGCCTTCACCCCATCCGACCTAATGAACAGGTGCGGCCTCTAGCGCGGCAGCTCCTAACAGCCTCCCAGCTTCTTAGACAACCGGAGATAAGAATGCCGGTCCAACTGTGCGTATGTCGCTCAGGAAGGAAAGAGAAGTCCGTCACTGTCGCTGTCTGTCACATGGAGACTCAAAATGTCATGTGGTCAGAGGGGGTTACCCCAAAAACAAGAGTGCCCTCTGGTGGCTTTTAGAGTAAACCGTATTTAATTGTCCACCTGGTTACACTGACATTAAAAAAAAATTCCTGGATCCAGACGGTGATCCGGATCAGTCCCAAAATGTCATCATTTCTTCCTTGTCCCATTTCACACATTTCCTGAAAATTTTATCCAAATCCGTTCATTATTTTTCCAGTTATTTTGCACACAAACAAACAAAGAAACAAACCAACGCCAGCCATCACATAACCTCCTTGGGGGAGGTAATTACCATTTTTAAAAAATACAGAACTTTGGTGCGGACATTAATAGCAATTTCAACCTGTTTTTGAAATTTGGTGAACATGTAATTAAAAAAAAAATGTAGTTATTATTTGTATTGTGGCAAACCAGGAAAAATCTGTAAAATAACCATTTTAAAATAATTTTTAGCCGATTTAAATACAGTAGAAAATAGTGTAATTATATGGTCAAACATTGTAAAAGAACAAATTACTTAAATTTTAAAAAATACAGAACTTTGTGTGGACATTATTAACAATTTTGGCCTGTTTTTGTTCTTTGGTTGACGTGTAAATTTATTTGTATTTTGAAAAAAGTGGGAAAATCCGTATTCTTCAGGGCTGTTTTCAGGGGAAGAACATCAAACCTATTCTGGGGTTGGTACTCGTCACCTCACTTTTTGCTCCCCCAGTGAAGGACACAACATTTTCTTCACCACTGAATGTTTTCAATCACAAACACTGAGGAGATCTCCACAAAGGGAGTAATTCATAAAAACAATAAACACGTGAGACAGCAGACTGGCGCTGACACATGATGAGTGGGATGATGCTGCCACCTCCCTGCAGGGCTATGAGTGACGCTGATGGAGCGTTTGGATCGTCCTCTGATTTACACTGTCAGCAGCAACCAGGCACTCGTCTGTACTTCTGTCTTTGTGAACACCCTCACTGACCTAAAGTATTCCTGAGTCTCTTAGCTTAAAACATCACAACTAAATAGAGGTGTCTCGAGCCCAATTCTAAGAATAGTAATTGATGAATATCTGCAGAAAGCTAAGATTCTTAGTTTACATTGATCATCAGATGGACACATGACACAAAAACTATTTCATACACCACTGACGTATAGGAGTATGCTAGAGAACTAGCTTCCTCTTGAGCTAGCCGGTCTCTGATTGATCGGCGGTGATGGAAGCCAGCCAGAACCTTTGGTCCCACACGGTGAGTGTTTGCTGGAAATGACCGTCAGAGAACCGGTGACAGTCTGTAGGATTACCGTAACACCATCATTAGTTTCCTGGTAGGTAGGCAGCCGGACGTCCTCGGTGTCGGTGTGTTTAAAATACGGCAAAGTTTTTCCCAAGTGGGCGTTTCAAGTGGATCGCTGCGTCGCTAGTTCCATTATCGGACACGGCTGTAGAAGCTCCTCTAGATGGAAGGTTTAAGAGTTTAGGAAGTGTTTATAAGAGTGTGGGGAAGGTTAATAACAGTGTGGGGAGGGTTTATAAAGCCTTAAAATATATATAAATAATAAAATAAATACAAGGTCGCTACTTCGTGGATTTCGTCTATTGTGGGGCGGTTCTGGAACCAAACCCCCACATGACGAGGGATCACTGTACATCTGGTCGGAAGCCATTAAACCTCAGACAAGACTTGGTATGGTGCCCCTTTGCTAGCTAAACTCCCACAATGCTCTCTGCTTGCCAACACAGAACTGCCTGCCTCCTTGGATCGCTACCACATAAGAAAGTAAAAGGCTTCCCCTGGTGGTGCAACCAGGTACTACAGCTAATCTACAATACTTAAAGTGTTTTATCTAGGAAAAGGGCGGCTGTGGCTGAGGTGGTAGAGCGGGTTGTCCACTGATTGCAAGGTTTGCGGTTCGATCCCCGGCCCCTCCGCATGCCGAAGTGTCCTTGGGCAAGACACTGAACCCGAAGTTGCTCCCAATGTCAGGCTAGCGGCTTGCATGGCAGCTCTGTTGCGATCGGTGTGTGAATGTGTGAATTGTAAAGCGCCTTGAGTACCACTAAGGTAGAAAAAGACCATTTACCATTGACTAAAATGACTCGAATCGGGAAAAAAACTTGATACTTGATCCCAACAACTAATAATCAACCCTGAACTCTAAAACTGAATCTTTACCTTCAAACAGCTCCGTAAAGATGTGTCCCAAAGAGAGAACCGACCAAAATGTCTATGAATGTCCGTCGTCTAAAAACTTACATTAGCACACATACAACCACAATCTTATCCGGATCTCACACCTAGTCTTTAAACTAAAATTTAAGACTGTACCAGCTGCTCCAATGTGGAAACCCTAAAACTGGACGGGATGTGGATAAAAAACAAAACGGATGCAGATTCTTTGGGAGACTAGGCTGTTAAGTGTTTATATAATAATATACTTTTATCTGATAATGTGTTGGAAATGCTACTTAGAATTATCTTAATATATATATATCGTATGTTCTACTGTATTTTCTTGTCCTTTGGGAAGTCACTGCTTCCGGCAAAGCACACAACTACCCCTTAAAACAGGGAATGGTATTTTACAGATATGCAACCAAGTTTGCTGGATTTCAGTTCCAGGAAAGTGAATTAAAGTCACTGTATTCATGTTTATCCATCATCTATACACCGTTTAATCCTCTCTAGGGTCGGGGGTGGGCTGGAGTCTATCCCAGTCGACTCAGGTGAAGGCAGGGGACACCCTGAACAGGTCGCCAGTCTATCACAGGGCTACATATAGAGACAAACAAGCACACTCACATTCACATCTACGGACAATTTAGAATCATCAATCAACCTCAGCATGTTTTTGGACTGTGGGAGGAAGGAGGAGTATCTGGTAAAACCCACGCTGCACAGGGAGAACATGCAAACTCCACACAGAAAGATCCCAGGCGTCCTAACCGGGACGCGAACCGGGGATCTTCTAGCTGTGAGGCGACGCTGCTAACCACCGAGCCACTGTGCAGCCTGTATTCATGTTAATTCTGTAAATTTTAATTTTTCTAACAAGACGTTTGGCTAAAAAACAGCTTCATATTCCTTTGAGAACAGGTTCTCTTCTGCTTCCAGAGAGGCTGAGCAAACATGATTCAGTTCAAAGTGTTACAGAATCCTCTCCAACTGAGCAGCTCATTTTATTTTTGGAAGTCTTCAGTCGTACGTTCGTATTAAGCAACAGTTTGTTCCGGTGAGTCACCAACAGTCACCTCCTTCCAACACTGACAATACTGAGCTGTCAGGAGCTAAAACTGGGTTGAAGTGATGAGTAAAACATGCAGACTGACCTCCGACCTCCTGACTGTGGGCTGTTGTGTCTGCAATCCAAGAACTGAAGCAGATTTCGCAGCGCCAACGTTCGGATCTGACATTTGGTTGAGAAACCCGTGGACAGAAGAGCCAGGACTTCAGTGCAGAGAAATATTACGTCCTTTGCTGATGTGTTGCTTCAGCCCTGCAAAAAAAGAATGAAAGTATTCAACACTGTCGTCCAAAATAAGAAACAATACTTGACATTGGCCTCTGCTGTTTATTTCAGTGCAGGGAGGCCGTGCTGTCTAAAGGATCTCTCTCTATTAAGATCTTTCTACAATTACAATAATTAAAGTTGGACATTGTGGTATTTTCTCTGATGTAAAATTAAAAACTAACAGTTCAGATTTGCCAAATTAAAAAACAGAGATCCCACAGTAGGAACTCAATGCAACACAAGACTCAAATCTTCAATTTTTTCAATACTACATGTGTCTTTATTATATATTCCAGAGGCGTTCTAGTAGATTCAAGTCATGTCACATGCTTACCAGGTGAGAGTTTTCACTTAATATCACGATATATATTCACCTTTTGCACTCATGCAGCCCCATATGGTCATGCCTCCACCACCGCGCTTCACTGTGAGGACGACGCATTCACTGTGGCAGTTCGTGTATGTTTCCCTAAATTCGGAATTGAGAACACCGTTAGTTGTACAGGTACATAATTTAAGGAAGACAAGATTACGTAAAACAGTCAGTGAGGTATCTGATTGGACAATATGCATCTATAAGTGTCATATTCCCAACACCGTTTGCACTCATGCAGCTCCATATGATCAAGCTTCTGCCTCTGTGCTTCATTGTCAGGACTATGCAGACACTGTGGTAGTTTGTGTACGTTTCCATAAAATCGGAATTAAGAACGCCATTAGTTGTAAAGCAACACCGTTTAAGGGAGGCAAGATTGTGTAGTACAATCAACAAGGTATCTGATTGGAGAATACGCATCTATAAATGTCATGTCCTCAACATCTTCTGCACTTATGTAGCCCCGTGCCATCATACTTCCACTTCCACGCTTCACTGTCAGGACTATGCATTCACTGTGGTAGTCCGTATACGATTCCCTCAAAACGTAACTGAAAGAGTCATTGGTTGTATAGGGACATAATTTAAGGAAGATAGGATTGTCTATTCCCATCAGCGAGGTATCTCATTGGACAATATGCATTGATAAATGTCACATCCCCAACACCTTTTGAACTCATGCAGCCCCATATGGTCATGTGCTTCACAGTCAGGACTATGCATTCACTGTGGTAGCTGGTGCACGTTTCTCTAAAATTGGAATTTAGAAGGTCGTTAGTTGCATACTTGCATAATTTAAGGAAGACAGGATTGTGTAGTGCCATCAGCAAGGTATCTGATTGGATAATACGCATCTATAAAATGTCATATCACCAACATCTTCAGCACTTATGTAGCCCCGTATTGTGACACTTCCACCTCTGCGATTCATTGTCAGGACTATGCAGACACTGTGGCAGTTTGTGTACATTTCCCTAAAATCAGAATTGAGAACGCTGTTAGTTGTATAGGTATACAATTAAAGGAAGACAGCATTGCGTACAATCAGCAAGTTAACTGACTGGACAACACGCATCTATAAATGTCATATCTCCAACACTATTTGCACTAACGTAGCCCCATATTATCACACTCCCACCTCCATGCTTCACTGTCAGGACGATGCATTCACTGTGATAATTCGTGTACGTTTCTCTCAAAATGGAATTTCGAATGTCGTTAGTTGTATAGGAACACAATTTAACGAAGACAGAATTGTGTAGTGCCATCGGCGAGGCTTTTGATTGGACAAAGGCCACAAACATCGTTCAACTGATGGTCTCAAAACCAACGTCGAGGAGTCAATCTACATCGCTACGACATGAAAAGACTGAAAGTTCCCAAAGATGCTGAGCAGAAGGTTGGGTTTACACTCAAAACAACTTGGTTAAGGTCAAGGAAACATCAGGGTTCGGGTTAAAGTGGAGGATGTTGTCCCTGTTACATTAATAAAGGAGGGTAAAGAGCACTCTCCTTGGTGTTACAGTCCAATGTCTTTTTGCTGGCCCGTCCATCCACCCCGACCTCCTCCCTGTGCTGATTTTGTGGCTCTGTAACTAGGTCACCTAACTCCCTGCTTTGTTACATTTATAATTACAAGAACAGATAGAGGATGCTTCCCAATTAAACACAAATATGAGTAATAATAAACAGTTTGATTGATTAGGTCTACAAACTTATAGTTTTAAAGGATTAATTCACCCAAAATACACTGCAAAAATTAAAAATTTTCTAATGAGCTAATAAAATTACAGACAAAATAATATCTTCCATGTTAACTGTAAAAAAAAACAAAAACAGGCCAAAACTACGTTAAATTACACAGATTTACTGTATTTAAACCTGCAAAAATGTCATTAATTTGCAGTTATTTTCACAATTTCTTGACAGTGTTTGAAGATACAGTATTCCACCTGTTACACACCACAACAACTATTTCAAATCCATAAGAAAACAACATTCCAGGGCTGCAGGTGACAAAGAGTTGCCACAATTAGAATATTATTTGTATAATTCACATATTTTTGCTTCTAACGGTTAAATTCGGTGTGCGACTGAATGAACAGGCTGCTGTAACCAGAGCTGAGCAGGATTTAAGCGGACAGACGGACGGACAGCCCTCATGCAGGTGGATTACAGCTACAGAAAGGCATTCACAGCCCTCATGGCTCCAACATAAAAAGAAACTAGAATACTATTATACTCGTATAGAGCATTAGGACCATCGCCAAAAAACAGCATCTAATAAAGGCTCATATTTGTGAATCCATAAGCTCCATTAGGTCATTTCAAATCTTCTTAAAATTTCCAAAAACCTCCAAACCTCAGTAATAGGGGAGGGTTTTTTTTTTTTGGAAGTTGAGTTCTGCAGTTTTAAAATAGCTCATCTCTTTTCTGGCCCGATCAGCTGATTTTGCTGCCTCAAATAAAGTAGATTTGAGAGGTTCGCGTCATCACGGTTTTGTTAGAGCCGGTCGAAGCTTCGGAAAAGTTTATAAACAGACGAATTTTGAAAGTACAAGCTTCCCACGGAAATTGCAGAGAGAAGGTTTGGCGATTACTGATGTATTAATGATGAGTAAAAATGACTTTTATCAGTTCAAATCTGTCTTTCAGTGAAACCAGACAAGTTTCCCTCAGGATCTGAGTAAAATCAACATCCCTTCTCGTGTTCAGCACTATGTTCCCAACACCCTTTGTTCCCACATCCCTATGTTTCCATAACCCAATGGTCCCATATCCCTATGTTCCCACAGCCCAATGTTCCCATGGCCCTATGTTTCCACAGCTCTATGTTCACACATCCCTCTGTTCACACAACCCAGTGGTCCCACAGCCCTATGTTCCCACAGCCCTATGTTCCTACAGCCCTATGTTCCCACAGCCCTATGTTCCCACAACGCAATGTTCTCACAGCAGAATGTTCCCACAGCCCTGTGTTCCCACAACCCAGTGGTCCCAAAGCCCTATGTTCCCACAGCCCTATGTTCCTACAGCCCTATGTTCCTACAGCCCTATGTTCCCACAGCCCTATGTTCCTACAGCCCTATGTTCCCAAAACCTTGTGTTCCCACATCCCTATGTTCCCATAACCCGATGGTCCCACATCCCTATGTTCCCACAACCCAATGGTCCCACGGCCCTATGTTCCTACAGCTCTATGTTCACACATCCCTATGTTCCCACAACGCAATGTTCCCAAAGCCCTATGTTCCTACAGCCCTATGTTCCCACCAAGAAACGCAGATTTTATTGTTTTTTTTACAGTATCTGATTTGCGTAAACGGTTAAGTTTTGGATAATTAAATGAAACATGTAGTAATAGGGTGATTTGAGTGGAATATCAAGATTTAAAGCTTCCTAGCAGGATTTTAGAAACCAGCAGGAGCGAACTGGATTTTAAAATTCCACCCCCTCCATTGAGGTCTCCCGCCAAAATACATGAACTGTCTGAGTACAGCTGGACGACTAATCCTCACAGAAACATACGATTAGGCTTCACCAGCACACTTTTAAAACGCCCTGCTCAAAACAAAACAACCATTACGAGGAGAGAGAGGTCAGAAATATCTCCTGTATAGTATGACACAGTTATAATGCCAGAAATCATAAAAAAAATAATTTGAATTATTCGTTTACAAAAATTGGAGAAATCCTGGAATCAACATGTACAAAATTTTCCCAAATGTCCAAAAATGTTCAGTCTGCATAACAGATATTGTACTACCTATAAGTTTAATCTGTTTCTCTACTTGTCTTCATGTATTCAGCAAAAATACCCAGAATTTTTGTTATGTGACTGTTGTTCGTAGCCAAATCACTAATGGCTTCCCAGTTGCACCGAAGAGAACAAAATTTTATGTTTTTTACAGAATCTTACGGAGTCCCTAAAGGGACATGGGCAAAAAAAATTAAAATGTAAGTTTCTCGTGTGCACAAGATAATTACCTGTTTGTACACTGCAGGCGCACAATAGACCAGCAGTTCATCTCAGCGTGCTTGTCTGAAAATGATAAATGAATAAAGATAAATTAATTATATATATATAATAAAATGATAATACAGGAAAGATATTCACAGATTCAGACTTCCAGCATCAATAACTCATTAGCGATACGTTGTCAAAACATAATCAATGCCTCTTTCCATCGTTGTCAGGTAGACAATGTGCTACAAGCCCAGCTTTATCAAGAGTAGCTGTCTTTCAGGCTGCAGAAATAACACTGGTGTCTATGTGCAGCCGGCTGTGCGATGAGTGCTCAGGGACCGTCTGCAAATTGCAAAACCTCTCCAACAGTGTAGAGAGACACAAAAATCATATCGTTTGCAAAATTGCAATTTGCAGACGGTCCCTTTGCACTCATCGCCCAGCCGGCTGCTCATAGACACCAATGTTATTTCTGCAGCCTGAAAGACAGCTACTGTTGATAAAGCTGGGCTTGTAGCACATTGTCTAGCTGACAACGATGGAAAGAGGCATCGATTATGTTTTGACAACGTATCGCAAATGAGTTATTGATGCTGGAAGTTTGCGTGTCCACGAGAAACTTACATTTTAAGTTTTTTTCTGCCAGTGTCTCTTTAGGGGCTCTGTACAATCTGGTTCGTAAAAAAGACTTTGATGAATTCTGATGATTGGAAAATGGGTGACGTTGGCAGCTGGTTAAGAATGAACAGTGAGTTTAGGTTCGGTTGTTGACAATCAAAGTCACAACTGGTGGAAAAAAACCCAAAACAGTAAAATTCATTGAAGGAAAAATGTTTGTAACACATAAACAGACATTAAAGGTGCTGTTTTAATATGTTTTGTTTTGTTTTTTAAAAATAAAAGCTGTCTGTTGAGGTGTTAACTGGTGTGAGAAGGATCAGCTTGAAAAACAATGAAGCCGGGGGTCTCGGCCTTCCCCACCCTCAATTAAATGCAACAGGAGGCTTAAAGGGGTTTTAAAGTTCATGCACAGTTGAAAAGGTTGAAACACTTAAACCGTTAAAAAAAGGTTTGTCTGATCAATGAGAACCGCCGTGCGATCAAAGCTGCTTTCCAGGACTAATCTGGTTTTACTACGAACGTAAATCAGTTTCATCCACACCTGACTCGGACAAGAATCCCAAAACTTTATGGTCATTTACGTAATTTAAAACTTTTCTGTCTTTTCCTCACTTTATTGATGGTATTTGAGCAGCTGGTGCCTCCGAATCTCAGCTTTAATTAAAACAAAACCATTTAATTACGATAAAAAAGAGACCAAACCTACAGGTTCGAAAACGAATAAAAATAAAACCATAAAGTGAAGACGGACGAAAAATGGATCAGTTAAAAAGTGGAAAGCCTATTGTTAAATCAGCATGTTTTTCATTTTATAGCACAATATTATAAAATTATTGCAAAGAAACTTAAAGTAGATTTATTTTGTTAAAACATGACATGAATATGATGTGAAACCTTGAATTGTTGGGGCAGAAAACTCGTGGAGAAAGTATAAATTAAAGAAAATGACTCAAGTACACATTTTAATTAAGTTCAATGTCATATTTGGGTTAAGACAAGGTGAGATTCTGCTGTTATTGATCGTGATAAAAGATATTTCAGTAAGTATGCAAAGAAGGAAGTAGCATCATTTCTAATCGATCAGCTCCACGGATACAGGACTTATCAATATATCATCCACTGTGATCAATTAGAGCAGAATCTCAACCAAAACATGAAGCAGAACTCAACAGTTTTCCTTTTTCTGCACAGTCATGAAAACATAAGTAACTAGAAAAGCACTCAGAGAGCTCAGACCTCCTCCAAGCAGCTCATTCCACCCCATGTTGGGATTTACACCCAGAAATAATCGTCCCAAGATTGTTTTATCTACATTATTAGACTCCTTGACCCAGAAAACAAACCCTTAGCATCTGGATTCACATTGATCTCATCATTAGTTCAATAGTTACTCACCAGAATCTCTTTCTGGGTAATGGTGGTTTCTTCTGGATCCAGCTCCATAGCTGTTGATTCTACAACAGATCTGTTGGATCCTCCTGATTCAGCAGAGTCTCAGCTACATATTGGTGTTGGTGCATGTCTGGATCTTCATCTGTTACCTTACAGTGATGACCATTCCACAGGCCCTCTAGGTTTTCCTGATCTGGATCCTAGTATCCGGAATTTTTCCCGGATCCGGATCAAATTTTGAGATGTTGTAGAAATTAGCAGGAACTGATCTTGTATTTTGTGCCAAGCAGGGTCCGTGGTCTGTGTACGTCGCGGCCATTTGTTTTCTTATTTTGAGATTTCAAAATAAAAACGAAAAATAAACCGTTTCCCATTTTTTGCAGTGATAATACAAAATGAAAAACGGAAAACGGGCCCTAATTCATTATCCATTATCCATTATCTGTTATCAGATTTAATTAGATGCGTTTGTAACTGGAAATTAAAACTTATTTCTCTATTTCCTGGTGGTTTTGGCTCCGTGACCCGTCTGACTTCTGATGAGGAAGGATCTGGTATCTAAAGCTCCAGTGTTAGCTCACTGTTAGCAGACCTTGCTGTGTGCCGTGGCCTGATGAAGACCCACTGTGGGGTCCAAACGTAGCTCGGCACACATTGTTCCCTATTTCACAGTGGACTTTTCACCAGCGTGGGGTTTATTTGTCCCTTTGGAGGGTGGTGTCGCTAGCTCTGCCGCTAGCGCTAAATCACTAGCATTCGGCTGCTTTTCGGGACGTTTTTTGGGAGGTTTGGAGGTTTTCTGCTACTTAAGCTTTGCCAGAAAGCAAAGTAGCGATTTAGCGCTAGCTCCTCTTCAGAAGTCAGACGGGTCACGGAGCCAAAACCAACAGGAAACAGAGAAATAAGTTTTCCACGGGTGTATTTTAATTTTCATTTCCATTTACAAACACATCTAATTAAATCGGATAACGGATAATGAATTAGGGCCCGTTTTCCATTTTTCATTTTGTATTTTCTCGGGAAAAAAAAGGGAAACGGTGTATTTTTCATTTTTATTTTGAAATCTCAAAATAAGAAAACGAACGGCTGCGACGTACACGGACCCAAGCAGCCTGGACATTTATTGTGGAGTTACATGCACATATCCATGCACATTGCCCTATCTCCCAATGCTAAAGAATCCTGCAAGGACTTCCTGGATCCACACGGTGATCCGGATCAGCACCAAGATCTAATCATCTGTTCCTTGTCCCGTCATCCACCTTTCCTGGACATTTAATCAAAATCCGTTCAGAACTTTTCACGTAAAGTTGCAAACGGACAGACAAACAGATAAACGCCGACAAAAACACAAGTAAGAAATAACATCACTGATAGTTTGCTAAATTTAAAACTACCTCTACATTTTTCTGGATTCTGGACGTCTGACTGCCAGCATGTTTTCAAACACTAAACATGAGTTTTACAGGATAACACTCAGGAAAAACCCAGACCTCGGTGATAACAACAGTATAAACAGTCTTAATATCTCTGTAGCTGCTGCACAGGTTCAGGTCTGAGTCCTCCGCGTGACCTCCCTCAATACTCGATTCTCTTTTGTCTGCCATCATGTCAGGTATTTCCGCCTGTAATCTGTTTGATAGGGACGGTTTCAGATATCAAAACATGCGCCTGCAGACATCGTCTCGGCTGCTCGGCTCGTCACGCCTCGCCGAGCCTCAAAGCCTCCAGGACTGACGCTCACAATCAGCGACCAGAGATCCCCTATAGGAGGCTCAGCGCTGACGTCTGATATCCAGTATAGACAAGCCAGAGGTGCAGAGGACTGACCAGCTCGGCTACAGGCGGGAGCCGAATGCAATAGCTGAACTGTAGTTTTTGCTTTATCCTGGCAGGTCGAATCGTCTCTTTTTGACTGCAGCTGCACATCCTGCAAGAAATGTAGGATTCTTGAAGACTCTTTTAGCATCTTTACTTTTGGAATGGACGATATTTTTAATTAAAGGCAGTATTTCCTCAAATATATTCTTTTAACTGTCCCTAGTTTAGTGCAGTATTTGCTAGTTGTGTTGGTTTTTTTTAGAATAGAATAGAATAGAAATACTTTAATAATCCCAGGTCTGGGAAATTATTTTGTCACAGCAAGACACATAGCACTAAACAGAGGACATAAAATAGCAATAGAAATATAAAGTGAACAGAATATAAAATATACAAGTACAAAGAATAAAAGTGAACAGAGTGGACTGTGCAAAAAATAGGTTGTGCCATGTAGTGGGGTCTATTATCCAACGTAGTCCAGTTTAATATGATTTAGTACAGTGGTTCTCAACTGGTGGGTCGGGACCCAAAAGTGGGTCGCGAAGCCATTTTTAGAGAGTCACAGGAGCATGCCCCCCCCCCCCAAAAAAGTAGTGGTACAAAGTCTTTTATTTTATAGGACATGTCTCTTATGACACAGTTTGCTTTCAGTAGCAGGATATTTAGTGGTGGTGACACCAGTAGTTGTCCACTACTAACCTCTAGATTTGGCTCTGTCAGCTTATTGGAGACATTTATGCTAAAACGTCCCAAAAATATACGAAAATGTGTTCAGAATCTGTCAAAATGGGTTAAAATATGCCCAAAAACTTGGCAAAAGTGTCCAAATATACCAAAATGAGCAAAAAATAAGCCAAAACTTTCCCAAATTGTATCAAAGTGCGTTCAGACTACACCCAAATGAACTTTACATGTCCGCCTGACTAAAGCATGTAAAGATATTCTAATAAACTCCAGAAGTTAAATTATAAACCTTTGTATGTGCATTATATGGGCTTTTTAAAGAGTCAAATCCAAAACTCTTCTAGACGTTACCACTCCGTTTAGCATCATGACTACTTGCTAACAACTTTCTAGGTTTCAAAATTTGCAGCAACTATTGGTTTAAACACATAATGGATTGAATATTTCATTTTTCATTACATGCATCATGGAACAATATCATTTGCTATGTTGTAAATGACAGTTTGGTTTAAAATGATAAGGCCGAAACGTATCAGCGCCGCAGCTAGCTTAGCAGAAAGCTAGCTTCAGTGGCACAGCTGGAAATGGCTGCCAGAGCAACAACATGTCCGCCTGACAGAGAACGAATCGACTCTAACGTGAGCTTCACCTTAATTCTTATTTTACAAGCACATCTGTCGCTGCACTACGACTGCATGAAGACGTTTCGTATGAGGGCTTCTCTGTGATAGAAGCTGCTCCGAGGGGTCACGGCTGTGTTTTATCCGTGCACCGAGCATTTTTTTTAACCAGCTAAACCTCTGGAGACTGATGCGCGGTGCACGAAAAGGCATCTCTGCAAAACTGAAACCCTTTGACCCCACGAAACCCTATGAAAAGTCTTCATCTCCGCCTAAACGTTCACTATTCGCCACAAACTGCAGCCCATCGATCGCCCGCCCGCTTCGTGTTCGGTGTTTCGTGCGGGGTAAATAAAGGGCAGCTGAGCGTGACGGAAACCAGACACCAAAGTAGACGACGTTGGAAACCATTCGTGTGTTTTCATCACATACGTGTCGTCGGCTGCCAGCATCACGTCCACCAGCCTCCAGTATCGATTGTCGCTAACAAACATCACGACATGTGGTGTAATTAAACATGAATGACCCGATGTGACCTGGATGGAACAGGAGGCATGTGGCAGCTAGAAGTGGTTTCACGTCACGGGATGTAAAAACTGCGCACCAAAAAGCCATAAAAATACCAACAATAGCGTTTAATCATCTTCATATTTCTTCACTCGGCGCTCACACAAAGTGATGCGGCCCGTTTGACTTTAATACAGACGGAAGACGGTGCAGAGAAACGCTGGGAAACAGCACATCAACAGCACTCCGGGATCAGCAGGATCCAACATAATGAGCAGCAAATGTCACTTAGAGAAAATCAGCACATAAAACTTTGTCCAAAAGCTCCAGAGTGAAGTTAGCAAATGAGAAATATCAGTTCACAACATTGATCCTCAGTTTGTGGATCAAAAGTGCTGCCTTTTCTCGCGTGGACGTCTGCTGGCAGAAACACTCTGAATGCGGTTTTTGTCTTGTCGCAGCGTCATGTTGACCGGCCGAGTTTACTGGTTGCTGCGGCCACAAACCTGCACGAGCAGCTTATGTGGATTAACCGAGTAACTTTACACAAAAGAAAAATTAAGACTGGAAGACGAGGACACTAGAGACGGTACGAGGAATACAAGGTGAAGGTATGTGATTGTTGAATCTGAATTTCAACAACAAAAATTCAGTGATTTAACTAATAAATTCATTACTTTAACATTTAGATGCTAATTGTTTTTCATGAGCATGCTTGTTGTTTTTGCTGCTTGCTAGGTGGGATTATTAGCATCAAACGAAACCACTGTTTATTCTCTTGCAACATTAAGTTTAAATTTTGAACAAATTAAACCCAGATTCACCTCAGTGATTTCAAACCGGCTCTGAACGTGCTATAAAGTTTAGCTGAAGTGTCACGTCTTGCTATTCGCTCACAGGCTAATGTGATCTGAAGCATCACTGCATGCTAGCTTTCCTTGCTAACAAACTAAAGCGAGTCATCAGCTGCTTGAAACGCCTCATTCTGAATCCAAGTTTTTCTTCCGTCTACGTCAGCTTGTAACACATCTGCACAGCAACTAGTTTGACCAAAGCCTGCTCGGCCATTAGGCAATATAGGCAAATGCTAAAGGCGCTGTGGCCTCCAGGGGGCGCCACAAAATCGGGAAAAAAATTCCCCTTCAATATAATAATATTAAAACTAGTTATTACTACTAACTCTTACAATGGAAAAGCTCACACTGATTCAAAAGTAAAGCAATGCCCAATTAATATTACTACAAAACAAAGCTATTCGATTACTTTTGTAAGCGTATGTAAACACAGATGGACGGGGGCACCATATAAAATCCTGCCTAGGGCGCCACACTGGGTAGGGCCGGCTCTGAGTTTGACCCTCAAGCTTTTTCCTCGAAGCTCAACATTATTTCCTCACGAGAGCTGTTTTTAGTAGCGCTACATGCTTCAATACTCATAAATCTGGTGTGACGCTAACGTTAGCTTGTTTTTGTTGGGTAAAACGCAGCATTTCAGACAAAAGTTTAAAGTTGGAGCAGTGAACTGTCTGAAAAAATAATGTGTTTTATTTCAAAAATCCAATCATAAACCTGAAAATGTGCAGAATGTGGTAGTTATTTTAGCATGCTGCCAACACGCTGTCAAAGTGCTGCAGAAAGAGTAACCGTTAAATGCAAATAAAATAACTTTTATTTCTATAGCACCTTTAATACAAGGTCTGCAGCTCAAGGTGCTTTACGACGAAGAAACATCCACAACATCACAAGGTAGAACACTTAAAACATTAAAAAATACAGTAAAAATACTGTTTTACCACTTCAGCATTGCACGAAAGAACATTTAGAGCATTAAAAAGAAAACATAAAGGATCAACTACCCCAGCCTCTCAACAATTGCACCGGTAAAATTGGGGTGGGGATACAAACCCTGGTTCAGGTAGAAGTAGAAGAGGTAAAGATGAAAGTAGGGATGGGATACAGACCCTGGTTCAGGTAGGGGGTAGAAGTAGAAGAGGTAAAGATGAAAGTAGGGATGGGATACAGACCCTGGTTCGGTTCATCTTTGGGTTTGTTGAATTTGGACTGGATGTTGGTTTGCAGGACAATGATGATGATTATTGCTCAAACAGAACACCAACATACTGCAGAAGTGTTAACCACTGGTAGGTTTAAAAGGCATGCTATTCTTTTTTTAAAACTGCCAAAATGACACCATTTATCAGCCATAAAACTGTTAAAATTAGGACAATCGACGCGCTTGTCTGTCAGGAAACCTACCCAAACCTAAACTTAACATAACGACATTTTACCAAAACCACTTTATTCTGCATGTCTCATTTAAAATTTTGCAAAACATTAACCATTTCTACTAAATGAACTCCGCAAAACCCAAAAAATCTGCGCCTTTATCAACTCCATGACATGGCTGAATTGCTAAAAATAAACCGTTTGCAATAATAAAAAATATGCCCCACAGCAGATTTGTAAAGCCAACAGTGACTCAACCATGACCAACAGTCGTGATAAAAATTCGGAGACCTTTCGGCTGAACTGCAGGCAGTGTTTCCACAGAGCAGGGGCGTGTGTGGAAATCCTCTCTTACAGTATTAGTGACGCCTGCAGACACTTGATTCCAGGATTTTTGAATTTCCGTGTAATAAACAATCAAAGAAATTCAACTTTACAATTCCTGGCGTCACCACTTCGTCGACGACATGTCTGAGTTCGGGGCGTCGTAACCGAGATGACACGGTAATTTTGTCGGCGTTCACTCCGCGGACACGCTGTCAAAGCGCTGCAGGAGGAGAAGCTGATGAATGATCTTTGGCGTGGTGGAATTTTTCGCTGGTATTCGCTGCTGAACGGTCGAGCAAAGAGGCCACAGCCAGAAGAGAACAACCACATTTAATTTTACATTTAGCTGTCTACTGTAAAAGTGACTCAGCTTCTTGTTTGTGGATTTCCCTGCTTGGCTCCAACTATAACACCAGCGTTGGTCAAACAAACACGAAGAGCTGCTGGGAGTTCAGCATCTTGCTTAAGGACAGTTCGGCTGGGAGTTGAACCAACAACCCTGCAGCTACAGGCTGTCCAGTGGAGCTGCATTACGTCCACTTGAAGCAACACTGGCTCCTTAAAAACCAAGTTCACATGCTGCCAAATACATACTGCGAACAGACGTCTCTGTATTAAACTAAAACTAAAGTGTTCCAATAGCCTGATGCCGTTTAAATAAATCCCTGATAAATTACTCCTCCTCCATGTGTCAGAAGTGTTTAGAAGTCAATACATGTTATTTTTAGAGCACACGTTTGCTTTACGTTCTGTTGCAGCTGCGATTAAAGCAGGAAACATCGGCGTGACTCAGCTTACGTCAGACCCAATTTACCTCGATGTAAAGCCAACGCTGCGCATCAACCTCCACCATCACGTCGTCCTCGTGACCCCTGCTCTCACGAAGGGAAAGAAGACATGTTAATTAAACGTCTTCACGGCAAAAACAAATGAGCTGTGTATTTTCCATTTTCCTCCCCTTTATTAGTCCTCTTGTCTGTGTTTTTATACAGTTCACACTCAGCATTAGTCTGATGCTTCTCACCAAAACAGAAAACAAAACTCCCGAACCCCAAGACCCGCCTCGAGGCATGTGTTCTATTAAAACTGTCCGAATTACAACATTTACCAGAACCCGAATTTGTAAAAACGGAAAGCATTGCCGCATTTTCAACAACTTACCGACGGTCCTTGAAACGAATAGTTTGTGAGAAGCCGATTTAATGGAAAACAAGTGTGAGCTTAAAATCATGACATTCCACTAAAATCACTTTACACCTTTAAAAATTCGTCAAAAATAAACCGTTTGCGTTAAAAAGATTCTGTAAAAAATAAAAAATTCTGCACTCCCTACTGCAACAGTGAAGCGATGACTGACTCAGCTGTGACAAACATTAACGTGACGAAAATTAATTCAGCTGAACTGCAGGCAGTGTTTACACAGAGCAGATAGGAGACGAGTGTGAAGATAAATTAAAAACGCAAACGGTAAAACATCTTCAGTGCGTGGCGCCGTCTTGTTTTTCTCTTACTGGCAACACGTGAGCGCTTGCAAAATGTTCCACATGCTGATTCAAGGCTTTTTCAATTTTTGAAAAATAATCACATAAATTCAACGTTCGTTTTGTCTTTCTTGGCATTAAGCCTGGGTCCTTCTGCACATTCGTGGTTGTTCTGTTATTATAAAGGTGCACGACTTTATGCTGCAGTGAAAAATGAGCCCACACACTGGAAAAAACTTCCCCTCCCAAAACAAGAAAAAAAAACTTATTTCAAGGCACTTTTACCTTGAAATAAGTGTAAAAATCTGCCAATAGAACAAGTAAAACTTTGCTTGGTCAGATTTCTTGAAATAAGACATGATATTTAGAATATTGAGGTCTTAAAATTAGCAGGGAAAACTTATTTTAAGCTATATTTTAGCAGCATTGTCAAGCTGAGGTGTCTTAGAATAAACCAAACATGATAAAGAATTAAATAGATGCTTTAATAAGTTTAATGTCAACTTTTTAATTTGTATTCAACTTATTTTAGTTGTATTATCGTGGCTCTTCTCTAGATTTAAGACCATCTTGTACTTGAAATAAGATCACACAGATTAATTGAAGCATTCTGAGATATAATGTCTTCTCACAGTTGGCTAGAAATCCTAATATTTAGTGGTGTTTGACAGCATTTGAAGGTGTTGTGTTTTAGGTGAAGCCAGCTACGCCCAAAAGGAGGTGTTTTAACTCAAAAGCAGACATTTGATTTTTTTCTAAACACATTTTCCACATGCAGCTGTTTTCTGATATGAATTGGTGATTTTCCAATAAAATGCATTTACTTTATTTCTTAAATCCAGATTATTTATCTCATACAAACAACAGCTCAGCTTGAAACATGTATGAAATGAAATGAACCTTGTTTCTGGTAAAATACAACTAAAACAACATCATTTCAAGATTGTTTGACTTAACAAGATATTTAAGATGCGTTGTCTTAAAACACGTCCCTCCATGTTGCTGAAATGTTACCTGTAAAGTGAATTTATCTTAAATCAAGTGGGCTGAGACAACTGGACTAAAAATAAGACGAATAAACTTGGTAAGATGTGGAGTTTTTGCAGTGCAGTGGGTAAAAATGCAACAAAAAAAGAGCCAAAAACCAGTTAATGCAGCGGCTGGTGAGGCTCTGTTATGATGGTTATAAATTCAAAGGGACGCCGTTTGCTGCGTTTTTTAGGATACGACAAAAATTATGTGAAATTTAACAGTTTTAACCTCCCAAAATCTGTTTACTGCATCAGAAAGTTGCATGTGAGAAAATACAGGACTTTTTATTTTGCATTTTTACTGCAGTTTCGACACCAACATCAGCTTTTCCAATAATGGAGCTTGAGGGTTTTTCTATAAGAGGCTAAACGCCTTAAAAACTAAGCAAAATGACGACTGTCTGAACAAAGAGTTGGATCCAAGTGTTCAAATCCGGCCACCTGCTTTCCAAACTTAACCGTTTACGACGCCAAAACTTAGCTCTGCTTGGAGAATGTTTACATCCAGCCAGCAGCAGGTTTTAGGTTTTGGATGTGTACGTCCGAGTCGAGGCTTTATTCAGCCGGCGGCCTCTTGAGCCTCGGCGCTAAGTGGCGTCTAATCTGCCGCAGAGCCGAAGTTTAAAGGGTGACTGCTCGGCCGATGACCCCGAACCTGCTAAACAAAGTCCTCCACAGGTCATTAGCGCCGACGGCCACGCGGATAATCCCAAACCTGCTCGGCCCCCGGGATCGAAGCGCTCCGAGGGCCACGGAAGTTTGAGGTTTACTCGCAGGATGACGCAGAACGGCTGAAAGTTTAACTCCCAACTGAGCCGCGAGCAAATATTTACCTAATAACCACCACAATGAGTTTAAATCTAAGCTTGTTTTTCATTTGTGGCTCCAGTCGAGGAGGTTTACACTTTATTTTCACCAAATGCATCATTTAGACGTTACAGAAACTGCAGGAAAACACACACAAAATCTGCTTTTGTCACCTAAAAAGTTCAACAAATCAATAAAATGTGCAGAGTTTTAACTTTTAAACTGATTAATGAGTTTAGGGATCAGTGTGAACGTGTATATTTTATATTTTTCAGCATCTTCAGTTGCAAACGTCGCATAAAAATGTGCACAAACTGTCGGTGAAGACACTGATTCGGCTTTTAAAGTGAAGTCTGCAAATGTTCTGTGGGTTTCTGCACATAATTGAATCCTGTCTGTTAAATCAAAACCAGTTTAAACCCTCTGTGTGAGTAAAATAATAAATGAACAATCAGGACAAACTGAATTAATGCTCTGCAGAGTTTGTGGGTGTTTATTTGTATTTTATCAATGACTCTAATGTGCTGCTTGTGTTTAGTGTGTAGAATATTACTACAAGCTATTTCTGCATGTAAATATTGTGCTTTATTTACGTCTTACTGCTCTGCTGTTGCGCAAAATGTGATTAGCAGTGACGAAAAGCACTTTAAACTCTTACTACGGAGGGAAATATTAAACTTTCTGCTCGGCTTCATTTGTCTTAAAGCTGCTAACGGACAACAAAAGCAGCTTTTCAATTTTGAATTCCGCTAATTTAACCGCTGCATTCAATCAACAGAGACTCAATTAACCGTCGCAATTATTCAACTGTTGTCTTTAAAAGCAGCCGTGAAAAGAAAAACAAGCCAAAAACGACGCTGGAAAAATCCACGTTTACATAAAAACCTTAAGGAGCTGATAGTTTTTCGTACACGAATCAGTATATAATATAAAAATAGCGCTTCTACAGATTCTATTCCTCATTTTTGATGCTTTAAAGCTCATGCCGACTAAACACCCCTTCTGGAAATCTTTCCTGGGCCTCGTATCGGTGAAGACGTGGACGCACATTCAAGCTGCAAACTTTCAGCTCCACAGATCGTAGTTTAAAACTGTGCTGCAGCGTTTAATATTGCGATAATGTCGTCTGACAGCTCCGAACCAGACTGTTGAGGCTCTGCAGGGTTTCACGTAGCTGCGTTTCCGTTCGTCACGTTAAACAAACTGAGCAGATCGGTCAGTTTAACACTTCGCAGTTCTTTGTTTAAACCCCAAAGCAGGTTGGAAACTTCAGCTGACAGCTTTTGTTCCTTTAAATCGCTGCTTATTCATTGTTCGTGCACCGTTTGGTTGCTGCTGCAGAGTTTTGAGTCTCCAGCAGAATTATTTTCCATTCGGAGTGAAGCTGGAGGAGAAACCTACGGACAGAACCAAGAGTGCAGTCGAATTACACATACAGCGAATGAGAAACTGCATTGATTAATTATTTTAGAGACGTTAGTGAACATAATGCATCGTGCAGGTTTAAACGGCAAGCGTGACCCAGTGTGTGTTTGTGTCCTAAAGCAACTCAAGGCGCCCGTTTTTAGCGTTAAATTAAATAAATGGCTGCAAAAAAATCAACAAAAAATCAATTTAATCAACCTTTTTAGTTGCATCACTTCGTCGGGTCGTGCCAAAGCTAAATATTGCAATTTAAACTTCTGCTTTTGATTTAACTCAAGCCGAGGACGCTCCCTTTCCCAACTATTTAAAATCGGAGCGACTTGCTTTTTTAATTTGCCATCCTTTAAACGTGTTCGTAACTATGGCAACCAAATGCAAAACACAAAAGTCCTATTAAATAATATGAAAAAAGTAGTTAAAACTGTTTATTTATGATGAATAATCAGCTTAAAGACTTGTTTTTTTGCTCCCAGTCATCAAGAAATATATCTGATTGTGAAGGAGGCGCTGGTTTCTTCACCTCAACATAGTTTGTCGGTTGAATATCGTTTAATTTAAAGTTGTAAAAGTCAAAAAATGTGACTCAAACTGTCTCGTTAATATGTTTTTTAGAGTGCAGCGACACAAATCTTTAAATTTAGCCGATGAGATGCCGCATGACAACATAAACGGCATTAAAGTGACGCTGTAGATAAATATGTTGTCTGTAGCTTTCATTAATCTGAATATTTAACGTTTTATTACAGCCACTTGTGTCGTTATGTAACCGGATACGTGACGTGGTTCAACAACGAGCTCGAAACACAGGAATGGATTTTATGTTTGCTCAGGTTTAAAATTCGGAAGCGAAAACGTAAAGAATTAAATCCGAAGACGATCAAGAGTTCGTGACGCAAGTTTCAATCAACCAGCTGCACGTCTTTTATTGTTTCGTCTGTTTTTTATTTTTTATTGTTTGTTCTGCAGCTGCAGCTTCGTAGAAAATAAAACTCATCAACTTCCTGTCACCAAAAAAACACGTCATAGTCAGTCTGTCATCGTTTAATGTTCTTAACAGCTAAAATAGTCAGTAAATCTTTATTTCTACAGCGCTTTTTAAAACATGTGATTACAAAGTGCTTCACAGAAAAATAATAAAATAGAATAGAAATACTTTTAATTTGGTAAAGTGTGAAGTTACCACCCCCACATGTAAGTATAAATAAGCAAAAATAAGTGTAAGGGGGAAAAACGTGTTGAAATACATCAGGAGCTAAATTCAGACCTTCATGATGAACTTTTCATTCACTGCTTCTTCAAATCCGAACGAGAGGAGTGTAAAAAGTCATTTTTCTTATTACTTAAGCAGTTTTAAAATTAATTTCTCGCATGACGTCTTTATTGGTGCCTTCTTTAATTTTTGCGGCTCAATTTTTCTGATTTTCTTGTTTTATTTCCCACTTTATCTCAACTAACAACCACCTAATACGCTCCTTATTTCATATTATTGTTTATTATTTTCCGTATCTGCCTGCTTTCATATTGTTCTTATCTACAGCTGTTTATATTCATATACGTACCGTGTTTATACAACTCTGTTGATTCTGTTTATACTGCATCAGTACATATTAAAGCACCTTGAGCTGCAAACCTTATATGACCTTGTATACAAATAAAGTTATCATTATTATTATTACATGTTAAAGAGATTTAATTAATCCATTTAAATAAACATTTAAAGTTGCAAACATTCATTTGACAGGTTTAGTTGATGTAATAAAGTTGCGTTAACTTAATTATTGTGTTGAATTTAAAGTAAAATTTCTGCTTTAGTTGATTTAAAACTAAATTAAACTTGACAACTTGATGAAATCAGCTCTGTGACTGCGTTCTTCTTCTCCTTGAGGTCTGGATTTAAAGTCTAGTCAACACCAGAGCAACTTAATATTTTAAATTTTTACAGAAATTAAATATGTAGTGTGTAAAAATTCCTTTTAATAGCTTGTGAAAACTAGTAGGAACAGCCTAATTTTAATGAGTTATCAACGTCAAGTGTTGTTTTTGTGCTTTTAATCATTAAATAAAGAGAAAAAGTTCATTTTTAGGACTTAATGTAGTTTGTTAGTTGAACATAACTGTATTTAAAGTTGTCTAAACTCACAAACACCTGCTTAAACTGTTGTGTCACTAGTTTTTGTCGAGTCTAAACATGATTTTTTAGAGTGTAAAGCACTTTTACTGCTTCTTTTGCACGTCAGGTTCGATGCTAAACTGCCTTTTCTTGTTCTGTGCTCTGCAAAAACAATAAAATCTAATGTAATCTAGTTTAATTTTAGTCTTTAAAGCCACTATAAGAAGAAAAACACGCTAAAATGGATGTTGTACGTGCAGATTATGGCGTGTTTGCTGCTGCACGAAAGTTAGTTGCGGGTATTTCTGGAGGAATCCGTGCGTTAAAGCCAGACAGATGTCGGGTGTATTTGTGAAATTATACAACAGGTTTTTAAAAGGGGTTTATGAGCCGCTGCAGGGTTCACATGAGGCTTCCACCTGGAGGGGGGGCGAAAAAGTAATCCCTCAATTTGAGCAGAAACAAGACAAATCCCCGAACTGGGAGCGACTGAACAGCTGCGTCCGACGGAAACTTTTCCGCTCTGAGTTGGTTTGAAGGGAGGAATTTAAAAAAAAGCTGAATGAGCAAACCGTGAAGCGACGCCGTCATCGTTAACACACACATCACGTAATCTAGTCCATGACAGTGAACACACCAGGGCAGCTTTTCAAACATGACAAACCCAAAAGGACACGGAGGAGACCACTGGTAAGAAAACACAACCTGAGACTCCACATAAACACTTATAACACGCACAAGAGGATATTTTTGCTTGTTTCTCGTTGCGTTTCTGCTTTATTTCCTCCGAATCTGGTTTTAAAAATGTTAAAAGTGTTGAGAAAAGCTCCAAACCAACCAAACTCTTAAGCCGAATATCATATTTAGCTAAAAAAAATCGACCATGACAAGATAATTCAACTCGTTTTGGAGGCTAAAAGGCTCCAATCGAACCCTTTAGGTCATGTTTCCGGACAGTAAGTGAAGCTGACAACCTTTCTGAAGGCGGAAATCTCACAAAAATCCATATTTCATGAGCTTTTCGATGCAGCAAGAAGTTCGAAACCGCTTTCAGGGCAGCTTCAAAGTCAGAAAAACTGGAGAAATCGACCTGTTTTTAAAAAATAAAACCCAATCAGACGATAAAAGGTGCTTTAAAGTGTAAAGCAGGTTTGCAGATGATGCTTTGTTGATTCAGACGCCAAGATTTCTCCAGATAGTGGTGATTTCCCACCGTGCTGGGAGCCAGTGAAGGCAGCACAGAATGAATGGAGCAGATCCTGGCAGTTTATTAAACATCAGATTATCCTGCTCCAGTATTTCCATCCAGCGAGAGCCGCAGAAAATCTAAACCAGGACGCTTAGATGTTGAATTCACACTGAATTTAACGGAGGAAACTTCTGTAGTTCCAGTTTCCATTTGTAGTTTTAATATTAAAGGAAATTTCCCTCTTTTATGCAACAAAAACGCAACACAAACTCTTAAAATTCATCTGTCAGCCGCCCAAAAAGCAGTTAAATGCAAATATTAACCTTTTCTGCTCCCGGCAAGAATTCACATTAAATATTTTCCTCTTTCTGTTTGTTTGTTTTCGTGTGTTTTTTATTTATTTACTGTTGTTTTTAGTGGGTGGAGCCAGACTCTCCGTTAATTCTCTGTGGAGCTGATGAACAGACGCTGGGACGAGTCGAGGCTTAGTGTTTCTGAAAAGTGCTGCTGCAAACTGGAGCGAAATGAGAAGAATTTTTGTTTAAAATGTAGAATAGAAATATGCAAAGACGCTCCCTGCAGAAAACTTCTCTTTAAAACCTAGAAAATGTATTTTTTAAAGCCTACAAATTAAAAACGGAGGTAATAATAGAATACAAATGAGCTTTGCGGTTATATTTAATGTACTCAAGAGCACAATTTAGGTGTAAATTATAGTTTAAGGCAATAATCTGATCACTTATACAATCATAAAGCACGTTTGCTAACTAGTTTTGGGAAATTTCATTTAAATAAGTTAAAAGGTGATAAAATTATCATGTTTTTGACCAGAATATTTGTAAAAACAGTGTCGTTTGAGGTTCAAAAAGAAGCATAAATGATTGTTTTACAGCAAATACTATTAAAAAACCTACTTCTGATTGGAATTTCCCTTTAAATGTGTGCAAAAATGTTTAAATTCTGCATATTCTTCACTGAAAATGCATTTTTCTCTGCAAAAAAAGTGAAATATTAACCAGATCTTGCATAAAAACCTGCAAATCTTTGAAATTACAACAAACAGAAATGCACATTTGCATGAGTTTGCATGTGGAACATAAAGATAATTTAGTTTAAATGGAGAAAACAGTGAAAGGTTTGCTACTCGACAGCACAATTAGGTGTAAGTTATAGTTTAAGGCAGTAATCTGATCACTTATACAATCATAAAGCACGTTTGCTAACTAGTTTTGGGAAATATCATTTAAATAAGTTAAAAGGTGATAAAAATTATCATGTTTTTGACCAGACACAGGGTCGTTTGAGGTTCTAACGTGAGTAAAAAGAAGTATAAATGATATTTTACGTCAAATATTATTTAAAAAAAAGCTACTTCTGATTGGAATTTCCCTTTAAATGTGTGCAAAAATGTTTAAATTCTGCATATTCTTGGCTGAAAATGTATTATTCCCTGCAAAAAAGTGAAATATTAACCAGATCTTGCATAAAAAACCTGCAAATCTTTGAAATTACAACACAGAAATGCATGTTTGGACGCGTTTGCATGCGGAATATAAAGATAATTTACTTCAAGTGGAGAAAACAGTGACAGGTTTGCTGCAGAGCTGCTCGTCTCTGAGCTGCAGCGAAGCCGAAGTTTCAGGAGGAATGTGGACCAACCCCCCCCCTCCGTCACACACACTCTATGTAAAGAAAAACACACCCAGCATGCGTTAACCCCACGAACGCTGAGCTTTAAATAACCCACCGCTGCTCGGGCTTCACACGCAGCCGACACGAGGGAACCGAGCACGAAAAACACACTTTACCTGCTGGTTTAGGCGTTTATTTTGGTTAAAATCGAGCAGCGCAAACATGGAAACGCTTCAAAAAGGCTGCAGTGATCTCTGGATGTATGCAAACAACCTTTAATATGAACACAGGATTCCTTAAATCTCTGTATTTAATACCTTAAATCTGCCTTAATTTGCAAGATTAGGTGACGGGCCGCTTATATAAACCTTAAACTCAGTCGGTAGCTGCTAATCTTCAACATTTCAGACTTTTATTGGGTGTTTTCAGGGTCGTTTTTAACAGTTAAGCATAATTTCTTCCAAAATACAAACTAAAAACATGCAGGAGAGCTTTACTAACTTTAAAATCTCTTAATTTAACACCTCAAAAGCCCCTTAAATTGCAAGATTAGAGAACAGGCTGCTTGTATAAACCTTAAATTCACTCATTTCAGGTTTAATTTAGGTGTTTTTTGGGGTTTGTTTTAACACTTAAGCAGACTTTCTTCCAAAATATAAAATAAAGGCATGCAGGAGAGTTTTAATAACTTTAAAATCTCTTAATTTAACGCCACAAATATCCCTTAATTGCAAGATTAGGGAACAGTCTGCTTGTATAAACCTTAAATTCACTAATTTCAGGCTTAATTTTGGCGTTTTCGTGGTTGTTTTGACACTTAAGTCGCAATTTATGTGGAAATTAAAAGTTTAAAGGCCGTTAAATGTGATTTAGCGTCACTCCGGAGCTGTTTTGACACTTAATTTGGGGGTTTTATTTTGACGTCTAAGCGAGCGCTAACCGCTAACGGGGGGCGACGCTTTTGTTTTGAGCCGAGTTAAGTCGGGTCGACGCGTTTCGGCGGCGTCCGGCGGCCTCGAACCTTCTGAAAATGCACCGGGAAAAAAAAAAAAAAACCCGTGCTGCAGTATTTTCAAACAAACATCGCAGGAAATGAAAAAAAGAAAAAAAAGAAGCGGCGCTGCTGACCCGGCTGGCTGCGGCGCTCGCTCCCACCCCGCCCCCTGGTGAAGATCGCGTGCAGAATCCAGGCAACCCCGAGCGAGCCGAGGGAGCGCTCGCTGCTGCACACCCAGGCGACGTGACCTTCCCCTTCCCTCCGCCGATGTGGGGGCTGCCCGACTCGCCGAGCATGCCCAGTAGCGTCCGCGGCGTTTCGTGACTACACTAATAGTCTGCATGGATCACTGGCACGCAGAGTCACTTCTAATTAGAATTATCTCAATCTTCACCGGGATTTCGTGCTTTTTTTTCCTCCCCTCGTCTTCGCTGAGTGGCTCGCCGAGGTGCCAGTTTCACCGCCGGCCCCGCCTCCCGCTTAACCTCCCCTTCGCTCGGCGAGAGGCCCGGCCTTGACCCCACCTCCCACCCCTCCCCCAGTTTTTTTTACACAAGAAACTCGACTGCGGGGAGGAAGGGCGACATCCCGACCCGCTCTTCATCCTCACCTCGTGGCTTCACGCTCTATTATCTATGCATGCTTTCATTCCTGTTCGCTCTTTCCGTCTTTCCCCTCCTGCGACCATCTGCTCCGACGGCCTCTTCTCGTGGTAAAACCGATTCTCCACGTCCGCCGTCTTCCCTCCTGCCGACCCGCTCCTGAGACGTCGGCCATCTTTAACCCACTTGGTCCGCAGGGCCGAGCTACTGCACGAAGGGGTTGGCGAGGACGAGTAGCTGAACAGTTCCTCCAACTCTTTTCAGCCTTTGTTCAGGTTTAATCCTACGTTTCCTCTCCTTCAAAAAGCTCCGACCTCCGAGGCTCCGGCTTTACGAGTCTGAGGTCGGAGGTCAGACAAACTCTGACAAGACGTGCAGGAGAGTTTCTGTCACCTAAAGCATCAAACAACTGAGAGGTGAAATCAGCAGCAGTAGGTGGAATTTAGCTGCACAGTCGGGAGCTGGAGGAAGAATTAGCAGCGAGGCTTTCTTCCAGAATACAAAATCAAGAGCTGCAGGAGAGTTTCGGTCAATTAAAGCATCAAAACAGCGACTGAGCAGCAAAATCTGCAGAAATAAGTGCAATTTAGCCACTAAAAAACTGACTCAGCTGCTGAAATCAAGCGTGAGTTTCGCAGAACTTCAGCAGACTTTCTCCTCCTCCTCCACGCCAAAATGAAAAATTCAAGAGGTGCATGAGGGCCTCGCTCGCTTCGAGACGTCACAGCGGCGACTGAAATCTGCACGAATGCATGCGATTTAGCAGCACGCTCGAGAGTTTCAGGAGGAACTGGCGGCGAAAGTTTAGCAAAAAGAAGTGAAAATCAAGACGTGCAGGAAGGTTTGAGTCGCTTAAAGCATCCAAACAGTGACTGAGAGGTGAAATCTGCAGTGATAAGTGTCATTTAGCTGCTCGCTGGAGAGTTTAAAGATGAATTAGCAGCAGACGATGCTTCAAATCTCCCTTAATTTGCAAGATTAGGGATCAGGCTGCTTACATGAACCTTAAATTCATTCATTTCAGAGTTAATTTAGGTGTTTTCAGGGTGGTTTTGACGCTTACGTTGCCATTTATGCTGAAATTAAAAGTTTAAAGTGCATTTGAAGTGAGTTAAATGCGAGTTTGCATCACTCTGGAGCAGTTTTGAGACTTAATTTGTGGGTTTTGTTGGTGTTAAACGTCATTCAGGCGATGTTTTGGCATTTGTTTTCAGCATTTTGTCACTTTAAAGCATCAAAACAGTGAGTGGGAGGTGAAATCTTCAGAAATAAGTGCCAATTAGCTGCACGTTTGGAGAGTTTTAGGATGAATTTGCAGTAAAAGTTACAGCCGATCTCCCTTAATTTGCAAGATTAGGAGACGGGCTGCTTATATAAACCTTAAATGCATTAATTTTAGACTTAATTTAAGTGTTTTCAGGGTTGTTTTGACACTTATGTTGCTATTTATGCTGAAATTGAAAGTTTAAAGTGCGCTGAATGTGAGTTAGCATCACTCTGAAGCTGGTTTGAGACTTAATTTGTGGGTTTTGTTGGCGTTAAACGTCATTCAGGCGACGCTTCTGCTTTTGTTTTCAGCGTTTCGTCACTTTAAAGCATCAAAACAGTGATGGGGCAGTGAAATCTGCAGAAATAAGAGTTTCAGGATGAATTAGCAGCAAAAGTTGCTTCAAATCTCCCTTAACTTGCAAGATTAGGGGACAAACTGCTTACATAAACCTTAAATTCATTCATTTCAGACTTAATTTAGGTGTTTTCAGGGTTGTTTTGACACTAACGTTGCCATTTATGCTGAAATTAAAAGTTTAAAGTGTATATAAAGTCTGTTAAATGTGAGTTAGCATCACTCTGAAGCTGGTTTGAGACTCAATTTGTGGGTTTTTTTGGCGTTCAACGTCATTCAGGTGATGCTTCTGCTTTTGTTGTCAGCGTTTAATCATTCAAAGCATCAAAACAGTGACTGAAAAGTGAAATCTGCAGAAATAAGTGTCATTTAGCTGCACATTGGAGAGTTTTAGGATGAATTAGCAGCAAACGTTGCCTCAAATCTCCCTTAATTTGCAAGATTAGGGATCAGGCTGCTTATATAAACCTTAAATTCATTCATTTTAGACTTAATTTAGGTGTTTTCGGGGTGGTTTTGACTCTTATGTTGCTATTTATGTTGAAATTAAAAGTTTAAAGGACATATAAAGTGTGTTAAATACGAGTTAGCATGACTCTGAAGCTGGTTTGAGACTCAATTTGTGTGTTTTTTTGGTGTTAAACATCATTCAGGTGATGCTTCTGCTTTTGTTTTCAGCTTTTCATCACTTTAAAGCATCCAAACAGTGACGGGGCAGTGAAATCTGCAGTAATAAGTGTCATTTAGCTGCACACTGGAGAGTTTTAGGATGAATTAGCAGCAAATGTTACTTCAAATCTCCCTTAATTTGCAAGATTAGGAGACGGGCTGCTTATATAAACCTTAAATTCATTCATTTCAGACTTAATTTAGGTGTTTTCGGGGTGGTTTTGACTCTTATGTTGCTATTTATGTTGAAATTAAAAGTTTAAAGTGCATTTAAAGTGAGTTTGCGCCACTCTGGAGCAGTTTTGAGTCTTAATTTGGGTTTTTTTGCATCACTCAGGCGACGTTTCTGCTTCTGTTTCCAGCCCAGGTAAGTCGGGTCGATGCGTTTCGTCACTTTAAAGCATCCAAACAGTGACTGAGTGGTGAAATCTGCAGAAATAAGTGTCATTTAGCTGCACTTTGGAGAGTTTTAGGATGAATTAGCAGCAAACGTTGCCTCAAATCTCCCTTAATTTGCAAGATTAGGGATCAGGCTGCTTATATAAACCTTAAATTCATTCATTTTAGACTTAATTTAGGTGTTTTCGGGGTGGTTTTGACTCTTATGTTGCTATTTATGTTGAAATTAAAAGTTTAAAGGACATATAAAGTGTGTTAAATACGAGTTAGCATGACTCTGAAGCTGGTTTGAGACTCAATTTGTGTGGTTTTTGGTGTTAAACATCATTCAGGTGATGCTTCTGCTTTTGTTTTCAGCTTTTCATCACTTTAAAGCATCAAAACAGTGACGGGGCAGTGAAATCTGCAGTAATAAGTGTCATTTAGCTGCACCCTGAAGAGTTTCAGGAAGATTTAGCAGCAAATGTTACTTCAAATCTCCCTTAATTTGCAAGATTAGGGAACAAGCTGCTTGTATAAACCTTCAATTCATTCATTTCAGACTTAATTTAGGTGTTTTCATGGCTGTTTTGACACTTATGTTGCTATTTATGCTGAAATTAAACGTTTAAAGTGCATTTAAAGTGAGTTTGCGCTACTCTGGAGCAGTTTTGAGTCTTAATTTAGGGTTTTTTTGCATCACTCAGGCGACGTTT
Source organism: Dascyllus trimaculatus (assembly GCA_024666655.1). Taxonomy (NCBI): domain Eukaryota; kingdom Metazoa; phylum Chordata; class Actinopteri; family Pomacentridae; genus Dascyllus; species Dascyllus trimaculatus. The sequence goes on along the minus strand of CM045464.1, from coordinate 6,504,722 downwards.
CTGCTTCTGTTTCCAGCCCAGGTAAGTCGGGTCGATGCGTTTCGTCACTTTAAAGCATCCAAACAGTGACTGAGTGGTGAAATCTGCAGAAATAAGTGTCATTTAGCTGCACGTTTGGAGAGTTTCAGGAGGGATTAGCGGCAAAAGTTCAGCTAAAAAACACTAAATCGAGAGGCAGGGAGAGTTCACGAGGGAAGGTGAGGCCGGATTTAAACTGTACGTCGACAGGCTGGACAGGCCGGCGGAGCTCAGACGGACAGCGGGGGAAGAGGAAAGAGACAGAAACGAGAGGAAAATATCAAGTCAGACAGACGGCCGGTCAGTCAAACGGACAGAGAGACAGACAGGTGTGTGAAGCGAAGCGACTGGTAGGAAAAGACGGCGAGATTTAACCAGGCAGGCGAACAGACGAACTGCCAGGGAGCTGGACGAGCCAACCGAGAGACAGGCAGGTAGAGATTCACCGGGGTAGCATTTGTGGTTTGGAATTAGCTGCAAATTAAGACTCGGATTACACGTTTTGGCTCGTTCTCATGTCTAAAAACTCTCCAGATATCCTTCGTTCTCACTGCTGGCAAATACAGTTTGATAAATCTCCATCTTCTGCACCACCAGCTCCTGCACATCCGCCCTCCCGCTCGACCAGACGCCCACAAAAGCTGCAAATCTGGATCAATACGCCGCTGAAAGTAGTCCCCGGCTGATGCTACAGCGTCTGAACCGAATGCGTTTTGCTCGGACACGCTGTCGACATGCAGGACGAAGGTGGCGAAGTGGCCGCAAGGAGGGGAAGGTCAGGGAGGCAGCGAGTTGTTGGAGGTGCTAAAACAACACAAAGCTGTTGCGTCCTATGGAAAGTGTTGACTTTAGGCGTTGCAGCAGTTCGTGTACGTTAATTTATATGCATCATCGCGTTATTTTCATTACATGTGCATGTAAAGGTGAGTTTTTAGAGCAGAAATGTCAAAAAAATCCCTTTTTTCTGCTCTTCAAATGGAAATTTAATCTCTTAAATGGTAGTATTTTGAGTTTTTTGACTGCTGGTCGGACAAAATAAAACAGTTTCGCCATTTTTTGCGCTTTTCTGTTGATGAAATAAACCGCCGAGAAGCTGCAAAGTTGAGGGTGAAAGAGAACGTGAAGGAGAAAGACGAGGAGGTGGTGCAGCAGCAGCAGGAGGACGAGGAGGAGATGCAGTGTGCAAAGGAGAGGTGGAGGATGGTAAAGAGTGGGAGGATGGTGGAGGTGGGGGAGGACGAGAGACGGTAACAGCAGGAGGTAGGAAATGGATGTGGAGGAGGGGGAGGAAGGTACCTGAGGAGGAGGAGGTTCATGAAAGCTGGCAGAGGAGGAGATGAAGCAGTAAGAGAAGAAAGAATAGACGAGGAAGAGGATTGTAAAGGTTCAATTAACACTACAGTTCCCATGATGCTCGGATGCTGTTGCCATGGATCGGAGCAGCTACTAAGCTTCTTCTAAACTTAAGCTCCAGATTGTCGAATCAATTCTCTCAGCGTTGCTCTGTAGTGTCAACGATTCTTGCTGAAATGCAACCTGGGAATCGTAGTTGACCTCAAACCCTGACGTCATCGGACCGTTGACGGACCTTCTAAACCTTCTAGTAGCTCAGGAGGACCGTTATCCTGATCACCGATAAACTGAAAGCAACCACGGCAACATCAGCGCCCTCTTGCCATCATCTGAATCGGAGCCCTTTAAACTTGCAAAGTAGGGCTTTGTAATGTGTGGTAAACATAATGACGTATTTTAACTTAGCCTTAACCAAAACAAGCAGCTTTCATGCCTGAACTCAACCAGGTCGTTGTGGTGGTTCAACTAAATCAGGTAGTTTAAATGTACCCAAGAGGTTTGGCGTCTCAGCTTAACCAAGTAATTAGTTTTGATGCCCGAACTCAACCAGGCCGTTTTTGGTGCCTGAAATTTACCATTCAGTATTGATGTATAACCTAAACCAAGTAGTTTTGATGCAAGTAGTTCTGGTACTTCAACTTAATCAGGCGGCTTTGGTGCCTGAAGTTTTCCAGGTAGTTTTAGGCTCCGTCCACACGAAGCCAAAACGCTTATAGCTTCAATAACGTTCTCCATAAAGACGGAGCTGTTCCAGTAAATGTGTCCGTCCTCATGAATCCACTTGATACGCCTGAAAACGATGTAAAACACATGCCAGGCCTGTTGGTGGCGCTATGACGCCGTAGCAGAAACAAGCGGAAACTGGCGGCGGGACTTTAGGCATGAAGAAATCTGTTGTATACGATGTAAACGTAGAACATGGCGGCGGGAAATACGAGTGGACGAGCTGGTAGGACTCTAGTCTGGACGGACGATGAGGTGGAACTATCAGCAGGACATACGCAGCACTATACGGAGACATTGTTGTTGTAGTTTTCTAAGTTTGGCGCAGCTATGACAGAAAAAGAAGCAGACAGGGCGTAACAACGGTGCTACGTCAACGCCGTGTTCAGACATGATCGTTTTCAGACCCCCAGAACGCCGGCTTCATGTGGACGATACACGGGTTGGATGGACTATTGGTGCGTTTAGGTCTGGGCTCGTCTTCGTGTGGACGGGGCCTTAGTGCTTCAACCTAACAAAGTAGTCTTTGTGCTCAAGCCTAACGAGGTAGTTTTGGTTCCTAAACTTGTCCAGGTATTGCAGGTGCCTAAATTCCACCAAACAGTGAGTGGAAATGAAGCGTCAGGACTTGAACCAGAGTCTCCTCGAGGAAGGTTTGGCCCCACCACCTCTCCAACCTCCCTATGATGTTAGTGAACAAACAACGAAGGACACCATTTCTGACTGTCTGAGACGCCAGCGGCTTTGATTAAACGGCTGGATTTAACATCCCGGGAAGGAGAACAGGTTTGTAACGCTGCAGCGGCAACGTTACGAGTCGATGCATTAATGGAAAAAGTGGAAAATAAAATCAAACATGTTACCAGGAAACATTTCGGTCCTACATTTAAAACTTATTGTCAGACGCAGTGGACATCTGTAAAAGAAAATTCTAAATTCACATTTTAAGCCTGGGTTTCATCTTGTGTCAGTTATTACCTCCGCCAAGGAGGGTTTTTTTTTTGTTTGTTTCTTTATTTGTTTACTTATTTGTTTGTGTTCAAAATAACTCAAGAATTAATGGACAGATTTGGATGGAATTTTCAGAAAATGTGTGAAATGTGACAAGGAAGTAATGATGAAATGTTGGGACTGATCCGGATCACCATCTGGATCCAGGATGTTTTTTAATTTAAGGAAACTTAGTCATTGGTAGATTGTGTTGGGGGTGGACTGAAGCTGCTTGGTGGAGGTCTGTGCTCTATTAGGGCTTTTCTACTTTTATTTTTATCTACCCAAAGTTGAAACTCTGTGCTGTTGGAAAGCCTTTTGAGTTTTTGACACCGGAGTTGGCAGGTCCACGTACTAGAACCACGGTGGTGTTCTAGAGCCTCGGCAGCGCTCAGCGGCACTCAGCGCCACTCGGTGGCGCTCGGCAGCGGCGCGCAAGACTATTCGAATATCAACATTATTATCCAAATACCAACACAACCAACGAAGATTCGGATATTCCTATATTCGGGACTATCCCTAATATAACGTCTGTAAAGCAGCTAAGCTACCATACTGTTGGTTAGCTAACTTAGCCACTCGAGGCTACTTGGAACTACACCATACTTGGCCTTAAGGTCAGCCTTATTTCATCTTGCTGAAACCTCCTGCTGCTTATTTATTATCACAAAGCTGTAAATTGGGACGTCTTGTTAAAACTAAGTCGTTGTTTTTCACATAGAGCTGTTTGTCCTCAAACGCAGCAGCAACAGAAGTCCTATTTAGCAAAATCCATTATCCATTGAGCTTCCTCCAGTTAATTTGCTCAGAATAAAGAACCGACATATATTTCTGTGTCCTGTCAGTGTTGATTTCACAATGAAACTTTGTCATTGGGAGATTGTGTTGGGGGTGGACTGAAGCTGCTTGGTGGAGGTCTTCGCTCTATTAGGGCTTTTCTAGTTTATTCCTTATTTTATTGGTAGTATTTTTATTTTCTGCGTTACTTTTTAGTCTTTTTGGCTCTTTATGTTCACCACTTGGAGTTGCTTTAATGAATGACTTCTGCTACATAGATTTTCTATACCAGTGGTTCTCAACTGGTCCAGCCTCAGGACCCACTATGTCTCTATTAATATCAGTCACGACCCAAATTGTTGAAGTTTGCTGTTCCTGTTAACAAATTAAAGTTAATTTGGGTGTAGTCTCAACACATTTTGATACAACTTGGGAAAATTTTGCCTTAGTTTTTGCTCTTTTTGGTATATTTGGACGCTTTTGGGTCTATTTTGGCCAATTTTGACAGATTCTGAGCACATTTTGGTTCATTTTTGGCACATTTTTAGCATAATTTCTCCAATAAGCTGGCAGAGACAGATCTAGGGTTAATAGTGGGTGACTACTGGTGTCACCACCACTAAATATCCTGCTACTGAAAGCAAACTGTGTCATAAGAAACACGTCCTTTAAAATAAAAGACTTTATACCACTACTTTTTGGGGGGGACATGCTTCTGCGACCCTCTAAAAATGGCTTCGCGACCCACTTTTGGGTCCCGACCCACCAGTTGAGAACCACTGTTCTATAGCAACTGTTTGGCAGCGAAAACAAGCTGCATCGTCTCTTTGTCAGGTTGTATTTTTGACGTGTTGGCAGACATGTGCTTATTTCCAGAGCACCATGACTTTAACTCAGATTGGTGTCTGAGTCCAGAGTTTTTAGCTCCGTCTTTGGTCTCCGCCGGCTCCGGAGGGAAACATGTTGAGCTGCTAAGTGCTGCCCTGTGCTCTCCAGACTGTCTGACTGCGTTAGGCTGCTGCTGTGCAGGTTTGTGTTCGAGGCTGAAAACGGCCTCACGTGTGGTTAAAACTGATGCTATGAGCTGGAAATTCGCTGTAAAGCTGCAGAATCAGCTCCTGCACCGACGTGTCAGCTCAGACCGTGTGTTACAGCAGCAGCGATGCAACAATTACAGCTTATTTTACGAACATTTACTCAGTGTTTTATGGGAAACTGAGCAGCGTTGTGTTTGCTCAAGATAAAACTAAAAACTCTGGGGCCATTTGTTGCTCAGAAAAAAAATAAAACAGCTTAACATAAGAAATGCAGCAGTGCCCAAAAGTAAAAAGCAATAAGATATATGCAAGATGCATCACTGAAATTAAATAAATAAGCTAGAATATGGCCGGGATAGAACAGGATAAAGTAACGCTGGCAGTAGTAAGTGAAAAATGATCATGAAATACAGCGCGTTTAATCGATGTGTTGCAAATGTAAGTGAAATGCTGCACCTGAGAAATGAAAATATGACATCTTGCACATTAAATATTGCACATAAATCTGATTTTAAGATCCTTGTATTAGTTTAGAAAGTCTCAGTGGTCTTGGGCCTTCGGGTTTATCCTGTTGTTTATCCAGGATCTGCCTTTTAAATCAGACTTTTGATGGAATTAATAGATTTTATTCATTTATTATTCATCTTAGAACTAAATTTATTTATTGATTTTTCTATTTATACACTTATTTTCATTTTTTAGTTTATTCGATATACAGTTTATTACATTTCTTGTCCTGTTTTTTAAAATACATTTTGACTTATATTTTTATCTCTATCTTTACAAAATATATTTAGTCATTTTATTTAATTTTATTTATTAATCTAGTTCATTTTATCTTAATTGTATTATTCATATAGCTTATTCTAGCTTGTTTTATTGTATTTATTCATCTAGCTTATTTCATCATATTTTAATTTTATTTATTCATCTATTGTATTTTTATTTCATTTTACTCATCTAGTTTATTTTTATTTATTTTAATTTTCTAGCCTTTATCTTATCTATTTTAATTTTCTTTATTCATCTAGCTTATTTAATTTAATTTATTTATTTAACTTATTTATTTTATTTTACTTATTCATCTAGCTTATTTTATATTATTTTATTTATTAATATACCTTTTTTGTTTTATCTTATTTAATATATTTAAACTTATTCATCTAGCTTATTTAATCTTACTTTATTTATTAATCTAGCGTATTCTATCTAATTTTATTTTATTTATTAATGTAGCTTATTTTATTTTATTTATTCGTCAAGCTTATTTTATTTTATTTTATTTATTAATGTAGCTTATTTTGTTTTATCTAATTTTATTTTATTTATTCATCTAGCTTATTTTATTTTTTTTTTCCATTTTATCACATCGTGTGTTTCCTCCCTGCACGTCCTCAGTTTTAGATAGATAGATAGTTTTAGATTAATTTATTGATAGCATGACTTTAGGGGTTGTTTTATTGTTTTACTGCATTTTCTTTATTTATGTAAATCGCCTGGTGTTGCATTTTATTCATATGAAAAGTTCTCTCTAAAGTCTGAGTGACTGATTGATGAGATGCTACACATGATATCAGTGTTTCAGTCGTCGTTTCCTGCAGAAAGACGAGGAGTCGTGCAGTTTTGCGGTTTCTGAAGACGTCGTGTGGCGTCCTGTTTTTGCTTTTGCTGTCAGAAAAGTGCAGTAAACAGTAATTTGAGAACTAAAAGCAGCAAAAAAAAAAAAAAAACGCAGGAGAGGCGTGGAGAGACAGCGACAACAAGAGGCCGGAGGAGGCAGAGGATGGCGAGGAGGAGGAGGACGAGGAAGAGGCTCCGGCATGAGGAGGCGAGGCAGGTGGCCATCCCAGAATAAACACTAAGACCTGCTGTGTTTTAACCAGGCGTGGCCACTTTGACCTCCTCCACCTCCTCCACTTCCTCCTCCATCCAGCCCCGACTGCTCATGGGAACATTTGGCGGCCAATAAACAGCTACTGGGAACCAGTCTGGGAGCCAATGGGAGGCCTGAACGCCATCCCTCCCTCCTCTTCCTCCTTCTTTTCTGGTGTTTCTCATGATGCTAGCATGTTTTCCTGCCTCCTCAAAGTGTGTTTTAGTGGCTGGAAAATAATCCAGCTTCAAGCGAGGAAACTCAAGCTCGCGTCACAAAAAGCCACCCTTCATCATCATCATCCTCATCCTCCTCCTATTCTTCCTCTGTGTTTCAGCAGAGGCCCGTTGCGTGACCACTAATCACCGATTCACCGTCAGCTGATCCGCTCAGCGCAGCTCGTGGTTAATAATGCAGCAGCGGCGCGTTTTCAGTTCCCAAAGCGCTTCGACTGCGACGCCGATGGACTCGCCGGCTGCGAGGTCAGAGGTCACGACCACAGCTTTAGACGCCGTAGTAAACAAAATGTAAACGCTGACGTGAAGAAAGAGCCGAGAGGGGAAGAAACAAACCTGCGTCGCTGCTCGGGGCTGATTCACGAAGAGAAAAAATGCGCATTTAATGTTTATTTTTGCTCCATTTTCTGCCAACTTAATGTATTTTAATGGTCGACAAGTTAAAAAAAGCAACCGACGAGCGATTCTGATGCTTGCAGAACGTGCTTCTTTGAGATTTAGATGCAGTTTCTTGCAGCGATCCCTTCGGCCTTCATTCATTCCTGCATAATAATAACCTCAATGCAAGGTTTCATGCTAATTTAACCCTTACACACTTATTTAAATATAAACCACATGCTTTTTTATCACTTAGTTGCATTCTAAAGACATATTTTACATTATTATAACAGCGTTTCACATGTAAAACTCATTTATTGTGTGTTTATGCAGCAGAATAAACTACTCAGTGGCCACAGGAGGAGTTTTAATAATAAAAACCACCTTAATAAACACTTAAAACCACACGTCGGCCTGCAAGAAAACATTTATTTAAAGTTTCTTAATGCTAAATGTGGAGTTTAGAGCTTCAGCAGATTAAAAATAAAACCCTGATGTCAGCATTTCTAATGATTTTCATCCAAAAAGGCTGAAAATAATGTAAAAAACATCTATTTAAATGTGAAAACAGCATAAATATAAACAAAACTGAGTCATTAAAGGAGCTAAAAAAAATAGTGGCATGGTCCTTTAATTATTTTAAAGCAAAACCTTTAGCTATCTGCTGAGTAAATATGAAAAATAATTAAATTTGAACATTTTTAAAACAGTCAATTTGAGTTAAAGCAGAAAAAAAATGCATCCAGGAAGCAATTCTAAAATAAATGATGGTATTAATCTTAATTACATGCATTTAAATGGTGCTTTTGCTTTTAAAATGCGCTTTTATGTGAGAATATTTGCACATTTTACTGCCTATAATAAAAGATAATTACAGCAGTTTAATTAAATGTGCTTTAATTGGCTGATTGTTATTTTCTACTGGTTTATTTTGAATTTAGGAGGCAGGTTTGGGGTTTCTCTGTTCAGCGCAGTGATGTGTTGTTTGATTCTGCTGTAAATATAAGTATAATCTCGTTTCTTTTCCTCTTCAGGTTTAAAAAAACGGAGCAGCAGAGACCAGATCAGGTCTGCGGCCTGTTCCTCCGCCTGTCCTGCTTTTATTTTGATTCCTTCGATCGCTTTTTTTTAAATTTATCTATTCATTTTTGCGTTTTTCTGTCTCCTCAAATTGCGTAAAAACGACGCGTCCGAAGGCTTTTTCTGCAATAAAAATAAATTAAAATAAAATAATTAATTAACAGAAACGCACGAAGCAGGAAGCAGCAGCAGGAAAGAAAAGTTTAACCGAGAATTCAAACTTTTTTTTTTAAATTAGCGCCGCGCAAAGATGGTTTTTAAATTATTATTTCATGCAGGAAAGCAGAAATAAATTTTAAAATTAAATAGAAACACTGAGAATAAACGCTGGAGATGAGGCCGACATGCGGCCGTCTGCAGGCGGAGGAGCGGAGAAGCGGTCATTAAATTAAATTATTATTTTTATTATATTTTAAAACGTCTGGAAAGCCTCCATCTGGTCGCCGTGATTTATTTTACAACTCTAGAATTAGAATATAATTTTTAAACTCTGCTAAAAGTGGCCGAAACTAATTAATTGGCTCAAGAAAACAGAAAAAAAGCGACGTAAAAGTGAAATAAAAGCAGGAAAAACAGCAGAAACCAGCGGATATTTACGCGACCGGTGAATAAAAGTGATTAATTCCTCGTTTTGTTGCTGCAGCGGGGAAATAAAAGCACAGGACGGGATTTACAGCAGCAGCAGAGAATGAGTCCACATTTCTGGGTTAATTCAAAAAGTCTCCAAGCAGCTGGAAGGAATTTAAAGGCTTCAATCTGATGCTTGATAGGAAACAAACGACAGACCTCCAGACTGATCCTGCAACCAGGATCTTAAAGGAGCTCAGCGCACAAACAGAGACACAGAAACTATTTAAAACTAATTATTACTGAACTATAAATAACATTAGACTGGTTCTGTCAGGCTGCAGGCCAAAAAACACACTAAAACACACTTTTACAGCTTATTTTCAGTGTTTTTCTGAGCATGACAGCAATAAAAGTGCTTTAATTCTCCTGTTTTTATACCTTAAAAATATAAAAATCAAAATTATTCCACATAAATATTGTAATAGAAGAAGGTTTTAGCTGCTTTACTTGATTAAAAGCAGTATTTTGAGACTGAAAATGCTGCTAAAATGCTGTTTAAGCGCAAATAACTCGACTCCCGAGTGTGTTTTCTGATTATTTTTACTCATCTGTGGTGGAAAAAGCACTCAGAACATGCACTTATATAAAAGTACTGATAGGACAGCGTGGAAATACCTGCATTTTAGTTTTTCCTCAGGTAAAAGTACACTCATTTTAGCATCTAAATAAAGCAAGAAAAGCAAAATGCACTCGTTATTATTGCAGAACGTTAATTTAACATTAAAATATTGAATAATTCACATTATATTATTCTATTAGAATTATTCCTGCATTGATTAGGTGAAGGTGAAACTGGTTTTATTGACTTTATAGCATTTAAATCTCCTTTTACCTCAATTTTAATAATAAGTGATGACTCTCCTACAATTATACATCACAGTTTATGTGTTTATTATACTATATTCTGCATTATTAATCAGAATTTGCCAAGTAACCCTTAAATAAAGTTGTCAAATAAAAGTAGAGGAGTAAATTAACCTATTAAAAAGTAGAATTTTACTGTTTAAGCTGGTCTGTTGAGCCATTTTTGACTATTTTACACGCTGTTTTTGTGTTTTAATCTGTAAATATGCTTAAAACTTGATAAAATCTTCTTGTTTCTTATTTGTGATATACATATTTGTTAAGTTACTAGTGATAAAAAGTGTAGTAGAGTAAAAAATGTGCATTATTTCCACTTGGAATTAAGGGAAATAGATGCATAATGTGTAATAAAAATTGAAATAAGTGTATTTTTAACGACGCAGGAGGAAAACACATGATGTGGGGGATTAAACTGGAAGTGAGGAGTGTTTTCTGTATTTACGGACAACATCTGAGGCTACTGTCGAGCTCTAGGTGTGAAAACCTCGAGGAGACTTGAAGGAAAAGCTGCCACACGTCAGGGCTCAGCGTGAACTCTGCATGTGAGAACCGACATGCTTCCCAGCGGAACATGTGATCCTACATGTGACCCTCCGTCGCAGGAGGCGTCTGGCTGCTGCCTGCCGGTGATGTCGTGCCGCCGACGCTTATTTTAGTGTCACTGCGGATAAAAACAACATCAGCTACATGCCCAAACTGTGAAATGTTGGTGAAAACGAGCAGATAATTAGGCAGAGGAAGGAGAAGGGGACCGGCGGCCGTTTACTCACATCTCATTTGTGCTCAGTGTGAACCGAGAAGACGCCTCGGGCTCCGGCTTTACTGTCGGAGACGACGCTCGAGAGTTTAGAGAGGGGAGAAATAAAACAACCTGTTAGCGAGCTGGACTCCGGTTAGCCGCCGCTCGCTGAAATCAATATGTGCAAACAAGAGCCGGTTTCCTGCCCGCAGCCATGACACTAATCTGTGGTGTCAGCAGGGTGGCATTTAGTCAGCTGGGCCCAGAGCACCGAAGGGGTAAACGCTGCCATCCACCCATCCCGGTGCCAAAGTCGTCCTCCCTAATGTCAAGACGAGCAAATATGTGGACGCCTGGCAGAGCTGGTCCAACATCTCAGAGGGCCTCCACCACTGGTTCAGAGTTTACCGATGTTGGAAGAAGAGTCCGTGAAGCAAACACAGCAGTGGTTCAAACATTGGTAAAGTCCCTCTTCAGACACAAACAGTACCAGTCAGAAGTCTGGACACCTTCTCATTCAACGGAAACAAAACCACCTGTTTGCCAACCGCTAAAAAAACCTCAAGTTAACCATCTGCTACGTCACAGCTTATCTGAACAAGGTGCTTCCATCATCGATAACACATTAAACCAACCAAAAACCACCTGAAGTGAGCGTAAAACCTTCTTTTTGGCAAAATTTTAAAGAATTTTCCAGTTTCCATGAACTTTTTCCAATGAAATACCTCAAAATAAGCCAGAAAATGGACGAACGGCTACTGTCTCCCTGCACAAAACCACCTCTGTAGACAAATCCAACATTCATATCTACTGTACCAGTCAACAGGTTGGACACACTTTCTTATTCAGTGGAAACAAAACCACCTGTTTGCCAGCTGCAAAAAAACAAAGAACAAGAAGAAACGAGCAAAATTTTGTCGATTCATGAAGGAAAAATGGAGAAAAGTCTTCAGAAATTAGTTTTAAATGGGGAAAGTTGTAATTATTCGTTCTTATCTGCTGGTATCGGCCATGTTTCGTGTCGTTTAAAGGCAAAAACAATGAAAAATGGCAACAACTGATTGGTTATGTGGGTGAACCATTTGAAAAAGGTGCTTCCATCTTTGATAAAGCAAATTAAACCACCCAAAAACCACCTGAAGCGAGCGTAAAACCTTCTTTTGTTGCAAAATCTTGTAGAGTTTTGCCGTTTCCATGAACTTTTTCTAATGAAATACCTCAAAATAAGCATGAAAATGGAAGAACGACTACTGTCTCCCTGCTCAAAACCACCTCTGTAGACAACTTGGACGTTCATATCTACTGTACCAGTCAACAGGTTGGACACACCTTCTCATTCAGTGGAAACAAAACCACCTGTTTGCCAGCTGCTAAAAAATGAAGAACAAGGAGAAACAACCAAAATTTTGTCGATTCATGAAGGAAAAATGGGGAAAAGTCTCCAGAAATTAGTTTTAAATGGGGAAAGTTGTAATTATTCGTTCTTGTCAGCTGGTATCGGACATGTTTCGTGTTGTTTAAAGGCAAAAACAATGAAAAATGGCAACAACTGATGAGTTATGAGAGTTAACCATTTGAAAAAGGTGCTTCCATCTTTGATAAAGCAAATGAAACCACCCAAAAATCACCTGAAGTGAGCATAAAACCTTCTTTTGTTGCAAAATTTTATCAGATTTTGCAGTTTCCATGAACTTTTTCTAATGAAATACCTCAAAATAAGCCAGAAAATGGACTAACGGCTACTGTCTCCCTGCACAAAACCACCTCTGTAGACAACTTTGACGCTCATATCTACTGTACCAGTCAACAGGTTGGACACACCTTCTCATTCAGTGGAAACAAAACCACCGTGTCGATTCCAGTTTGCCAATGGCTAAAAAACTTTCGTGTTGTTTAAAGGCAAAAACAATGAAAAATGGCAACAACTGATTGGTTATGTGCGTTAACCATTTGAAAAAGGTGCTTCCATCTTCGATAAAGTAAATTAAACCACCCAAAAACCACCTGAAGCGAGCGTAAAACCTTCTTTTTTGCAAAATTTTATAGAATTTCCCCGTTTCCTTGAACTTTCTTTCAATCTAACCTTTACTGATCCCCTTGGGGAAGTTTCTTCTCTGCATTTGACCCCTTACCTTTCATAGTTTACCTTAACTATACATACTAGGAGCAGTGGGCTGCCGTGGTGCAGCGCCCGGGGAGCAGTCAGGGGTTAAGGGTCTTGCTCAGGGGCCCACAGTGGTGGTGACTGGGACAAGCTGTTGGTCTCACTTTTCCACCTCAACCTCTTGCCAGTCCGGGGACTCGAACCAGCAACCCACCGGTTTCAAGTTCGATGGTTTTTATTTATTTGAATTGTTTTCTACATTTCTACATCAAAACTATCAAAGAACAAATGTAGAACTATGTAGTAAGTGTTAAACAAACCAGAACATGTGTTATATTTTAGATTCTTTGAAGTTTTGATGACAGCTTTGCACACTCTCGGCCTTCTCTCAGTCAGCCTCATGAGGTCGTCTCCTGGAGTGGTTCTCCAACAGTCTTGAAGGACTTTCCAGAGGTGCTGAGCCCTTGTTGGCTGCTTTTCCTTCCCCACTACTTTAAAATATAACACATATTCTGGTCTGTTCAACACTTGTTTGTTTACCACGTAATTCCAAATGTGCTCTTTCACAGTTTTGATGTCTGCAGTATTAATCAACAATGTAGAAAATCCATCCATCCATCATCTATATACCGCTTAATCCTCTGTAGGATCACGGCGAGGCTGGAGTCTATCCCAGTCGACTCGGGTGAAGGCACGGGACACCTTGGACAGGTCACCAGTCTATAGTAGAATGTAGAAGATAATTTGAAAGAGTGTCCAACCTGTTGTCTGGTACTCTATACAGTAGATATGAGTGTCGGAGGTGGTTTTGTGCAGGGAGGCAGTAGCCGTTCGTCCATTTTCTTGCTTATTTTGAGGTACTTCATTAGAAAAAGTTCATAGAAACAGCAAAATTCCTTACAATTTTGCAACAAAAGAAGGTTTTACGCTGCCTCAGGTGGTTTTTGGGTGGTTTAATTTGCTTTGATGGATGATGGATGCACCCTTTCTAAATAAGTTCTAATATAGTGAACATTTAACTCACATAATTAATCAGTTGTTGCCATTTTTTCCTTGTTTTCAGATTAAACATGGTCGATACCAACTAACAAGAAAGAATAATCACAACTTTTCTCTTTTAAAACAAATCTCTGAAGACTTTTCTCCATTTTTCCTTCGTGAATCGACAGTTTAGTTTGTTTCCTCTTCTTCTTTGAGGTTTTATTGGTAAACAACTGCTGACAAACAACCGGCTTCTTCTACTCTGTTTATTACAGTAAGGTAGCCTACAGCGCCACCTTCAGCCTGGTTTATTTTCTCCAAATAAGTACATGGAAACAAGCCTAATTTGCATTTTCTTTATTGTTTTTTTGTGTGAAATCTTTGCAAATGTTTCCTAAATTCATATAAAGAGACTCAGGTATTGTCACTATGGAACAGAACAGGGACAAACACTAATTGAAAGAACACAGCGGATTAAAATATCGTTCTATATGGCAGCCTCGAGCCCAACTAAAGGGCCCAAACCAGGACAAACAGACCCACGCCGTTTAACCTTTACTAAATAAAAAGCTGCACAAGCACAGACCTAAGAGAGAGAGAGATTTCTAACAGACATCTCAGCTAAAATCCATTAAATTGACTCAAAAGTAAAAGTTGAGTAGACGTCTAGATTAAATTAGCCAGTGTTTCAATGTCATTTCAACTGCTATACATTCAGATACACATGCTAAGATAACAGCGTTTAAACATATATAATTAATAATGTTAGAAGTGGAATCAAACAGGATAAACTGAGATGATGATTATATATAATTAACTGATACTGGAGGGCAGAGAGACGATTATTAGGCTCAGTGACAGTCAAAGGTCTGGACAACACAATGGAAAAGGAATAGAAGTAATATGTGGATAGAAATAAATGGCATAAACACCTGAACGTCACATTACTTTAACACCATACGATAAATCTCAGCTGCTTGGACACCAAAAAGTATGTCCCAACAATCTAAATAAATCATCTTGTAAAAATAATTCTACAATTAATAATAACATATTTCTTATAATAACAGACACAAAACTTCTCTTTCTGTGTATCTAAGTTTAGAAATGTATTAAAGTTAATCTATTAAATAAAAAAAAAATAACTGTGAAATTATGAAAAATTAGGCTTTTTACTTTAAAAGGGGATTTTATTTTAATTTTTTTTAAAAAATGCAATTTAATGGATATTCACAATTACAAGTTTTTAGTTGTATTTTATTTTTTTCTATTTTTTTTATAATTGCATTATTATTATTATTATTATTATTGTTATTATTATTATTATTATTATTATGTATTTCAAAAATAAAGAAAAAACTCAAACGAAATAATTCCAGATTTTTAATTTTAATTTGATTTATTTTTACCAGCGTATTTAAATATCTTCAAGTACTTTTAAACTACAGTCAGTAATAACATATTCTTATATAAGACGGATGCTGACGTGGTATAAATGAAAAGGCCAGCAGCGTTTCCTTTGTCTCAGGAAAGGTCTAGGTCAGCAGGACCCTGATGACACTGATTGATCGATCCTTTATTGAGTCTGAACTCATTTTCTTTCTCTTTTATCTGCTGACATTAATCTCTCGAGGTCAAACGCAAACTGTACTTAACGCGGTGGTTCCTGTCTGCGGCACAATAACCAGCACTGCGCAACAAAACTCCGCAGGATCAGTACAACAATAACAAATCAGCGTCCATTGTGTCTGATTGCTCCTATTCTGTGCTACAGCCATCTGCTGCCCTCTGGCTCAGTCCAACAGATTCAAACACTAGTTTAAACCCTCTGCCGTCTCCTTCTTCAACTCGAGGAGCAAACATCTGCACAACGTTTTGATTTTCTACATTTTTAGCTGAACATTTTACTGTTTGATAAGTCGGGAGGTGCTCGGGGTGGATGGAAGGCGTACAAAGCAGTCGACTCTGACACCAGAGAAACTTTGGGAATCGAAACTGTTTGTCGTGGTGTAATAAAGGTTAAAAAATCTGATCTGTCCACTTTAACAAGCAATATACACACTACATTAACCACCCACAAAATATCAACACTACAGCACATTAATTTATTATGATTATTAGCTTTTAAATGGCCCAATATGTCAGGATATTGTTTTTTTGTTTGTTTCAGCAACCTGCTTCCCTCCTCAGACCTCAACTAGCTTAAACCAGAAGAGAGTTTAAACCCTCTGCCGTCTCCATCCTCAACTCCAGAGGGAAATATCTGCACAATATTTGGATTTTCCATATGTTAAACTTAACATTTCACTGTGTATTGAGGCAGGAGGTGCTCGGGGTGGATGGAGGGTGTACAAAGCACTTGAGTCTAACACTAATTCAACATATTCAACATGATTATTAAGCTAACGTCATGCCAAAAAGCATTTTAAGTGGTCTAATATCTCAAAATATGGATGTTAATTAGGTTTTGCCATCTCCTTCCCTCCTCAGAGCTCAACTAGCTTAAACCAGCACATTCAAACACGAGTTTAAACCCTCTACCATCTCAACTCCAGGAGGAAATATTTGCCCAATGTTTGGATTTTCAATATTTCTATCTTAACATTCTACTGTGGATTATGGTAGGAGGTGCTCGGGGTGGATGGAGGGTGTACAAAGCACTTGAGTCTAACACTAGAGACAGACGTTCACAACCAAACCCTTGTCTGTGGTTAAATTTAGTTTAAAATTATGAAAAGATGTTGGTTTTTTAACAGTACACATATTATGCCACGGTCCATGACATATTCATAACCCAACACACTAATTTAACATGATTGCTAAGCTAACGTCATGCCAAAAAACATTTTAAGTGGTCTAATATCTCAAAATATGGAAGTTAATTAGGTTTTCCCATCTACTGCTGTCCTCAGACTTCAACTAGCTTAAACAAACACATTCAAACACGAGTTTAAACCCTCTACCATCTCCGTCTTCAACTCCAGGAGGAAATATTTGCTCAATATTAGGATTTTCCATATGTTAAACTTAACATTTTACTGTGTACTGAGGCAGGAGGTGCTCGGGGTGGATGGACGGTGTACAAAGCACTTGAGTCTAACACTAGAGACAGAAGTTCACAACCAAACCCTTGTCTGTGGTTAAATTTAGTTTAAATTTATAAAAAGATGTTGGCTTTGTAACAATACACAGATTATATTACGGTCCGTGAGATATTCATAACCCAACGCACTAATTTAACATTACTTCTAGGTTAATTTCAGTCCAACAAAGCAATATAAACAGTCTGATAAGTCAGGGAATGGATGTTATTTGACTTCTGAGAGCGCATTATCCAGATGTTTTTCTATGTTTCCAGGCTCCATGCTAAGCTAAGCTATGCTAACGAGATCCCGACTCTTCCCGAGAGCAAAACCATACCAACAACCTGCACGTCACACGAAACATCAGAACATCACCGAACACCATGAACACACAGTATTCGTTAACTAATTTTGATTAAGGTGCCTTACCCCAAATAAGTCGATAACAATACGAGTCCTAACCTGAACTTGTGTTTGGCCACAGGTCCAAAATTGTGCTATTAATGTTGGCACTGAGGATTAGACTGAGTAGTAAAGCCTCTTGTTATTTGGCAGCATTATCCTTCAGGAGTGCCTAACATTAGTGACCTGTAAGCCCTGACACTGGCACCAGGCAGAGCCAAACACACAGCAGCTATACGTGGATCTTTTCCGTTCGGTAAAGATTGTAAACTGGAGGATTTGCCGTTTCTGTCAAGCTGAACAGCTCCGGTGAAGCTTGATCCCCTGTTGATTGTCACCTGAGAGAACCAGTTTAATCGTGACGGGGACTTAGAGAAAAAGAACAAGATTAAATTTATTCCGAATTTTAAAACTGTAAAATTCAAGTTGAGGCGTTGGTTGAAGTACTTTTTCGGATGAATCTCACTTTACTGGTTTCGATGATGGAAGGCCTGTTCTCTGGTTTCTATCAACTTGTTACCTTCGTTTTAATAGACTTAAGTTGTCGTGAAAACAATCTACAGCCTTTCCACTATTTAATTTACTAGCCTCTGAAATAGGACCACAATTCCCATCAGCTCCATTGCTTTTAGCCTTTTCTCGCTAAAGACTAATTGGATGGGGTCCAGATGGTCAAGGGAGGTGAACCTTATGGAAAATCTTACTTTAACCATTTTTATTATTCAGGAATTTTTCTCTCAATTTGCAAACAGACTAAACCTTGACATTTGACTGCCTGCCATGCAAACCTTCAGCCACTCTTGCTTCCTTCCAGCCTACCAATCGCATCCGCAGCCAAGCTCCAGCCTTAATTCCACTCCAAGCTCTATTTCTTCCACCAGTTTAACTGGATCACTCGGCCCTAATGCCTGCTTAACTCTCCCAGTCCTTCATACATCTTTCGCGTTGAGTTGTTCCCAGCAAACCTTTTAAATCTCTACCTGAGTCTATCTGCTGCACTTGGGTCCACTTTTTATGTTTTGAGGGGAATGTTGAAGGGAGTGATGAGATGTAAAGGTGGCCAGTTTGAAAGAGCAACAAAGGCCATGTTAGGAGACAGAATGGGAGGATAGAGGTATTGAGCCAAGACTGGACTTTCACTCAGAAGATCAGACGGATGAGACACCATCATGCACCAATCTGGTTTTTCTCCTGATGCTTACTTCCAGGGCTACATTGCTGAGAGAGGGCAGGTGAAGATTGATCCAGAAAAGATCCAACCTGAGTATTAAAAAAACAGCTACCCAGTATCAGATAAAGCGTTCACTATTGGGGTTGAGGGCCATCATCTCTCAACTCTTGTCAGGCCCACTATGGGTTTTGTTCTTGGGGCACTGTAACTCAGAATGTCCTTAGCTTGATCCTAAAATTAGGACTGGAGCCGATCAATAGATGTAAAGCCAAACTTTTGCCCGATTAATAGCATACGTCCTTAGGGACAAAAAGCAAAATCAGCCAATAAGCATTCACTGTGTCCTGAGACTACTGTTCCAGTTTAGTCCAGCTTAATTAAACACTTGTGCGCTGGCCAGATGTCAATAAGCATCTTAGAAGTCTTTATCATGGTGCTACTTAACTAGCTAAACTCCTGCAATGCACTGTGCTTGCCAACATGGAAGTACCCACCTCCTCGGGTTGGTACAGTATTAAACAGTAAGAGGCTTCACCTAGTACGACAGGTACTGCAGGTAATCTGCAATACTTACAGTGTCCATTACATAGTAAAGTGGTACTGAGGAATCTTCAGCCAATCTGGACACCATCCTGCAAACTTCTTGTGTTGTGGGGTCATGGGTCTGACCCAGGAAATGGTTCTCTAGACCATCTTTAGGTTTCTGATTTGCCTTGTTCTTAGGGCACACTCGGTTCTCTTGACACCCAAGCCGTTGTCCAACCCTGTACCGTGTCACCATAATCCTCGCCGTTATTGACTCTCTCTTGGTTCTTCATGGTTTTTCGCCTCCACAACATTTCTGTTCACATGGTCTCGGATCAAGGAGTTAAATTCAAATCCCAAGTCTGGAAGGCCTTTCGTCAAACACTTGGCACTACGGTTGGCCTTTCCTCCGACTTCAACCCTCACAACATTGGTCAAACTGAGCACGCTAACCGGGACCTGGAATAAGCTGATGAGAGGTGGGTCTGTGGATACCATCAAGAGAAGAAACAATAATTCTCACAGTGAAAGAGATGCTGCTTCCAAGACTGAAGAGGGAGCATCAGATCAGGAGCATCAAGAACGTGTTGGTTGGTTTCTTCAACATCCAAGTGGTTGTCCCCAAGGAATGGACTGTTAACAGGGACTTCTGAGTACAACAACCCAACAGCCAATCACCACCTGCCCAACTTGCTAGATCTGCCTCCTTGTGACCTCTTTCTCTTCCCCAAAATGAAATTCCACTTGAAGGGTTCACCATTTTGACATGTGCCTGGAGTGCTTACATAGCTCGAGTATCGCCGTACAAGGAAACTACTTGGACAGGGATGGCCAAGTAGTTTGGTCATCCCTGACAAGAACGTTGTGCCACCTTCTTGGCTAAGAGTGGCACAACCCGGAGTAACACTGTTGGTGTCATGGTCCCTCATCATCAGTTCGGCTCAATCGGCCCCGCCTTCTCGTCTATCAGTCATCATCCACTTAGTAAGTCTGGTTGTCAAGTCACTATGCTGCACTCATCTACCGGTTGCTGAATCCTAATGCTAGCAATAGTGCGAGTAAAAAGTTGTTTATACAGCAGGTTAGAGGAAACTTCTTTTTCCCCATCATGATTAAACTGGATTGAACTCGTGATCAGAACTTCACCTGAGCCGACGCGAAATCCCCCAGTTTGCTACAGTCTTCACTGAATGGAAATCCTCCACATATAACTGCTGTATGTTCGGCTCTGCTGGCTGCCAACATAAAGGCTTACAGGTCACTAAGGCCAGGAACTCTTCAGGGACAAAGGCTCAGTAATCTTTATAGTAGAAGAACCATAACACCTCCGTTTTCTTAAGCCTTGAAAGCCTGAGGCATCAATCCAAAGGAAAAGTGCATCAAGGAGCACAGGTGACAGAAAATAATACACCTGTTTTATGCGCATTTTTAATTATGACTCAGACTAATTATGGGATAAGTCGCCCAGTGAGCTTCTCTAAACTATTGGGATCATTAATGTCAGTGGTGCTTAAAAATATCAGCTACGAAAGAGGTTTTAGCAAATACTGTTCAGCTAATCAGAACTAAGTGTGTTTTGATTGAGGTGGCTGTTGTTTGTTTTCATGGCATTTCCATTTGTTTACTAGTGGGTCCGCATAACCCGGCCTATCATTAGAGAGCTTGGCTATGTTAGCGGAACACCGAGGGAACATCGCATTTTCTGTTTACTGCTTATTAACCTGCAGGCTGTCTGCGTTCCAACACACAGGCTTACAGGTCACTAATGTTAGGCACTCCTGAGGGATAATACTGCCAGATAACAAGAGGCTTTACTGCTCAGCCTAATCCTGTGTGCCAACATTAAGAGCTGCATTTGGCCGTGTGGCCAAACGCAGGGCAGGTAAGGACTCACATTTGTATTTATTTATTTATTTATTTATTAGGGACAGTGCACCTTAATCTTCAGTAAGAACTCTGGAAGAAAATGTCCCGTAATATCAGGCGTTAGCAGCAAATCCTTAAAGCCTGTGAACCCAAAAACCTGCCAGTGGGTTTGAAAGGTGTTGTCTTTGAAAAAAAAATGCAAAAAATAAAAATTAAACTGTAAAAGTAGAGAGAATCATTGGATTTTCAGCTTCCAATCACCATTTTGTAAAGTTAAATCTAGATTTTATTTAGGAGCGTCTGTGAAGCATCGAGGAACCTTGTGGGGCTCTTCACTGTCGCCACTTTTGGGGAACCTTTTGAGTTCAAAACAGTTCCTTGAGAAAACTTGATTACGCAAAGAACCCTTTGCAGGTTCTTGAGGGTTCTTCAAAGAATGATTTTGTGGAGTTTGGGGTTCCATTTTAAACTTGAATTTATAATAATTTTTATTATTAGGGCCCGAGCACGAAAGGGCAAGGACCAGCGATCAGTGTGAAACGTAAACATTCCTGCTTTTGAAATTTCAAAAAAGCTCCACGGCGCCCCCTAGAAAACGTGGTGTGAAGGCACTGGAATTTAACAAACTCCTCCCAGGATTTTTGTCCGAAATTCACCAAATTCACTGTGTGGCATCTAGACCCCTCAAGGATGAAAAGTTAGTAAAATCTCGTGGCTGCGTCACACGTGTGGGCGTGACGGGCGGCCATTTTGAGCAAATTCGTCAAATGGGTTTGGAGGTGAAGGGATCCACGTAAAATCACCAAATCCAAACAAATCTCAAAACCTAACATTTGATATACAATTCAGGAATGGACGTGGTCAAACGGCTCCACAGCGTCCCCTACAAATATTCAAATACTCATAAAATCACTGCTTTATCATACAAACATGAAATTTGGTACACCCCCTACAGTATCCCGAGACAAACAGATCTGCACACTCGACTCCACAGCGCCCCCTAGACAAGGTCGTGTGGAGGCATTGGAATTTAACAACTCCTCCCAGGATTTTTTTTATCCCATCTTGATTAAATCAGCTCTGTGGCATCTTGACTCCTTCAGGATGAAAAGTTATTAAAATCTCGTAGCTGCGTCACACGGTGTGGGCGTGGCAGGGCGGACATTTTGAGTGTGTGGCCATAAAAATTGAAATGCTCATAACTTGACTTTACATGATCAGATGTGAATGAAACTTGATATGCTTGATGACAGGCTATCCTTCAACACTTGGGCGCAACCAAACAGCTCCACAGCGCCCCCTAGAAATTTCAAAAATTTATATAAAATCACTGGTTTGTCTTACAGACATGAAATTTGGTACATGTGCAGAGCAGGATGAGTCAAACACAACTGACTGCAGCCCTTCTTGTGGTGGTTATTATTGTTGTTGTTGTTGTGTTTTTTTGCCCGAAACATAAGGACACCCCATGGGACAATATTGTAGATGTTCCTAAATAAAGATGGTCATAAATGAAGAGACTCTTATTATATTGAGGCAAATAAGGACCTTGACACTGGTGTTGAGAGTCACTTCCACACAAACCTGTCAGAAGAAAGTCGGACGAAATTGTAATTTGCCTAAATATAGAAGAGCAGTCTCCAATACTCTTAGAGAGCTCTATAATTTAATGCCAAAAATATAACGTGAAGTAGTTTCTTGTATGTTTTTTTAATTGTTAGTGATGAAAAAACTTGCCACTGATTCAGAATCTGCAAAATCGGACAAGTAGATCAAATAATTTCTATTTTTTGTTGAGTTGAAATAAAAAAAATATGAAGCTGTAATGAAAAATTCCCATCTTTGAGCAAATTTTAACTGAAACAAAACATATAGAATACTTTATAATATGAAATACTTGATCACAAACATGAAAAAAGCTATTTTTGTTCAACTTTCGTAACTGATTGAGCAGGTTTGACAAATTGTACCACAAAAACAAAAATATTAATAGATAATCTGATGGAAGTACAGCAGAGTTCTGGAGTTTTGATATGGCTTTTGGATGGATGGACTTTGAATCAATGACATGATGAGAAATAACTGAAATATTCAGGCTTTTGTCTTTAATCGTTTCTGAGATATTGTCGTTCAAACAGCCTCAGATTTCAAAAACCTCCTGAATGTGGGTCAGTGGGCTTATTTTAACTCAAAAAAGTGTTTAATAAATAATAACCAAAACTTTCATAAATGTCAAAATTTTATTAATCTACTATTTTTATTATTATTACCCTTGTTTTATGGTCTTACTCTCAGTTTTCTTGTATTCTGTTGCTTCTTTTTCCATAATTTGGTATTAAATTTTTGGTGCTTTTATTGTTGTATTTGTTTCCATTGGTGTTTGTTATATTGATTAATTTTCTAAGCTTGCTTTTCTATCTGTTCAGCCTGACCGGCCTTCTGTTGCTGTATCCTCCTTTTCTGGCCTATCTGTAAAGCACATTGTAAACTGTTTTTAAAAGGTACTATATAAATAAAGTTATTATTGTCATTATTAATACAAATATCCATATTTTATGCCAGTTTCAGGTAGTTTACAGATCTTTGAACAGATAATTGTTCTAAAAACGTGATGATCTGAGTTGGGCCGACCCTCATCCTCTTTTTAACAACAGACCCTGACGAGGAGAATCTGCAGATTAGGATTACACAAACACACCCTCCGCTGCTGTCATATAGCCGACTATACATCTGGCAGGGGGGGAAAACCCGACCGGCCCAAATCCCTGGCGTGCTTGATGACATGTGATGTAATCGAGGTAACGACACGGCATGGGAAGCCGGAGGAGGAGGCGGGACGAAGCAGCAGGAGAGGAGACGGAGGACCAGAACAAGAAGGAGAGGAGGAGGATGGGGTCCGACCGGCCGGCTACCTTGACCTCTCGTCAGGGGTCTGGTGAGGAGGTTAAGCAAACAGGTCATCGGCTTTGACAATAATCCCAGCTAGTCTGTCGGTGCTCGGCTGCGGGTGTCAGAGTGCATCCCCGGGCCTATTCAGCAGCACCCTTCAAAGACTACTGTTGTTGTAAGGAAGCTGGGGGGAGGAGGGTCCGGGTGACCTCCAGCACCTCCTGCGCCACGCCGACATGGTCAGCCACGTCTGCGAGACTCTGCTGGGATAAAACACATTCACAGCTGTGGGACTGCTTGGTTTGGCACATTTTCTTGATTCATATGATCAGGATCGTTATCGGGCTTCTGCAGAGCTTGACGATGAGCTGATCGTTTGAATCAGGTGTGTTGGAAGAGGGACACAGTTTGAGACCCCTGCCTTAAAGGGACTAAACTGCAGGAAACAGTGATTGTCTGGGACTATTTTCAGAGGCGGATGAATACACAACTGACATTCTGTTGTCTATTTTTGTTGTCCTGTTAGTTTTAAACTCACTCAATCTCCATACAAGACTTCGATTACTTTAAAATCTTGCAAATTCAACAACACTTGAAAAGATGATGAACCCACGTGTCATTCAAAACATCAGCACAGTTGAAGCGTTTCAGACTCTAAACCTTCAGCTTTCGCGTTCGAGGCCCTGATTCTACCCTCATGGGTTCTCTCACCTCCCAGCTCAGGGGTTTTTCTTCTTCTATGACCTGAAAATGAGGCGTCGCTGCACCGAAGGTTAAAAGCAGACTTGCAAAGCGGGTGAAATGTGAGCGTTCTTGAAGGCGTGTCGTCGCTACGCTACACTGGGCGGCTAGCTTTGCTAATGGCGTGTCTGGCCTCTCGCCAACACTTTCCCTCAGCTCTCCTTTTACTTTAGTCACTCGGCGTTTCGAGGCATTTAGCTTGACCTCTTCCTCTCTTTGTTGTTCCGCTCCTCTCTTTGTCCGTCTGTCTCTTAATTCGACTTCTTCTAGCCGCCTTCTCTTGCATCGTTTCTTAGCATTACCTTGCATTGCATGACCTTTGCCTCCCGAGTCCTCCCCTCTGTCGGCTTCCTTTCCTTTCTCTTTCTCGTCCATCTCCCCTTCCCTTCCTCTGCCTAATTGGTGTCTGTTCGTCTGTCTGCTGCCTGAATAGAGGAGGAGGTTAACTCTTCCTGGATTAGGGACCCCTGTGGTTCGCTGAAGACATAAAAGACACAGAGGAGATTCACTGAAGCTGAGTTTTGCCAATCTGAAGCCTCTGAAGACTCATTCAAAGGCGCAAATCCACTTCTTCAAACGTCAGGAACAAGAATTAACAGATAACAGCCAGGATTTAGACTTAAAGCGTCAAAGGAGAAGTTTTTTTGCTTTAACCTTTTGAACCCCAAAACCTGCCTGAGAGTTTAAAAGGCCTCTCTTATATTTTACTGATATATACCGCGTTTAAAAATTTGCAGAAAATTAACCGTTTGCTTGAACTAGATTCTGTAAAAAACAAAAAATTCTGCTCACCTCGGCACAACTCTGAAGCCTTTGGTGACTCAGGTGTGACCAACAGTGACACGACAAAAATTCTAAGAGTTTTCAGCTGAACTGCAGGCAGTGTTCACACAAAGCAGATAGGAGACAAGTGTGGAAACAGATTTAAAACGTAAATAGTAAATTATCTATAGTATGTAGAGTCACCAAAAATACTGGTAACACTTGGAAAAATGTTATACATGTTGATTCCAGGTAATTCTGTTTTTTATAAAGCAAGTAATTCAAGAAATTCAGCTTTTTCTTTCTTTAAAAATGATTTTTGGCATCATAACGGTGTCATACTGCACAAAGTCTAAGTGTCAAATGGACATACCGCCTTGTGGATGCTCAATCTGTCAGATCTCAGAAGCTATGCGAGGTTGGGCCTGGTCAGTACCTGGATGGGAGACCGTGAGGGAACACCAGGAAGCCTGGGTGGATGCAGTGTGAGAGTGGGTGGTTGGTGGTGGTCGGAGGGGCCGATGGAGCAGCCTGGCCTCCGTCAGTCTACCTCAGGGCAGCTGTGGTGTGTTACCACCATGGAATAATGCAATGTAAAGCTTCTTTAGACAAGCGCTATATAAAACCAATGCATTATTATTATTATTATTGAACGATTTAAGGAGAGTTATTAGTTCAAATAATGCTGCTGTAAGATTAACTAAGAAATAAAGTGCAATCTTCTGAAGATGTTTGGAAGATGTTTTCAGGGTCGCAGATTAAATCGCATGATAATAAAAGAAGAATGTGTTTCTTTTTTTTAAATTTACGCCATTGAAACTGTGTCATACTGCCGAAAAGACATTTATGAATTCCTTCTAATCCTAGTCATGGTTGTTCTGTTTCCGTAGAGGTGCTGGACTTCATACTGCAGCGAAAAATGAACCCACAGTGAGTAAAAATGTAAATAAACATGGAGATGATTTAACCTGACGGGCCTTTAACAGGAACTGGCTAAGGAAGTCCTTTTCAGAGGCACTTTGAAAAAAAATTGCTTGGCTGGTGACTGGATGAACAATGATGAACTCACTCCCACAACATATCCGTGATACCGGTGACCCTTCCACCTTCAAGACTAAATTAAAAACACACCTCTTCCGTTCTGCTTTTAACTTGTAATCTCCCCAAATTTATACAAACCATACACAACACTTTATTTACTTAGACTTCTACCATGAATTTTTGTTTTCTACTGCACTTTCAACTGTTTTTCTTCTGTTTTCTTTTTGATTGTTGATTTGTATGTCTGTATTTGTGCTTGTTTTTAACCTGTAAAGCGTCCTTGAGTTTTTGAAAAGGGCTCAATAAATGCAGTGTATTATTATTATTATCATTATTATTATTAACCCCTTAACGCTGGTTGTCGCATATTTGCAACGTACTGCTGCAGCCGCGATAGCGTATACATTCCCCAAGTGCTGGCTCGTGCATATTCAATACATACCTAGGAACCTTTTGCAAGCACTGGTTTCTCTTAGGACCGGCTTGAATGGCATTTGTGACATCAATAAAACAATTTTACCATTAATCCTTGTTGCATTACACCTTTATATCTACTATATGTGCTATAGACAAATTAACAATCTCCACTTAATTGAACACCACTTTGAAATCATAACCCAACACATAAAATTATTGTTTTTATATAACTGTAAATAAATTCAGGTGTCAAGTGGCTAATCTGTCTATCATGACCAAAATTCAACCAATCAGATAATCTCACCGCAGACTTTTGTCACACCTAAAACACACCTGTAGCAGCGAGGTGTTCTTCAGAATACACTGACTGGTTTGACAAACTGCAGTCTGACTTTTGGTACAAGTCCGCCATGTCTGTTGCACATCATCCATTTTTACGACTAGGGTGTTAGCGTTTTCAGAACGCCCTTGGCAACGGGAAATAACAACCACCACCTCCAATCAGCAATCTAAATACGGAGAATGACAAACTTCGAGTATTTCTATCATACAGTCAGGTAGTCCTGCTTGGCTCTTTTAGGGAATCTGTCATTTTAGAAACAAAACAAGTTCCACCGCTGCTGTTTTGCTGGGGCACCGTTGCTGCATCCTGGGCTGAGCGCCGCCCAATACCAGTGTGATCGGTTTAAAGAAAACAACGAGGTGCAGCAGGACCATTCTCCAGCACTGATAGCGTTAGCATGTAGCGTGACGCCTGGCAGCTTGGATCCTCTAACTTAGAATGCATCAGAAGGAGAATAAAGACATCGGCGAGGGATTATCGGCGTTTACATTGAATCAGATCACGGAGCGGGACGCGGTATCTGGCTTCGTCTCACGCTGTAATCTGGGTTCAGATCTGTTCGGGAGTAAATCTGACCTGTGAGCTGAAAGCCTCGTTGTGCTCGTCCACTGATCGCCGTCGCTGTGTCGAGGATTTGTCCCGGGAAGGCCGACGGTCACGCCTGGTCAGACCTCTATAGCTGGTCTTTCTTCTGCTCTGCTCACTGAGCCGGTTCTCCAAAACAAGCCCTGCCTGTTTCAGAAGAAAAGTACCGGCAGTTAGGATCCAGTATGTAGAACGTATACCGTAAAGGGAAGGGAAAAAATGAAAACATCTGCAGCTGAAAATGAAGAAATGAACCTGGAGTTAGTTTTACTTTAATCCCCTAAACCCAAAAACCTATCAGTGGGTGTGAAAGGAATGTTATTGTTTCAAAAAACACCAAAATAACACCATTAATCAAACTGTAAAAACAGAAAGAATCCCTGGATTTTCCCACTTTCTGACAGTTCTTGAACTACTCATCTGTAATTCTTTACCGAATCGAAGCCCAACACTGTGATATTTCATCCAAATCGCTTAATTCTACATGTTTTATTTTAAAAATTGCCAAAAACAATCCATTTGCTTTAACTAGATCCTGTAAAAAACAAAAAATTCTGGGTTCCGTGGCGCAACTAAGAAGCTATTAGTGACTCAGCTGCGACCTTCAGTCACTTCCCAAAAATTCTGGGATTTTTTTGGCTGACCTGCAGGCAGTGTTTACGCAGAACAAATGGAAGACAAGTATGAAGACACATTAAATCTATGGCATGTAGAGCCATGTTTTTTTCTGGTATTGGTAACACCTGTAGGAAAATAGTTGTACATGTTGATTCCAGGCTTTAACATTTTTTTGTAAAAGAAATTCAACTTTTATTTAGTTGTTTTTATGATTTATGACATCATAACTGTGGTATAATGCTGTAAAAGTTCTCTCTGCTTCTAGTCATAAAGAGCATCTCGTCCTCTGCAGCTATAATAATCTTTTAAAGTGTGAAATGCTCAAAGAACCTTTTAAGAATATTCATGATTTAAAATAATGTTCCCATAAGGTTAATTTAGATGCAGAGTGCAGCATTCAGAGGATGTTTGAACGATGTTGTCCTTTGCAGAACTTTCTCAGAACGTTTTTAGAACTAAAAATTCTTGCTGGGGAAGAAAAACTCGTCAAAAGACTCTGAGTCACTGTGATATTCCCCCTCCTCACAGTGTTTATGTATGATGGAGATCCGACTCCGCGGATCCTCTCAGGTATCAGACTCATCAACAGCAGAATGACATCCAGACCAGCCTGATCAGACTCTGGGCTGACTCAGGTCTCGGCTTTTGGCTCTGAGCTTTCATAAATGTCACAAAATGATTAAGTTCTAATAATATGGCAAAGAGTCTGGATTTGTGTCAACCGTAAGTACAGCCAGCTTCTCTCTGTGAGCGGCACAGATGTTTAAAATATCAGCCAGGGGGACAACAATGACCTGAGAGCCACAACGACCAAGGAGAAACTCTTGAATGAAAAATTAAGAATATCAGTGTAAATATGATGTTTGACTAAAGAGTTACTGAGTGGTAAAATAAATACAGTTCTTATGCTGACTAACAAAAAGAAAACCTGGATATGCTGAACTTGTTTCACAGCACAAACCTCGGTAAGTCATTCACAGGTGTTCAGGAAACATTTACACTTTCAAACACACAAAGTTCATGCTACAAAGATGGAGGAAAGGTGGTGCCATTAAATGGTGAACGGCAAATAGTCTGCACTTATATAGTGCTTTTCTCTACCTTAGTGGTTCCAAAGCGCTTTACAATGTGTTTCTCATTCACCCATTCACACACATTCACATATAATGCTGGCCTTAGAGAGACAGAGGACTTTGTGTTCTGTTTAGAGCCACAATTACAGAGTTAAGTTTGGTTTTCATTCACCTTTTATAATAATAATAATGCATTGGTTTTATATAGCGCTTGTCTAGGCACTCAAAGACACTTTACATTGCATTACTCCATGGTGGTAACACACTACAGCTGCCCTGGGGTAGACTGATGGAGGTCAGGCTGCTCCATCGGCACCTCCGACCACCACCAACCACTCATTCTCAGGCTTCCTGGTGTTCCCTCACGGTCTCCCATCCAGGTACTGACCAGGCCCAACCCTGCTTAGCTTCAGAGACCTGACGGGATCAGGCGTCCGCAAGGGGGTATGGCTTTAAATGACGTTACGGCACAAAATGACAGCAAAGGCACCAAAACTACTGGGATAGGTTGAGGGGAAAAGTCAGAGTTTGGGCTGAGATATGATTAGATTAGATTCGATTAGATTATATCTGGGCTGCCGTATAACTCACTGAGTTAAGGCGCTACCATGTGGGTGCAGGTCGCCAGCAGCGGTCCTGAGTTCGAGTCCAGCTCACGACCCTTTGCTGTGTGTCTTTCTCTCCTCTGTAACCCCTTTCACCCTGTCTCTCTCCCGCTATCAATAAAATGGAAAAAACTCCCCAAAAAATATTTTAAAAAAATTAATTAGATTATACCTTATTAATCCCACAACGGGGAAATTTCCTCATTACAGCAGCAGAAAAAGCAGGAAAAATACACAGCATACCCTATACCAGTGGTTCTCAACTGGTCCAGCCTCAGGACCCACTATGTCTCTATTAATATCAGTCGCGACCCAAATTTTTGAAGTTTGCTGTTCCTGTTAACAAATTAAGGTTTATTTGGGTGTAGTCTCAACGCATTTTGATACACCACAGGAAAATTTGGGCTTATTTTTTGCTATTGTGGTATATTTGGACGTTTTTACTAAGTTTTTGGGTCTATTTTGGCCCATTTTGACAGATTCAGAACATATTTTGATTTATTTTTGGCCAGTTTTGGCATAATTTTCTCCAATAAGCTGGCAGAAACAAATCTAAAGGTTAATAGTGGGCAACTACTGGTGTCACCACCACTAAATATCCTGCTGTTGAAAGCAAACTGTGTCATAAGAAACACGTCCTTCAAAATAAAAGACTTTATACCACTACATTTTGGGGGGGGCATGCTTCTGCGACCCTTTAAAAATGGCTTCGCGATCCACTTTTGGGTCCCGACCCACCAGTTGAGAACCAGTGCCCTATACAGAAAAAAAAAAACAAAAACAATCTGCTATAGAGAAACATTTTTAATATACAATAAAATATAACAGTAAGTGAAGTATGAATATGAAAAACTGAATAGATAATACTGCACATGGTGACATTACTGTGGAATAGTGCAAGTAGATGAATAATACAAAAAGCTACAGCACGTTCAGGTTGTGCTGCTCTTTCACAACATGTTTGAAGCTTCTGGGTTTTTAGAGTGATCAGTCCTGCCCCACTGGAAACATCTTTGTGATAAACAACAAATAAACACAATGTGACAACAACAACAAAAACAATTGGCTCGATCGTCTTCACATGTGTGTGTTAAAGAGAAGCCGAGGAAGTTCAGCTTCAAATCTGAAGTGGTTTGGAAGAGTATCTGTCTTTGTCTTAACACATATTCAAATATAAATCATACCTCAGAAACAAGGTTTGGAGAACTTCTGTTGAGGCTCACAAACAGGAGAAACTCATTCTGTAGGAAAACACAACAAAAATAGAAATTAAAACAAAAATCTCCCTTTCAATGAATTTAAATTTAGTGTCAGTTGTGTTTTACTGGCTTTGATTCCATTTACAACATACTAGTGGTCTAGTTTTAGATTCAACACAGAGGATTAAACACCACAACTTCACTCGTTCACTTCATGAAGAGTTTGAACTTCGGTGTTAAAATTACTTTGCGTCTGATGAAGATCATATAGTTTGATGCTCACTCCACCTCGGTCTGCAGCTGCTTTCGGCCTCCGAACCGCTTCGTCTCGTCTTCCTCATTTCCATAAAAGTGACTTCACCTCTGGCTGTGCGTTGATGGTCTGTTAAGAAGCGATGAGTCTCTGCTGCTGAGTTTCCAAACGCCGGCTGACAACAGGGGAAAAAAACCAAAACAAAACAGAAGGAGACGGTGAAGACGTTAAAAACCTGATGTGTCATCCAGAGTCTGAATGACGCTGCACGTGTTTTCTTTTAATTTTAGACTCTGATGGAGCTCATGATGCCGTTAGAGCTCATTTTAATCTGTCATTTTCATCTGCTTGTCACCTCTTTTGTGGTAAATGCAGGTAATCACTGACGGGACGATCAGATTCCTGTCGTTGGTGCTGGAGGTTTGCAGGACAAATGATGAAATTTAGCATCAGATGTGGCGTCCAGCTGACTGAGGACATGCAGAGTGTGATGATCAATGCACCGTCAATCAAACTCCCCGTGCAGTTTATCAGAAAAACCTGCTTATTTATACAAATATCAATTAGCAGCATCTTGAATGGACTCTGGTGCTTTACTCAAAAGCTCTTCGTCAACATCGAGAGCAGCTGTAGGAATCCTCTCCTCTAGGGTTTGAACCGTTCCAGGAAAACGTTCCCCTCACAGCTCCAGACTCCGGCAGGTCGGATTCTTGCTGCTGAATCTGAGCCACCGTCTGCAGGAGACTCATCAGAGCAGTTTTTCCATCTTCACCTGTCCAGTGTTGGGGAGTCAGCGTCCAACGCAGAGTCACATGTCCAGAGGTTTTCCTGCTGTTGAAGCTCCTCCAGCATGACGTTGTTCTGAAAAGTCTGACCTCTGACTTCATCATTTACAGGTCTGGTCTGTTTTGTGATGGTTAACAGGCAAAGTAACTAGTGCTGTCAAAAATGTTGCGTTAGTTTTATTTTTTTTTCTTTTTGACATAGTGAACTTGTAGTTTTCTCACAAACTGTGGCCACAGCTGGTTATGTTTTTCCTGGCTGCAGACCTCCACTGTCAGGACAGGAAATGCACGGGATGCATTACAAAATAAAATTGCATAGGCACTTCCGGTGGAATTAATTTTCACGCTAATGCATTAGCAATACAACGTAAAATCTACT
This sequence comes from Dascyllus trimaculatus, assembly GCA_024666655.1. Lineage (NCBI taxonomy): Eukaryota > Metazoa > Chordata > Actinopteri > Pomacentridae > Dascyllus > Dascyllus trimaculatus. The sequence goes on along the minus strand of CM045464.1, from coordinate 6,472,202 downwards.
ACACCATTGTCTATGGCAGTGGTTCTCAACTGGTCCAGCCTCAGGACCCACTATGTCTCTATTAATAATGGTTCCGACCCAGATTTTTGAAGTTTGCTGTTTCTATTAACATATTAAGGTTTATTCGGGTGCAGTCTCAACACATTTTGATACAATTTAGGAAAATTTTGGCTTATTTTTTTCCTACTTTTGGTATATTTGGACGCTTTTGCCAAGTTTTGGGCATATTTTGGCCCATGTTGACAGATTCTGAGCACATTTTGGTTCATTTTTGGGACGTTTTAGCATAAATTTCTTCAATAAGCTGGCAGAACCAAATCTAGGGTTAATAGCGGGCAACTACTGGTGTCACCACCACTAAATATCCTGCTAATGAAAGCAAACTGTGCCATAAGAATCACGTCCTTCAAAATAAAAGACTTTATACCACTACTTTTTTGGGGGGGGACATGCTTCTGCGACCCTCTAAAAATGGCTTCGTGACCCACTTTTGGGTCCCGACCCACCAGTTGAGAACCACTGGTCTATAGTATATATCATTTTAATTTATATATTAAACTTATTATTTTGAGAATGAGCCACATTGTGAGTTTTATGTCTGCTAACAGAATAATCCTTAAATGTTATTTTTAATGCACAGTTACAGTCATAAGAATAGAACAAAGACGTACTACAGGTGATGAAGACAACACAATAATTACTAATATGATGACAAAGTCGGCGACCGGGGACATTAAATAACAAAAGTGTGACCGTTAGATTCCCGTAAAACTACTTCTATCCTGCTACAGAACCGTCAGAGCCAGCGGCAGATTTCAGAAAGTCTATCCGAGCTAAGGCTGCTGTCAGCGGGGAGCTGTGAGCGCTGACCGCCTGGTAGTAGCTGTCTAACGGGGAGACTCACATCTAAGAAACCGTTGGAGTAAATTTTTAAGCAGAATTTATCTGATAAACTGACCACAGATTTGATGTTTATACAACCACTTTATTGCCTCAAATAATCTTAAAACTAAATTTTGTGTCACAGTCATGGTAGTATACTGAGAAACAGCCACAACCACTCGTTAAACGGCTGCTTCTTCTTTTGATTTAATTAGCGGTTAGCAAACCAACTTCACATGCATCACCGCCACCTACCGGACTGGACGCTTTAAATGTCCTTTTCTGTTTTTTTTACCCGTTACTTCCTGTCCTCACAGTGGAGGTCTGTAGCCAGGTACTCTTGAAATCTACAGGATCTGCATGTAGACCGGGAACAAAACCATAAACACGCCCTGCACACGTTTGGTCTTGCCTGTTCGCCAGCTGCTAGAGAGTCTTGTGTGGATGGTGAGCGCGAAGATGCCAAAATGGATGCCAACAAGATCCTGTCAGGGGTACTTGGCCGTCTGAGTCCGGCAGCATTAGCATGGATATCTCCTGAGGTGTGGAACAAACACTGAGCAATTAAGATAATTTAACTCAAATAGAAACAGAAATAAATAATAAAAAATACAAACATCAAGACTAAAAGCTACAAGCAGCCACACATTCAGTTACAACCTAGAATGAAATGCCAAACAACGGTTCCTCAACTTCTGACACATGAGCTGAAAAACTCTTAAAAGAAATGACTGCAGGCAGAAGAAGGTCACAATAAAACTGCATATACAGAACATATTTTCATCTATGAGCACACTTCTCAAAAAGAGGGAATATAAAGTACATTCTCATGATCTGAAATGAGAATAACATGTTAAGCATTTAGTAAATCAAAGGCTCTAAAGACACACGTGTGCATCGATAGTAAAAGCTACAATTTGGTTAAAAAAATTTTAACAAGCATGTAAAATCATCAAAATGTAACGTTTACCATTGTAAAATATTATAAATAGGAAGAAGACAACTAAAACGTAAGCATTTATAGCTACTATCAAATGTTATGCATAAATGCAAATATGTTTTGGTTGTGGTTCCGTGTACGTCGCGGCCATTCGTTTTCTTATTTTGACATTTCAAAATAAAAACAAAAAATAAACCATTTCCCGTTTTTTTCAGTGATAATACAAAATGAAAAACGGAAAACGGGCCTTAATTCATTAACCATTATCCATTATCCGATTAAATTAGATGTGTTTGTAAATGGAAATTACAACTAGAAGAACAATAGGGTCCTACGCACTGTAGTGCTTCGGGCCCTAATTAAAATACACCCGTGGAAAACTTATTTCTCTACTTCCTGTTGGTTTTGGCTCCGTGACCCGTCTGACTTCTGATGAGGAAGGATCTGGTATCTAAAGCTCCAGTGTTAGCTCACTGTTAGCAGACCTTGCTGTGTGCCGTGGCCTGATGAAGACCCACTGTGGGGTCCAAACGTTGCTTGGCTCACATTGTTCACTATTTCACAGTGGACTTTTCACCAGCGTGGGGTTTATTTGTCCCTTTGGAGGGACCTTGTGGTGCCGCTAGCTCTGCCGCTAGCGCTAAATCGCTAGTGTTAGGCTCCTTTTCGGGACGTTTTTGGGGAGGTTTGGAGGTTTTCTGCTACATTAGCTTTGCCAAAAAGCAAAGTAGCGATTTAGCGCTAGCTCCGCTGCTAGCGCTAAATCGCTAGCTCCTCATCAGAAGTCAGATGGGTCATGGAGCCAAAACCAACAGGAAATAGAGAAATACGTTTTCCACGGGTGTATTTTAATTTTAATTTCCATTTACAAACACATCTAATTAAATCGGATAACGGATAATGGATAATGAATTAGGGCCCGTTTTCCGTTTTTCATTTTGTATTATCACCGAAAAAAAGGGAAACGGTTTATTTTTCGTTTTTATTTTGAAATCTGAAAATAAGAAAACGAATGGCCGCGACGTACACAGACCGTTGTTCTTGAAGGATTAAGTGTAGCTGCTTTGTATTATTTGAGGAGCGGCGAGGCACAGCAGCAGTGTCCTCGCTCGCCATGCCTTTCTGTCGGCTCCGTTTCCGCGTCCCGAACCGCCTGCTGCTGGTGCAGATGCTCAGTCAGGCGACGGTGGGGGTGATCATGACTATTCAGACCTCAAAATTATTATTCGGACACAACAACGACCGAATATTCGGATATTCAGGTCCAGCTCGAGCTGCAAGATGGGTCGACTGACAAGACCCAAGTTACCTGTGTGTATTATCAGTGTGAACACATCAAGTCTGAAACGCCACTTGATGGCCAAACACACAGCGGATGTGAATTCTCTGCCTCCTCGTCAAAACCAAGTGACAACGGTGATAAGTATGAGATAAATTTTGTGCCGGTAGAAAGTGAATTTGAATTCTTTATATCTGAATGTGAACCATTCGATTTGAACCTGAACTGATCAGTTTGAATAATTGCTTTTAAAATCTGAATCTGAATGGTCTAATTTCAAATTGAATCTATTGGTTTAAATGTGTATCAATGTAAAATTGAAACTGTTTTTCATTCAGTTGAAAAATTCAGCCCCTAATTCAGTCTCACTTTACAGTTTCACTTCTCTCCAATTCAGTTTCAAATTTCGAATTCAGTTTTTTGTGCCACACATCCGGGGCCTGGCGTCAGGCAGAACTAGTCGAACGCAGATGGGAAGAAGTCGGTTTTACGACAGCAACGCGCTTCACGTTGTCTTTGCTGAATGAATGAACGAACGAATGTAGTCTGTGGACTTTAGCAGCAGCAGCTAACCATAGCTCAGTGTTCCATTAACACTGAGCTATGAATAACTGAATAATTCCAATTATTCAAACCGATCAGTTCAGGTTCAAATTGAATGGTTCACATTCAGATATAAAGAATTCAAATTCACTTTCTACTGGCACAAAATTTATCCCATAATAAGAGTATTAACATGATAATTCAAGGGTAATTTAGAATAGATAAAAAATGTGGGATTAATTTGTGATTAATCGTGAGTTAACTGACAATCGTGATTAATCGCGATTAAGTATTTTAATCGATAGCAGCACTAAAAGTAACACCTTTATCTGTTGATTTGACTAATAATTAACAAAATTAACGATAAGTTGTTCAAAATAAATAGTTAAAACTGACCTTATTCAAAATTCTACCAATTTTCGACCAGATTTGGTTCCTTTCTTTGGTCCTGTGATTCTTGAACCTCTTCTATCCTTTGGGGAGAGAAAAGATCCTGTCTTCTACACATGAATCTGATCAGGCCTTATCAATCAATAACAGAATAATGTGCAAACAAACCCGAGTTCGACCCAGCTTGTCTGAGTGTTGTTGCTGACTGTGTGCATCGTTCACATCCACAGTTTACCATGTCTTAACGGCTGCTTCCTGTCCAGTTCAGTGGACGTCAGAGGCCTCCTAAGTCAGCAGGTGTGAGTCCAGATAAGAAGAACACCTCTGGGATTTGGAAGAACCGGAGCTGACAAATCTGCAGAAATGACAAAATAAAAATCTCATGGGTGCATGTTCGCCAGTATTGACGGTGCTTTCTTACTGGAGGCACTGATTAGAGAATAAAATCCCATGCAAGTAAAATCTCCACTGGTGCAGAAGACAAAACAAGCTTTGGGGGCTCCTGGAAATCTGTTCCCAACTCGTGTTCTGTTTTTAAACACTTTCAGGAAAAACAAGGGGCTTAACGGTCAGTGACTTAACATTATCTCAGATCCACAAGAGGTTAGTAGATGATACCAAACCTGCAAAATCACTGCACCACATGATGCTCGACAAGAAGCATTCCTCAGTTTTATGGATTTATTTTTAAAGGATAACGTGCATCTCAAACCCGCCAGTGGGTTTTGGGGGTTTTAGAGGGTTAAAGTTCTCTCTGCAGGCCTCTTTTTGTGTGGATGCAGGAGTTTACAAGTTATTTTAATCCACAAAAACTAAACAAAGCAAGAATAATCTGTTTACACGATGAATATATCTGGAAAATAAAAGTCACTTAACATGCTCAAAAACTCCCCAAATTTGGCACACCCATCAGGACTGGTGAAAAACTACATATTTTGGGGGAATTACACATATGAATGGCAAAATGACTCAGTAGCGCCACCTTCAAAATTGGGCTTTAGTGGAGTTAATACGGCTAGTCTCACATAAACTCATGAAATTTGGTAAACAGGTACAGTAGCCCGAGACAAAAACACTCCTGGTTTTGAAATTTCAAAAAAGCTAAACGGCGCCCCCTAGAACACGTGGTGCGCAGGCATTGGAATTTAACGAACTCCTCCCAGGATTTTTGCCCGATCTTCACCAAATTCGCTGTGTGGCATCTAGACCCCTCCAGGATGAAAAGTTATTAAAATCTCGTTGCTGCGTCACACGGTGTTGGCGTGGCAGGGCGGCCATTTTGAGCAAATTCGCCATGTGGAACGAAATGGGTTTTGGAGGTGAAGGGATCCACGTAAAATCACCAAATCCACACAAATCCTCACAAATCTCAAAAGCTAACGTTCAATATAAAATTCAGGAATGGGCGTGGTCAAACGGCTCCACAGCGCCCCCTACAAATATTCAAATTCTCATATAAAATGAGAACAAACGAGACAAACAGATCTGTACACTTGAAATTCCAAACGGCTCCACAGCGCCCCCTAGACAAGGTCCTGTGGAGGCATTGGAATTTAACGAACTCCTCCCAGGATTTTTTATCCCGTCTTAATTAAATCAGCTCTGTGGCATCTTGACTCCTTCAGGATAAAAAGTTTTTAAAATCTCGTGGCTGCGTCACACGGTGTGGGCGTGGCAGGGCGGCCATTTTGAGCCTGTCGCCATGAAGTGTGAAATGCTCATAACTTGACTGTACATGATCAAATGTGAATGAAACTTGATGTGCTTGATGACAGGCTATCCCTTAACACTTGGGCGCAACCAAACAGCTCCACAGCGCCCCCTAGAAATTTCCAAAATTCAAATAAAATCACTGGTTTGTCCTACAGACCTGAAATTTGGTACATGTGCACAACAAGATAAGACAAACACAATTGCGAGCTCAGACGTTCCAAACATGACCACAGCGGCGGTGCGGGGGGGAGCGAGGGCCCGTCCGACGCTGCTTGCAGCTTTAATTCATTCTTTCTTTTTGGATTGTTTATTGAAATCTCTGACATGCAGCACAGAGTCCTTCTGTACGTCGACCTCTAATCTCATTCAGACTTCACTCAGCTTACAGTCGTGTGATGGGCTTGTGAGGCTGTAAATTGGTTTACATAAAGTACGTAAAAATTGAAAATGACATGTTCAGATGAGAGTAAAGTAGGTTAGAGAGCGGACCTATAGAATTCTGTCCTGATGACGCAGAAGATGGAAATGTTTGAAGGCGTAATATACCAGTTATCAGTGTGACTTTAACCTAAAGAGCATAGACGAACTGGAACCGGACTCCAGATTTACCCACATAAACCCAGCTGAGGTGGTTTGGCATCAGCTGAAGGAAGAGCAGCCGACAGGTGCTCAGCATAACAGGGAGCTCCTTCAAAATAAAAGCTGGTTGGGGAAATACTGAGGTCAAAGCTAAAGGAGGTCTTGTACTGGATTACATTATATTTAAGAGGGACTTCTGAATTTGTATTTTTCATATTAGAAGCTTTGTTGGAAAAACCTGACAGATTTAAAAAAAAAACATCTTGAATCATCAGGTACTACACTTGTATAAAAACATAGCATAAAACTGCACATTTGCGTAAAAGTCAAGGTTCATTTGAGTTATTAAAAGCTCTGACAGCAGCGAAAGGACAGAAGAAGTGAGAATACCCATGTGAAATATCACTCAAATATCAAACGACTGAATACTGTATCACCTCTCAATAACTGCAGTAGTTCTAAGTTGAACAGTTGAGTATTTACTTCAATGAACTATCAGAAACTAGTACTTTAGAAATACTGTATTGAAAAAAAAAAAGTAGAAACTCAATGCATCAAACGTGAATCCACCTGTGATCACTGAAACTAACCTAAGTGATTTCTAATCCGACCAAATGCTTGAACGTGGTTGTGAAAATACGTCCTTGGTTTTGGACCCATAGTATGTGTCTATCTGTCTATAGCCCTATTCTCACAGGATAAGTATCCTGTGTGCCGTGGCCTGATGAAGACCCACTGTGGGGTCCAAACGTTGCTTGGCACACATTATTCACTATTTTACAGAGGACTTTTCACCAGCTAAAGTAACAGAAAACCTCCAAACCTCCCCAAAAACGTCCCGAAAAGCAGCCGAACGCTAGCGATTTAGCGCTAGCGGCGGAGCTAGCGGCACCACAAGGTCCCTCCAAAGGGACAAATAAACCCCACGCTGGTGAAAAGTCCACTGTGAAATAGTGAACAATGTGAGCCAAGCAACGTTTGGACCCCACAGTGGGTCTTCATCAGGCCACGGCACACAGCAAGGTCTGCTAACAGTGAGCTAACACTGGAGCTTTAGATACCAGATCCTTCCTCATCAGAAGTCAGACGGGTCACGGAGCCAAAACCAACAGGAAGTAGAGAAATAAGTTTTCCACGGGTGTATTTTAATTTTAATTTCCACTTACAAACACATCTAATTAAATCTGATAACGGATAATGGATAATGAATTAGGGCCCGTTTTCCGTTTTGCATTTTGTATTTTCACTGAAAAAAACGGGAAACAGTTTATTTTTTGGTTTTATTTTGAAATCTCAAAATAAGAAAACGAATGGCCGCGACGTACACGGACCGCGGACATACTCGACTGTTCAGCTTAGATGAAATGCAATTACTGCAGGGGTTAAGTGGTTTTGCACAGGGGCGTACCGACTTCTGTTGTGTTCTACGCTGCAAATCAGCTGCTACAACTCTGATTTGTTCCTTATATAAGTAGAGAGGATGATAAATTTGAACCTGCTCACTTCTCTCATCATGTTTCATTCATCTGCTCAGTGCCGCTGCCTCCCAGTTTCACTTCGGGATTAATCGGGTTCATCTTTCATCCATGTTGTCTTTGAAACCAGCTGAGAACACTGTGTTCCCCAGTTGTTCCGCTCCGTTCTCTGCTTTATCCGCTGCCCTCTGTTGTCTCTTTAGTTCGCATCTGATTGAAAACACTTCAGAGGGGCTTTAAGCTGTTAACCCTGCAGACCTACAGTAGGTCTACATTCCTCCTGACATACGATCTGCCTCATAACTGCTTCGCTCAGCAGTAATCCAGGCGAGAGCAGCGACCGCCACCCGGCCAGCTTATCGCTGAAACCTCTTAAGTGCAACTTTGGGTGATCCTAATGTTGGAAATAAAGGATTACATGTTTCCTCCGTGGGCTCAGAAATCCTGGTGATGCCTGTTTGATGAGCAAAACCTCTGAAAAACCCCAACATGATACGAGGTTTTCCCAACATGCCGCTCAGTGTACATTAACGCCTGACCTCCCGGATGCAAATCCCATGAGACACATGTGGATCACAGCCTGTACAACTAAAAAACACACAACAGGCCAGTCGGTACATTTACAGCCAACTCTGTCCTCCACTGGTTAAAGGCAGACTCCCCTCAGGTGTTTGAAGAAGTGCAACCTTCAGCTCCCTGGGACTTCCAGGAAGTGCTTCAAGTGTTGCAGGAGCACTGGGAGCAGAGTCACCGATTTGTCTCTGTGGTTGTTTTGCATCTCTTTTTTTATATTTTATTGTCTTTTTGTGGTGGTTTTGCATCTTTTGTGGTGGTTTTGCTTGTCTTTGTTCATGTTTTATGTGACTTTATGGTCATTTTTCATCTCTGTGGTTGTTTTGCATCTCTTTTTAAACTGCTTGTCTCCATATTTTATGTCTCTGGTTGTTTCTTTGTGGTTGTTTTGCATCTGTTTCTTGTTGCTTTTTGTCTGTTTGTTGTTGCTCTTGCGTCTGTGGTTGTTTTGCATCTTTGTTTTTTAAACTGCGTGTCTCCATATTTAATGTCACTGGTTTTCTTTGTGGTTGTTTTGCATCTTTTTTTGTTGTCTGTTTGCTGCTTTTTGTTCATAGTTTTCTGGATTATGTGGTCACTTTTTGTCTCTTTGTGGTTGTTTTGTGTCTCTTTGTGGTTGTTTTGTGTCTCTTTGTGGTTGTTTTTTGTCTCTTTGTGGTCGTTTTGTGTCTCTTTGTGGTTGTTTTGCATCTCTTTGTGGTTGTTTTGCATCTCTTTGTGGTTGTTTTTTGTCTCTTTGTGGTCGTTTTGTGTCTCTTTGTGGTTGTTTTGCATCTCTTTGTGGTTGTTTTTTGTCTCTTTGTGGTCGTTTTGTGTCTCTTTGTGGTTGTTTTGCATCTCTTTGTGGTCATTTTTGTCTCTTTGTGGTTGTTTTGTGTCTTTTTGTGGTCATTTTTTGTCTCTTTGTGGTTGTTTTGTTTCTCTTTGTGATTATTTTTATCTCTTTGTGGTCGTTTTGTGTCTCTTTGTGGTTGTTTTGTGTCTCTTTGTGGTTGTTTTGTGTCTCTTTGTGATCATTTTTGTCTCTTTGTGATCATTTTTGTCCCTTTCTAGTTGAGTTTTATCTCTTTCTGATTATTTCCCGTCTCTTTATGGTAGTCTTCTGTCTCTTTAGGGTTGTCTTTTGTCTCTTTGTAGTCATTTTGTGCCTTTTGTAGTCTTTTGACAACCGTTGCTATAAACATCAGTACCCTTTCATGAAATATGGTTTATCTGCACTGGATCAGGGCTGAGGCTGAACCACAACAGGAGAGGAGAGTCTGGTGCGGGAGCTTCTTAAAGACTTACAAGACACTGATGGCGCTGTGATAGAAAAAATAACCTACAACTGGACGGAAAACAAGTGTTAGAAAAGGCTTTTCCTCAACCTGCAGGAGCTCCTGTTATCAAGATCCTGAAATTAATGTTCTGTGATTAGAAGACAACCCAATATGAGAAATAGTCGACACATTGTGGAGTTCTGTGTGAGGTTTAGTTGTGTCTTATTTACTACTGATCTGCTGTTTGGTGTGTTTTTCCCTGTCAGGATGCAGACATTATTTCACAGTGTGGCTGCAGCAGGCAGCATTAATATCACCATCTGTCCCGCAGGGATTTACTGCGGTTTACTGATCAGGATTTTACAAGCTGTTTTCAATAAACATATTCAAACATGTTCAAACAACACGCAGCGAGCGCTCGGTGCACGGAGGCAACCTAATGCGTCTGCGGCCTGAACAAACTGTTTAACGTCGCCGAGTTTCAGGGCTGTAATTACAGTCGCGTTTCCAGAACGATTGTCTCCGGTTACAAAGTGCTGCAGGAAGCGAAAGCAGCAACTAATCAGCTGTAATAGAGGAGAGAGCTGCAGATTAAAGGCTGCTGCTGCTCCGTGAGGCCGACGGTTTTACATATGTTTATACATGTCATCGCTGTCAGTGGAAACCTGAGGGAGGCTCTAGAACCGCTGGGAAAATGAAATGCTTTAAAAACCCTTTAGACGAATGTCCGTCTGCTAAAAGGCCTAGTCTCATCAGAAAGTGGCGCAATAACATCAGCTGGACTCTTGGCAAGTTCTAGTTCGTCACAACAGACGGTTTCCCATCTATTTACACAACTTATCATTCAGAAAAAAGTCATTAAGGACAAGAAACGGTCAGTCAGCACACATGTTAGCATGTTAGCTTTGCCCAGTCAATAAAAGATCAATAGGTTGGTTACACCTTGACACCAATCTGTACAACGCATCTGTGTAGCATTTAATACTTAGAGGAGGTTCAATAAAAGCAATATGCAGTGATCAGGTGCATTTTTGTTTTTTTGTCTGCATTTATACTCAACGTTTAACACCACAGAAGGGGTCAACTTTAATGAAATCAATGCATATTTTAGTCTTGCAGCAAAATATATTAATATTTAGTGCGTGACCATCACCGGCCCCCCTGGAGGCTAAGCTATCATTCTTTATTGAATTTTTCTATCATTAGCCAGAGGGGGCAGTGAAGCACCTCAGTGGATTGAGGGGAAACAAATGAAGGACAGGGCGAGACAAGACGAACAGGGAGGGTACAGACGGGCAGTGCTATTTGAATCCTATAAGAGTGCTGTAACATGCTGTGTCATTCCCAACAACCGATCCCACATCTGAAAATTGGGAACAAATAATCAACACTTAATGCATCACATTATGACCACCTGTCTAATATTGTGTTGGTCCCCCTTATGTGGTCTAAAATGCTCTGAACCATTGGACAAGAGGACCTCTCAGGGTGTCCTATGGGGTCTGGAACCAGGACGTTGGCACTGGATCCTTTGGGTACTCTGGCTTGTGCAGTGGGGCCTCTGTCAATCCAACTTGTTCCACTGCATCCTGTTGATGCTTGATCAGAATGGGGTGTAGGAAGTTTGGAGGTCAGATCAACATGTTGGACCACTGTCATGTTCCTCAACATGTTCCTGATTGGTTGATGTTGTTTCCATGTGGTGGGGTGCATTTTCATCCAGTGACATTTGGGATTTCCATTAGCATGAGGGAGTGTGTTTGTTGTGGGACAGTGTTTATTTGGGTGTCTAAGTCTGATCAAGGTTTTCCATCAGAACATCACATAGTACCAATATGATCAATGTTATTCACTTCACCTGTCAGTGGTCATGATGTTGGGGCTGATTGGTGTATATTTGAAGTCATTTTATGCTGTGGTCATTTTGAGATTGTTGTCATTTTGCATCTTTGACAGAATTAGTGTCCCTTTGTGGTCATAATAGGTGATTGTTTTTGTTTCTCTGCAGTTGTTTTGTTGGTGTTTAATTTAATTGTGTAGTCAAGTTTTGTGTTGTTGTGGTCATTTCAGATCCTTTTGTGTTTGTTTTTGTCTCTTCATGGTGGTTTGGTGTCTTTTTATAGTCACTGCCTTTGCAAGTAACAGTTACTGCAAACAACATCAATCCTTCCATGAATAAAGGCGTACCTGCACTGGATCAGGACTGAGGCTGAACCCCAACAGGTGAGGAGAGTCTGAAGGAGAAAGTGTTGGAACAAACCATCTTTAAGTTTATAAACTATCCAAATAAAACACTTCCCCTCCTGTTAATCAGGATTCATCAACAGACAAGTTCAGTGAAGCTCCGACAGAGAATCAGTGATTTACCAGCTGTTGAATGAAAGTGTGTCACAGACTGATGTGTGTGTTCATTGTGTGTTTACAGTACAGCAGCTGTGTGTTACAGTCTGCCTGGTAACCGACGAGTCACCAGAGGCCGAGGGGCGTTCGCTGGCAATCAGACATCTGGAAACCATGACAATCAGGGCCTAGGAAGAGCTCAATCAATGAGTCAACATGTATTATTACTGTACACAGAAAATACATGACGTACTCGATGGTTAATAATCACAGCGAGCAGCGGCAGATCAGTTTCACAGACAAACCGCCGTAACCAGCAGCAACAACAAACACACCGGAAACCTACCAGGAAACCTGCGGCTGTCATCACGCTGATTATTTACCCGCAGCTCTGATCATATCACATCACCGCAAATGATTTTTACGCTGATTTTCCCCCCATGAGCGGCTAAAATTAGACCAGCGGATCGAATTCAGGAGGAAATAAGGTTTTTAAAAAAAGAAGCAGCAGTTAAATTGTTGGGAAAAAAAACATGCAGTGGAAACGGAGAAGCGCTAAAATAAAATAGTCAGGTTTGTGTTGTCAAATAGACATTCACAGTTATTAAAAACAACAACTTAATCAGCAAATATACTTTTAAAAAAGCTTTAAAACCCTAGATAGAGGCTAACCTCCACAGGTGGCCTCGTGTTAGATTCAAGGACTCCTGTAGATGTTGGGAAATAATTGTACTGTCGACTCTGATCTGCACAACACACCTGTGTAGCTGTTAATACACAGACAGAGGAGGTTAGATTAAATTAAGGTTTACACGGAGCTAATAGGCTACAGTAGTGTTCTCTATTTTGAGCATCTGTTGTTTTGTGTCTTTAGGATCATTGTGCATCTCTTTGTGGTTGTTTTGCATCTTTTTGGGGTAATTTTGTGTCTTTTCAGCCATTTTGTATCTGGTTGTAGATGTTTTGCATCTCTTTGTGGTCATTTTGCATTGCTTTCTGGTTGTTTTGTGTCTCTTTTTGGCCATTCTGCGTCTCTTTGTGGTCATTTTGTGTCTTTTTATGGCCATTTTGAGTCTATTTGTGGTCATTTTGAGTCTATTTGTGTTCATTTTGCGTCTATTTGTGATCATTTTATGTCTTTTTATGGACATTTTGAGTCTATTTGTGGTCATTTTGAGTCTCTGTTAGGTCATTTTGAGTCTATTTGTGGTCATTTTGAATCTATTTGTGGTCATTTTGTGTTTCTTTGTGGTCATTTTGAATATTTTTGTGGTCATTTTGAGTCTATTTGTGGTCATTTTGTGTCTCTTTGTGGTCATTTTGAATCTATTTGTGGTCGTTTTGTGTTTCTTTGTGGTCATTTTGAATCTTTTTGTGGTCATTTTGAGTCTATTTGTGGTCCTTTTATGTCTCTTTGTGGTCATTTTGTGTCTCTTTGTGGTCATTTTGAATCTATTTGTGGTCGTTTTGTGTTTCTTTGTGGTCATTTTGAATCTTTTTGTGGTCATTTTGAGTTTATTTGTGATCATTTTGTGTCTCTTTGTGACTGTTTTGCATCTTTTTGTGGATATTTTGTTTCTTCTTGTGGTTGTTTTGCATTTTCTGCTTATTTGTAATGATTTTGTGTTTGTTGTTTTTTACCTTTATTTGGTCATTTTCTGTCTCTTTATGTTTCTTTTTCCCATTGTTTTTTGTCCCTTTGTGGCCATTTTATTTGTCTTTGTGCTTCATTAGTTATGCATAAGTTAGGGTGTGGCTGCTTTGAGTGACAGATGGGTGCCGTCATATAAAAGTCCATCGTCTGTATCAGTTTTAGCTCAGTTTGTCTGAAACAAGCACAAATGTGAAACTACCTTTTTACAAATGTCGTCTGCTGCCTACATGTGTTCAGTTTGTCTCAGCTGTTTAGTTTTTTGTCTAATTCTCAGAGGACTGTGGATGAGTTTTGTAGCGTACGTATGCACCAATATAATGTAGCGTAACTACACTTTACAATTAAAATTTGCACTCGTTAATGAAGGGGCACCATCTCAGATTACTGAGAAAATGATCATTCTAGATTAAGTCTCGAAGAGACTTTAATTGAATGAAGTTGATCAGTCTCTTAGCTGAAAATCGTAAATTCTGATTTCATTGACCTCCAGTTCCCAAACAAAGAAATACACGGTAGAACCGATGGTAATTATACACAAACATTTATTAACTAAACTACAAACAAACAATAAACAACAATGACATAACAGACAGTGAATGAATGAATGCGGATAAGCTATTTAACTGTGATCGTCACTGGAAGCAGCTGATAGAAAGGTGATGAATTTAGAATCACTTTAGAATTGGAAGCCAATCGTAATTTATAAATTCACCCGTTTAGCAGAAGGAAAATGATACTTGCGTAGCCCTTTGATGGAGAGCGAAGACGGCCGCAGGACGTCCAGCTGTGATGGTCTGCTGGATGCGTCGGATCAGAAGCGCAGAGATAAGGAGGCACTTTGGTGTAGTCATGTTGTAAAAATGTACCAAAGTACAAACACTAAGAGTCGAAGCTCATAGTTAAAAGAAAATGTCCATGCTGTTGCATTATTAAAGTTAACTGAAGAGGTTTAACTTCAAGCCTTTAAGAAACAAAAACACAAACCCAAAAAACTTAGCCTGATAAAAATCCTTAAAAGAAGTAAACCCTTGAATGAAAGAAAAAGCCTCTTAGAAAGTTTAATCAAAAGCCCCTAGCACGTTTAAAAAGTAAAAGCCCCTAGCACGTTTAAAAAGTAAAAACCCCTAGCACGTTTAAAAAGTAAAAGCCCCTTTTGAAAGAAACAAGCCCTAGTTGCATTCCAGTGACTTTCCTTTTATATAGAAAGTTTTGGAGCCAAATTCAAATCAGCATCTGACCAATCGTGGCTGTGTCCATCCCAGGGGGTGGTCTGAGCTTCACTGTCCAGGAGAGATCAGAGGCCAAATACCTTTAGAGCATACTTTAAGATTATTTCTTAAACATGCAAATTCGATTGTTAATATCTATGATGATCACAGATCTGAAATCTCACTAAATGTATGATTAAAACGACACCAAACATGATATATTTATCTCACATGGTTCCTGAGATAATAATAATAAAAGATATAACACAAGAATAAGCTTACAAATAGTAGACTTTTAGGCTACATGAAAGTAAACTATTAATGTCACTACAGATAAAAGCATATACATTCAATTATAAGAAAAGTTCAACTTATAAGTATACATGCTGGGAATCAAAGATCTCTCTCTCTCTCTGTCTTTTATGGTGGTGATCATAAAGAGAGAGGAGGGGGTGTTGGTGTCGTGCGTATGCATCTCAATAAACACTTCAGATTCGATGTGTTCTCCTTCCATGCTGGTCCTGATCAACCTGGTATCACAGAGTCCAGATGTTGGGATCATCACTCCAGAGATGTTGAATTCTTTGATTTTATTATTTAGAAGTGTTTAGTTTGAATCATCAAAGAGTTCCTTGTGTTAGGAGGAATGTCATCTCTCTTCTCCCGAGGTGTATGGTTTTCGTCACCTTTTGGCGCTTTTATGACCCTTATCAGATTCTGGTGCAGAAGGGAGACATCCTGTCGTCTCCAAAAAGGGGGGATTTGGGTCTGCTGTCTCTTGAAATGGTTTCTTACCCAATTTACAGCTCTGAGAAACGGTCTCTTAGATTATCTGGGTGTTAGTTTGGAATGTTCTGCTCCGTTGTACGCTACAGTCCCCCACTTGTTTGATGATGACGATCGTCCTCGGCGGAGGCTGTCAACAAACACTGGAAAAATTAATGCAGAACATAGATGCCCACAGACTAAGCATAACATTTTCAATCGACTAACACGGGTGGTATAACCAAAATCGAAAACTGGACTCAGAGTTGATATGAGACAGTATAGGTCTTGTAACATAATGCAGAGTGAGCATTTAAAATCACGAAGATGATTGATTATTGTTGAATAGTTAGACCCCCACTTAGTAAGGTTAAGGAACCAGAATATAGTTTAAATCTTTATTTATTTTATTTTTATCTAAGTAGTTGATTACTTTTCTCTTGGATGTATTTTATTATACATATACATTTGTTAATTTTAAATTCTGGGGTTTGGATTCAGTTTGAGTATATGATGTCTTTCCTCAGAATAGCAAACAAATGAACCAGAACTTGCCTGATACCTGTCATAACTAGTGAGATGCCTGTCTATCTTCACCTGTTTATCTTCAGTGTTCCCCGGGCACGCGTGAGCCACCCCAGTTATCCACCAGAAAATAACAAACTAAAACAAAAAACGGGGCAGGGGAACGCCCATTGCCACCACCTGTCTAATCAGGCAAGTTTGGTGCTTCATTATTTGATGTTATGACTCCAATTTCAGATTTTGTCCCCCACTTGGTTTTCTTCTTCCAGAGTATTGTTGATCTTTCCGTGGGTCTCGCTGAAAACTTGATGGCTCATGGTTTCTAAGATCATGGTCATAACGATGGGTTAGTCTTCTCCATCCTTCATTATACCTGCGAGGTTGTGTAGGAATTTGGATGCATAAGCTTGCATCATCAGAGGATGAGTCAGAGTCTTGTCTTTTGTTGCATAAGACTGTTGTCTCAGCTTGCTTTTGAGACATCTTCTTTTGTTGATGGTGACCCTTTAAAGCCAGGTCACGTAGTTGCCGGCTGGTCATGGTTCTAGGGCAGACATCCACACCCAGGTAGTGGCTCAAGGATGGATGGAGGTTCTGCAGGAACAGGGTCTTGAAGTTTTTTTCTTCTTCCATCTCTGGCTCGTTTCTGGGCCCAAAGTAGGATTTACGAAGACGGCTGTAGTAGGCTTGAGGAGTTTCTTTCCTACCCTGCCTGATATTCATTGTAGCCATCAAATCATGCTCTGATTCTGGATCAGAGAATTCTTTTATCAGTTCTTCACATAGCAGCTTGTAGTTGGCCTTGACCTTGTCTGGCTGGCGGTCAAGGAAGCAGCGGACCTCAGGACTGGAGGTTATTCTGATTAGGCAGAGAGCATCTAGGCTGGTTGCTTGGTCCAGCATTTTAAGGTGGAAGTCAATATCTCGTAGATAAGCGTGGATGTCATGGTCCCCTGGATGACTTGGTTTGAAAGTATCGATGTTTCGGGCCATTCTATCAAGTTGTTTGTATGACATGCTTACTTGTGATGAGGAGCTGCAGACTTTTCTTTCAGTTGCTCCGTGGTTTGAGTTGCTTCTTCTCAGGTTGATATCAATGCCGTCTGAGTGTCGGCCTTGCAGCACATTGCACTGGTGAGTTTCTGTGTCAGCACCAGGCATCTGGCTTTGGATCGGCGACGCACACTGGCTTGGGGGAGATGACTCTGCCCGGCAGTGCAGTCCCATGTCATGGACTTGCTTCAGTTCATTCTTCACCCTGTTCAACTCCTCCTTGTCAGCTTGGCGTTGTTGCTGAAGGTTCAGGAGTTGGTCTTGGGTGAGCTTCAGTTCATTCTTCACCATGTTCAACTCGTCTTTGTCGGTTTGGCGTTGTTGCTGAAGGTTCAGGAGTCGGCCTTTGGTGAGCCTCAATTCCTTCTTCACCATGTTCAACCCGTCCTTGTCGGCTTGCCGTTCTTGCTTAAGGTCAGTTATGCATTTAACTGCCTCATGTAGAGCTTCGATGAGGCTCTTCTTGTCCTGGAGCTCTTTTTTCATCTGGGTCTCAACTTGTTCCAGTCTCTGTGACATGCCATCTGTGGCTGGGTTTGCAGGCTT
Source organism: Dascyllus trimaculatus (assembly GCA_024666655.1). Classification (NCBI taxonomy): domain Eukaryota; kingdom Metazoa; phylum Chordata; class Actinopteri; family Pomacentridae; genus Dascyllus; species Dascyllus trimaculatus. The sequence continues at coordinate 6,454,478 of CM045464.1, read as the reverse complement.
TGTCAACTGATTGATTGAAGCCTGCAGTTCCAACATGGCTCTTAGTTTCTCCATTTCTCCTCTGGAAATGTTTTCCTCTTTCAGGTGCTCATCCAGTCGCCTTCGGGTTTCCATCTCGTACAGAAGTGCATCTGTTTTACTCCGCTTCATCTGGATCATGAGATGGGGAATGATGGAGTCATAACTCAGATTGAACTCCTCTGGAGTCCTGGTTTGTTGTTTCTCTTCATAGCCTGGCAAGATGTTGCCTGTCATGACATTCAGCCAGGTATTCGTGTCCTCCCGTGGGAAAGGGGGACTCATCATGGTAGGTGGCACTGACATTTTGTGAGTCGGGTGCAAATAAATGTTAGCAATTCTAACAAAAATTGTTTAACTGAATTAGGTAAAGGACTGACACCATATACTTCAACAGCCAATAATTGTAAACCTACTTATAGTAAGTATTACTTTTAGGTTTCCGTATTAATTTTAGTTGTTTATTTATTGTTAATTTATGTAACTTTGTGGCTACATTAAGAAACAATTGTGTTGACACCTATGTTTGTTGTGTCTTTAAGTGTGATTGTTTTGAGGTTTGTTTTTGTGTGAGGAAGCCTGAAAGTGAGAGTAAAAAGGGGTACAGGATAAAATCACTTTAACTGTAAAACAGTTCACATCAACTCATTCCCATACCACCACAATATACCAACTGCTTAACAGGACGATCACTTTAGAACACAACAAATACACACTTAGAATTAAAGAGAACAGGTGGGGTCAGTTTAAGATTGCTGTCTCTGGTGTTAGATGCTATAGATGCTAATAGCATTAGCATCACACAGTTCTCTGTTTGCTAACTGCAGAGGGTGAAGCTCTGTGAGGGTCTGTGTGTGTGTGACGTCAGTACGTCAGGCTTTGGCTCCGCCCCCTGATAGACCCTTACAGCTGAGACTAGTGTAGGCCAGTCTCACTTAAAACACAGAGGTAGTCACGTCTGTAACTTCAACTGTTTCTTGGCTTTTCAAAAAAAAACCTTGAGGGCTTCTCTCTTTGATGAGACAACAACATGTGTGGATCAAGTCCTACACATGCAAAGAACAATTATAATCAGGGCTTAGTTTATGAGGCTACTGCAGCTCTGGTGCAGGTAAATTCTTTAGTATCATATAGTATGAAGCTTTCTGGCACAACGCAGCAAAGTTCACTATATGTTCAAAGCTTGGTAACAATTCTGGAAACTCACAGCACTTGTACTTCATTAATTAGGGTTCAGCTTAAAATCAAACTTTCTGGAACATCACAGCAAAGTCGATCACTTGTTCAAAACATTTAAAGCAACAGTTGTGGAAACTCGACAAAGTCACAGCAGTCAGATAACATCTGGATCTGCAGCATGCACACATCTGTCTCTCTTGATCGCGGCGGATCAGACAGCATAAAGCTCCAAATAAAAGTAACCTGATTTCAAACTTAGCACAGATCTGTGTTGATTATCATTAAACGTGCTTCATTGAGTAGGTACAATACTTGAGCATTAGGTGGCTAATCTAATGACACAGGGCTATAGTTGAACACAGCTGGAATGACTAGAGCTTCGTAGTAACATTCACACTGGTTCAGCTGATCAGGACTTATTAGACTGAAGACACGGAGTCTGTCTTTTAACTTTGACCATGTAGCTGAGAGTCTTGTCAGTACAGGATTTAAATTCAGGGTTACTTTGTGCACGTTAACTTATGGGCTGGTTCTGTTCTTTAAGTTACAACAGGGAATTATAATGTCTAGGTGTTTTAACAGCAGCAGCAGTTTGATTGCGCTCTGCAACAACACACAGGCTACAACAGACACGTATGTTTTTGTAAACTTTTGCTTGCAGGGAGTTGATCCTTTAATAAATGGAGTGTGTAGGCTGATGTAGGTATTTCTTTGTTACGGGAACGGTGGTTTGATATCGCCTCGCACGGCTGAACCAAAATATGTAGCGTACGTATGCACCAATATAATGTAGCGTAACTACACTTTACAATTAAAATTTGCACTCGTTAATGAAGGGGCACCATCTCAGATTACTGAGAAAATGATCATTCTAGATTAAGTCTCGAAGAGACTTTAATTGAATGAAGTTGATCAGTCTCTTAGCTGAAAATCGTAAATTCTGATTTCATTGACCTCCAGTTCCCAAACAAAGAAATACACGGTAGAACCGATGGTAATTATACACAAACATTTATTAACTAAACTACAAACAAACAATAAACAACAATGACATAACAGACAGTGAATGAATGAATGCGGATAAGCTATTTAACTGTGATCGTCACTGGAAGCAGCTGATAGAAAGGTGATGAATTTAGAATCACTTTAGAATTGGAAGCCAATCGTAATTTATAAATTCACCCGTTTAGCAGAAGGAAAATGATACTTGCGTAGCCCTTTGATGGAGAGCGAAGACGGCCGCAGGACGTCCAGCTGTGATGGTCTGCTGGATGCGTCGGATCAGAAGCGCAGAGATAAGGAGGCACTTTGGTGTAGTCATGTTGTAAAAATGTACCAAAGTACAAACACTAAGAGTCGAAGCTCATAGTTAAAAGAAAATGTCCATGCTGTTGCATTATTAAAGTTAACTGAAGAGGTTTAACTTCAAGCCTTTAAGAAACAAAAACACAAACCCAAAAAACTTAGCCTGATAAAAATCCTTAAAAGAAGTAAACCCTTGAATGAAAGAAAAAGCCTCTTAGAAAGTTTAATCAAAAGCCCCTAGCACGTTTAAAAAGTAAAAGCCCCTAGCACGTTTAAAAAGTAAAAACCCCTAGCACGTTTAAAAAGTAAAAGCCCCTTTTGAAAGAAACAAGCCCTAGTTGCATTCCAGTGACTTTCCTTTTATATAGAAAGTTTTGGAGCCAAATTCAAATCAGCATCTGACCAATCGTGGCTGTGTCCATCCCAGGGGGTGGTCTGAGCTTCACTGTCCAGGAGAGATCAGAGGCCAAATACCTTTAGAGCATACTTTAAGATTATTTCTTAAACATGCAAATTCGATTGTTAATATCTATGATGATCACAGATCTGAAATCTCACTAAATGTATGATTAAAACGACACCAAACATGATATATTTATCTCACATGGTTCCTGAGATAATAATAATAAAAGATATAACACAAGAATAAGCTTACAAATAGTAGACTTTTAGGCTACATGAAAGTAAACTATTAATGTCACTACAGATAAAAGCATATACATTCAATTATAAGAAAAGTTCAACTTATAAGTATACATGCTGGGAATCAAAGATCTCTCTCTCTCTGTCTTTTATGGTGGTGATCATAAAGAGAGAGGAGGGGGTGTTGGTGTCGTGCGTATGCATCTCAATAAACACTTCAGATTCGATGTGTTCTCCTTCCATGCTGGTCCTGATCAACCTGGTATCACAGAGTCCAGATGTTGGGATCATCACTCCAGAGATGTTGAATTCTTTGATTTTATTATTTAGAAGTGTTTAGTTTGAATCATCAAAGAGTTCCTTGTGTTAGGAGGAATGTCATCTCTCTTCTCCCGAGGTGTATGGTTTTCGTCACCTTTTGGCGCTTTTATGACCCTTATCAGATTCTGGTGCAGAAGGGAGACATCCTGTCGTCTCCAAAAAGGGGGGATTTGGGTCTGCTGTCTCTTGAAATGGTTTCTTACCCAATTTACAGCTCTGAGAAACGGTCTCTTAGATTATCTGGGTGTTAGTTTGGAATGTTCTGCTCCGTTGTACGCTACAGTTTAATCAGAAAACAAAAGTGACACAGATGTAACCCCACAGTATAAACAACTACTACTACCCCAAAAAAGCACCAAATAAACATCTAAAACAAGAGATACAGCTTCACTAATCAGTGTTCTTCCATCTTTAACGTTTAGTTTTTATTCATTAATGTATTTGTTGTACTGTTTGGTTAGATGCTGTGTTTTGTTGTGTGTATAAAATATTGTGATAATAAAGTAAAATCAATCGATTGATCGGTGAAGCAGCAGCAGATGACCACCTGACAGTAATAACGGTCACATGGGACTGAGGACGAGTGTGTGTGTGTCACGCTGTAACACACACACACATTTATCTTTATGCAGATGTTCTTTAGTTAAGCCTCGGGGGGAAACAAACACACACGACTGCTCATTTGTGTGCACACATTTGCTAATGCTAACACACACAGTGAGTCAAGGCCGTGCAGCGAAGCAGACCAACACACTCACAGATTTACACGCCACATAAACACACACACAGGGAAGCCATGACACACAGCTTGTCTTGTCTAAACACAGGAATTGTAGGCCAAGAAATAACAGATGAGTCCTCTGGGGCTCAAACAGACATTGTGATGACAATGAACAACGGCGCTAAAAATAACCACAAATACTAAAGCTAATACTGCTGTTGGCACTGCTGTTAGCGCTGGAGCTACTGCAGTGCTAACTGCTGCAGCTAACAGGTCGAGACGCAGATGGAACAAAAAGTTCTGAAAAGTGACATATAAAAATGGATATTAGTATTAGATGTATGTGCTAAGTAGTAATTCTGGGAAGATTAGCTTAGCATAAAGACTGCCGAGCTCTGTTCAAAGAAAAGAAGTACATAAAAACACTTGAGCAATGATTGTAGTTAGTCTTGCTAAGCATGAAGACTGTAAACAGCTAGCCTAGCTCTGTCCAAAGTTTAAAAGTACATCTAAACAGTTAAATGGTGATTGTAGTTTGACTAGCTTAGCATAAAATCTGGAAATGGCTAGCTTAGTTTCATCCCAAGTTTAAAAGCAATGATTTTGACTAGCCTAGCATATACTGAAAGCAGTGGGAAATAGCTAGCCTACCTCTGTTCAAAGTTCAAAAACACATCAAACACTTAAGCAGTGATTGTGGCGAGCAGCAGAGGGAAACAGATAGCCTAGCTCTTTAGTTAGTCCTGCTCAGCATAAAGACTGGAAACAGCTAGCCCAGCTCTGTCTGGAGTTCAAAAGTACATCAAAACAGTTCAATTGTGATTATAGTTTGCCTAGCTTAGCATAAAAACGATTAGCCTGGCTTCAGCCCAAGTTTAAAAGCAATGATTTTGGTTAGCCTAGCATATACTGAAAGCAGTAGGTAATAGCTAGCCTAACTCTATCCATTGTTCAAAAGCAGATCGAACACTTAAACAGTGATTTTGGCTAGCTTCGCTTGCATAAAGCCTGGAAGCAGATGGAAACAGCTAGCACATCTATGTTCTAGGTTCATAAAGTACACCAGAATACTTGAGTAGTCATTGTAGTTAGCCTAGCTTGGAATAAAAAATGGAAACAAAGGAAAACAGCTAGCCCAGCTCTGTCAAAGTACATCAAAACCCTTTAGTAGTGATTGTGGTTAGCCTAGCTTGGTATAGAAATTGGAAATAGAGGAAACGGCTACCCTATTTCTGTCCAAAGTTCTAATGCAAACTGAATCAAGTAGTTATTGTGGTTAGCTGAGTTTAATATATACTGGAAACTAGGGGAAACAGCTTGACTAGTTCTGTTCAAAGTTCAGAAGTACAAAAAAACACTTAATTCCAGATAGACTAACGTAATATAAACACTGGAAGCGGGGAAAACGGGTAGCTCAGTCAGAAGTTCAAAAGTACACTGAAGCACTTCAGTAATGATTCTGGCTAGCTTAGCTTAGCACAAAGACTAGTAGAAAGCGGGGAATGGCTAGCGTAGCTCTGGCCAAAGTCTAAAAGCGCTTTGAAACACTTAAATAGTGATTGTACTTAGCCTAGCTTAGCATATAGGCGGGAACCAGGTCGAACAGCCTATCCAACGTTAAAAAGTAATGACTGTGGCTAGCCTAGTTTAGCATATACTGGAAACAACAGGAAACAGCTAGCCTAGCTTTTTCCAAAGTTCAAAAGTACACCAAAAATACTTAAGTAGTGATTGTAGCTAGCTTAGCTCAGCGTAAAGATTGGAAGCAGGGGGAAACAGCTAGCCTAGCTCTGTCTGAAGTTCAAAAATACACTGCAACACTTACATGGTGATTGTAGCTACCCTAGCTTAGCATATAGGCTAGAAGCAGGTCAAACAGTCTATCCAAGTTTTAAAAACAGTGATTGTGACTAGCCTAGCTTAGCATATATTGGAAACAACAGGAAACAGCTAGCCTAGCTTTGTCCAAAGTTCAGAAGTACGCCAAAACACTTACGTAGTCATTGTGGTTAGCCTAATTTAGCATAAAAGCAGATAAAGATTGTAGTTAGTCTAGCTTAGTGTAAAGAGTGAACAGCTAGCCTGGCGCTATCCAAATCTCAAAAAAGCAATTGTAAAACCTGAGTTTTCTTAATGTTTCCTTTCTTACAGTGCAACAAAGTTCAAAACAGCCTGATTTTTTAATGTTTGTTTTTCAGTCTGATTGAAAGGAAACTACAAATGATCACACTGTTTTTGTGTGTTTGCAAAAACTTGATATGTTTAAGATGAAGTGTTTTAAATTATTTTTTTTACAGTGTTCCAATAAGTTAAAGTGTGTGCTGCAAATGTAACCTTGTTTTTTTCCTTATATATTTGTTTATATTTTGAAAAATTAAGTGCACTGAATGAGCTACCCCGAGCAGCATCTGGGTATCTTTGTGCTTCTGTGACATTTTTCCTCACTGTGGCCTCATTTTTCACTGCAACATAAAGTCCTGCACCTCTATGGAGAAGGAAAAAGAACGAAAAGGAAAAACTAAAGTTGAATCTCTTGAAAAAAACTGGAAAAAACATTTTTCCAAGTGCACACATGTGTAACCAATAGACATTTTGCTGCCTACATTTTTAATTTGTTTTCGTCTCTGTGCTCCGAAAGTTCAGCTCAGTTCATCCGAAAAATCCCTGAGTTTTTGCCATCTGACTGTTGGTCACAGCTGAGTCACTGATGGGTTCACAGTGGCTTTGTTGGAGGACAGAAGACTTTGTTTTTCACCGAATCTGTTTAGTACAAACAAGACGTGGAGAATAAAGCGATGTTGGTGAAATATCACGACTTCGGGTTTAGATCTGGTGCAGGTTTCTAACGGACCTGCATGCAGACACAGATGAGTAGTTTAGGGAACCTCGGAGAGTTGAGTTTCACAGTGTCCGGCTGATGTGTGGTGTCATTTTGGTGATTTTTTAAAGACAGCAAACCGATCTCAACACTCTCTTCCATCTCTGATCCTGATTAAGAGGCAGTTTCCCCATAATTACCAGATGGTTTTCGGTTCAGAACTTCCCTTAGAATCACTGAGTTCTAGGATTTCCTGTGTATCAAAGTAATTCTGTGGTAGTTTTAGGTCCAATCACTGGTTTAGAGCTAAAAGAAACTGTTAAAAGTTAATGTGGCGTACTTTATTTTACAAAATGTCGACAAACAGAAAGGTCATGCATCTATTGCATTATAATTCTATTCATTTCTTTTCAAAGTCTGTTCACACAAGTGGAAAAAAATGATATTTAAGCTCATATTATGAAATTAAATCAGGCTGCAGCTGATAATGTTTCTAATTATTATGACGGAATAAATCATAATTATGAGATTAGTTCTTGTTCTGTTGGGAAAACAGTGAGCTTCAGTGTCAGAAAATCCACAAACTCATGCGTTTTCTCGTGTTTCGTGGCGTTCGGCAGCTCTGCTCGCTGCTCAGAGACATTTTTACACATTTAATACACACACACAATACACATTAAACACACACAATACACATTAAACACACACACACACACACACACTCACGCAGAGTTTTGGCTTCCCGCCAGAGTTTCCAGTGGAACCAGCCGTTAATGACCAGTGAAGTGCTGACCACCAACGGACTGTTAATGAAATCAGAACTGACTCAAACAATAGATGACGCTTCTGCAAGGCAACAACCATACAACCTCACACACACACACACACACACACACTCTCTACAGTTTAATGAAACAAGATGGCCGCTGCTGCAGCATCAACACGGAGGTCAGCGGGTGTGAGGACGCTGTTGGAAACAGTCGGGTTAAAAAAAATGAAAGGAACAAAAATGGGGTGAAGGTTCAGAGCTGTGGCACACACACATAGACACATGCATACACACACACACACACAGATACACACACACGCTCATATATATCCACACACTCCTGTGGTGTGTTTTTTTGGGTAGGTGTCGGTTCTTTCGCTGGCAGACAGAGGCGAAGACGTCGAGCTGCTTCCAAAAGTTTCGTAAAAGCAGATAAAACCAAAACAGTTCAAGGACACAAAATGGCCGCCTGTGGTTGCATTATCGCCATGGTAACGCTGCACAAAGGTAGGTGACGCCGATGCCAGTTCAGGATTTTTTTGCAGTGCCTAAAGCAGATTTTCCCTGCTTCAGATCTTCCAGGTTTCGAGCTCGAGCGGATGCAGGTTTTTCTGAGAATCGATCAGGATCTTTGCAGAGAAAATCGCCCCGTTGTGGCGTCACGGTGACGGATTCAGTGTTTATCATCAGAGGCTCTAACGTCACTGCTGCCCTGCTTCTCTAAATGCATCAAAAAATCTCTAAATGACTGCTGTAATTTTATGATACGCAGAAATCAGAAAACAAGGGATCAGGAATCTGCCTGTGAGGTGAAACTCTGCATCGTTCACACACTAATCAACCATTGTCTTAATTCTACAGCAGTGATAAATGTTATTTTTATATTTTTATAATTAAAAAATCCTGATTTTTTTGCATTAAATATAGTAAATACACCATCATCCCTTTTATAATATGAAAAAATACCTGAATACACTGTAAGATTAAATTACACCCTAAGTGCATTCAGCTTCTATTTAAAATATGGTGGTTAAAAATGTTACGTGCAGCTTTAAATGACTGAATTATTGTCAAAATAATAATTAAAAATAATTAAAAGCGGCAGCAGCGGTGCAGCAAAATGATTTATTATTATACACACACACACCGTGACCTCAGCAGACCTAACTCTATTTTCCACACACATAAACACAACGTCATTGTGTGCCTTTGCTTTTCAAATAAACACTAAAATAAGATGATTAATTTTAAAGTAATTTATATTGCATTAATTTAATTATATAGTATATATGTAAATAATAAAACTGAATGAATTGTAAAGAAAAAGATTATATGAGTGGGACTGAATTTATCATTGCCACTCGTCACTGTGTGATATTTAAATTTATCTACTACAGCATGCGGAATCTGAATTTTAACTCGACAAATAACAATTAAAACATATTTAATTGCGTTTCTTTAACTGCTGTTTGTTTTGCTCATTTTTAACATCAACAACAATAAAAGGAAAATGTGTGAAATGGCAATAAAATGTATCTTCTTGTCCAAAAAAGTCAAGTAATTTAAATAAAAAAAGATCCTGTTAGTTTGAATTTAAACACAAACAAATATCTAACACTTGTAGGATTAAATATTCTGGGTTTTTTGTTATTATTTCTTATTTCTCTGGTTGCATTTGAAATTATTTAGAAGGTGCAGAAGTTTTCCACAGAGCACGACGAAGCTTCATAATTAGTGAATATATTTTAAATAAAATTACACCAGCAAAATTATTGCAGATAAATATTTGCAGGATAATTATTGAGGCATATTTCAACTTATTAGAGAATATAATGTTGATTTTATGCACACAGAGTATTTTACACCACATATTCTATCTCTAGCGGAAGCAGACGGTTACTTAATATACAGCATTTTATATTTTTTCAGTAAAAGTTTGTATTTTTTAAATGTTCTGCAGCTTGTGGCCTCTCTTAACGCTCACACAGGGAAAACTTAGATTGTTTTTTTAAATTTAAGTGTGAGGAAAGCGACAATATCGACGAGATAATGATGCATTTGAATTAAAATTACAGAAAAGCAGCAGAAAACCAACAAAACGTGGTCAAAAACGTGCGAATAAATAAATAAACCAAGTGTCAGGACACAAGAAGCTGCACTTAAAGAGCTCAGCTTTAATTAATTTTGCTGGAAGTTAAATTAATCTAAAATTATGACGTCAACTGCAGTAAAATTAAGAAGCGATACACTGCATGTTTAAATTTAAAACGAGCGACAAACTGAATTAAATTAAATATAAATCACTCATAATAAACAGTATTCATGTGATTATTATTTGTCACGTGTGCAGAGACGTTCTGAAGTCTCGTATTTACACAGGAAATAACAAAACGAGGAGAAAAAGAAGAAGAATCGCCGTTAAACTGATAAACTGGACACCAACTTCCTGGTTGGAGCTAAAGTGTGCGGGACGCTCTCGACCAATCAGATCGCTCGGCTGGACGTGGTTGTTGTGTAAACCTCTGTCAGGTTACATAAAGATTAAAGCTCAAATCAGTTCACGTCCGGCCACGCACACTTCCTGAAAACCACCCGTCAATCAAACAGAGGGGGCGGGGCCTCGGCTTCTTCCTCTGGCATTTTATTTCTGCTGATGCACGAAAAACAACAAACAAATTTTAACATTAGAGCTTTTCTCGATTTATCGAAGAGTAAAAAACCCGTCGCTGCGTCTCCGTTGATTCTGGCTGTTTGCGGTTTTATTAGCAGGAAGTTCGAGGCTTTATGGGTTAAATTCGTACGTGTTTTTCTGTCAATGTGTCCTAAGTAACATTGGTGTAAATGGATCCAAACTAACCGACAACAAGAGTCCGGCTGCCTGACGTCGCCCCCTGGATGCGCAGCAGGGAACAAGCCTCATCTGGGAAATTAGTGCTGATGTGAAACTTCAAGTCACTGTTTAATGTTTTTACAGAGAAGCTGCTCGAAAGGAAAATAAACTACAGCTTCTCTAATTACTGTCCGTCACATTAACAGCTAACATCTGAAACACATGGCGCCTGACAACGAGCAACAATCAGAACATTCATTTAATTCTAATCCGACTAGAACTGTGATAATTAGTGGGACGGCTCTTGCTTCTGAGAGCTTCTGGATAATTTTACCTCTTCAGCTGCAGACAGATGTAATTAATCACGTTTATTATTGAGCTTAAGAACAATCTGGACGTTTACTGATGATCTAAAACTTTATTTTTGGCCTCTATTTAGCTCATAAGGAAATACTGAACCCTTACAGCTGCAGGTGCGTCTCGTTAAAGTGTTTTTTTTTACTTTCAGCTAAACTACGTGACTAATATTACACAAAAATATTATGAAGTATGACATTTTTGTTTATATAATAATATAATATGATACAGCAGTGTTGGTGTATTTAGTGTCGTCCAGGAATCTGCTCACACCGGAGTCAAACTGATGTTTTTGCAGCTGAATTTCAGATCAAAACATGAAACCGAGACACAAGAAGTGACCGGATCCAGCTTTTATTCACTGTCCTGACGGAGAAACAGCATATAAATGTAAATATTTTAATACATTTACTGAGACGTTTCATCTGTAAATTTAAAAGTGTGTCGCGACAGAGAGAAATGAACGTTTTTGCCACTTCAGGCTTTTTTTAATTTGAAATCAAAACACGTCAGCGACACCAAAGAAGTCAGTGGCTTCAGCCTATTGATAAACAAAACATGTACAAATTAAATATAAATCTATCTCTGTATATATCAAAAAGTTGTACATAATATATATTATATATAATATAATATATAACCAAAATTTTATTCGTATATTAGCTACCAGTAGAGAGAAACTACGGTTTTTATGGCTATATATTTTTATATATAAGTAAAAATAAATATATATATATGTGTGTGTTATATATGTGTTATTTATATATACATAAGTAGAAATTAAAAAAACGTGTTATATATGTATGTGTTAAAAAATATGCATCTGTTCTAGTATACCAGCATAAACACAAGTTTTACTCTAATATTAACACTTTTACATACTTTTTCCCTTATATACATGTGTGTGTGTGTGTGTGTGTTTAAACATACACACACACACACACACACATCTTTTCATATATATATATTACTAGTGTAGTGACATATTGATCCACTATTCACGTACTTTTGGACTTAAACACAGCTATTAGTTCAAATAAAATGTATAAATATATTATATTTAATCTAAATCGGCTCCATTGATTCACATGTGAACATATCAGTGATGTTTTCTGTCATTTACACACATCTGGCTCATAGTGTGTGTTTCTTCTAAAGTGTTTCTTGAATTAAATTTTATATCTAAGTAAATCTAGTAATACTTTGTAAAAAAAAATACTTCATTGCAAGTACAAATACTGTGTTTACAACGTTATTTGCTGAAAGTAAACAGTGATTAAAGACGTATTTAGAGCTTTAACTTAAGTAAATGTGTCAATATTACAGGTAAAAACACTCAAGTTACAAATCCTGTGTTTAAATTCTACCAAAATATAAAAGTACGAGCATAAAAATACACCTGAAGTACCAAAAGTGAAAGATATATATGATATTATTGAGTTATAATTATATATTTAATATTAAAGTTGCATTGGAGCTGATTTTAACTGATATGTTGTGCTGTATTTTATTAAAGGGGAGCTGAATCTGTAATAATAAAGCAGAATTTAGTTGTTTATTTATTTGACTAATCTGAATCTTGAGCTTTAAAATAAACGTAGAGGCATTAAAATGACAATATTAACATGTTATAGTCGTGTAACATGGCAACACTGAGTACACGAGACCTGATCGTGACAAAAAGGGGACGTTTTGTGTCTTTATATTGAGTTTTATGTGGATTTCTCTGCTCTTGAGAGTCTCCTCGTTAAATATTCACCAGCTGTTATTATTAGAATAACTGATGAGGTGGAAAACAAACATCACCAGCTCATTACAGCTGCACTATTAGGTGACGGACGCCGAGGAGGAACCAGCAAAGCGATGAATAATGCATTCAGGAAAGCAGGAATTACATGTAAATATATGAGTTTAATGCAGTTTAACCAAGACGCTGAGCTTTAAAACCTTCATGGACGTTTGGTTTATTATCAGACTGTGTTATTTTCAGTGATGTGTTCCTAATAAACTGACTTTATTTCCTATCAACCGTCTCGTAAATCTCATTTTTGGTGTTTTTTCTGACAGCTGAAGAGTTTTCCGGAGTTCCCTGCAAATCCCAGACCCCGTAAGAACCCGGATCCGCGACGTGCAGATTAATCCGCCTCCACACGTGTAATCCAGGACGTAAACAGCGTCCAATTCTCCCGCGGGGTCAGCGAACGCAGCACAGGTCGGGACCCCTGAAAATGGGATTTACACCTAAACGGGACGAGATTCGGAGACGCCGCCGGTAATCTTCCACCTCCCGCTCGAGGCCGGGATCATAAAGCGGCACAATATTTTGAGATTAAACGGCTCCTTTAATCTCATTACGACCGAAAACCTGAAACCTGAACTCGGAGAAAGACACTCCCGAGGATCCCGGCTCTGTCGAATCGCATTCCCGTGGAGTTTGACTGAACTTGTCGCCGTGTTTCCTTTGAGATCTGCTCCTATTTGTGCTTTTTTTTTTCCTACTTTGTGACTCTTTTTAAAGTCCAGCAGACAGAAGGAAGCTGCAGCAGGGACTCCACTGCCCCCTCATGGAGCCCAGACTGAATAATTCAAACACACATCTGCTTCTTCAGTGTCCTCGAACTCAACACAGACTGACCACAGAGCTTCACGACAGCAGCTCAGACTTTATTCGACACATAAAGTGGAAAATTTTGACAATCAAACACCTAATTTCCCGCATTTTGTTGATTTTTCTGCATCAATTTGCTCGTTTTCTTTGGTTTAACGTGGAAATGTCTTAATTTGTGTCAAGAAAACCCAAATTTCTGCAAAATATTTTAAATATAATTAAAGAAACTGCAGTGAGGCTCTTGTTTTGAAACATTTATTCTCCTGTAAACAACTTTAGGAATTATTAGAAGTAACGTTGCTGCAATATAAAGTCCTAACAGCTTTAATTCAAATGAAAATTAAGACTTAATTTCCTACATTTGGTGATTTTTCTGCATCCGTTTGCTCATTTTAGGGTGTAAATATCCTCATTTATGTAAAGGAAATCAAAATTTCAGCAGTAATTTAAAATGTAATGTAATAAACTGCAGTGAGACTCTTATTTTGAAATATTTACTCTCCTGTAAATCAACTTTAGTCACTTTTAGAAGTGACGTTGCTGCAAAATAAACTCAAAGCAGATTTTATCAGATACATAAAGTGGAAAATTAAGACTTAGTTTCCTACATATTGTTTATTCTGGGGTGGAATTATCATTATTTTTGTAAAGGACATCAAAAATTCAACAGTAATTTAAAATATAATGGAATAAAGGCCTGCAATGAGGCTCTTATTTTGAAATATTTATTCTCTTGTTAATCAATTTTAGTCATTTTTTAGAAGCAAAGTTGCTGCAATATAAAGTCCTAACAGCTCACTAAGCAATTCAGTTCTTATTTGACACATAAAATGGAAATTTTTGAGCATCAAACACTTAATTTCCAATATTTTGGTGATTTTTCTGCATAAATTTGCTCATTTTCTTCAGTTCAACATAGAAATGTCTTAATTTGTGTAAACAAAAACACAATTTCTGCCAAAATTCTAAATATAATGGAATAAACTGCAGTGAGGCTCTTACTTTCAAATATTTATTCTTCTGTTCGTCAACTTAAATCATTTTTAGAAGTATAGTAGCTGCAATATAAAGTCCTAACAGCTTTAATTCTACACATAAAATGCAAAATTTGGACCATCAAACACTTAATTTCCTACATCTCGGTGATTTTTCTGCACTAGATTATTTATCCTGGGGTGGAATTATCATTATTTATGTAAAGGAAATCAAAAATTCAACAATAATTCAAAATATAATGGAATAAACTGCAGTGATGCTTTTATTTTGAAATATTTATTCTCCTGTAAATCAATTTTAGTCATTTTTTAGAAGTAAAGTTGCTTCAATATAAAGTCCTAACAGCTCCGTCAGCAATTCAATTTTTATTTAAAATAAAACATGGAATTTTTTTCACATCAAACACTTAATTTCCTCCATTTTGGTGATTTTTCTGCACCAGATTGTTTATTCTGGGGTGGAATTATCATTATTTTGTAAAGGACATCAAAAATTCAACAATAATTCAAAAATATAATGGAATAAACTGCAGTGAGGCTCTTATTTTGAAATATTTATTCTCCTACAGATCAATTTTAGTCATTTTTTAGAAGTAACGTTGCTGCAATATAAAGTCCTTATAGCTCTGCCAGTAATTCAGTTTTTATTTGACACATAAAATGGAAATTTTTGAGCATCAAACTTTTAATTTCCTGCATTTTTGGTGATTTTTTCTGCATGAATTTGCTCATTTCCTCCCTAATAAGAAGATTTGAAGCTTCAGAAAGAGAAATATCAGTTGTGGAGTGTCGGTCTGACTTTGAAACCTGATGAGAACTTTTTCCACCATGTTTTTGACATTTTAGACACAAATAATGACTTAAATCTCAAAGTTACTCATGAAATTAGCCGACGGTGGCGCTCAGTTAACAGATTTAATCAGCCTCTGCAGCTTCTTCCTGTAATCACTGTGTGAACATATTTTCTGAAAATCTCTGGTCGGTATCACACATTAAAGACGCAGCAGACACCTTTAACAAGCCGCTAATGTGGAGTTTTCAGGCTGGAGGGAAACTAAAAAGGCTGTGAAGCTGATTTAATTTGTGTCTTTTTAGCTTCTGCTTCTGTTGGTTTTGGATCGTCTGCTGCAGAATCGACCAACAAACTGTTTTCCTGCAAACTTCTGATCAAGTTTGTTTAGTAAAATTCCCATTAGTTTGATTATTTACCCCACAACTTGTAGGAAAAGTGCATGTGTATTTAAGGTGAAGGCGTCATCCTCCGTGGAGTTAAAAACAACTACTGTAACCATGGTAACAGATGATGCAGGTGTCAGACATGTTGAACTCGCCTGTTTGTGCCACTGATTAGACGATTAATGGGAAACAAATTCAGCTTTTTATGCTTTGATTTTGGAGTCGGGGTAGAAAACAAAACCAAAACGCTTTAATTAACCCTCAGTTTCGGGATTTTTTTTTGTTCCTGTCACATTTTTCCTCACTGTAGCTCATTTTTCTCTGTAATATATGGAAACAGAGCAACCATGACTGGACGTAAGAGGAACTCAGAAACGTCTTCTGTGCGGTTACGACACCATAAATCATAAAACAAAGTTGGCTGCTTCGCAAAAATGAAAATAAAACACTGGGATAAACATGGACAACATTTCCCCAAGTTGTAACCAACACTTGAAATAACAGCAGTGACTCTACATGCTATAGATATTTAAATATTTACACTTTCTCCTCTCTGCTCTGTGTAAACACTGCCTGCAGTTCAACCTAGAAGTCCCTGAATTATCGCGGCGTCACTGTTGGTTGCACTTGAGTCAGTCATGGCTTCACAGTTACACCAAGGAGTGAAGAATTTTTTGTTTTTTACAGAATGTGATTAAAGCAAATGGCTCATTTTTTAGCGAATATACGCGTCTGCTCGGTGTAAACACTGCCTGCAGTTCAGCAGAAAACCCTCTGAATTTTTGTCAGGTGACCGTTGGCTGCAGCTGATCCACGAACGGCTTCACGTTTGCGCCAAGGAGCTCCAAATTTTTTGTTTTTTACGGAATCTTTTTGGAGGAAATGATTAATTTTTTTGCGAATTTATAAACGAGACATGCAAAATAAAGTGGTCACAATGCCAGAAATAAAAGGAAAAACTAATGTTGAATTTCTTTGGTCTGGTTATTTTTTATTATTATTATTTTAAATATTATTTTTTTATTTCTTTTACATCATGTTTGGCAAATTTTAAAATGAGACAGGAAAAGTAAAGTAAATTTGATGAAATATCCCAATTTTAGGCTTAGATTTGGTGATTTCTCCGGAAAAAAAGCTGAAAATCCTCATTTTGTTGCAGTTTCTTGCTTATAAATTGTGTAATTTAGCCTTTTTAAAAACGATAACATGCCTTTCAAACCTGCCAGTGAGTTATAGAGTTCCAATTTTTAGCCTAAATGTATTCTTCGTTCTGATAAATGAACTTATCTGTCTTTTGAAAGTGTTTTTCAGGCTAGAAATGAGCTCTACGATGACTGTAAACCCAGACAATAAGCACATCTGCCTCCACTGCAGGTCGGACAAGCTGATTGGTTGATCTAAAAGTGGGTTTAAGACGGCGAAGAACAAAAACGTCAGCGTGCAATCGACAAAGATAAACTCCATCCAGGCCTCTGATGAAGAAGCAGCCGGATGTTGGTGAGTTCACGGTGAGATTAGCTGAGAGTTTGCTGCTAACGCGACCTGGAGCCTGGTTGCCATGGTTACCCACAGGTTAAAACAGCAATAAAACCTAAAAAGTTCCCCGTTAGCAGCACACAGGTGGTTCAGCTCTGCAGAATTACAAACGTGAAGATTTGTCCTCTTCAATAACAACACTTTTAATTTGAAAAACCGCTGTAATGTAATAATTTGTGCTTTCCTTCACATTAAAGACGACATTTCCACCATTAATTGATGCAGGAAATGTGCAAAAATGGTCATAAGAATGGAAGAAATTAAGTGTCTGAAGCCCCGAAACCCTCAACTTAATGTGCAGTGCTCTCTATGAGCACCTGGTACTACTGATTGGTTACTAAAAGGTTGTTTAAAGGTTGTTAAAGGGTTAATCCACAACTTCCAGCCAACAGGAATCCAGAATTTTCAGGTTGTGATAGAAACTGCAGCATCACCACGTGACCTCGGAGCCGAGCAGTTCAAGTCTTACCTTCCATCACCTGAAGCCGCCCTGAGGTGGTCGTCGTGTTTCCTGTCCGGCAGCCAATCAGAGCGCAGCACCGGTCAGGCCGGTCCAGCTGGTGCCGGTCGAGGTCCCACCGGTCTGCTGCTGCATCGGGACGAACTGAAGAGTCTCAGCGGAGGAGGTCTGAGAGGAAACCCCCTCCTCTGTAGCACACACACACACACACACACACACACACACACACACAGGGAAAAGAAAAGACAGGGTTGAGGCCCGGAGATGGTGAGGGTCTCAGCGTGGGGAGGAATGTGTTAATGACTGAGTGTCCAACCTTCTGCCAGCTTTCTACTGACCTGAGGGTGTTGAAACTTTCTCCTGCACTGTAAAAAATAACCTGTAAAAAAAACTTCCGTCACATCAGAACATGAAGTTAAATAGCTGTTTTTAAAAAGCCAAAAAACACCTCAAACCAGCACGACACTGAGGACATTTTATATTCTTATTTATCTATTTATCTATTTAAAGCTGCCTCCACCTCAGCACCCTCTATATGAGTGGTTCTCAACTGGTGGGTCGGGACCCAAAAGTGGGTCGTGAAGCCATTTTTAGAGAGTCGCAGAAGCATGTCCCCCTCCTCACAAAAGTACCGGGGTAAAGTCTTTTATTTTGAAGGACGTGTTTCTTATGACACAGTTTGCTTTCAGTAGCAGGATATTTAGTGGTGGTGACACCAGTAGTTGCCCACTATTGACCTCTAGAGTTCACTCTGGCAGCTTATTGGAGAAATTTATGCAAAAACGTGCCAAAAATGAACCAAAATGAGCTCCGAATCTGTCAAAATGGGCCAAAATATGCCCAAAACTTGGCAAAAGTGTCCAAATATACCAAAATAAGCAAAAAATAAGCCCAAATTTTCTGAAGTTGTGTCAAAATACGTTGAGACTCCACCCAAATAAACCTTAATTTGTTAACAGGAACAGCAAACTCCAAAAATTTGGGTTGCGACCGTTATTAATAGAGACATAGTGGGTCCTGAGGCTGGACCGGTTGAGAACCACTGGTCTATACGTTCACTACCCCCTACCCGAACCAGGGTCTGTATCCCCGCCTCGCTTTTCTTGGTGCAACTGGTGAAAGGCTGGAGTAGCTGATCCTTTATGTTTTCTTTTTAACGTTCGAAATGTTTTTTTATGCAATTTTGGGGCTGGTAAAACTGCATTTATACTGTACTTTTTAATGTTTCAAGTGCTCATACCTTGTAATATTGTAAACTGTAAAGCACCTTGAGCTTCAAACCTTGTATGAAAGGCGCTACACAAATGTAAGTTTTTATTATTATTGTTAATGCAACGCCTCAAAATGTGCACAAAAATAAGTCCTGCATACACGTCCAGTGACATGTTCTGTGTTTTATCGGACTCATTCATAACAAATATGTAAAAATGACATAAAAACATGAATCTGTTCTTAGTTTCAAAACCAAAAACAGAAATTTAAAAAAAAAAATTTGGCAACTCCTACGCTTGAAAAAAGTCATGTGACCTTTTTGTTTTTGAAAAACAAAGTCTAGTATTCGTCATTTTTGTCGCCAGGAAAATAAATAAATAATTTTACTTTTGACAACTACTTTTATCTAAACATCCGAATGAAAAGAACAAAAATAAAAGCATCTTTATATCTACTTATCTATTAATCTAGATTCTAATCTTCCATTTAGTCCTGCTTTTTCTCCTGCATGAGGAACATAAAGGGAATTTCTTCCAAACAGACCACATGACTTCCAATGTTTTGTTTTTTATTTCTAACTAACAAATTTAAAAAACAGAATTGCCAATAAACAAAAATGGGATAAGCTTGATTGTTTTTCAAAAGTTTTTAACTCCGACGACTGGAGGAAGTTTTACGTTTTGGGGTTTTAAACAGAGAACTGGTTGTTGTGTGTGAATTAGAAATGAACTAGAAAAGCCCTCAGAGAGCGCATACCTCCACCAAGGAGCTTCAGTCCACCCCCAACACAATCTCCCAATTCACATATTTTCTATGGAACGTTACAGATACTAATGTAATTACATACAGTTCAAATGTCCTACCAACAATGCGGCCTTCACCCCATCCGACCTAATGAACAGGCGCGGCCTCTAGCGCGGCAGCTCCTAACAGCCTCCCAGCTTCTTAGACAACCGGAGATAAGAATGCCGGCCCAACCGTGTGTATGTCGCTCAGGAAGGAAAGAGAACTCCGTCATTGTCGCTGTCTGTCGCGTGGAGACCCAAAATGTCATGTGGTCAGAGGGGGTTACCCCAAAAACAAGAGTGCCCTCTGGTGGCTTTTAGAGTAAACCGCATTTAATTGTCCACCCGGTTACACTTGCATTAAAAAATATCCTGGATCCAGACGGTGATCTGGATCGGTCCCAAAATTTCATCATTTGTTCTTTGTCCTATTTCACACATTTCCTGAAAACTTCATCCAAATCCGTCCATGAGTTTTCGAGTTATTTTGCACACAAACAAACAAACAAACAAACCAACACCAGCCATCACATAACTTCCTTGGTGGAGGTAATAACTGATTATCCAGTGGTCCCTCATCTATTGCAGGGGTTAGGTTCCAGAACCCCACGTGAAAGACAAAATCCGCAAAGTCGTGACCTTATATTAATTTTATTATTTCCATATATATATATTTTAAGGCTTTATAAACCCTCCCCACACTCTTATAAACACTGGCTTCAATCACCGCCGATCAATCAGCGACCGACTAGCTGAAGCAGAAGCGGCTGTAGCTGCGTTTTCCATATGTCCGTCTGCTCATCTGCTGTATGCTACGTATTTTATATACAATTTAAAAATCCGCGATGCAGTGAGACCGCGAAAAGTGAACCATGATATGACGAGGGACAGCTGTACACCTTTTCACATTCCAGTCAGTCTTAAATGACTTCTTGGATGCATCAAACTTTTTGACAGATGTGCTCTTTAATCAGGTGCAGCAGGTCGACCCCAGTTAATGGAGAACATGTTATGAGTTTAACTAAAGTAGTGAAGTATGTTAAAGTATTTGTGTACTTCAGGCACATGGATATCAGTCGGTGTAGTACAGTATGAGTGTGTGTTGCAGGTGTTGGGACAGAGGGGGCGCCGTCGTCTCCGCCTCCAGCCCAGCCAGGGAGACAGATTGGCGGGCGGCCAGGACCAAGCGGGGCCCCGAGACGTCTTGAGAGTGACCCGGAGACCCGGCTGTCGCTGCACGTCAGCGTCAAACGCCCCCACGGCAGCCGCAGGGTCAGCGGAGGGTGGAGATAAGTGTCTGTGTTTGTGGGGTGTGTGTGTCTCCGTGTGCGCATCAGTGTGTGTTTGTGTGCTCGGGGGGCAGCTGAAGGTAAAGGAGGCACTTTGGGGGTAACCTCCGGGTTTCTGCTCTCTTGGCTCCCCCTTTTGGACCAAACTCACACCTACAGGCAGCTTGAACCCTCAAGCCTGGAGTTAAACCGCAGCAGCTTTAAAACCCAGACTGGTTTTAAAATCAGGTGGAAAAATGAGTCAGAAAATAATCTGACAGTGAAAAATATTATAAAGATGGTGTCAGAG
This sequence comes from Dascyllus trimaculatus, assembly GCA_024666655.1. Lineage (NCBI taxonomy): Eukaryota > Metazoa > Chordata > Actinopteri > Pomacentridae > Dascyllus > Dascyllus trimaculatus. Next base: position 6,433,168 of record CM045464.1, on the reverse strand, counting down.
GGAGCGGGGCGGAGAAACAGATGGAAACAAAACGGAGACGGTGGAGCTAAAAATACTTTGCAGTGAGGAAAAATAAATAAAAGCAGAATATTTAACGAGTCTGGGTTAGAAAACAGTTGGGATGATGAGGTCAGCATCAGTTTTAAACCATTTTCACTGCAATATAAAGTCCTGCACCTCTATGGTTCTGTTTGATACTCATCAGGTCTGTACTGTACTATGTGAAGCCCTGTGAGATGACAAGTTGTGAATTCTGCTATTTAAATAGAACTGAATTGAATTATGGAAACAAATCAACCATGAAGAAAAACAGAAAAAGTTTGAAAACTCTTACTCAGAAAACAAATATCAATCAAACACTGTCCTTTTTGGCTTTTATTCTGAATTTTTGGCCACTCCTTTATTCATTTCTCTTAGTTTGGAACCAAAAACAAGTCACATGACTTTTTTGTTTCAGAAAATCTCGTCCTCTTTGTTTTTGTCTCCAGCAAAATAAACAAATAAAAAACTCCAATTTTATTTATGATAATTGCTTTAGTCGAAACATCCGAACGAAATGAACAAAACACAAAAACAAGAACACCTTTATCTCTCTGCTTATCCATCGATCTAGATTCTAATCCTCCATGAAGTTCTACTCTTCTAGAGAGACCATTTTCTCCAACATGAGAAATGCAAAAAGGGAATTTCCATATTTCCATTTTTCGGAACCCCTAAAGGGACATGGGCAGAAAAAAATTAAACTGTAAGTTTCACGTGTGCACAAGATAATTACCTCCGCCAGGGAGGTTATGTGATGGCCAGCGTTGGTTTGTTTGTTTGTTTGTTTGCGTTCAAAATAACTCAAAAAGCAATGGACGGTTTTGGATGAAATTTTCAGGAAATGTGTGAAATGGGACAAGGACTTTTTACCAGCTAAAGTAACAGAAAACCTCCAAACCTCCCAGAAACGTCCTGAAAAGCAGCCGAACGCTACCGATTTAGCGCTAGCAGTGGAGCTAGTGGCACCACAAGGTCCCTCCAAAGGGACAAATAAACCCCACGCTGGTGAAAAGTCCACTGTGAAATAGTGAACAATGTGAGCCAAGCAACGTTTGGACCCCACAGTGGGTCTTCATCAGGCCACGGCACACAGCAAGGTCTGCTAACAGTGAGCTAACACTGGAGCTTTAGATACCAGATCCTTCCTCATCAGAAGTCAGACGGGTCACGGAGCCTAAACCAACAGGAAATAGAGAAATAAGTTTCCACGGGTGTATTTTAATTTTAATTTCCATTTACAAACGCATGTAATTAAATGCCCAAACTCACTAAAAATTAGTCCAAAGTAACAAAAAATGTTCAGAATGACTGGAAAAAACTACTTGAAACCTGTTCAAAATGACAATTTAAATCTTTTGAACAGTTCTGGGTTTGATTTTGAGTCTCTGCACACCAACTCTAGAAGGATGTTTCACCATGCTGACTTTGTCTTCCGACAACTTCCTCCTCTGTTCACTGTTTCTGAGCCATGCTGCGTTTATTTTATTGATCCAGTAGGTTGTGAAATTGTCTAAAAATAACTTGAAACCTGCCAGAATTGCCCGAATTGACTCAAACATTAGTCCAAAGTGACAAAATGACTGGAAAAAGCAGTTGAAACTTGTTCAAAATGACCCAGAATTGGCTCAAAATTACAATATTCAAGTCGTTCTATAGACGATTTAAATCCTTTGAAAGACGTTTCACCATGCTGAATGCATCGTCCAACATCTTCCTCCTCTGTTCACTGCTTCTGAGCCATGCCGCGTTTATTTTATCGATCCAGTAGGTTGTGAAATTGTCGAAAATAACTTGAAACTTGCCCAAAGTCACGTAAAATTGGCCAAACTGACTAAAAATTAGTCCAAAGTAACAAAAAATGTTCAGAATGACTGGAAAAAACTACTTGAAACCTGTTCAAAATGACAATTTAAATCTTTTGAACAGTTCTGGGTTTGATTTTGAGTCTCTGCACACCAACTCGAGAAGGATGTTTCACCATGCTGACTTTGTCGTCCGACAACTTCCTCCTCTGTTCACTGCTTCTGAGCCATGCCGCGTTTATTTTATTGATCCAATATGTTGTAAAATTGTCTGAAAATAACTTGAAACCTGCCAGAATTGCCCGAATTGACTCAAACATTAGTCCAAAGTGACAAAATGACTGGAAAAAGCACTTGAAACTTGCTCAAAATGACCCAGAAATGGCTCAAAATTACAATATTCTAGTCGTTCTATAGACGATTTAAATCCTTTGAAAGGTGTTTCACCATGCTGACTGTATCTTCCAACAACGTGCTCCTCTGTTCACTGCTTCTGAGCCATGCTGCCTTTATTCTATTGATTCACCAGGTTTTATTTTCCTATCAGGATCTCAGGAACTTGCAAACCCCCGCTGCGATAACGCTCTGACTCTCTGAGGGGGGTTTCTGTGCTAAAACCTGATTCTACTGTACGTCCATTTTCGGCGGGTTCAGCTGAAAACAAGAACACCTTAAGCGTTCCTGGAAGCACACGGCAGGAGATAAATCCTACGAGACAAACAATCTGCTCTCCGTTCTGCCTCCTGGTTTCCCCAAACGCGCCGTCCGACCTTAAAAACCGATGATATTCAGGTCACATGTTGGCGCCGCCGACCTCCGGGTCTTGTTTACCCTCATCTCTGTCTCTGCATCCCCTTATTCACACAAACACTCACCATCCCCCCGTCAACCCCGCGGCGCTTCGCTGTTGTATGGAAACACAACTAACCCTGCTGCCCTCTGAGTGTTTCTGCTAAACCGACCGACCAACCAGCCAACCAAAAACCCATCTGCCCACCCATCCATCCATCCGTCCACCCATCCTATTGTTAACACACTGCAGCGTTCGTCCCTGGAACACACTGTAAAAACCTCAAACTGTTATCGACTTCCACTTGTCTTTTTTTTTGACCGTCTCACTGCAGCGATGTGCGTCAACAAACTCAGCTGTTTTCGGTTCCGTTGCCGCTTGGGGCTAAAAGCAAAATGGCGTTTTTTTTCTCCCTTGTTGCATCACTTCAACGTGAGCAAACCTCAGTTAGTCGGACAACAAGGAACACAGCCCAAATGTGCCGATCAGTTCATTCAAAACACTTTTCAAGCATGAATTCTGATAAGTATCTGATTAAAGCCTATTCAGCTTCACCCTAAAAAGCAATTAAATGCAAAACTGCAAGATAAAATAGTCTAATTTACTGATTTAGATGAGGCTTTTTAGCGAACATTATTTAAAAAGGGTGCATAGTCAATAACAAAGTTGCATAAGCTCAATATTGTGCGTAATTTCAACTCTAATTTCTGCTTTAGTTGATTTAAAATTAAATGTAAGTTGCAGTAACTAAATAATAACTTCCCTTTTCTTCACCTTTATGGTTAGAACTGTGTTAGACTGAACAAAAGGAACATATCTAATTTAATGTTCACTAAAATCACCTAAAAATAAGTATTATTTACATGTCGACTGGAAAAAACAGGCCAAAACTGTAAATAAAGTTCTCATCAAATACATGCATTTAAAACCTTAGTTTAAGTAAAAGTTCCTATATTTTATTAGCAAAACTAACTAAAAACATTAGTAATAAAACAGCTACTTCCTGTCAGAGTTTTATTGTGATATATGACATTTTTAAGATTGTATTATTGTGCCTGTTGCCTTTGATTTTAATTGCTTCACATGTTGTCTGGTAACACTGTAAATAATTATAATAATAAAGTGTTTTATTATAGCAGTTCATCAGTAACATGTTTAATCTAAACAACAGTCATTAATACACTAACAGGAGCAGAAGCTGCAGATTGAGTCGTGCAGTCGTCGCTCCAGAAGACAAACTGCATTAAACACACACACTCTATGCATTGTTAATGGGGGTGAAGCTCTCAGTGTTTGACTGAAGCTGAACGAGGAGGCGGCCAGACGTCAAACAGCATCAGCGTCAAACCCAGCCGAGTTCAAGTTCAGCTCGACGGCGCCGCCCTGCTGCTGCAGCACAGACACTGCAGCTGGATGAAGCCCTGAAACGCCGGACTGGAGCCGGTCCTGAGGTCCCCGACCAGGGTCTGAGGGGGTTTTATTCTACTGCTGCATGTTTCTGATGACAACTAAGGTTTGAATTAACTTTATCAGGTATCTGGCTGCCCTTAGAGCCTCGTGGACCTAAAAACTATGGGTTGTTGTTGTTGTTTTTGGTAGAGGAGAAGTTATGGAGTCATTAGAAAATCATTTCTGTCTTAAAACGAGTTTGTAGCAGAAGTATATTGCAAGAAACTCATAAAAAAGTCCATTACTGTCACTTTAAACGGTAAAAAATTAAAATTTAAAAGTTTCTAACTGTCATTTTTGTTAAATCACAAATATATTTACATGTTTGCCACTGCTAAACACTTGTATATACTGTTTTTATTGCTTGTAATTCACTTATCTTTCTTTATTTCTCTTATTTTTTATATATTTATTATTATTTTTTAACTTAAAACCGCAACCCGAGTGCCAATTTCATGCCCTGTCATGTGAAGACGTGTGCTGGTATGATAATAAAGAACCTTGAATCCTTGAAATAAGCATTAATTCACATGTTGACAGTAAAAAAAGATCAAACAATCACAGACTAGAAGAGTCTGTAGAAGAGTCTCACACTGTTCAGTTTGACACAGTTATAAAGCCATAAATCAAAAAAAAGAAACTCTATTTGACAAAAACTAAAAAAGGAAATAAAATGTGAAACATCCAAGTGCCCACAACCTTTTCCAAACACTGTGATGACTCTATAAACTATAGATATTTCACTGCTTACGTTTTGTATTTATTTCCACACTCGTCTCCTCTCTGCTTTGTGTAAACACTGCCTGCAGTTCAGCCGAAAAGTCCCATAATTTTTGTCACGTGACTGTTGGTGGTCTCAGCTTTTCTTCAGGGTTTACTAATTTGCTTTTCGGGACCCAAAACTAAGGTTTTATTTGATTTCAGACCTTCATCCTAAACAGAACATCTCATCTGAAAAGCCACTCTGAGGGTTAAATATCTCCAGAAATAAAACTCCCAATAATTAAATGGCTCCAGCACAAATTCTAGACTATTGGTCCTTGAAAATCGGGACGGTGCTGACCAAAGACTGTATTTTCAGTAGGAAATATGAAGACACCCCCAATACTTGACCCAGTAAACTCAGAGGGGTCAGTCCATGTCATTTAAATGGTTTTGTTGATGTTGATTTGCTTAATAGGAGAAAACTACTGTATTCTAACAATGGATGAAACTTTCAGGAAATGTGTGAAATGGGACAAGGAACAAATGATGACATTTTGGGACTGATCCGGATCACCGTCTGGATCCAGGATTTTTTTTTATTGTAAGTGTAACCGTGTGGACAATTAAATGCATTTTACTCTAAAAGCCACCAGAGGGCACTCTTGTTTTTGGGGTAACCCCCTCTGACCACATGACATTTTGGGTCTCCACGCAACAGACAGCGACAATGACAGAGTTCTCTTTCCTTCCTGATTGACATACGCACGGTTGGGCCAGCATTCTTATCTCTGGTTGTCTAAGAAGCTGGGAGGCTGTTAGGAGCTGCCGCGCTAGAGGCCGCGCCTGTTCATTAGGTCGGATGGGGTGAAGGCCGCATTGTTGGTAGGACATTTGAACTGTATGTAATTACATTTGTATCTGTAAAGTTCCATAGAAAATATGTGAATTGGGAGATTGTGTTGGGGGTGGACTGAAGCTGCTTGGTGGAGGTATGCGCTCTCCGAGTGCTTTTCTAATTTTGCTTTTGTTTTTTCAGGCAGTTATATTGATAAGTTTTCCTTTTTGCGAACTCTCCTTTTGTTTTGTTATTTTTATGAGCTGATCAGCCACCCGCCAGCCCAGTTCCGTTGTTTGCCTCACTTTGTAACTTTGCACCTTTTTTTTCAAACTTTGTTAATAAACAGTTTTATTTTACACCAATACCAGCTGGTTTTACGTTGCTTTCCTTCCCCTTCGAGCCGGGGACGTAACATCAATTTTGGCCTCTGCTGACGCCATTCAATCATTTAGATCTGCTCCAAACTACTGTGTCTGTGTTCTCACCAAATTTGATTTCTGTGGGAGTTTAGATTCTGGAGATTTAGGCCCCATCCACACGAAGATGAGCCCAGGCCTAAACGCACACATAGCTAATTCAACCCGTGCAATGTCCACATGAAGCCGGTGTTTTGGGGGTCTGAAAACGATCCTTTCTGAACCTAGGTCCCAGAGTGCAAAGATCTGAAAAGGCCGTTTACGTGCCACCGTTGTTACGCCCTATCCGCTTCTTTTTCTGACACGCTTGCGTCATAGCTCCACCTCCAAACTCAGAAAACGACAACAACAATGGCGCCATATAGTGTTGCGTGTGCACTGCTGAAGCTAGTCACCCTATTATCGCTATTACAGCAAAATATACTTCTTCTGTATTATCACTGTGTTCACCATTGTGTTCTATGTTTACATCGTATACAGATTTCTACGCATGCCTAAAGTCCCACCGCCATTTTATGCTTGTTTCTGTTATGGAGTCATAGCGCCACCAACAGGCCTGACGTGTGTTTTACTTCGTTTTCAGGCGTATCAAGTGCAGTGACGGCTGGTGCAGTTTTCTCCATGGGGGGCTACAACTCCAAAATAGACATTTACCAAAAACAGGGTTTCTGCAGGTTTGAACAAATTTAAGACTTTAGAGCTTTTTACGACCATTTTGAATTAAATTTAAGATCTACACGAAGTCAGAAAAAGTAAGGAAAATCGCAATCACAGAATTGCTTCCAAAGTAACCTAATTTATTGCCATAGAACAACCATAAGCCAACCTCCACCTCCTCATTGTGCTTACGGATCCCCATCCTGTAGCCTTCACCAAGCTGACATGACATATTTGTTCTTCCTAACATGGCTAGTCGTAGTGCATTTTTCATGTGGATCTTAGTTTGTTCATGCATCTTTGCCTTTTCTTTAGTGCTTTAATCAGTCCTACCTGTCCTGATCCATGCTGGGTCAGATCCTGATGTTTGAAGAAGGAGGCAGGGAAAGCAGAATAAAGCATCAGCCTGGCTACATCAGTTAGCCAAGCCTTGTTGCTAAACCAGGTCCTGTGTTGTCCCCTCTGTCTTTGGACTGCTGATTAATTAGGATGTTGGGCTGATCAGGTCTGAGCTCTTTCACCTGCAGCTTCTCCTGATCTGTTCTCCTCTCCAAAGGTTTTGATTTAGGTGACTTCACTGAATTATTTAATGTCTCTTTCTCCATTTTGCGTCTCTGTCTGTCGTCTCCAACTCCTGCTACTCGACCTGTCAATCACTTTATGACAGACGGCTGTGACTCGGGTCGACGTCCCGACGTCAGCCCCACCCATGGCGGGAGGGTGGTGGTATGTAGATAATCCAGCTACGTCAGCTGTGGGTGCAGGGAAGGTGCGCCCCAACTTGTACCTATCTCTTGTATTGAAGAGGAGCTACTGCACATGTACAACTTTTAACGAGAGTCAATGGGCAAAGATTTTAGTGCCCCAGAGCGGAAACACGTCACCAATCGGACAACACAGATGAACAAAACAGCTTTACTCACCAGCATTACCTATATAATATTTATTTTTCTCATCTTAAAATAGATATACATTTGTTTCGAAATATTTGTATTTTATTATTTCATTTTTACCATTTTTTTATATCTTGTTTAAGCTAATGTGGTGAGTGGTGGGGCGGCGTCCTAGCGCCCTCTATTGGCCAGCCGCCACTGATCAAGTGAATTCATGTGGAAGGACACATTTACTGAAACAGCTCCGTCTTTCTGAAGAACGTTTTTGAAACTATAAGCGTTCTGGCTTCCTGTGGATGGGGCCTCAGAAACTTAAAAACAGCTTTCCTGGTAAGACAAGGGTGAAATCACAAAAATTCCCAGGTTTGAAATGTATGAAATCCTCAAAACTGAGCCAGATCATTCTACAAAAGTTGGCCTTTAAACGCTAAAGTATCAATGCACCCAGTCCAGGAGGATTTTGAACCTTCTGTAAAAGTTCTTGTCTGTTAAATTTAAGTACAAAACTGTCTTCAGAGGTTTAATATTGGTCTCTATAGGGTGCAAACCACAAGGATACCAATAAGCATCCAATGTCAAAAGGATAGAGGCAGTAAATTAGAGGATATCACCCCAGTAAGAAGCTGTAGTACCCCAAAGGTAGAGAGAAAAAGCTAATCCATGCACAAATAAATATATACTTACCCTGGAGTCTGATATCCTTCAGCCCTGTAATGACGACAACAGCATCAAAACACTAATCTGACTTTAATCACTTATATCAGTACGTTTTTACTCTTTTTACATTTATTCATGTGCTTCTGTTGGTGGTGTTTTAACGTGTTCGACTATTTTTACTTTGTTCTGTACAACTAAAAAGCTAGAAGTTACAAAAGCACAGGCTGCAGTTTTAGTTCTCAGATTTCTAATAAAAAAAAAAAAACAACCCTGGATTGAAACAGGCTTAAAAATCTAGAAAAAACGCAGCCAGAGAGTTTAGTTGAGGATGTAAAGTGTGTTGTCGGTACAGTGGATGTTCGACGACCCTCCATCTCCGTGATTACAACTCTGAGTGTTTCTATTTGGACGTTGTGGATTAGGCCGCTGACTTTAATGTTCCCTCAGAGCTCCGTGTGTGTGTGTGTGTGTGTGTGTGTGTGTGTGTTGTGTTGTGTTGGATTAGTCTCTATTTGAAGTGTGAGGTCTGATTTAATCTGCAGGTCGCTGTAAACAGATGCAGTGATCCCGCCTGTCTGAACACAGTGTTCACTGCCAGCGTTACACAACACACACAGCAGATTAACACACTGATTTCACTCTGCGCCACACACACACACACACACACACACACACACACACACACACACTTCCAATGGGCGACGTGTCATATGCACCTTATAGATGATATGATGATCGACGCTGCCAGCTGATTGGACGGGCCAGGTGTAGGTGATGTCACAGGCCACGCCCCCTCCTCAGTGTTTCTGCTCCAGTTAGCAGGTCAGACCTCCGATGACCTCTGACATCATTTGCATCCTGCAGACACTCATGCATCACAATTCTGCAGGTTATACACGTTTTACTGCAGTATTTAAACCTGTTTATACACATGCAGCAATACTCTTTAACTGTACAAGTCCCATATGATGAAAATACAGTTTTATTGTGTATTTTGGATGCTTTAGAAACTTGGAAAATAAAAGATACCAAGATATAGACGTTAACTTCTGCAATTCTTTAAGCTAGTTAGCCTCTCAGCTTCACAAGTCAGTGCTACATTTCCACAAACTAACCAATAATCGTCAAGCTTAAACGCTCTATAGCTCCGCCCCCTCACCTGCTTCCAGGTGAACCATCCAGAGTGAACAGCTGCCTCACAGTCCACCATGTTTATTTACTTTTTTACAGCTGCTTCTGCTAATTTTAAAGCGTCTGAGCCACGAGCAAAACTCACTAAATGATGGCCGCAAGAGTGAACAAGAGTCTTCATGCACTGCCAGCATCTGAGGAACTGAGCACCCAGTGGATTACTGTTACTACTGATGTACTGTCCCAACAACATTAGGAAAATCCTTACCGTTAGCACGTTTTGTGGCTAATGTGGCTAACATTAGCTTTGATGGTGGTAATAGTAGTAGTAATTAAGGTAGAAGTAGTAGCAGTAGTTGTAGTGGTAGCAGCAGCAATGTGGCTAACATTAGCTTTGATGGTAGTAGAAATATTTGTAGTAGTAGTAATTGACGTAGAAGTAGCTGTAGTAGTAGTAGCAGTAGCAATGTGCTTTAATGGTAGTAGTAATAGTTGAAGTAGTTGAAGTTGAAGTTGAAGTGGTAGAAATCGTAGTAGTAGCAGCAGCAGTGTGGCTAATGTTAGCATTGATGGTCACTATCAAAGCTAACATTAGCAAGTAAAAAGTAATTGTTGAAGTAGAAGTAGTAGCAATATGTCTAACATTAGCTATGATGGTAGTAGTAGTAGTTATTTTGAAGTAGAAGTAGCTATATGGCTAAATAGCTATGATGGTGGTAGTAGTAGTAATAGTTGAAGTAGTAGTAGTAGGAATGTGGCTAGCATTAGCTTTGAATAATTTGAGTAATAGTTGTTGTAGCAGTTACTGAAGTAGTAATAGTACCAGCAGTAATGTGGCTAACATTAGCTTTGATGGAAATATTTGTAGTCATAGTAACTGAAGTAGAAGTAGTTGTAGTAGTAGTAGGAGTAGCAATAGTAATGTGCTTTAATAGTAGTAACAATAGTTGAAGTAGAAGTGGTAGAAGTCGTAGTAGTAGCAGTAGAAATGTGGCTAATGCTAGCTTTGATGGTGGTAATAGTAGCAATAGTTGAAGCAGAAGTAGTAGCAATATGTCTAAGACTAGCTATGATGGTAGTAGTAGTAGTTATAGTTGAAGTAGTAGCAGTGACGTGGCTAACATTAGCTATGATGATGTTAGTAGTAGTAATAGTTGAAGCACTACTAGTAGTAGTAGGAATATGGCTAACATTAGAAAGGGTAGTAGTAGTAGTAAAAGTTGAGGCAGTAGCAAAGTGTCTAAGATTATCTTTGATGGTGGTAGTTGTAGTAGAAGTTAAAGTAGTAGTAGTAGTAATGTGGCTAATGTTAGCTTTAAAGGTAGTAGTAGTAGTAATAGTTGAAGCAATGTGTTTAACATTACCTTTGATGGTGGTAGTTGCAGTAGTAGTAGTAGTAGTAGTAGTAGTTAAAGTAGTAGTAGTAGCAGCAGTAGCAATGTGGCTAACATTAGCTTTGATGACAGCTCAGAGCTTTGTGGAAACTTTAATTGAAACCAGCCAACAAGGACCTGGTGGGTTAGCTTCTCTCCTGCTCGCTTTGCTCACATAAACTGCATTTTAATACAGCTGAATTCCCAATGAAGCAGCTCTCATTTACATATTTCATAGTTTATATTGTCAGACAGCAGAAAAAATACGAAAGGTTGACTAAAACGCAGCTCATGAGGACCCCATGTTAACCAGCAGTATTTACTCTGCAGCTAAAGTCCTGATTTTATAACGACAACATTGTCCGACAAAGTGACTAAACACAGGAGTTAAAAACAACAACTTTACTGTGAATTCAGCCGCATTTACTTAGAATTCAAGGCTGCTGCTAAAGTCAGAGAACAATTACATAACGAGCAGAAAAGTGCTGCTTTAGCTGCTCTGTGTTTGTAAAACATCCACTTTGTTGACGTGTTTGATAGAAACTTGGATTTCTCCTGGAGTTTCATTACCGACATAAATCATAAACCCTTTTTTAAAAATGTATTTTTATCCTGTTGGAGTTATCCTGTTGGATCGGACAATGTTTACAGTTAACTCTCAATTTAAATTTTACTATTAAAAACCAGTTTATCAAAATAAAATTTACCTAAATGAGACGTTTTGGAATCAGTAAACCAATCAATACATCAATCAATAGTAAACAAGTTGCTGCCCCAACAGCAACCAAGGAGGCAGATGTGATCTAATGTTCTGTTTGGAGTATTTTTAGGTCATTTAGACACCTTCAGAGAGCCAAAAGCAGCCCTGATTATTACTCCTTCTCCTCCCTGGTGACGTCCCAGTCTACTTGTCACCTGGTTGTCCTTCACCGACTGGTCCAGCATCCACCTGCGAATAAAAGACTCTGAAAATGAGCGTTGGTGTCGAATCTCCGCTTCGTCTCCGGCAGCAGCCGCTCAGCCTCCAGTGTTGTTTTGAGACGTCTGACAGGTCGAGTCAAAACACAGAAAGAGAAGAAGTAAGGAGGCTCTGCTGGCTGACTGGAGGGTTTCTGAGGATGAAGGTGGAGATCAAAACACGAAGACCATCATAAAAACACCAAAAACACAGATCGGAGTGAAGACGGATCCACAGCAGCAGAGCAAAGAGACATTAAATAGTCCTTTAACACATTTAAATTGACTAAAGACTGTTGCATTTGGATTTCCATTGTCATGAGGGAGTGTGGTTGTTCTGGGACAATGTTTATTTGGGTGTCTAAGTCTGATCAACACGGATGTTAAAATCCACATAGTACCAATATGATCAATGTTATTCACCTGTCAGTGGTCATGATGTTGTGGCTGATCGGGGTACATGCATCAGAATACAAGACTTACAGTATGTTCCTGTGTGATCACAACTTTTCCCAGCATGCACCAGGAGAAAACAGTAAAACAACCTGCAAGAATTCTCTAAAACCAGCACAGAAAACTTATGAATGTCAAAAAATTCCAGTTTAACCCCCGAAACACCAAACAGTTTCTGGCTCCTGTCGCATTTTTACTCACTGTTGACTCATTTTGCATTGCAGTATCAAGTCCTGCACCTCTATGGAAACAAAACAACCACAGCAAGTCCGACATTTTTCCAAGTCTCCACAGGTGTTACCAATACTGGAGAAAATACTATGCTCTACACACTGTGCTGTTGTAATATTTTACTATTTACATTTCTTCTCTTGCCTACACTGCCTGAAGTTCAGCCGAAAACCGTCCGAATTTTCTGTAGGAACGTGGAAGTTGGTTGCAAGTTGCAGGAAAATGCCGATACAGTTTACTATAGTAAAACAATTACTGTTGTGGGGACTTTAAAATGGGTTTTTACTAGATTTGCGGGACGAAGTATGTAGAATAAATGGTCAAAAATAATTTAAATTTGGTGTTTTTCTGAGCTGATTTGACTGAATTAAACAGATGTTACTCAAAAACCGCACCAGACATCAAAAATCAGTTTGAACTCAAAGTAGTTCCGAGTCTTTTCTAACTTTAAATGATATTTAAAGGGTAATAAGTGGAGTAATTACACATGTAATAGCTGTTAGCAGGAGGAAAGACCATATTTGCACTCTGAGATTCTCTGATTTTTTAATATAAATTTAAAATGAAAGGTTCTGGAAAACCCTGTCCAAAGAAATCCAGCAGGCTGAATTAACATCTTCCTGTAAATCCAAGCTTAAAGCATAACTTTATTTCCTCTGCTTTCCAAATTTTTACTCCTTGTACAGGTTTTTCCAATATTACTGTGGCTTGTTGAGCACTTTATTCCCTTTCTGCTGCCTCTCTTTGGGACGTTTTACATGATCTTTGCTCGCTATGTGAAGCAACCCGCAAGTCAGTTTTCATCGCCGCTGCACAAGTAAACGTATTATTATTAAATGTTCTTTCCGCTCGAGGTCCCAAACCCTAAAAGGTCTCCGGTTTAATCTTTAAAATCGCTCCATTTTTATAAGCTGTTTTCCAAACATTCGAGTCTTAATCTGTAAATTAACAGATAAACATCGCGGCGGAGGACGCGTAGCCTCTGGAACAGGACTATCACGACGCAGTACTTGTGCAAATGTACTTATATTTTGCCGATCGGGTCCATGTGAGCGGTTTGACCCGCCGCACCGTCGACCTCGGCGGTGTGAAGCGTCTGTCGGGCTGACCCAGAAAGCCGAGACGCTGCGCAGATCTCATTCATTTTCTGGGGATTTTCAGCGCAGATTACAAAGGCTCTACCCCATTTGTTTTGTAACAAGCATGTGAAGTCAGAACTAATACAAACGCCGCGGCTCTCGACTTCAAAATGCCAGGGGACCTTTTTAGAGGCTTAGGGCTGTTGAGCACATCCAACGCTGAGGGAGCAGAAGCCCCGCTAAGCTGTGAGGGCAAAGTACTTCTTTGATTGTTTGCTCAAAATCTCTTGCAAAAGGCACGGAACAAAAACGGAGGACGGATTATCCTCTTTTGGAGAGGAAATGAAATTCTTCAGACGAGGCACTTAAACAGGTTCCAGGACGAGGCTGTGTGTGTGTGTGTGTGTGTGTGTCGGCGAAACACGACGGCTACAACTTGTTAGCTGCGACAATTTAGGGATTCATCCGAAGAGCAGTAATCGACCGTTTAATGAGGCCAAAACAGAGTAAAGCTCATTACGGCAGCAGAAAACACAGTCGCTGGTGGAGACGGAGAGGCTTTGTCGGTACCTAAATGAACAAGTTTAATAAATAACATGTCAGAAATGCACTTTTTGGCCACAAATATGTAGAAATCCTTTAATTTTTTCCTTCCGTTTATCCAGAATCGGGTCTTGTGGCAGCACAATTAGCAGGGGATTCCACAGCGATGTCTTCTAGCTCCTCCTGGGGGATCCTGAGGTGTTCCCAGGCCAGATGAGATGTGTTACACGTCCAGCAAGTTCCGGGTCGACCCTGAATTCTCATCCCGGTTGCCTTGAAAACCTCCAAACAAATTCGTCCAGGAGGGATTCCGCCAACTCAACCGGATCTTTTCAAGGTGAAGGAGCAGCGACTCTCCGAATGTCCGAACTCCTTAAGATTTAGTCCAACCCCACTACGGAGGAAACTCATTTTGACTGCTTATATTTTTGTCTTTCAGTCACTACCAAGAACTAATGGCCACAGGTGAAAGTTAGAACGTGGATCAATCGGTAAATCAAGAGTCTTGCCTTCTATCTCAGCTCCATCGTCGCCACAACATCTAGTACAACACCTACAATAGTCTTGGTGCTGCACTAATCCATCTGTAGATATTACACCAAATTGTCCCATCATTCATGAGCAAGATCTTTAGATACTGTACCTCCTTCGCTTTGGGAAGCAACTCCCAACTCCAACCCAGAGGGAACAATCCGTCAGTTTCCGGCCTGGGATCCTAGAAAGAGTCTCATCTCATTCTACTTTGGCGAACTATAAAGTATCCATTTCATTACTTACTTGGGAAAAGAAAATCCACCTGCGTCTCTCCTCTCTCTTGGTGCTCCCAACAGTTGACATCTAGTCTTGCGTTTAAACACCTGTGCAGGTAAAGACATGCTGCTTTTGGTGTAACTGAGACATGAGTGCAGTTTGACTAAGAAATCAACAAGTCTGCAAGTTTACCAGACGCCAAAAAACAATCAAATCAAAGTTTAAAATGGTGGTATTTTATCAAAAATCTCTTTATTCTACATGTCAAACATTTGCACTGTTTCCGTTTGATTTAGTAAAAAACTAAATATCCTGCACTCCTTAGGAAAACTGAGGAGCTTAACAAAAATTCAGAGTTTTCAGTTGAACTGCAGACAGTGCTAAGAGGTTGACGACAAGAGAGACCGACAGGAGAATCAAACCTAGAGGATCAATAAAACAAATGCAGCAAGGCTCAAAAACAGTAAACAGAGGAACAAGTCGTCAGTCGATGCGCTGAATACTGTGAAAAGTTTGCAGAGGTTGTCGAAATGTATTAATACCCAACTCTGTGAAGATTCTCAGTCACCCAGGTCATGGTCATCCTCGTAGTTTCAATCGTAGCATCTGAGTTCCTCGAAGACGTTCCACCTCTCATCCAAGAGGCTTCATCAGTTCTAAACTAACTGGTTGGGAGTTCCAGATTTTTATACTCTTCAGAGGCCATTAATATACATATTCTGGCCAGAGAAGACAGATGGTTTGAGAGGAGAGGTGAAGAATGCCATCTATATTAAACCAGAAAAACCCTCATTCAACAGAGGGGGAGGCCTGAGACGTCACCTCTCACCTGTTTATAGTGCAGTATTACATTCTCTACCCAGGAAGAACAGAAGCCACCTGGCCACAAAGGGCCCTAATGAACCCCAATGTGAGAGAGAAGGACCTAACGCAACAAACACCCAGCAGACTGAAGCTTCAACCAGTCCCTCCAGGATTTCGCGGGCGTTTTTCCAGATTGTTGCTCCTAAAATGCCTGAATTTGCGGGAGCTTTTCTAAAAAATTGTGATGTAAGTTGCGATGTTTGAAGCGTATTTGTTGCGATGAAATTGCGGGAGACGGTAAAAAATTGTCAAAAAGTTGCATTTTTCTTTGTTTTTTTGTAAATTGTAAAAGTTTAAAAAGTTAATCTCACATCCTGACACACGCATGTTCACACACACACGCTCACAGCTCGTCACGTCAGTTAATGAATCTAACTGACCTTCATTGTTTCAGTGCTGGACACAGATCTGGATGCAACAGCTTCATCACGGTGGTTTGTCTGGTCTGTGGTCCGCTGGTTTCACCCATTCTCCTGATATGTTTACGGTAGAAAAGTGTTTGTCAGTGGATGGTTTTGGTTTGTGTTCCACCTCAATATTCCACGGGGTGCAAAACAGTTTACCTCCACTTTGGTGAAGAACATCAGGGAATTGTTCTGCAGTAGTTTTTGTTGCATACGTATCTGTATCTTCAAACCATAAACAAGGAAGGGAATCCGGTGACGTACGTGCATTACTGGGGACTGCTGTGATTGGTGGAACTCACGGGAGGCGGGACAAAATAGCGGAAAAGTCGCGGTGATTGGACGAAATTGCAAGGTGGCGCAGAATTCATGGAGTTTGGTTGAATTTACGTTAATTGTTGCAATCGCAACATCGTGAATTCCTGGAGGGACTGATCAACAGTGGTAAAAGCTCCTGAAGAGTATAAAAATCTGGAACTCCCAACCAACCAGTTTAGAACTGATGAAGCCTCTTGGATGAGAGGTGGAACGTCTTCGAGGAACTCAAGCAAGTCCAGATGCTGAGACTGAAACCACAAGGATACTAATACTTAAATATCTATGGTATGTTGAGTCCCCATTTTTACCCCAGTACTGCTAACACCTGAGGGCACTTGGAAAAATTGTGGACATGTTGACTAAAGGAGAAATTCTGTTCTGTTTTTTCTTCGTTTCTGATTTGTGACGCTGCGGAAAGGTCTCACTGACAGTTGATAACTAGCTGCTCAGTTGTGTGGTTAAATCTATTTATTGATATTTTAGAAGCCAAAAAACATGGATTGGTCAATAGAAATATTCAGTAAATGAACCGATTGCTAAATAATTGTTGCCTGCAGCCCTGCAA
The DNA here is from genome assembly GCA_024666655.1 of Dascyllus trimaculatus. Classification (NCBI taxonomy): domain Eukaryota; kingdom Metazoa; phylum Chordata; class Actinopteri; family Pomacentridae; genus Dascyllus; species Dascyllus trimaculatus. The sequence continues at coordinate 6,416,251 of CM045464.1, read as the reverse complement.
GAAGCACAACAACGTCTTGTCTTGTTAAGTTTGTGTTGTAATACCAATTTTAATCATTTTTACTGGAAGGTGCAGCAGCTGTCGTCTTTCATGTGTTTTTGTTGCATGTTTACAATCTTATGCATTCATTAAGTTTGTTTTGGAGTTGGACACTTCTGAAAGGTGCCGTGCAAATAAAGTCATGACAACCAAACAGACTCCATCCATTAAGGAATCCATTTAGAGAGATTGTTTCAGGTCACAAATGAATCTCAAATTAAGAACTGAGTCATTAGGCACATTCGTCTGCTTTAATTAAGCCTCAGAGAAGCACAACATGTGTGAACATCACTGTTTACCAGGAAACTCTTCAGAGGAGCTCAAGTGGTTCCTCAGCCATCGTCTGCTAATGTCTGGCAGTCAGAAGTTGGGTCTGAGCCCACGAACGTCCGCCTCGTTAAGCGGCTAAACTCTTCGGAGACGTCGACTTCCCCCGCTGAGCCTGATCTTCCTCCCCTCGTTAGATTTTAAACACTGATCAATGAGTACTGGTCTGGAAAAAGGGCGGACTCGGGCCTATTAGAGGTTTCTGCAGACCAGGCGGGTCCTTCAGTATCGGGGTCAGGAGTCGGTTGGCCTCCTAACACGTTGCGACTCTGCCGGACTCGAAGCTGTCTCCTCGCCTCAGAATCACTCGGCGGCCCGCAGCGGCGCTCATTCATTTGAATATTTTCTGGGCTGATGAGGATGCGAGGGCGGCGAACTGCGGGCCAAAAGACTCACATGATTGCAGGGGACAAAATAATGACCAGTTGCTGCAAAGTTGCTAAAAGTGTGTCATCTATTGTTATGCAAGCGGGGCAGCATGTGGCTGAAACAGAGCGCGAGGGGAAGGAACATTGGTGGGTTTGTACCGTTTGCCAAAAGACTCGACCAGACCGTCGTCGTGGGCCGAGGCGTGACGCTGTTCGTCCTTATGTAACGCTCCAGCTCTGTTTCCGGTTAGAGAAGAGCAAAACCTGGCGATCAAATGAACTGATCAGGCTTTGATCGGCCAAGAAAGGATGGAAAGACGAAACAAAGATGCTGAATGTTGGCGTTTTATTAGCTCAGTGCCACGACTGAAGAACATTTTCACCCTTTCTGCTATGTTTTGTGCTTTTCTCTTAAATATAAAATCAATGTACTGTGGTTCCTCGTCTATAGTGGGGTTAGGTTTCAGAACCTCCCACGACAGACGAAAATCCTCAAAGTAGCGACCTTATATTTATTTTATTATGTCTATATATTTTAAGGTTTTATTAACCCTCCCCACGCTTGGTGCCAGAAGCCTAAGAAGGCACAGAACGTTTGGGCGACAACGTAGGGCATGGGTGTCAAATTCAAATACAAAGTGGGCCAAAATATGTATATATATATGTATAACTAGCCTTTACAGCAGCTTCACTTTGTGATATGGATTTTTTTGAACATAGTCTGTTGTGAACTTCTTTTCATCTCCTCTACTTTCTGGTGCCTTTGAGTCACGTCCAGGTCCTTGTATCCTATCCGGTCCGTGTACGTCGCGGCCATTCGTTTTCTTATTTTGAGATTTCAAAATAAAAACAAAAAATAAACCGTTTCCCCTTTTTTTCAGTGATAATACAAAATGAAAACCAGAAAACGGGCCCTAATTCATTATCCATTATTCGTTATATGATTTAATTAGATGTGTTTGTAAATGGAAATGAAAATTAAAATACACCCGTGGAAAACTTATTTTTCTATTTCCTGTTGGTTTTGGCTCCGTGACCCGTCCCAACCCAACCGGTCGAGGCAGATGGCCGCCCTCCCTGAGCCTGGTTCTGTCGGAGGTTTTTTCCCCTCCTTCCCTATCATAGGGGGTTTTTGGTTCCTTCCCACCGTCGCTGACTGCTGCTCATAGGGCATCCAAAAGCAACTTTGGATTGTTGGGTTTTCTGTTTCCTGCTTATCTGCTTTCTGTTCTTTCTTACAGTGTTTAGTTCTATGTGACGACTTATGTTGTAAATATGCGCTATATAAATAAAATTAAATTGAATTGAATTGTACTTGTCCTGGTGTTTCATTTCATCATGTCGTCTAATGTTTTACTCCTTGGTTATAGCCTTATCGCCACGTTGGCTCCACATACTAGACAGGGCTGGTCCGAATAGCAATATTTGTGCTCTGGATATTCTGGTCCAGTTACTGACGAACATCCGAATATTAGGTCCGTGGATATGTCTTGCTGGTGGTGGCACAGCAGCAGTGTCCTCAGGTGCGCATGTGGTGCAGATGCTCAGCCAGGCGGTGATGGTGGCAGCGGCGGCGGAGGGTGAGGGGGGTGCGCACGCAACTATTCGGATCTCATTATCCAGATATTCGGTCCAGCCCTAATACAAGACAAACAGGTGTGTCTTCTACATATGTAAACAGATGTTCTGCCTCCCACCTGACCTTGAGAACTCCTGTTTTCTGTCTTTCTTCTCGCTGTTGTTGGGAGGGGTTGCACGGTGCCCCTAGTAACATGAGGTTGCTATGACTACGGTCAACAGAGGAGAGGGTGTTTATGGGTCCTGTCCCGATTGACGCGCCAAAACACCAGTAGAGCATTCTGGGATTTGTAGTTAGTGGTACATGCGTTGTATAACACCGGCGGGCCAGCTTTAGTAGTCATCTGGTATTGCCTCACAGGCCAAATATAATCACACTGCAGGTCAAATTTGGCCGTAGGGCTTGAAATAAATTCTTTTTTTCCCGAAAATTTCACAGAAACATGTCGTAGAGCAACGCTACGCGCAGCGATCAGACGTCGATGTGAAATGGACAAGGCGAGATGCTGAACACATGCACTTACCACTTCACCTGACTCTGTCTTACCAGCTTTGTGAACGGAGTCGTGGTTTCATGTTTGCAGCAGGTCAGAAGGTCATCAGCTCGCATCAGGATACGACGAGGACTTTTCCCATGAAGCCTTGAGGGAGACACATTAATGCAGATCTGGAGAAGCAAACAGAGGTGAGAAAACATCTGCGTGTTTCGTCTCTGTTGGCGTTCAGCTCGTATTCCTGTTCAAAAGAAGCACAACAGTCTCAAAAAACACAACAACACAGCTGCTGAATGTGAAACTCAGCAGCATCAAAATCAACAATCAAGTCTGTTTTTCCAGTTTTCATTCAGCAAAGAATCAACGCAGCAACAAAATGATGAGAAAAACAACTTTCACGACCTGTTTTAATAACCGAGGCCCAGTGGTTCCTTTTAAATACATTTATTAAGGCCGAGTGTCACCGACAGACGTCTCTCTGGTAGGGAAACACATACTATACTTGATTTAATTAACCTTTTAGTGCTTTTTAACTCCCTAAAGGTGAGAAAGGCACCACAAACCTTTGACCTGTCTGAAATAAAACACTGACGAGGTTCTGTCCGGCGACACTCAGCCTGAGATCAGATTAAAAAACAAAACGTAAAAACAGGAAAAGGAAAACCCTCCATTTACTCGTCAACATCACAGCCAGACATCACCAGCAGAGCACAGAGAGTTCAATAAAAATCAGAACAGCTTCGATCTTTTCCTCCTCGTCGGCAACTTGAGGGCTTTGCAGAGTATTTAAGGGGGGAATAAAACAAAAAATAAGAGTCTGCAGAGCTGGAGAGCAGCAAGAAATCTGCTAAAATAAAGTTTTACATGATAATAAACTGAGATACTTCTGCTTTGGGCTGTTGGTCTCTTAAAAATCACACTCCCATGCAACTAAACTGCGCTCTCAGTTGGGTTTTCAGTGCATTTTATACCTTTTACTTGAGATATTTCTAATCAATAAGTGGGATTCTTCAACTTTTTAACCCAGAAAATGGAGGGGAATCTCCAAACGTGTTGCTAAAGGATCATATTTTAACCAAAAACCTTAATATTTTCCCAAATCAAACCAAAGAACAAGTGAAAAATCAAACTTAAAGCTCCTCTCTGGTCGTTAATTAAACTCCTAAAAACATATCTCTGCACAACAAAGCTTTAAGAGAATTTTTAGAAGCTTTTTCACTGCAAAACCACTCCACAGCTACACAATCGGAAGCTGCAATATTGGAGTGATTCAGCCTAAAAACAACAATACTGAAGAATCCTGCAAATTGACCAGATTAGTTCTTTAGATTCGTTATGTGTGGAACTCTGGAAGTATAAATCTGTGCTTTTGAGGCTGAGTTTCAGAGTTTTTAAGGTAAAAAAAAAGCTAAATCATGACGTTTACTGCATATTTAGCTTCCGATGTGAGTCCTAGCAAATAAAAAAACAGCTTTGAGGTCATTTTAATGAGATAAAAACTTAATTTTTGGGCTTTAACCCGAAGAATAATGATCCCCTGTTCCCCTTTTACTCATGCCTCCGCCTACATTTTGCATTCCTGTCTTATTTTTTTGACGAGAAAATGCATTTCTTTCGTAATTTCAATGAGAACGCAGTTTAGCTGCAGCCGCGTTCAAAGAATTCAACTGTCTGAAATATCATAAAGCAAATCAATCATCATTTAATCAAAGAAATATTATGCAAAGTGCCCAAATAATCATCAGTTTGAGCTCTAAAGGTGCTGAAATCTGGAATGTTTTCACTGCAGTTTCCTGTGAATGACTTTACTGGTTGTTTATGTTGCGGAACTGCAGCATCTTATTCTCCTTGATTGCTAATAATCGGTATCGACCCTGAAATAATCCACATTTAGTTTGAATTCTAGGCAGACATAAAACCCAGGAGGGAAAACAATGAACAGTTTGTGCAGACTGGAAATGTGAAAAGTTTGGATTTAAACTGAGTATTTCATGGTTGACGCTTTGAATCGTGGCCACAGAACATTCAGGACAACAAGCGTTTGCAGTCGAATGAACTGGAATTCGTAAAAATCAATACGTCTCTGTCTTCTGGGAACCTTCCTGGTGTCAACAATAAAGGCTTTCCTATCTTTTTTCTCACTTATTTCATGAGTGTGCTGTCAAATCTGACCAATTAATGCTTTTAATGCTTAAAATTGAAACATAAATTTGGATTTTGATTAAATTATTGAGTCAAGAAATGAGCAGAAAAAAGTAAAACAGCTTTCTTCATATCAAACCTCTCATTCAGTCAAATTATGATGTTGCTTCCCAAAATCTTGATTAAAAGAAGAAAAAAAACAGACTCAAAGGTAATAAATCCAACCGTCTTGGTCCCACTGGCAGCAAAATAAATACCACAACTCTGTTCTCTAACATCAGACGACAGGGTTTCACTCCAGAACCTGAAGTCTGGGGTAAAAGTTGCAGCCGTTCAACGTAAATCTTCCAAATATCTGAACCGAGGAGTCGAGGAACTTGACCTTTGTGGATAAAACTGATCCGCTCGTGTCTTAGTTCAAGTATTTGAAAGTAGTGAAGCAGTTCTGACCCAGTCCGGTCCGGTCAGGGTCGGTACTGTCTGTACTGTGACTGAGGAGCCAGAGGGTTGCTGGTTCCAAACCGGAGCGGCGCCGTCGACCCGCTGAAGGCAGTTCTGTAGCTCTGAGAGGAAGGCACCGAGCTTCCCGCCATCCCCAGTCCGAACCCGGCGCCCAGACCCTGAACGCCGAGTCCCAGCCCGCCGCCGGGCCGCACCAGCCCCTGACCCAGCATCCCCGTGTAGGGTGGCGCTCCGTAGGCGAGTCCCAGGCCTCCGTAGGGCCTGTGGGCCTGGTGACCCGGAGCCGGCAGAACCACCGGCTGCACGTTCCTCCCCGGAGTGTCGAAGGAGAACTCTGGAGGAGGGCTGCTGAGTTTGGAGGGAGTGGAGGTCAGCGGGTCGAGTTCTGACCCGGGGGACAGCAGCAGGGGAGGCAGGGAGGAGGAGTAGCCGTCGGCAGAACCCAGAGGAGCAGCGGGGGAGGAGGAGGTGAGGGCGCCGGTGAGGAGGGGTCGGGTCCAGTCGTCCTTGAAGATCTGGACCGTCAGCGTGGAGACGAGGGGCAGCAGCCGGTTGGTGACGTGAGCCAGAACCAGCTGCTCGTTGGCGTCACGGCGGATCCGAACGTGAGCAGAACCGGCCTGGAGCAGAAACAGAGGGACAGGAGGACGTTTGAACAGCAAAGTACTTCACAGACGTAGACGGAACGATAACAAAGCAGAAATAATCCAGGAAAAAGGTCTTGAATTGGACTTTTTAAAAAAACTGTTCAGCCTCAGTTGTTGATTTTGTCTGTTTAAAAAAGTATTATAGTTTTATTTTAACCGTCTCGAACATGTTGAGTCCAGGTTTTGTCATTTTTTTGTTAAAAGAATTAATCAAAGTTTCTGTTTTTCATGATCCATGACGCTCTGACTTCCCTCTACTTCTTATTTTTGATTGAATTTTTAATATTTGTAAGGTTTTTTTTGATTGCACGAAACATATGCAGATTTTTGAGGAAATATTTTTCATAATTTTCAAATAATTACGGAATAAATTTATTAAATGATGAACGCTCCGAGCCCTAAAACCTGCCGGCAGGTTTTTAAGGCGTCTTAAAAAAAAACTTAAAATCGCAGAAACGACATAATTTATCGGCCAGAAACTGTAAAACCAAACCAAACGTGACCAAATCTGAGCTTAAATTGTGATATTTAATCCAAATCACTTGATTCCACGTCTTATTTAAACATTTGACAAAAAGATTCTGTATCAGCCCTGAAGCCAATAGTGGCTCGGCTACGACCAGTGTTAATGTTGGATAAATTCATCGACTTTTAGGCTGAACTGCAGGCAGTGTTTACACAGAGCACAGAGAAGACAAGTATGGAAACAAATCAAAACTGTAAGTTGTTAAATTTGCATTTGTAACACATGTGGGCACTAGGAAAAACGCTGTGCATGTTGATTCCAGGATTTTTTCCTTTCTGCAAAATAAACTAAGAAATTCAACTTTCGATGTTTCTTATTTCACGATTCATGGCATTTTAACTGTGTCGTACTGACAGAAGACATTTGTGAGTTCCCTCATGTTTTAGTAATCGTTGTTCTGTTTCCACAAAGGTGCAGGACTTTATAATGCAGGGAAAATGAGCCCACTGTTACCCCTTTTCCACCGAGCTGGTTCCAGGTCTAGTTCGGAGCCAGAGCCTGACTTAGCTCCACTTCTTTGTGTTTCCACCACCTAAGCACCGACTCCAGGTTCTACAAACTGGAGCTCAGCAAGCACCAACTCTTTGCTGGTCCAGAGCTAAGCACCGAGTACGTCAGGGGCTGGGGGCGGGGTTATGGTGACCAACCATCAACGGTGGAAAGGGACACACAAGCGCTAATTAGTGTCCTTGTTCTCCAGGACGTCCCTGGTCCCATCACACATGTATTGGAATGACTCCTGGAAGTTTACCACAAACTGTTGACCTGAAATCCGCTACAGTTGTGTCCCACCAGTAGCGTGATCACGGATGTGTCCAGGCAACAGGAGGACCTCCGCCTCACAATCAGCCTTAAGACCATCTATAGAGATAAACATAGATATTATCATCAACTTACTGCTTTTGATTAACTGCTATGTAATGGATGGTAGCGTAGTGGTTTTACGGTGACCCAATGGCTCCAACTTGACTCCTTATCAATGGAAAAGCAAACAGGTTCTTAGGAGGAACCAGATTTTAACCAACTAAGCACCAGAACTAGGACCTGGTTCTTCTTGGTGGAAAAGGGGTAAGCGAGGAAAAATGAAGCAAAACACTCAAACTGTTTAGGGTTCAGAGGGTTAAAAAGAGAACGACATTAGGAAAGCAGACGACTGGTTGAGACGGATGAAAACAGACAAGAAGAAGGCAGCGACTTGGATCGTAGCCTCCAATGTGCACTTTATATATACCTGGAAGTTTGACTTAAAATTGAATGACTGCGAAAGTTTCCGATCGAAAAGAGCAGATTCATCGTCAACCTTGAATTTCGGCCCCCAAACTCCAGACTGAGGTCTCGTTTTGTCCTCGTTTTACTGTCCTCATGGGGATATCCAGACCTCACAAGGACAGAATCGCACAAACACACAGACGGGAGCGAGTCGCCCCGTGGGGCACGAGTGCAGTCAGAGGGTCAAATCAGTTTGGACAGCTGCTCTGTTAGCAGTGGGCCAACAACCAACAGTTGTGTAACTGCTGCAGCATCGCGGACGACAACAGGAGCAGCGGCATCGATAACACAAACAAAAACAAAACAAACGGCGGGAGGGTGGAGGGGAGGACGCTGCTCCACCTACAGGCGGCGGCGGGAACAGCAGCTACCTGGGCACACGAACAGCCCCGAAGAGCGACGACATCTGAGGGGATTCACTTGCATAACGGTCACGTCACTCCGCCAGTTCACTGTGTCTTAAAGCGGCAAAATCGTCACTGCACAAAAAAACTGGACGCCACTTAGCAAGAACACCACAAATCACAATAAAAACAGATAATACGGGGTTTAATCCAACTTCTCCCATGTGCCTCATCTCACATTTTTACACAAAACCAGCCAGGGAACAGAACATGATGTACTTTTTCACCTTCAAACCAACATTTGAAGGATATTTAAGCTGAGTATTAAGTGTCGGGCTTGTTTAGTGGTTAAGTTTTGTGTTTCAGGACAGCTTTTAACCATAGATCACCACATTTGCAACAAAAACTAAGATGCAGCATTACCACAAGGGCTGATATATGAATAAAGTCCCCACTATAAAGGGTTTAAATGCTACAGAAGGAGCTTTTAGAGGAGTTTTATGGGTTCAGAACAGATTTTTTAATGCTTTATTACTTCTGATGTTTTATTTTCTGACTGTGTTCACGTATCTGTGAATTTTCCTGGTAGAGCTTCAAGACATTGGTAAAAACTGAGTCTGATATTTTGTTTTTCTGTGATAAATATGTGATAAAATGTCGTTATTTTCACCAAAACACTTCAATAACTTAATTTGGAATTAGTTTATTATTCCAGAATGACTGGGATGATTTTGTACTGGGATGCGTCTACACAGGGAGCACAAAATAATAGTAAAAAAAGAGGAAAAAAGTCATTTAAAAGTTATCTGGAGCCTTTATCATGTGAATTAACACTGGCAACGGCATCAGAGATACAATTTTGCTTTAGAGAACATTAAGATCCAACTTTACGTTTGTCTTTAAAAACACTCTGTGGATCCAAAACCCCTAAAATCAGAAAAGCCCTCAGAGAGCACAGACCTCCGTCAAGCAGCTTCAGTCCACCCCCAACACAATCTCCCAACGAGAAAGCATCCGTTAAAAAAGTTAACTGTCCGGTAATCACTCTCACACTGTAGCACTGCTGTGGTTGAGCATGAGCGGCCAACACCCACCATATATGTGCAACTTTCCTACCACAAGGCGGCACTGCAAGGCTTTCTAACACTCCCAATGTTAAAGACTCTTTAAAAAAAAAAAACTGGATCCAGACGGTGATCCGGATCACTCCCACAATGTCATGATTTCTTCCTTGTCCCATTTCCTGAAAATTCCATCCATATCCGTCCATAACTTGGGGAGTTTGGGAGCCGCCGGGTGTACCCGAGGCTGTAGAACGCCGCCGTGGTTCTAGTATGCGGACCTGCCAACTCTGGTGTCAAAAACTCAAAACACTTTCCAATAGCACAGTGTTTCAACTTTGGGTAGATAGAAATAAAAATAGAAAAGCACTCAGAGAGCACAGACCTCCACCAAGCAGCTTCAGTCCACCTCCAACACAATCTCCCAACGACAAAGTATTCTTAAATTTAAAAAAAAATTCCAGGATCCATGTCATCATTTCTTCCTTGTCCCATTTCACGCATTTCCTGAAAATTTCATCCAAATCCATCCATAATTTTTTGAGTTATTTTGAACACAGACAAACAAACAAACGCCGGCAAATACATAACCTCCTTGGTGGGTAATTATGTTCCATTAAGCCACTTCAAACATGGGAATATTGCTGCTTCATCAGTCTGCTAGGGCTGGTCCGAATAGAAATGTATGTGCTCCGGGTATTCGGGTCCAATTAATGACGAATATCCGAATATTCGGCTCATCGGTTGTTAATGACTTAGAATAAAATTATTAGTTTCTTTATTGATTAACACATTACGTGACTGAGATATACAAATGCTTCATGACAGTAGAGTAGAGCCGAGGCGGCGGCGGCGGCGGCCACAGTGGGTGCACACGAGTATTCGGATCTATATACCACCACAACAACCAAATATTCGGATATTCAGGTCCAGCCCTACAGTCTACACAGTCATATCTCACTTTAATGTAACCTCAGAGCTTCATTCAGACGTAACAGTGACTGAGAGCCACTACACAAACAACTAGTTTATGTCTGATTTACTGAACTCTGAACATTCTGTCCATGTGTGATGATAATTTAACCACGAATTTACCGACAGTAAAATGAAAACATCCCAACTGTGACGCTATACTTGAGTCACAGTCTCATCCTGTCTCCATGTTGGGGATAATTTATATTATGAGTAATTAATTAAGGCATTTATTGTGTGAATGATGGATATTTAGTACTTTAAAACCCACATATACTAGAATATATGCTGTATCAGTAATAATCAGTGAAATATCTATATTCTCTCAGTATTTCTAATCATCAAAAAATCCATGCATTACCACCGATACGTGCCAGGCTGTTATTTCTATAACTAGCACTTGTGTTTATTTTGTATATTTCTTCTTCTTTGCTGCTGTAAATTGCAAACTTCCCCACTGTATCATTAATAGAGGTTTATCTCATCTTAATGGGCACCACTCTTTCTCTTCGGAGACGCTCATACAGCATGGATCCTGTAGTCCAAAAATACTAAACCAACACTGGAAGGCTGTTAATGTCGCGCTTTTCTGCTTATAAAAGTGACACCAGAGGACTGATAGGAGCGTATCTACCAAGCCATACATCTAGACCAGTGGTTCTCAACTGGTCCAGCCTCAGGACCCACTATATTTCTATTAATAACAGTCGTGACCCAGATTTTTGAAGTTTGCTGTTCCTGTTAACAAATTAAGGTGTATTTGGGTGGAGTCTCAACATATTTTGATACAATTTAGGTAAATTTTGGCTTATTTTTTTGTTAATTTTGGTATATTTGGACGCTTTTGCCTAGTTTTGGGCATATTTTGGTCCATTTTGAGAGATTCTGAGCACATTTTCGTATATTTTCGGGATGTTTTAGCATAAATTTCTCCAATAAGCTGGCAGAAACAAATCTAGATGTTAATAGTGGGCAACTACTGGTGTCACCACCACTGAATATGCTGCTATTGAAAAACTGTGTCATTAGAAACACGCCCTTTAAAATAAAAGACTTTATACCACTACTTTTTGCTTCTGCGACCCTCTAAAAATGGCTTCATGACCCACTTTTGGCTCCCGACCCACCAGTTGAGAACCACTGATCGAGACGATGCAGCTCTAGACATTTCCAACCCAAAGACAAACAAATGAACGTGGCAGACTGTAACTTCAGCTCAGTATTTAATAAAAAAAAAGCAAAAAAACACAGCCTCAGTGTTGGAAAGCTTGGTGGTAATGTTAAATACTTGCTAAACACACAGAGCAAGTGTGACGTTTGAATGCGAAGGCTGCTTAAACTTTGCATCTCGAATGAAAACTGATGCTCTCTGTGTTTAAAAGTGACAAATGAGGCTACAGCAGAGCAGATTGGCCAGAAAATCTCAATACAAGGCCAGAGAGGAGGTGGGCTCGCAACAAGCCTGATAACACATCGAGCTGTTGTTGTTGTTGTTGTGTAAGTCTTGAACAACAGTGCGGTTAAATTAGCTATAAAATATCTGACAGAGGACAGAGTTTGTGTCTCCGCTCGCATGTTTCCCAGGACCTCAGCCGCCCTGGATGCCAGCTGGGCTTGTTTGCCGTCACGGCGGCATCGAGCAGCAACAGAGATGACGACAACAGCAGCAGCGTTCCCTCCAAAAACTGGAGGAGGAGGAGGAGGAGAGAGAGAGGAGGGGGGGAAATCTCCGCATGAATGACTTGTTCCTTCTTTTCGTCTGGGTGAACAAATCCCTGCAGATCGTCGCTGCGATCCGACGAATGACGAAGGAGGATGAGCGAGACGAAGGAGGGGGAGGAGGGGGGAGGGAAACCTAGAAACAAACAAAACAAAAACTAACCAGAGGGGACGACGGAGGGGAGGACGAGGTGTTCCGATGAAGGGTAGAGCTGAGAAACGAGGGGAAGTCCAGATCATCCAGACATCCAGAGGTCAAAAAAAGCCTCAAGAACACGAGGAGTCGGTTGGGTTTTACTCTCCTAAATCACAACATCAGCTTCTGTCTTATTCTGCAGCCGCAAATCACAAAACTCCCGTCACATTTTTCTTCACTGTGGCTCAATTAAAGTCCTGCAGCTCTATGGAAACAGAACAACCATGAAGAAGGAGAGAACTCAGGCATGCCTTCTGTGCAGTGTGATGCAGTTATAAAGAGATAAATTAGGTGAAAAGAAAACACAAAAGTATGATTTCTTTCCTTACTTATTTTACAAAAATGGAAAAAACCTGGACAGGATCAGCATTTTTCTATGTGTCCATGTTTTAGTGGGAAAATCTGAGGGTCCCTAAGCTAAAAAACAGCCACGCTACTCTGCACATCAAGTCTAGAAAGATGTTTCACCGAGCTGAACGTATCTCCCAACCTCCTCCTCCTCTGTTCACTGCTTTTGAGCCATGCTGCATTTATTTTACTGATCCAGTAGGTTTGATTTTCTTCTCTGCTCTGTGGAAACACTGCCTGCAGTTCAACCAGAAACTCTGTTGGTCACAACGGAGTCAACTGTGTCTTTGACATTCAAGCTGTGCACCAACTGCAATCGTTCTTATTTACTATCTTTCAGACAATATTTACTCGGGGTGTAAGAATACACCGAACTAAACCGAACCGTTTGGTACAGACACTTTCGTTTCAGTACAGATGTGAACCGTGGTACGAAAATTTTAAGACTATTGAGAATGGCCGACGTACAGAATTGTTTTAATTGAACTTCGCAGTGCCCACAGTTGTAGTGGACCTTCTCCGTCTCACAGTTGCACAGTATTGCGGAACTAAAAACAAGTAGGAGTTTCCAGTCGGACCGTTTGTTCTCCTGCCTTCTGTGTCGTATGGCTAGCTAATGGGATGGCTAATGCTAACAGCAAGAAGCCGGAGCTGGAAGACGCTCCGCCGTGGTTAAAACCACCCGTCTGGGATCACTTGGGTTTCCTGGTAAAGTATGAAAAAGGGGTAAAACAAGTGGACCAGACCAAAGCTGCATGTCGACCTTGTGAAGTGGTCCTCGACTTATGCATCAGGCAACACGTCAAACTTACGTAGCCATTTGAAAAGGCACCATCAAAGCACAACTACCCCCGCTGAGAGGAAAAAACAACGACCTGTGCAAACACTGCTCCCGACATCATTTCATCAAGCCCTGCCCAGCAATTCAGAACGGGCGAAGGCGATAACCAAATCCACTGGTGTTTTCACAGCAACAGATCTACGCGCCGGCACGTACGTCGACTCCAGAGGGGTCCGTACTGAACCGAACCGAACCATGACTTCCGTACTGAGGTACTTACCAAAACACGATTCTTGTGTACCGTTACACCCCTAATATTTACATCAAAAGATCCATTTATCAGTTGTTCTGGAAGGTTTCAATCATATCACAAGAATCTCTTGAACACTTAAAGAACATTTCGTCTACGTTAGAGAAGAATTACTTTCTTAGCGGTTGTTTCTTTTAGCTTTAAAGATAAAACAAGGTAATGATTGTGAATGTGTTAGAAAAAGCAGCCTGATTTTATTAAGCCTGATCGCACTGCTGTCATACCTTGTTCTCAGTAAGTCAGCACAAAAACCAAAGGATCATACCTCTAAAGGAAACCCTAAGTTTGCATCTCACCTTCTTGGGAGTCGTCCTCTACCCTCTGAAATGAGACTTTGGATTTTCTGCCTGGCATGTAATTAATCTAAAACTGCCTTAACGTGTTCCTTAACAGCTACACAGGCTGATTCTGAACATACCAGAGATCCGAAACCAACAGTCCAGAAGTGCTCGTTGCGAACCTCCAGCACTCCGTCCAGAGTCGACACCTAATCGGACACAAAAAAAGAACAATTAGCCGATAAGAATCAATCCGTCATAAAGCTCACGTCTGTTTATTTATTTATTTGAACGGGGACAGTGTACAATATACATTAACCTCAGAAAGAAGGGATGCATTGTACCAGGTTATAGCACATAACATAAATGAAAAAAAGAGAAGAAAAAAACCAAAAAACCAAGAACATTACATTAATTAATAAATTTCCCCCAAACAGCATAAAATTCATTCATCTACAAACACTCCTCAGCAAACACACTCTCCCATGCACACAATTATATCACATTGTAGGAGCAGCTTTGATTTAAAGAAGCCATTGTTTGGCCTGAAACGTGAAAAAGTGTGATAGTTTGTACATGTGATCAGCTCTGTTGGTGACATGTTCCACTGTCTGATGGCCACACATGAGAAAGCTGTGCTGCCAAATGTTGTTCTGCTTTTAGGAATCCTGCACTCGCCCCGAACAGTTGACCGGGTGGCTCGGGATGTTTGTTTCAGAGCTCAAAGAAATAAACTTCTTCAAAGGAGCAGCAGCACCATGAATTATCTTAAACAGGCAGAGGTTAGAACACTTAAAATATTATGTTTTGTAAGAATATGACAGTGGTGAAATCGAAGAGATTTTCTGTCATGAATCTTGAGAGAACTTTTGATTCGACGGACCTTAAGGCAGATTTACATGCCTGTGACCAGCTTGTCATGCAGTAACAAAAATGAGGAATTATCATTGCATTAAGAGAAGTGTTTGACGCTTTGTTGCAGATCAGGTGGCCACAACTTGTAGTTCTTCAGTCCAGATTCTAAGTTTAATTCTCTTAGTTGTATGAGTGCTCAAAAATAGCGTTTGCCAGTGACTCACCAATAGAGGCAAAAAAAGAAAGAGTCTGAGAAGTCGGTCTTCAGATTCAAAGATAAAAGTATTTATTCTGCAAAAAATTACAGGACAAACACAGTGAGAGATACCCCGGGGTAAGAACTCTGACAATCGCTTCTGATGCCGAGACTTTATACTGTTTGGCGCTGGGGTTTCCTCGCCCTTAGCCCCCACCTTCTTACTACAGTAAGTTTTGGGAATTTTCCACAATGACACCTCCCATCTTGAAAATAATGCTCACTAATGCTTGGATGGGCAGAGCCATCAGGAGGGCTTGCTGTTCCCTCCTGACCTCACTCTCTACCCCAAATGAATGTCTTATAATCTCACTCTGTAGTAAACAAAGTCTCATGCTCTACTACTAGCATCCGGGCTGTCATATCTCAGAAACAAAGTATCATGCTACCCACTTCAGGACAGGCTGTTGTTTACGCAACCAGTGCAGGTGCACCCCAGCTCCCTGTACCAAGAGGGAGTCAGAGCAACCGCACTCAGCTTTACAGCAACTACTGGAAATATTTGGAGAGCATTTGAACCTTATTTTTATTAACAAATACTTTAAATGATTTTTATTAACAAATTCTTTAAATCTCTGGCTTCTGTCTTTAAACATCAGCCACTACAGCTTCAGCAGTCAGTGAGTTTCGAATGTATCTAAAGTTTTCTATGATAAATTTTTGTGTATTTGTTAACCTTTTTATGTGTTTTTTTAAAACTTAAATGTGGGTCAAGTATGACTCCTAAATATTTGATATGGTCAACATTTAAGATTCCCTGACCTTCGATTATAATACCTGGTTCCGTTTTAGACTGCAAAGGTTCCGTCTGCACGCTTTTAAAATTTGGTATATAATATCTGAAATGTTTGAGGCACTAATAAAAGTGAAGTAAACTTCATAGAAAAAGAAGAAAACCTAAACTAAATCCGTATTTCCGTATGAGCACCCTTCGCCTTTAAAACAGCGCCAGCTCTCCAGACAGGTAGGAGGTTCAGGAGCACTGGGAGCAGAGCAGCACTGCACCAGGAGACTCAGCTTCTTGATTGCATTTAATGTTTGCAACAGACACAACAAATATCCACAACCTATCAGTCTTTGTATTGCACAGTTATTATTTTTCTGGCTCTGAAATGTGTTTCACCAAACTTTTAGCTCCATTGGACTGGATTCAATTTGTCTTTTGCGTGTAGATTCCTGCATGAGTGAACGTCTTCAGGACCAATTCACTTCCTGTTTGGAATTACAACAGTCTATTGAGGAGTAAAAACAAGGAATTGTGGCTTTTTTCTGCTTAATAAATTTATATCAGACGGAAAAATTCTGTCTCCGATTACATAAACAACCGTTGGACAACTTCCCATCATACATTATATAAAGCCTAATTAATTAAACATGACACTAAATTGATGACACAAGTTTCTTTAAATATTAGTGTGGATGTTACAGAAGCTGTGATAAACTCCGTCGTGACTCTCACCTCTCTGAGCAGTTTGTCCAGCTGGCCGATGATGTGGGAAGGCGTGGTCTGTGGATGGTGGACATTAAAACATTTATAACCACACTGATTAAAGAGTCCTTAATGTGAAATATGAACAGGAACGCGCTGGTCTTTACCTGCAGCAGAACTTTACCGCTGTAGACGCTCATCGGATACATGGTGCCGAATGTCATGAGGGCGATGGCGACCGCCGACGCCGTGTCCACCGCGTTGTAGTTACTGAAAACAAAACCAAAACAGAAGAAAGAGACTTAAAACCAAATTGTTTCCAGACATGTGGTGCATAAAAACCGAATGCTGCTTCTCCATGTGTAACAGGGTGGATGACATGTTAAATATACTATACATTAGTTATTGTTATAATTACACAAAATCTGTGTGACCTGAGGCTCCGTCCACACGAAGCCAAAACGCTCCTAGTTTCCAAAACGTTCTCCATAAAGATGGAGCTGCTTCAGTAAACGTGTCTGTCCACATGAATTCACTTGATACGCCTGAAAACGATGTAAAACACATGCCAGGCCTGTTGGTGGCGCTATGACGCCGCAACAGAAACAAGCGGAAACTGGTGGCGGGACTTTAGGCATGAAGAAATCTGTATACGATGTAAACATAGAACATGGCGGCGGCAAATAGGAGTGGACGAGCTGGTAGGACTCTAGTCTGGACGGACGATGAGGTGGAACTATCAGCAGGACATACGCAGCTCTATACGGAGACATTGTTGTCATCGTTTTCGGAGTTTGGCGCATTTATTTATTTTTTAAGATTAAGCTTAAAACTTTCCTATTTGACAAGTCTTATAGTTAGGGCTGCTCAGGACCACCTGAGCTGTCCCTCAGTTAAGCTGCCATAGGTTTAGACTGCTGAGGGACTCCCATGATGCACTGGGCTCCTCTCCTTTCTCTACTGTCATATATCACCATTATATATGACTAACCTATGTTTCCCCCCCGAGGTTCTGTGTCCTGCTTGTTCTCTCTGTGGATGTCTCTGGATCTGGAGCTGAACATCCCTGATCTGGAGCTGAACGTCCCTGATCTGCAGTCGCTGGCCTCACCACCTCCAATCCCCACCCCAGCCTCTCCTGCTGTCCCTCCCTCCCTCCTCTTCCTCCCTCCTCTCCCCACTCCCAACCCAACCGGTCGAGGCAGATGTCCGCCCTCCCTGAGCCTGGTTCTGTCAGAGGTTTTTTTCCCCCTTCCCTACCATGGGGGGTTTTTGGTTCCTGCTTGCTCAGAGGCAATCCAAAAGCAACTTTGGATTGTTGGGTTTTCTGTTTCCTGTTTTTTCTTACAATGTTTAGCGCTTTGTGACGACTTGTGTTGTAAATATGCGCTTTATAAATAAAACTGAATTGAATTGAAAAATTTATCGAGAGGTGGAGCTATGAGGCAAGCAGACAGGGCGTAGCAACGGTGCCATGTAAATGGCATTTTCAGATCTTTGTACTCTGGGACCTAGGTTCAGACATGATCGTTTTCAGACCCCCAAAACGCTTCGTGTGGACGATACACGGGTTTAATGAACTATTTGTGCGTTTAGGCCTGGGCTCGTCTTCATGTGGACGGGGCCTTAGTTAATACCTGACCAGTTGGGCTCCGAGTCAGCACGTGGAACTTTACTTTGAGTCTGTACCCTTATGTTCACGTTATGGTGTGACACTGCCCTCGATAAATAGCGTTCCGGCGCCTTTACCTCTTTGTTTTTCACATCAGCCTGTCTAGGGACAACATGACTATAATCTGACGTATTTACATAAGTTACATGTTTATTAATATGTATTGTCCCTATTTAAATAAATAAATAAATAAATAAAAATACATTTTGTCTGTGTCCTCACTAAATTTCACGGACACAGGAGTTAAATTTCTGGAGATTCTGAACCATTAAAATGGATTCCCACATAAGACATCTCAATTCCCAGGTAGGAAAACACACGGATTTCTCATAATTTAGCCAAAATACTTTACAGAACTTAGTTTATAACAAATCTGAGATGATTTTCCTGTCCATTTGGTCTGCAATCTTCTTGCCTTTCCTTCTTTTGGTTCGCAATACGTCAATAATCAAGGGCATATTTGGTATTGAAGGATTGAGGATTGTCAGAAGTCACCACTCGAAGGAAGGTTCTGCAGTATTTTGTCGGCAGAAGTTGCAGAAATACAAATGTTATATACATTTTTTAATAATTAAACAGATTTGTTTTTATCTTAGGGGGATAAATTCCATTAAAGGCGTGCTGCTCTGCATGTTTCCTCAATGAACTTTCCCTTTCACGGCCATAAATATCATCAGTGGTTCTTAAGCTGCAGTCATTTGCTCACAAATAAAGCGTAATGTTAAAAAAGCATGAGCTTCTTTCATCTCTGCCTGTTCTCAGGACACATTTTAAGTTCAGCACAGATCAATAAAGTTGAATTTCCAGCAGCGACCAAACCCTGAAAACCTTCGGTGGTGAAGCGGCGACTGATGATGGTGAATTTGGGGATTTAGAGGCCTCACAGACAGACTAATCCTTACTTGATTTCGATGAGCATGTAGGTGATGCAGAGCGACAGGGCTCCCGCCACGTTGATCAGGACGAACGGGTTCATGCGAGGCAGCAACACACTGCTGAGACCTGGGATGATGCCGCACAAACTGCACACACACAAACAAACAAAACCAAAACAAACAGACACAGGATTAGTGCACATGATCACCTCCAGATTTTCACACTAAACTAAACTCCAAAAGCTCTGCAGCTCCAGGAAAGAAAGACGTAACTAAATGAAAAGCACAGTTCACGCTCAGGTTTCTTCAATTTCTTTCATTCACTGTAACACAGACAAACCTGACAGACGTTTTAATAAACAAACAAATAAGTGACCAACAACAGAACAGGTAAAACATCAGACTCCTGTTGTTTGAACGTTTCGGTCAAGGCTGAAATAAATAAAAAAAGCAGATTGATTTTGATTATTCATTGAAAAATAATCTAAATTTCTGTTTCTGCTTTTTGACTAACAGTGTCGTCATACTGAGCAGAACATACCGTAGTCCTTGATACTAGCAAAAATAACCTTTAAAAATAATGAGGGGTGTCGCGATCAAGTTGTTTTTGCAGGGTCGCAGAAGCATGAACCCCTCCTCCCCCCAAAAAATAAAAATAGTGGTATAAAGTCTTTTATTTTGAAGGACGTCTGTCTTATGACACAGTTTGCTTTCAGTAGCAGGATATTTAGTGGTGGTGACACCAGTAGTTGACCACTATTAACATCTAGATTTGGTTTTGCCAGCTTATTAGAGAAATTTAAGCTAAAATGAACCAAAAATGAACCAAAATATGCTCAGAATCTGTCAAAATGGGCCAAAATATGCCCCAAAACTTGGCGAAAGCATCCAAATATACCAAAATGAGAAAAAAAATAAGCCAATTTTTACCTAAATTGTATATATTGTAAATTGTAAAAGGGCCGAGCGCCGTCCGTCGTCCTCTCCGAGCTGCAGCTTCCCTCAGAGCTCAGTCCTCCTGTGTTTATGTTTGTCTTCAGGATTAGGCCTTTAACCCGATCACACCATCATAATGGACTTTAGGGGGACTTGAACTGGACTTTGATGGGATCACTCCTGTTTTGCTTCGTGTTATGTTTAGTCTAAGCTCCTGCATCGACGGCCGCAAAGTCCGGACGGGAAAAGTACAAAGCCTGAGCTAATGCTGATCTTCTTTCAGAGGAAAATACCTCGGAGTCTGTATTTAGTCTGAGCTTAAACTGCAGATTTAGGATGAAATACTGGACAGGTAACAACCTCTGCTCAGTTAAATCTTAGAGAAAGCCAATAAAACATCAGAAGATAGTAAAAAATGTAAACCAGCTGCTAAAAGCGTCTTCAAATTCATCATCAACATTTACGCCGACTGCTCTTTTCAGCGCTAAAACCTCAAAAACACACACACACAGAGCGCAGATTGGATTTTGGGTTGCTGATAATCTATTCTATATTTATACCGATACATGTTTTTATTATTTGCTAAGGATTAGAGGCTGCAGAGAATGGAAAACAAACAGTTTAAAAAGCACGAGCCGCAGATAAATGACCAAATGAAGTGTAAATGACTTGTTTTAACGGGACAAACAAAGACGAGCTGAAATAATTTTAATAAACAGGATTAACTGACTGAAAAAATCCTTCTAAATCATCTTTAAAACAGAAACTAGCAGGTTCTGATTTATGAAATGTAAATATTTGTTGGCTTTGTTCTTCCTGTGCGATGATGAAACAAACAAAACAACTGATTAAAATAAAATAAAAAGTCATATTAATCAGCTGATTCATCAATTTGTTGGAAATTTTGACAAAATTTACCAGAAGCTGTTTTGTTAATTGAACAACCATCGAAGTTTTGCTCTGTTTTTTATATTTGCACATTAAATATTTTTATTTTTTGTTGATTGAACAACATATTCGCAGACTCCCAAGGAAATATTAATCATAATTTTTAATCATTTTATGGACAAAAGTTAATAAACGATGAACCCTCTGAACCTCAACACCCACTGTCAGGTTTGAAAGGCATGTTTTCTTCAAAAGAAACTACAATAATTAAAATAAAAATCCCTAAAATTACACCATTTGTAAGTCAGACACTGTAAAACTTTTCGATGCTCTTTAAATTAATTGTCTGTGATGCCATTTCATTGTGAAACTTTACCAAATATGAGCTTAAAGTCAAAACATTTCAACAAAATTCGACGTTTCATTTAAAAATTTGGCAAAAATAAACAGTTTGGCCCAGATTTTAACCAGAACATGGTGGCAAAAATTCACGGACTGTAGTGTCCCTTTTCCACTGAGCTGGTTCCAGGTCTAGTTCGGAGTCAGAGCCTGACTTAGCTCCACTTCTTTGTGTTTCCACCACCTAAGCACCAACTCCAGGTGCTAAAAACTGGAGCTCAGCAAGCACCAACTCTTTGCTGGTCCAGAGCTAAGCACCGAGTACGTCAGGGGCTGGGGGCGGGGTTATGGTGACCAACCATCAACGGTGGAAAGGGACACACAAGCACTAATTAGTGTCCTTGTTCTCCAGGACGTCCCTGGTCCCATCACACATGTATTGGAATGACTCCCGGAAGTTTACCACAAACTGTTGACCTGAAATCCGCTACAGTTGTGTCCCACCAGTAGCGTGATCACGGATGTGTCCAGGCAACAGGAGGACCTCCGCCTCACAATCAGCCTTAAGAGCATCTATAGAGATAAACATAGATATTATCATCAACTTACTGCTTTTGTTTAACTGCTATGTAATGGATGCTAGCGTAGTGGTTTTACGGTGACCCAATGGCTCCAACTTGACTCCTTGTCAATGGGAGGAACCAGATTGGAACCAACTAGAACCAGAACTAGCACCTGGTTCTTCATGGTGGAAAAGGGGTTATAGGTTGAACTGCAGGCTGTGTTTGCACATAGCAGAGAGGAGGCATGTCTGGAAATAAATTAAAAATGTAAACAGTGAAACTAGTATTGGTAACACGTGTGGTCACTTGGAAAATGTTCATGTTGATTCCATGTTTTTAAAATCTTGTAAAAAAAAATTAAAGAAATTCAACTTTGAAGAGGAAAAATGTGACAGGAGCAAATAAAACCCAGAAACTTGGTAGAGCTCAGAGGGTTAGCTGGGAAAAGACTCGTAGATTATTAAACTGAACTACAGATGTTACATCCAGGTGGTTTCTGATGTTTTAAATTTAACTTCTGCAAACAGTCAAATCCTCTGAAACCCTCAGAACATGACCAGAACTACAGATGTTTCACTTGATGAATGCAGAAGAAGAAAAAATGGACCAAACTCTGAATTTCTGACCTTCTAAACAAAGACTAAAATTCATCTCCAGAGAACCTGTGAAGCTGCTGGAGCTTCAGTGTGACCAGACGACGCATCCGACGTGTTTTAAAGTAAACTGGAGCTGTGAAGTCGGATCCTGGCGCTTCGTATTGTATCGCTGGCGGCTTCAACAGCAGCTGCCTGCTCTGGACGTCCGGGCCAAGAAGCGGATTCACCCAGCAGGACTTGACCGCTGTTAGTTTAATTGAACGAGGCCACCGAGGACAAGCGTCGATAACTCCCCCGTCCATAAACTGAGTCTAAACAGAGCCTGGGAGTGTTTTTAAAAAGGCCCGGCAGCTTTGTTTAACCGGCGACAGCGACTACGTGCAGGCAGGGACAAGAGGAAGAAGAGTTCCCGGACTATAAAAGTAAAACACTGACAGCAATCTAGAGAGAAAAACTCGTATTAAACCAATAAAAACACCATTTGAAGAAGCAGAAGTGACGTCTGTGTGTCGATTAAAAAGCAGCCTCCATCTTTTGGCCGACATCTTTGTTCTGAACCCCGTCCTCAGAGTTACGACTAGATTTCCTAACTTTGCAGGTAAATTAAACGTACTGCTGCTTTCTTATCTCGTCCTATTTGAACCAATGAATTAATTATATTTGCATGTAAACTATAAATCAATACAGTCGACGAGTTCTGCCTTTAAGTCTCCTTTCTGATGCCTGTAATGTTGTTTTAAAGGACACTGTCACATATCAGGTCCTGAATATTCAACTATTAATATGTGTGTTTGTTTTTACTGTCCTTTCACAGACTTTCCCTGTTTTGGTAAATTACAGATAATAATTCCTAAAATCATTAAAAAAGCAATGCTTCAATTTAAAAACAGGCCACGACTGCCAGTAATGTCGTTGTTAATTGTCTGTGAGTCGTTGATTCATACATGATCAATATTTTTTTTGAAGTATTATTTTTCAGGTTTCTCCTGTTTTACTGAAGTACAAATCCTAACCTGCAAAATCATAGAATAAAAATAAAATATTTAAATTTTTCAGTCATTAACAAAAACAAGATCTTTTATTTTTATTTTACAATGTTTGACTATAAAACTATTCTGTTTTACTGTATGTGTGTTTAAATGTGAAAAATACCATTATTATATTATTATACGGTATAGATATTTTCTGTTATTTAAAATACAGGTTTAAAATTATGTGTAAAGGACTGAACAATTGTAATGTTATTTGAAAGAGTTTCCCTGTTTTGTTAAAAAACAACTAATAGCTTGTAAAATCATAAATAATGTTTTAATTTTTTATTCGTTAACCGGAAAAACAAAATAAAATATTTTTACAAATGTTGATTTGTTTGTTTACAGTGTGTAATTATAAAACTACACTGTTTTACTGGATTTAAATGGGCTAAAAAATACCATTTTTATATTATTATACATAATAGACTATATTTATTTTCTGTTATTTGAAATATAGGTTTAAAATTCTGTATAAATGACTGAAAAATTGTAATGTTATTTAAAAAATTTCCCTGTTTTGTTAAATTACAACTAATAACTTGTAAAATCCCAGCATTTAAAAAAAAAAAAATTAACCGGAAAATCAAAACAAAATATAACACAAATGTTGATATATATAATTAAAATGTTAGAGTTTTTATGTGACTCTAAAACTACACAGTTCTACTGTATTTAAATCTGCTAAATATATATATATATATTATTATAGTACGGTATAGATATTTTATGTTATTTGAAATATAGTTTAAAGTATGTATGAAGGACTAAATAAAATTTTAATGTTATTTTAAAGGTTTTCTCTGTTTTGTTAAAAATAACAACTAATAACTTGTAGAATCCCAGAAAAACACATTTATTAGTTAAGTGTAAAAAACTGTACATAATAAACAAAATATAGTTTTACAGTCATTAATTTTTTACAGTGTGTGACTATAAAACAGTTTACTGTATTTAAATCTGCCAAAATACATATAATTCTTGTAGATATCTGATGTTATTTCCTCCATTTTCCATTTTTTTTTTACAGGTTTTGAATGTTACAACATTCCACTGTTAACATGTTTTTAATTTTTTATAGGATATTTGTTTGTATTTGTACAAAAGTTTTATATTTCTGTGTGATACCTTCACTCACTGGCCGTTTTATTAGGGGAATCTAAATCAATCCACTACAACAGCCATACTTTCACACTGTCAGCTGAATTAACAGCAGAGCGGTGCTGCTAAACTGTACAGGTGAACCTCATAAAGAGGCCACAGAGTGTAGATGACTTCGCTTTGGCATTTTCAGCGCTGCAGGGTTAACCGGCTGGTCGCAAACAGTCATCTAATTCCCCAAAACCCAAACAGAGTCGACCCCCGTACGCCAGCTGGGTAACACA
Organism: Dascyllus trimaculatus; assembly: GCA_024666655.1. Classification (NCBI taxonomy): domain Eukaryota; kingdom Metazoa; phylum Chordata; class Actinopteri; family Pomacentridae; genus Dascyllus; species Dascyllus trimaculatus. The sequence goes on along the minus strand of CM045464.1, from coordinate 6,391,565 downwards.
CCCGGCCCAGCGTTCCTGGAACGCATTAACGGGTCAATGAATGCGTCTCCGGGCGGATTGGCCCGGCGCTGAGTGTCAGATTGGATTTCCAATACGTCAAAGCGCTGTCACAAACACGAAGCGGAGCGCGGGGGGCTCGGCGCCGTGAGGAGGCTGTCATTAAATAATGTTTAGAAACAAAGAGTGACACGGATGTCAACGCGTCATTAATGTCAAACATGTCAGTCGCATGTTGGCCACCGGCAGGACGCTCAGAAAGACGGAGGAGAAGAAGAAGAAGCAGGAAGGATGTGGATGAACTGAGTGTCACATATTAGCAGAACTATCAGCAGCTACGTTCACGTTTCCTCTGAAGGTCAGCGCTAAGAGTCTGGAGTGGGCAGCAGTCGGTGTCACCTCAGCGCGATCCTGCAGCTCCTCAGACGGTGAATAATGGAAACACTGCTGGGACCAGATGACGGCGGCCGCGCTGATGTTTGTGGGATACATGAGCACACGTCGTGATTCACCGCAGGACGCCGTGTGTTCATATCAAACCCACACAGTCCAGAAACTGAGCAGTGATTCACAGCCGAGGAGCCGCCGGGTTCCCCTCAACACATCTACTAAGCTTTTTTCTTTCTTCCCCTGCAGAAAACGAGGCTTCGTGTTTAGTTCTGCCACAGCGGCATTATCCTTCTGCTAATATTCACTGCACGAGGCTTCCAAATGTACAGATTGGTGTCCATAATCTTAATAAAAAAAGACTTTGCTGACTATGGGATTCATTTTTTTAACCCTCTTAACCCTAAAGTTGCAGGCTGGTTTAAAAGGCATGTTATCGCTCAAAAACAAAAAAACAAAACGTCCAGAATGACACCATTTATCAGATTCAGAAACCATAAAAACACAACTTTCTGACGGTCCTTGAACCTAGCATACGTGACTTTCAATTTTGCCATTAAAATAACCAGATTTAAAACTCAAAATTGTGACATTTCATTAAAACCACTGAATTTTACATTTAAAAGCCAAAAATAAACCATGTGAACTAACTATATTATGTAAAAAACAAACAAAAAAAGTGCAACGGTGACGACATGTAAAAAGAATTAATATTTTAAAACAGAACCTGTAAAAACGAGGAGGAATCAGTCCATTTTCAACTTTCTGACGGTCCTTGAACATGCCGTTCTGTCCGCAAATGTAAATCTGAGCTTAATAACGGCGTTGTTCCATCAAAACCACTTTATTTTACATGTGTCGTTAAATAATTCTGCAAAAATAAACCATTCGCTTTAAGCAAATCCTCTTAGGAAAATCAAAAAACGTGAACCCATTAGTGGCTCAGCTACAAAGAAGAGACTTTTCAGCTGAACTGCAGGCAGTGTTCAAACATGGAAACATATTATATTATAGTATTTTGGGTCATTTTACTTTATTTTTTCTGGTGTTGTTTTTTTATTTTTTGGTTAAAAATCAAAGAAATTCCACTTTTACTTTCTTGGGGCTGTGGTGGTTCAACGGTTAAGTCCCTGGGCTACTGATCAGAAGGTCAGAAGATTGAACCCCAGTGGCGCCACTGTTGGGCCCCTGAGCAATACCCTTAACCCTTCCTGGTCCAGGAGCGCCGCAGCATGGCTGATCCCCTGCCCTGACCCCATGTATTCATCACAAATAAAGGCTTCTTCTATTGCTTCTTCTTCTCGTTCTATTGCTTCTTCTTCTTCTCGTTCTATTGCTTCTTCTTCTTCTCCTTCTATTGCTTCTTCTATTTCTTCTTCTATTGCTTCTTCTTCTTCTATTGCTTCTTCTTCTATTGTTTCTTCTTCTATTGTTTCTTCTTCTATTGCTTCTTCTTCTTCTATTGCTTCTTCTTCTATTGCTTCTTCTTCTTCTGTTGCTTCTTCTTCTGTTGGTTCTTCTTCTTCTTCTATTGCTGCTTCTTCTTCTTCTATTGCTGCTTCTTCTTCTTCTATTACTTCTTCTTCTTCTTCTTCTATTGCTGCTTCTTCTTCTTCTATTGTTTCTTCTTCTTCTTCTATTGCTGCTTCTTCTTCTTCTATTACTTCTTCTTCTTCTATTGCTTCTTCTTCTTCTTCTTCTATTGCTGCTTCTTCTTCTTCTTCTATTGCTGCTTCTTCTTCTTCCATTGCTTCTTCTTCCGTTGCTTCTTCTTCTTCTTCTTCTTCCATTGCTTCTTCTTCTTCTTCTATTGCTGCTTCTTCTTCTTCCATTGCTTCTTCTTCCGTTGCTTCTTCTTCTTCTTCTTCTTCTTCTATTGCTTCTTCTTCTGCTTCTTCTTCTTCCATTGCTTCTTCTTCTTCTTCTATTGCTTCTTCTTCTTCTGCTTCTTCTTCTCTTGCTTCTTCTTCTTCTTCTTCCATTGCTTCTTCTTCTATTGCTTCTTCTTCTGTTGCTTCTTCTTCTTCTTCTTCTTCTTCTTCTATTGCTGCTTCTTCTTCTTCTATTGCTTCTTCTTCTTCTGCTTCTTCTTCTTCTTCTGCTTCTTCTTCCGTTGCTTCTTCTTCTTCTTCTTCTTCTATTGCTTCTTCTTCTTCTTCTTCTTCTGCTTCTTCTTCTATTGCTTCTTCTTCTTCTGCTTCTTCTTCTATTGCTTCTTCTGCTTCTTCTTCTATTGCTTCTTTTGCTTCTTCTTCTATTGCTTCTTCTTCTATTGCTTCTCCTTCTTCTTCTATTGCTGCTTCTTCTTCTTCTATTGCTTCTTCTTCTTCTGCTTTTTCTTCCGTTGCTTCTTCTTCTGCTTCTTCTTCTATTGCTTCTTCTTCTTCTTCTATTGCTGCTTCTTCTTCTTCTATTGCTTCTTCTTCTTCTGCTTCTTCTTCTATTGCTTCTTCTTCTCCTATTGTTTCTTCTTCTTCTTCTTCTATTGCATCTTCTTCTTCTATTGCTTCTTCTTCTCCTATTGCTTCTTCTTCTTTTCTCCTTCTAGTCATGGTTGTTCTGTTTCCATAAAGTTGCAGGACTTCATATTGCAGAGAAAAATGAGCCCACAGTGGGTAAAAACGTGACAGGAAACCACTTGAGGGTTGAGCGTCAGAGGTGAAAACACACAAAAAAACTAGACTAGCCTTAAAGACGCCCTGAAATCAATCAAAGATCGACACACGCGAACCAGAGGAGGATAAAAACGACGCAACAAAAGCAAAGCAGAACAAATCTTGAGGAAAAGGAGGAGACGCCGAGAGTCGAGGATGAAGCCGACAATCCCGGCGATCCCATAATCCCCGCTGATGCATTGATATAATTTGACATGTGACCCTGTGTGTGTGTGTGTGTGTGTGTGTGTGTTCGTCCGCAGATTACAGCCGACACACAAACAAACACTTGACACCGGACGTGGTGAAGAACAGAACATCGTGATCCTAAACCCAGTCTCTGGCCAGACGCTTGATGATTTTAGTTTCTGTTGACGTAATTCTGCATCATGTTTTGGACACCTGTGTCTCTGCATTGTACCTTCAGTGAAACTCAGACATTACACTAATACTCTGTTTATGAATGCAGAGCTGACTTCTTAAGGAGACGAGAGCTCTTTAGGAATCATTTGGGTCATGTGGCTGAACACATCCTACTTTCCGGCAACATTGGAGCAACATTTATTTTGAATTATCTGCATTTATGTGTATTTTTATGGCCATTTATTCATGTTTATTCTCATTATTTGTATTTGTACTTCACTGGGAGAACAGCAATTCATTTTTTATGCATGCAAATATGCAAGAAATGACAATAAACGAATCTTGAATGTTGTATTTCCAAGTAGAACTGAGTGATTCAGCTGAATTTTGCAGTTACGCCATGATAGAAAGTTTAATTTCAGCCAATATCGATAATTACTGATCATTTTAATGACTTATTTTTAATAAAGACTTACAGAAAAAGGGGGTTTACCTCAAATTTACCCACTTTAGCCTGTTTTTTAAGGTGCAGGAGTAATCTTCTCAATGTGACACAACAATTAAAAGCATAGATAAATCAAATTCACACACATAAGCTAATTATTACAGCTGTTCTCTAGGGCTGGGCGACACAGCGGTCAAAAATCAATAGTTACTGATCATTATTTAAGAGCTATGTTCAATAAAGACCTGATTAAAAAGATCTAATTTGAATTTAACCCCTTCAGCCCGTTTATGAAGGTAAGCGGCTAATAAATTTAATAAACGTAACGATTAAAAACACTTTATGAAGTATTAGTTCTTAATTATCTAGGATGTAATTTAAATAGCCCTTTATCTTAGATTATCTGACCTACTTGTCCAGTATTACAGATTCTGAATCAATGGCGTGATGAGAAATAACAGTATAATAAAAACAGTCAACTGGCAATTAATAAAATAAATTATCTCGGAGAACACTTCTTACGTACTGAGCTACAGCTTCACAAACTTCTGTATGAATATCTGGATTTTGCTTTAAAAATATCAGGCTAATCTGAGACACCGTCGTCCAAACGCAGCCCTGAATTTCAACAGTGGGTCGACTGGCGAACAAAACAGATAAGTAAATAAACAATCTAAAAGTCTCACAAATATTTAGTGAATGTTTTAAAATTTTATGTTGGAAAAATGTGATAAAAATGCTCACAAAGCAGAGACGATGGAGCAGAAATCGTCTTAAAAATGTAATAATTTGACATTTAACTTGCAGTGTATTAGTTGACCTGGTCCTTTAAAGCTGTTAGAAAAATTGTGCTTATGTTAAGAATTATACTTGTTAGGTAATGATTGAGTGACTGTCAGGACTTTAAAGTCTACATGTCAGCAACCATGATTGTAAAGATATGAATCACCATAAAACATTCCAAGCTGTATGCACTTACAGTAAAGAACACACAGAACTGAGCCATTAAGATTGTGTAAGTGACACTTATCTTATGCTGACTCTTGACGTGTGGGGACGCCCTGTGTTACATGATTGTTTACCAAATAAAAAGAGCCAAGGACAGAAGGACTAGCAGAGAGCTGGAATGCTGTAGTGTCCGTTCTCTCCTTGTGCGCAAGTAAAAGACCTGAGCTTGTGAGTGCTGTCTTCCTTAATGTGCTGTGTGTATTTTCAGGTTTTGAACCTAACAAAAGCCCAGAAAACCAAGACTGTTAATAATCCAGAGAACAGGGACGGCAAAGTTACGCTTAAAGACTTAAAGACAATTGTTCTTGTTGAGTTTTTGACTTTAAAAAACACAGATTGCTGACAATACTTCACCAAAAGGAATCCCTAAATATCTTCAGGGGTAAACAACAAACGGCAAAAGAAACACAATATAGTTACGTCAAGATTTGATTCAAACCATCCAAATGTGCTTAATCTTTCCTTCAACTCAACCACTGTCAAACCTCTTTTCCACCAAGAAGAACCAGGTGCTAGTTCTGGTGCTTAGTTGGTTCAAATCTGGTTCCTCTTAAAAACCTGTTTGCTTTTCCATTGGCAAAAGTTGGAGCCATTGGGTCACCATAAAACCACTACACTACCATCCATTACATAGCAGTTAAACAAACGTAGTAAGTTGATGATAATATCTATGTTTATCTCTATAGATGGTCTTAAGGCTGATTGTGAGGCGGAGGTCCTCCTGTTGCCTGGACACATCCGTGATCACGCTACTGGTGGGACACAACTGTAGCAGATTTCAGGTCAACAGTTTGTGGTAAACTTCCGTGTGTCCCGGGAGTCATTCCAATACATGTGTGATGGGACCAGGGACGTCCTGGAGAACAAGGACACTAATTAGCGCTTGTGTGTCCCTTTCCACCGTTGATGGTTGGTCACCATAACCCCGCCCCCAGCCCCTGACGTACTCGGTGCTTAGCTCTGGCCAAGCAAAGAGTTGGTGCTTGTTGAGCTCCAGTTTATAGAACCTGGAGTCGGTGCTTAGGTGGTGGAAACACAAAGAAGTGGAGCTAAGTCAGGCTCTGACTCAGAACTAGACCTGGAACCAGCTCAGTGGAGAAGGGGGTATTAGAGATCCTCTTGTCCAATACTGCAGATTCCAAAATCGATGCCATGATAAATAACCTTCCTGTTCAAACACCCTCAAATTTCAAAAGTGAGTTGATCGGGAATACACTTTTTAAAACTATCAAGCTTAAGTTTCACAAATACCAACATAATTATCCAGATTTTATGCTATAAAAGTTTTAGGCAAAACAGAGACAGTCAAGCAGAAACTGGGTGATAATTTGAGCTGAACTGGTCCTTTAAAGCCGTTTCAACTGGTAAATAAACCCAGATTGTTCATAATTCAGAGCACAGAGCAACGGAAGTTATGCTATACAACTTAAGGATAATTGCTCCTGTGGATGTCAATCAGTTTGTCAATGGAAACGGGGTCTTTTGTCCCCTTTTCATCTGAAGTAATCCAGAAATATCTTCAGGAATAAGCAGCAAAAAAGACAAAACAGCTACGGGATATTTTGGATTCTTCTTGCACTAAAGTACTAGAAAAAGCGGGATTTGATTCAAACAATCCAAATCTGCTAAATCTTCCCCTGTCTGCCGTGTTTTCTGAGTGTGTGCTGTGTTCCTCCACCGACACACTGAGCTCAGGCTTGTGGCTGGTGAGGCCAACAGAGCAGCAGGCTTTATGTAACCCAGTTGGCCCCAGACCCTGCTGAGGTTAAGTGAGGACGACCCATTACAGCACAGACAGCAACACACACTGCCACACACACGCACACGGAAGCGGCGCCTCGCACTGCGCCGCACACACACACAGCCGGAGAGTGGAAACTAGGCTGGGACGTCCTGTTCACTTCTGCCCTCTCAGCCAATCACGGCTCAGTTCTGCTGCACAACTCTCCAGGCTGTCGCCCCGAGTAACTCGCACCGACTGAGCTGCTGACGCCGAGTGTGTGTGAGTGTGAGTGTGTGTGTGTGTGTGTGTGTGTATACATTATATAGTTCAGATGTGGGATCGAGCAGTGGGATGTAATATTCATCACAACACCGAGCAGCCGGCTGCTGCACAGTCAGTCAATATGTTACTATGGCAACACACAGGAAGATGTAAAGGAGTCCTGGACGATGAAACTGTCCGACGCAGTTTGATAATCTCATGATGTAACTGTGAAAACGGCATTTAGTTCATGTCTATATTGTTTAATCTGATGTAAGAAACCATAAGGCTTCGGCTGCACATGTTCTCATACAGACGTGAGAGTTTTTTACCCACTGTGGGCTCATTTTTCACCGCAGTATAAAGTCCTGCACCTCTATGGAAACAGAACAACCATGAAGAAGGAGAGACAACTCAGGAAATCATTTGTGCACTATGGCAAATCAAAAACATGTTGGAGGTTTTATTTTCCCTCCCTGTTAAATGATTTTTTGCTCATAGCGAATCCAAAAGCAACTTTGGATTGTTGGGTTTTCTGATCTCATAAGGTCTTTCATCAGGTCTGTACCTTAACATGTTAAGCGCTGTGAGATGACGTATGTTGTGAATTTGCGCTACAAAAATAAACTTGAACTGGATTTAATTAAAATATTACAGTCAAAAGTCGTCATCATTTCAATAAAAACACAGATTTCTGATGTGGACAATATTTACAATGAAAAAAATAAAATAAAAATACAGTTAAAAACAGTTTAAAACAACATTAAAAAGTTGAATTTCCTTATATTATTTCTTCTACAATAAGTTAAAACAACCTGCAAGTGTCCACAGGTGTGCTATGACAGATATTTTACTATACGCAAACAAAATTTGCCTTTTCATTCATGTGCTTTAATATTGGTTTGCATCTGAGTGTATTTTTGCTGATTTAAATAGAGCAGATATCACGTAATTTCACATTCAAATGCTGTAACAGGAGAAATTACTACTTAGCAAGTACAGATTTCTGATATATATATAGTTTTTTAATGGTTAATGTGTAAATCAATACATTTTTACTGAGATTTTACTTGATATCCTTAATTTAAAGGTTAAAACATGGAAAGTCTGTAAAATAACAGTAAATTGTTAAAAAAAAAAAAATAAAAGCATACAAAAGTTGAATTTATTTGGATTATTTATTTTACAATAAGTAAAAAAAACTACAACTAACTTAGAAAATATTGTTCCAGGTGTCCACTGGTGTGCTACTACAGATATTTTCCTGTTTGCAAACAAAACTAGCATTTTCATTTTGTGCTTTAATGTTGGTTTTCATCTGATGCATCCGAGTCAAACAACGAACAAATGTTCAAATATTCATGCACGGATGTGAATAAATGTGAGCAATGCAAATAAGTGTAAAATAATATTTTTGCTGATTTAAATACAGAATAAATCACGTAATTTCACATACAGATGCTGTACCAGGACAAATTACTACTTGGCAAATACAGAATTTTGATGTGAATGTTATTTACAGTGTTGGCCTGTTGTTTTTTTAATGGTTAACGTATAAATCAATACTTTTTTTCCTCTGATTTTACTTGATATTATCTTTAATTTAAAGGTTAAACACATGGAAAGTCTGTAAAATAACAGTACATTTAAAAAAATATACTTATAAATAGTTTAAAAGCATTACAAAGTTGAATTTCTCTTGATTATTTTTTTTCAAGAACTTAGAAAAACCTGCAATCAATGCGTAAAACATTCCAGGTGTCCACAGGTGTCATTAATACTGTAAGAAATAATGGCTACACTTGCAACTGAAATTTGTGCTTTCATGATGTGTCTCAATGGTAATTTCCATCTGACATATGTAAGTGAAACTGTTTTCTAATTGCTATTGATGAACTACTTGTATTTATCACTGTTTTCTAATCGTAACTCTCTTTTTAGCTCTGTTTTTGGTCTCCACCACCTCGTTATTGAAATATCCACTGTGGTCAACTTATCGACTGAACTTCAGCAGCTTTTTGGACAAGCTGTAGCTGCTCACCATAGGAACAATTATAATCGAGATATTCAAGATTTCACAGTAAGACCGACGCTGACACAGTGGTCAGGCTCTACGTTTATATATGAACTGTATTTATCATCCTGAGTTTTGGTGAACCCTCAGTCTCAAAGTGTTTCTACAGAGGCTGTTTCTTCCTGACTGACAAAGAATCCTGCAGGAACCAGTAAAACGCCGGCAGCTCTTTGGAGAAACGCTTCGCATCGACAGAATTTAATATTCTAGTGCAAAGTATCGTCTTCCAGCCGCGAATATCCGGTGACCAGAAACTGTCGGCGGAGGAACATTTGGCTCCCAGAAACAAAGACTCACATCTGCATTGCAGCAAGACGGAAGACAGAAACTTAAAATGTCGAATTAGGAGCACCAATCTAATCTAAACTCATCAATATGACTGAACTTTTTATTGCATAAAATACAGATATTCATAAAGATGTTTGTGAAATCTTTGCTTGACACATGAAAACATCCTGATATAATATTTGTAGAACCATTTTGAAACTCCAGAGCCCTTCTTGGATCAGACGATCCAGCAATGTTTTTGTTTTTTGTGGTAAAACTTGTCAAACCTGCTCAATCAGCTATGGAAATTCAACAAAAACAACTTTCCGTTTCATTTTTTGAGGCCAAGTATTTCTTATTTAAAAGTCCTCTATAGGGTTTGTTACCTCCACCAAGGAAGTTATGTGATGGCCGGTGTTGGTTTGCTTGCTTGTTTGTTTGTTTGTTTTTCTGTTTGTGTGCAAAATAACTCGAAAAGTAATGGACGGATTTGGATGAAATTTTCAGGAAATGTGTGAAATGGGACAAAGAAGAAATGATGAAATTTTGGGACTGATCCGGATCACCGTCTGGATCCAGGAATTTGTCTTAATGTAAGTGTAACCGGGTGGACACATAGATGCAGTTTACTCTAAAAGCCACCAGAGGACACTCTTGTTTTTGGGGTAACCCCCTCTGACAACATGACATTTTGGGTCTCCACGCGACAGACAGCGACAATGACGGAGTTCTCTTTCCTTCCTGAGCGGCATACGCACGGTTGGGCCGGCATTCTTATCTCTGGTTGTCTAAGAAGCTGGGAGGCTGTTAGGAGCTGCCGCGCTAGAGGCCGCGCCTGTTCATTAGGTCGGATGGGGTGAAGGCCGCATTGTCAGTAGGACATTTGAACTGTATGTAATTACATTTGTATCTGTAACGTTCCATACAAAATATGTGAATTGGGAGATTGTGTTGGGGGTGGACTGAAGCTCCTTGGTGGAGGTATGCGCAATTCTTATTACCCAGTAGCCCCTCGCCATATCACAGTTCACTTTTCGTGGTCTCACTCTATCGCAGATTTTTACATTCTATATAAAATACGTAGCGTACAGCAGATAAGTAGACACACGTATGGAAAACTCAGCTATGGCCGCTTCCTCTTGAGCTAGTCGGTCTTTGATTGATCGGCGGTGATGGAAGCCAGCCAGAACCTTTGGTCCCACACGGTGAGAGTTTACTGGAAACGACCGTCAGAGAACCGGTGACAGTCTGTAGGATTACCGTAACATCATCATCAGTTTCCCGGTAGGTAGGCAGCCGGACGTCCTCGGTGTCGGTGTGTTTAAAATACGGCAACGTTTCTCCCGAGTGGGCGTTTCAAGTGGATCGCTGCGTCGCTAGTTCCATTATCGGACACGGCTGTAGAAGCTCCTCTAGATGGAAGGTTTAAGAGTGTAGGAAGGGTTTATAAGAGTGTGGGAAAGGTTAATAACAGTGTGGAACTTAATCCCCACGATAGACAAGAGATCACTGTATTTCAACTCACCTATAATCAAACGTTATTTGATTTACTTGTCCAAAATTGCAGATTCTGAATTAATAACACGACAGGAAATAACAGTGAAAATTTCAAACTTTTATCTTTAATAGTTCCTGAAATTGCGCTGTCCTAATAGCCCTTAAATTTCAAAGCAAAAAATCTGCTGAATGTGGGTCGATGGGCCACTTTAAGGTATTACTGATAAAGTTAAATATTGGATTATTCCAACTCAAATCATCAGGGTTCTTCCGCTCAGCTATCTCTGACCTGCTCTAAACATTTTAATTTTTAACTCTGAATATTTAAAGTGGTATCTGTGATAATTTAGACCAATGTATCAAATATTTACCAAGGCCTCATAGGTGATCAATCAGCTAATGATGAGGTGTAGTTTTACCCAGAGATCACTGATTACAGCTGCAGATGCCGAGACCTACGACCTCTGAACCCAAGTCGACTGTGTGTGTGCGTGTGTGTGTATGTGTGTGTGTGTGTGTATGTGTCTGTACTCTTTAGTAAAAAAAAAAAGACAAGAAAAATGATCTTCCAGCTGTTTCTGAGAAGCTCAATCAATGAACCAATCTGTTTCCCTGCAGCCACGTTTAGGCCCCGCCCACTGACCTAACGTAACCTCTGACCTCAGAGGAAGCCCATATGTACCTGTGTAAACAAACACCTGGACTAGAGCTGCACGAAGCTGGAAAAAACGCCGCGATATTCTTGTTTTTCTACGATATATACCGCGATATGAAAACAAATACAAGAATTTTGACCGGATGACTTAAAAAACTAATTGGAAAAAAATATTAACTGTACAATAATTTAAAAAAATAATTAAAAAAAAAATAATTAAAAAAAGCTGAACAGACTTTTTAAGTGCACTGTAAAAAAAACATCAGTAAAAAAACATGTTAAAAATACTGTTACGTTCAAAAGCTGTAAAAACTGTTAAAATAACGTCAAAAATACTTAAGTTAATATTATTTTTTTCCACATTTAAATAGAGTAAAACCGCGGAATTTTACAGCTGCACATTGTAAAATAAATTTGTAAAAGTCTGATTTGGACATCATGACATTTTACTTGATATTTACTGTAATTAAAAAAATAAAAGTAAGAGTTGAAGGAAACTTATTTGCCATTTTAATTCTTTGTATATGTAATTTCTTTTTAAATAACGGCAAATACATGAAAAAAACAACATTCTTAGCTGATTAAAATACAAAAAAAGGTGTAATTTAATGGTCTAATGTTGCAAAATAACAAATTATTATTGATGTTGACATTATTTACACTTTTGGTCTGTTTTTAAGGAGTTAACATGTAAATCATTATATTTTTCAATGATTTTTAGAAGTATTAATATAGAATCAATATCAGTACACAGCTGATCATGTTTATTTCCCTGTGAGAAGCCAAAATTATGATTGTGATTAATATTCCACTAATTATGCAGCCCTACAACCAACATTTCGTTTAATTTTTGCAATTAAACCTTAATTTTTAACGCTTATCCCCTGTTTCTTTGCTCATTTGTTGTGCACATGTGGAACCTGCATGTCAACAAACCCCATCAGTGTGAAACAGAGTTTAAAAAATACAGTAAATCACATTATAATCAGGCAGGAATCTCTTGTAGATCAGTCAAGGATAATGAGAATCATGTATCAGGCAGCAAAAACAGTTGTAGCCTGATGTGTTTGAGTTAATTTGCCTCACTTTATGCGACGCTACTTTGCACATCTCAATGTCCACACGTGGTGCAGCTTCAACCTGGACATAGGAACACACACCGCACTAACAAACAGGACGGCTGTGTGTCGAGTCGGTGTAAGCAGATCCTTCCTGTTCCTACCTGAGATCTGCTGATGAAGGAGGCAAAGACTGACGACAGAGAGACAGGAGGGACGGTAAGCAGAGGAGCAGTGACTGCTGATGTTCTTACCTTCGACTCAGATCTGCTACATGCTCCTGAAGCCAACTGCTGCTGGCCGCTGGAGGAGGAGACGGAGAGAGAGAACAGCCTTCGATGTGAATCATATCCATCACAGAGATTTAATACAACAACAAACAAAAAGCAGCAACACAAATCATCAGCAGACACAGAGAGCCTCCTGGATTGTAACTGTACATGTGTTTGATGACTGGTGTTCAGTTCGGGATGAGATCTTTACTTCAGAGTCGATACCGGTATTGATTATTAGTAATCAAGGTGACCAACAAATGATATCCTCTGTGTAGATACCAGATGTTCAGTCATCCAGGTCATGTTAATTCTCCGGGCAGCTGGACTTCTCTTTGGGATTCTTAAGACCCCAAAGGCTTTTTCAAAAGATTGTGAGATCTTCAAAATGCTGATTTTTAACAGCTTGTAACCAAAATTTCTTGAACAATTTACTGTTATCAGACTTTTCTTTCCCCTGTTTTGTTACACTACAGAAAATAATCAAAAAACACTATGAAAATAAACACTACAGCAGCAGACGGAAGATGTTTACCTCCACCAAGGACGTTTATCTGTTTATCTGTCTGTTAGCTACTTTATGCGAAAAGTTCTGAACAGATTTCGATGAAATGTTCAGGAAAGGTGAATGATGGGACGAGGAACGGATGATTAGATTTAGGTGGTAGATAGTTTGAAATCCACACTTTAGACACAAGTTGAAACGGAGACTCAGGGACGTCATCTTAAATCGGTCAGGTCATTTTGACGTGCCGGCCCGTCCGTGGACTCCAGAGGGTTCCATACCAAACCAAACCGAACCGTAACTTCCACACCGAGGTACGTGATTTTTGTGTACCGTTACACCCCTAACAGTCAGTAAAGACTTTGTGGATGTCTCTGGGTCTGGAGCTCAACGTCCCTGATCTGCAGCCGCTGGCCTCACCACCTCCAATCCCCACCCCAACCTCTCCTGCTATCCCTCCCTCCCTCCTCTTCCCTATTCCCAACCCAACCAGTCGAGGCAGATGTCTGCCCTCCCTGAGCCTGGTTCTGTCGGAGGCTTTTTCCCCCCTTTCCTATCACAGGGTTTTTTTAGTTCCTTCGCACCGTCGCTGGGAATCCAAAAGCAACTTTGGATTGTTGGGTTTTCTGTTTCCTGTTCTTTCTTACAATGTTTAGCGCTATGTGACGACTTGTGTTGTAAATATGCGCCATATAAATAAAATTGAATTGAATTGAAGGTGATTTTTATCATCCACTTTAATGATACTTGTGAGCTTGTGTGTGAAAAGTTTCCAACTCTGCGGTTTCAGGCGAAGACAAGAACACAAAACACGTTTTCTAGTTCAACGCTGCATGAAATATTCAGCCCCAGCTGTTTTATTCACAGCTGTCTCCCTCCTATAGATTCCTGCAGCGTCTGGAACAAACTCACCAACTACATTCAGATTCTCTTTGTTTATTTTAGTTTTGCTTTTTTGTTTTTTTTGGGCTCCGAACTGATTATAAAGTCTTTAAACGGAGGCGAGCCGTCTCCTCCTTCCGTGATGAGGGGGATAAAAATACCGCCCGCTCGCTCGTCTTTAAAAAAAGATAAGCGCTCTCGCTCGGCTGCGCTGTCGCGGGTTTTAATGTTTGGCGACAGCGCCGGGCCCGAAGGCACTGCGTCAGGTCAAAGGCCTTCACATCCCATCCTGCTCAGCCTCAGTGTGTGTGTGTGTGTGTGTGTGCGTCTGCAGCCAAGGTGTGTGTGCTTTGTTTGTTTTTGCTAGCAGGGTGAGTCAGTCTAAACAAACATTTTAATGGAGTGACTTATTTATGATCTGTGTGTACGACAGTGTGTGTGTTTGTGTGTCTCTTCTGCCTGCATGGCCCCCTGGCACACTACATTACCACTGTCTGGAACATGGTTGCGTAATGCACTTTTAGTCTCGCTCTGTCAGAGAGAGAGAGAGTGTGTGTGTGTGTGTGTCTGAGTGTGTGTAATGAGTGAGAGATATTGTGTGTTTGGGGAAAGTTAAGTGTGTGTGTGTTGTGTAGTTTCATCCCCCCTCCTCCCCTCTCTCCAAAATGTCAGATGTTAAGTGATGTTGAGACTGCTGTGAACGCAAGAGCAGACAGCTGACACACACACACACATGGACTAAAACACACACACACACACACACACACACACACACACACACACACACACACACAGCTGACCTCATTCATCAGTACATTGTTCATTCTGAGAGTGAGTCAGAGGAGAGAAGAGGAAGGAAAGAGGGTAGGAAAGAGGAGAGGACAGGAGGAAGTAACAAAGGAAGGAAGGATAGATGGGAGAGGAAACAAGGAGAGAGGAGATGAGGAGGAAAGAGGGTGAAAGAGGAGAAGGAGGAACAGAAAGGAGAGGAGATGAAACAAGAAAGAGAAGAGAGGAAAGGAAAGGAGTTAAAAGAGGAGGAGAAGAGGAGACAGAAAGGAGGAAAAAGGAGAAGAGAGGAGAGGAGAGGAGAGGAGAGGAGGAAACAAGAAAGAGGGAGGGAAAGAAGGGGAGGAGAGGAGACAAGGAAACAGGAAAGAAGGAGGAGAAAAGAGGAGAAAGAAAGGAGGAAAGAGGAAAGGAGAGGACAGCAGGAAGTAACAAGAGAAGGAAGGAAAGATGGGAGAGGAAACAAGAAGAGAGGAGATGAGGAGGAAAGAGGGTGAAAGAGGAGAAGGAGGAACAAAAGGGAGAGGAGATAAAACAAGAAAGAGGAGGAGAGAGGAAAGGTAAGGAGATAAGAGAGGAGGAGAAGAGGAGACAGAAAGGAGGAAAAAGGAGAGGAGAGGAGAGGAGAGGAGAGGAGAGGAGAGGAGAGGAGGAAACAAGAAAGAAGGAAGGAAAGAAAGGGAGGAGAGGAGACAAGGAACCAGGAAAGAAGGAGGAGAGAGGTGAGGAGAGGAGAGGAAAGGAGAGGAGGAAACAAGAAAGAGGGAGGGAAAGAAAGGGAGGAGAGGAGACAAGGAAACAGGAAAGAAGGAGGAGAGAGGAGAGGAGAGGAGAGGAAAGGTGAGGAGAGGAGAGGAGAGGAGAGGAGAGGAGAGGAGAGGAGAGGAGAGGAGAGGAGAGGAGAGGAGGAAACAAGAAAAAGGGAGGGAAAGAAAGGGAGGAGAGGAGACAAGGAAACAGGAAAGAAGGAGGAGAAAGGAGAGGTGAGGAGATAAGAGAGGAGGAGAGCAAATAAGAAAGAATAGAAGGGAGGGAGAAACAAAAAAGAGAGGGACATGGAAGAGTGGAAAGGAAGTAGAGGAGAAGAGGAAAATGGGAGGAAAGAGGGGAGAAGAGGAGAGGAGAAGAGGAAAAAAGAACAGAGGGGAGGAGGAAAAAATGGGGGAAAAAAGAAAAGTAAGGAGAGAGAAAAGAGAGGAGAGAAGAGGTGGGGAGATAAGAGAGGAGGAGAAAAGAGGAGGAAGCAGGGAGGAAAGAGGAGAGGCAGGAGGAAGTAACAAGAGAAAGAAGGAAAGATGGGAGAGGAAACAAAAAGAGGAGATAAAGAGGAACAAAGGGGAGAGGAGAGGAGAGGAGGAGGACAGGGAAGAGTGAAAAGGAAGTAGAGGAGAAGAGAAAGGAGGGGAAAGGGAGAGCAGAGGAGACACGAGAGGAGATGAGGAAAAAGAGAATAAAGGGGAGGAGGAAACAAAAAAGAGGGGAGGAAAGAAAGGGAGGAGAGGAGAAAGAGAGGAGGAAACAAGAAAGAGGAGGAGAGGAGGAAGCAACAAGAGAAGGAAGGAAAGATGGGAGAGGAAACAAAAAGAGAGGAGATGAGGAGGAAAGAGGGTGAAAGAGGAGAAGGAGGAACAAAAGGGGGAGGAGAGGAATGAGAGAGAGAAAGAGGAGGACAAGGAAGAGTGGAAAGGAAGGAGAGGAGAAAAGAAAACGGGGAGGAAAGAGGGGAGAAGAGGAGAGAGGAAACAAGAAAGAGGAGGAGAAGTGAGGAAATAAGAGAGGAGGAGAAAGAAGGGAGGAAAGAGGAGAGGAGAAAAGGAAGTAAGAAGAGAAGGGAAGAAACCAGAAAGGAAACAAGTTAGGAAAGGGGAGGAAATGAGGAGAGGTGAGGAAACAAGAGAAGAGAGAGGAGGAGAAAAGAGGAGAGGAAAGAGGGGAAGAAAGTAGAAGAGGGGATAGGATAGGTGAGGAAAGACATTCCTTCCTTCCTTCCTTCCTTCCTTCCTTCCTTCCTTCCTTCCTTCCTTCCTTCCTTCCACCTACATTAGTTCCTTCCATGTTGCCTTGCCTATTTATTTAGATTTTTAGGAAGAAATGATGAGAAGGAGACAAAAGGAAAAGGAAAAGGAGGACTTCATCCCTCCTCCTCCTCCTCCTCCTCCTCCTCCTCCTCCTCCTCCTCCTCCTCCTCCTCCATGTTGTGTTTTAAGGCTTATGTATAGAGTAAGGATTGGAGGGCAGGTCTTAATACTGTAACTCAATCTCTACATGAGCTCTTTTCAAATGTGTGACTCCGGTATTCCACCTTAAAAGTTAGCTCACTTTAAATCTCTGAACTCCAAAACTTGCCAGCAGGTTTAAAAAAATACATCATGTTTGTTAAAAATCGCCAAGATTTCATTTGTCAGAGCAAAGAACTGTAAAAAACTGAAAGATTTTCAACTTTCCAATGGCACTTGAACTCATCACGTTTGATTTTTGGTTTTAGAGTGAAAATGAACCAAATCTCAGCTTAAAATTGTGGTGTTTAATCAAAATCACTTTATTCTACATGTCTCATTTAAAAATCTGCCAAAACTAAACCACTTGCTTGAACCAGATTCTGTAAAAAACAAAAAATTCTGCGCTCCTTGGTGCAGCTGTGAGGCTACGGGTGACTCAGGTGCGACCTAAAGTTCAATTGCAAAAATTCAGAGACTTTTTCGGTTGAACTGCAGGCAGTGTCGACACAGAACTGAGAGTCTTTAAACAAATTCAAAAGGTAAATATTAAAATACCTGTAGTATGTAGAGTCACCATTATTTCCTAGTATTGGTAACACCTGTGGTTGCTGGAAAAACAAGTTCAAGTCTCTTATTTTTTATTTTTTGTAAAATATAGTCAAAGAAATTCAACTTTTCTGCTGACAGGAAGCATGTGAATGTGAATTTGATATTTAAAAAATGAGGCAAAATTAGCAAAAAGTTGGTTTCATGGCACCAAACAAGAGGAAAAACTGGCTGCTAGAAGTTTGGTTAATTCATCTGCTCATCAGACAACAGATCTTGACCTAAACTCTCCCATCGGGCTGCATTTTAATCCCTCAGCTTCGAGCTCAAGTGTTGTCGCTCGTACTTATGAGATACTGGTCGCTAAATTCCTTCAGACGTTTGTCCTGCTGTTGGATGCAGAGACTTAAAGAGGAGACTCCTTAAGTAGCGTTGCGTCACATTCATGTTCCATCTTTCGTGGGCCGCAAACACACCCCAAAATAACCTCTTGAGGAACACACATTGTCCTATTCTTGGAGCGCACAACTGCTTGGTTTTATAACTGACTTGTGCAATTAGGAGGGGACTAACCTTTGATCCCGCTGCTGCCATTTGTGATTTATCCACTGACGAAAAACAGTGAGCCAGCATTTCATTTCACTTCGGTAATCCCCCCCCAAAATAAAACAAAAGCCAAATTGTGCCCGTTCCCCAGTGAGGGCGAGGATTACCAAACCTCCGCCGTCCAGAGGAGAAACTAAAAGACACAAAAATCACTAAATCCACCCGCCTCTTCAAAAACACAGGCAGACACCAGGTAGAGTTTCTGGAATAACTCCAGTAAGAAAACACAGCGAGTACGGAGACGGTCTAAAGGCTGGTACACAATACAGGACTCTTCAAACCTTCACATATCTAGAGACCACACACTTGATGATAACAAAAGACAGATCGCAGAAGATTTCTCTCTTCTGATCTTATAGTGTGATGTTAGCGAACCACCACTAACCGATTCTTCAGCAGACTATCAGGTTCTTCACGCTCAGTATTCCAAATCTCACGTAGTCAAACGTGACTTTAGTGGAAACAAACATGATGGGAATAACGGCGCTATAAATAACGACGTTACTAACTGTGTTCCTTTCTTCAGTAACCAGTAATCTAATTTATGACTCTTCCCATCATTATAACTCTGTTACCGTTGCTGCCAAAAATGTGTCTCGTTACTAGAATTGAAGCTGTTTTTCCACCAGACCATCCAGATCTCTGAGCCGAGGGGCAGAGATTTTTTAGGGCTGTCAAAATTGACGCGTTAATGCGGATTAATCCATCATCATGATTAGGGATTCACGATAATGCTAATTTCAACCGATTCTGATAATTGATAATTTTATACTTCTTGCAGCCGATAACCAATAATTTCACCCGATTATGCACCGGAACGTGACACTGGAGTTGTCAGGTCCGCTACTACAACCACCGTGGCGTTCTACAGCCTCAGCAACGCTCTGTGGCGTTCGGCAGCTCGCACGACTTTTTGAGTATCAAAATTATTATCCCAATACCACCACAACGAACAAATATTCAGATATTCCAATATTCGGGACCAGTTCTAATGAAACGTCTTCTTCAGACACGGTAAACAAAGTCCACATTGGTCAGTGCCACGCCATGCTGCTTGTTTTCCTCTCCCCGCGCAGTCTGATGACATCACACACATGCGACAGTACCATCAGGGAGGGGAGGGGTTGAGGAACCAGGCATGAGGACAAACCACAAGACACAGACCAACGGCAAAAACCAAGATTCCAAGTCTTTATTATTATCGGGTCGTTTTATCGGCTTATTTTTTAATTATCAGAATTATAGGAATGATGTCATATTTGCCAAAATTAACCGATAATTATTGGACGCTGATATTATGGTGCATCCCTAATCATGATTAATCAGATTAAATTTTTTAGCGACGGTAACTCTACTTGTTTGTTTTTACTTCCTGTTCCGTCAGTCAGCTGAGTCAGCTCGCGTTTTGATTGGCTTAAATCTGGTACACGTGACATCACACACTGTGCTGCTCGGCTCCTCTCGGAGGAAACCCCCACACACTACAGGGTTTCTAGTCACAAATATTAAACATGTTCTCTCCTTCCGAGCGAATCGGACCGGACAAAATCACTCTTAACACACCACCGGACCATCAGACACCATGTCGTTTGCAAACATCTGACAATCAGGCCTTTGCTGCCTTTGATGCTAAGGAGGAGATCAGGACAAAAATCGGCCTGATTATCCTGTAGCGTGTACCGGCCTTAAGGAGGAGGAAGAGGGTTGACGTTACCTTCTGAGACGTAGGCGAAGGGCTTGTTCCGGACAGACAGTAAAGTCAGCAGGTTGAAGAAAAGAGCGACGAACGTCCCGACCAGCAGGCGACCTCTGCAGAGAAACAGAAAGAAAGTGTGGTTAAATCCTGATTAAATGCACCTTTATAAACTACAGGCTACTTGTTCTGCTTGTTAAGAAGTCTACGTTCAGGAAGCCTTCCGTGTTTTCCAGTTAAAGTTCTGTTTATTAATCCAAATTGAGGGCAGACAGTTCTGGAGCTTAAGGATCTCCGAAGCTGATAAAAAAACAGCATCGAGGAGGATTAAAATTCATTTAAGACGAGAGTTTGAGAAAAGAAATAATGTAAATATTACAATGAACGAAGTTGAAACTGGCTGCACGTTTTATTAAAGATCTGTCCAGAAGTCTGAAAGCAGATTTACAAGTTAATACATTTATTTTTGGTCTATTAGAATACATTCATGCGCTTTAACCATTCAAACCTTAAGCAGTTCCAGGGTTTTGTTTTGTTTTTTGCACATTTTTCCTCACTGTGGGCTCAATTTTCACAACAATATAAAGTCTTCCACCTCTATGGAAACAAAACAACCACTAGAAGGAAAGAGAACTCAAAAATGTCTCCTGTCAACAAGTTCAACATTTTTTCAAGTGCCCAAAAAGGGAGGTGGCTCTATAAACTCTAGACATTTTACTACTTTCTTACTACTCTCTGCTCTGTGTAAACACTGCCTGAAAGAAAACCTGAAGCGGTCAGCAACAAAACTGGGTCTGGGTCATCGCTTTGTCTTCCAACATAACAACGACCCGAAACATACGTCACTCCTGGTGAAGAACTACCTCCAGAAGACCAAAGTGAATGTTATCGACCGGCCAGGACAAAGCCCTGATTTGAATCCCACATGAAAATCTGTGGGGTGAACTGAAGACCAGGGTCCGTGCCAGAAGACCATCAAATCTGGAGGAGCTTGAAAAACTGGCCAAAGAGGAACGGGCTGGGATTCCTCAGGAGATGTGTCAGAGACGTGTTGCAAACTAAAACAAACGACTGCATGCTGTTATCCAGCTGAAAGGACACACAGCCGACTGTTAGCATCAGGGGGGGTAATAATTTTGACCCTGGTAGTTTTTGTTTTTTGTGAAATAATTTTTGTTTCAATGTGCAAAGTAAAATAATGGAAGCATCCAAAATAAAACTAGGATGTTTGGAAAAGCTGTGTTTAAAAAAAATCTTGATCTATTTAACAGCATTTGGGAATTTTCTGAAAATAACTTAAAATTTCGATTAATTTTGCCCTCAACTGCATATCGTCAGGGTGAGCAAAAAACTCAATCAGAACATCCCAAAAGACGTATTCAGCAGGCTCCATGACTGCAATGTGGCTTTGAGCATGTATTCTTTAGTATAAGTCAGTCCCTCCAGGAATTTGCGATGTTGCGATCGCAACAATTAACGCAAATTCAACCAATGTCCGCGAATTCTGCGCGACCTTGTAATTTTGTCCAATCACCGCGACTTTTCCGCAATTTTGTCCCGCCTCCCGTGAGTTCCACCAATCATAGCAAGGTACCCCTGACTCGAGCATGCAGTTCAGGGCGGGAGCTCAACGTTGCTCAAAGTCGTCATGCTATTGGCTGAATCCAACAGTTCGGGGCGGGAGCTCAACGCTCAACGTCGGCTTGCTATTGGCTGAATCTAACATTGGACTCCGCCGGGGACAGTGAAAACAAGCTCCGTCTTCTGCTCCTAGCATAGTCGCAAACCTGTATTTGGTTCCACTCTGAATTGCATTAGATACGCCTGCAGGGTGAGGGTTAGATTGTCACCAAACTGTTGCAAAATGAAGTAAAGTTGAACGCTGAGCTCCGAACTGCACACTGCAGTCAGGGGCTTCTCATCATAGCAGTCCCCAGCGCAAACGTAATGCACGTATGTCACTGAATTCACTTCCTTGTTTATGGTTTGAAGATACAGATACGTATGCAACAAAAACTACTGCGAAATAATTCCCTGATGTTCTTCACCAAAGCGGAGCTAAACTGTTTTCACCCCGTGGAATATTGAGGTGGAACACAAACCAAAACCATCCACTGACAAACACTTTTCTACCGTAAACATATCAGGAGAATGGGTGAAACCAGCGGACCACAGACCAGACAAACCACCGTGATGAAGCTGTTGCATCCAGATCTGTGGCAGCACTGAAACAATGAAGGTCAGTTAGATTCATTAACTGACGTGACGAGCTGTGAGCGTGTGTGTGTGAACACGCGTGTGCCAGGATGTGAAATTAACTTTTTAAACTTTTAACATTTTTAATGAATTATACAAAACAAAGAATAAAATGCAACTTTTTAACATTTTTTTTACTGTCTCCCGCAATTTCATCGACACAAATGCGCTGAAAACATCGCAACATTTTAGAAAAGCTGCCGCGAATTCAGGCATTTTAGGAGCAACAATCCTGAAAAACACCCGCGAAATCCTGGAGGGACTGATAAGTGGAGCTGCAAACTAGAATGCACTGATTTTTTTAAAGGAAGCAGACCATGTACAGAGAATTTTGTTGTTTTTTTTAAAATTTAGGCTTATCTAGCCTTTCCATTACTGCTCGTCTGACCTTTACGTTAAACTAAGTTTGTAAAATTTGACGATCTATGTCAAGAGGATGCGTTTTACTCCTAAAAACAAAGTCAAGTCACCACAAACAGATTTGTATCCGCGCAACACGAGTAACACAAGCACACACACACACACAGCTGTAGTCTTCAATACACTAATCACATGGGACAATCCATTTAAGAGCCTAAAAATTGGTCCAAACAATCAGCGGGAGGCGACGGGCTGCCCAACAGTGAGCCACAATGACTGGATGAATCCCCCCCCACCCCGACTCCCCCACAGAACAGATTAAAGAGAGGGAGAATGTGCGAGTCCGTCCGTCCGGCTGACACCTGTCCCTCCGGTTAGCCGCCGTCTTTCATGCCGTCCAATCGCATCCATTCAGAGGAGGAGAGGGAGAGGGTGAGGGGAGAGGGACGAGCGGCGGGGGAGGGAGGGGAGGGGGAGGTAATCTCGTCACAGGAGACAGGTTTAAGTCTCACTGTGTTTTAGGTTTTAAAAGCCGTCACTAATCTGTTTTATAATGGAGAGATGATGGAGGGAGAGAGAGCGGCCAGAAAATCCGAGAGAGGTAAGAGAGCAAAGGAAGACGGAGAGCGAGACGAACTAATAAAACAGTCAGTCCGACACATTAAAGGGCTGATCAATAATCCATTTAATCCCGATCAGTATTAATTTTTCAGGCTGTCTCTTTGACTACTGTATACACTCTGAGGCCTCGCAGCTCCGTGGATCGACCTGTTGTTGCCGTCTGCCGCCACTAGGAGGCGAAAACAAGGAAAATATTCGCGTTTCTTTGTGCTGTTGTTGGTTTGTTTTGCTTTAGCCCCTGCTACAGAAAATAATTTATAAAGGACTGAATCTGAGCCCTGTTGTTCGTCATACCTTCAAGCAATCCGCATTCGGTGTTGGCTGGTTGGAGGACTGCATGGAAGAAGATACTTGTTTTCTCTGCATTGGTTTAGTAACGCTTCAAACTCGTACGTGGAGAGCTACGCAAACGTTAAGAACTCTAAGAAATGGTATTTTTGAACGTTTATTCCCTACAGATTAGAGATGGTCAATATAGCTAAAAAGTCTATCACGATAAAATGTCAGTTCATATCATATTTACTCACGATTTTAACAACCCATTTTCGAAAAAAAAAACAAAAAACAAAAAGGTTATTCTTAATCGGGGATGCAAAGTTTAAACAACTTTCCCAACCGATATTTAGCAGCCTCACTGATCAATCGTTAATGAAGAACAGCTGATTTTAAGCTGCGGACCGTCACTTTAATAGTAAAGACGGCAGGTTAAACCAAGCAGTTGGTGCTGGAAATGCTGCTCGAGTGTATTAACGCTTAACTCCGGTTTGACGTCATTAACCTCCACAGAAGTCTTTGTCATGGTGCCCATTGTTAGCTTAACTCGCTCAGTGCTGTCTACATTTAGCAGGTCTGTCTCTGGTTGGCCCACTGAGGTAGATAAACTCACTGTGTTTTAGATAAATCTGACATTAGAGTGTCTCATTTGACACTTTTCAAACTGTTTTTCGTTGGGCTGGACCCGAATATCTGAATATTTGGTCGTTGTGGTGGTATGCGGATAATAATTTTGAGATCCCCGCCGCCGCACAAGCTGAATATTCGGATATTCGCCATTAATTGGACCCGAATATCCAGAGCTCAGAAACTTCTATTCGGACCAGCCCTAGATTTTTGTTCATACAGCTTCCTGAGTGGAGACTAGAAGCTTCTCTGTGCAGCTAATGTCTACCGATGCATGTGAGGCATTTAAGGAACACCTGTAAATTCTAACTTCACACTCCCACTTCTAAACTGCACGAGTCTTTGCAAGCACATCAATCATGCCGCAACCCTACAAGTAAGCAAATTCTTAAAACAGCCGACGTCATGCGACATTTTGCACAGTTCGGCCAAAGCATGGCTGGGAATTAAGCTGCTGAAGCATCGATATTCTGGATTTTAAAAAGCACAATGTCTCCAAGAAACTAGTCCTGTGCTGTGACAGGAGCGAAACAGGCAAAGCAGCTCAACTTCCCTGCAGCATTTCAGCACCAGGCAGCAACTAAAGCAGTGAGGGGACAGAAAACTAATACAACATTGATTCTAATATAGTTAAAGAAGAGCTACCTTTGACCAACTTAAAGTCCAAAAGGAATCTACAAAACAAGGAAGACTGTAAATGTGGTATTTGTAAAGCAACGAAATGGAAAAGGTACACCAAAACACCAAAAACCGATCAAACCAGGCAGCTTCACTACGACAGCAAGACTTCGGGAATCAACTCTGGTTCATTTCCACATTTCAGTTCACTGACAGGCCAAACAAACAGGAGGTAATACGTTGATTTTTTCCACAGTAGGTGTGTACAGAAGCAGAAATCTTCCGTTGTGCAGGACGACTGTGTGAGCTGTCGCATTTTGAGGAACTGCTATTTGAGTTAGAGGAAACTTTTTCAATAAAACCCAACTGTCTGCACACTTCTGGACAAATCTCCTACTTTCTGACTTTATTTGCGCGTCTGTTGACTGACGGCGCGGACGTTTTAGCCTGAGGCGACACTCAGCGCGGTCCGTTTAATTAACCCTGCTGGTGTGGACGAACACAAACCCTGTCAGAGAGCAAAATTAACAACGGACATGTCAGTCAGTCAGTCAGTTATGAGAAAATCTGACTGTAATTCTGTTTGTTGGTCTGTCTGACCTAATTGTTTGGGATGTTCTGTTCTGACAACAGCTGGCACTGTGAGTGTGTGTGTTCACTAAGCGACACACACACACACACACACAGAGGAGTGTATCATGCTGTGTGTGTTTATTTTAAAATGCGATGTGGGAATTTGGTGATACTTACGTATGGACCTCAGGCTGCTCCATGAAGCGCTCCACACTAACAAAACAGAAACAAACACAGTCAACAACAGCGACCAGGTGGGACTATGTGTGTGTGTGTGTGTGTGTGTGTGTGTGTGTGTGTGTAGGGGTGTGTGTGAGAGAGAGAGAGACTGAGCTGCAGAGAGAGTGATCGAGACAAATGAAATGAATGAAAGGAGACAAGGAGTGAACAAACACAGAGAGAAAACAGGAAATACATTAACACGCACAAACGCACAAACACACAAACGCACACGCACATCAACATGCATTAAAAAAGGCAAACTGTCTCGCACACACACACACACACACACACACACTCCTCCCTCTGTGCTGCTGCCCTACTGAGCCATTCATGACATGAACTGTGCTGCCGAGTGTGAAGACAGACAGAAAAATGTTCACTTTTATCTTCTGTTCCGAAGAAAACTGAAGATTATATAACAGAGAAAACCGTTTAACCTGCTCCTGTCTCATTTTTACTCACTGTGGGTTCATTTTTTACTACAACATAAAGTCCTGCACCTCTATGGAAACAGAACAACCACGACTAGAAGTAGAGAAATGTCTTCTGTGCAGTATGACACAGTTATAATACCATAAAGTTGAACTTCCTGGATTGTTTAGTTTAAAATAATTGAAAAAAAAACTGAAATCAACTTGTACATCATTTTTCCAGGCACACACAAGTGTTAATAGTACTGGAAAACACTTGTTTTTTTTACATGCGGATTCATTTTCACTGCAGTATTAAGTCCTGCACCCCTGTGGAAAAATGCATAACGATGACTAGAGGTAGTAGCAGGTGTAATGTCCAAAACATAAAAAATAAAAGTTGAATTTCTTTGGTTACGTATTTAATAAAAGAGGCAAAAAACTGTGATCAACATTTAACATTTATCAGAAACTGAAACCGCAAAAACAGAGAGAGGCATCGGATTTCGAACTTTCCGACGGTCAAATCTAAGAAATTTATTCAAATTCAATCCAAAGTCATGTTTCATTTTTAAAAAATTGCCAAAAAGCAGTTTGTTCAAAGCAGATTTTGAAAGAAAAAACATTTATCAGAACTAAGAACTGCAAAAACAGAAAGAATCGTCAGATTTTCAACTTTGTCATCGACAAATCTCAGCTTCAAATCTTGATAATTCGTCCAAATCACTTCATTCTACACGTCTAGTTAAAAAAATGTACCAAAAATATTCAAATTCAGATTCAAAAAAACTTTATTTGTCCCCAGCTGAAGAACAAAAGAACAAAAAAAGAATACAGATAAGTGCAAATCCAATAAAGAGTATTTATAAAAATGAACAAATGAAGTAAAGGTGAAAGTAAACAGTAAAAATAAAAAACACAATAAAATAAAAATACATATGTTTGTCCAGTTTGTAGGAACCTAGAGTATGAACATGCTGTAGTGTGCCTTTATGTACATTCAGAATAAAGTGTCGGCAGAACAGAACAATAAATAATGTAACTATGAAAAGAACTGATGGAGAAAAAAAAAGTGTTTGCACCATTTAGATTCTGTTAAAAAAAAAAAAACATCCTGGCTGTCCTCAGACTGCTAATTTCTGACATGCAATTGGGTCAAGAAACAGATCTCAGCCTAAAATCTTGGTATTTCATCCAAATCACTTTATTCCACATGTCTAATTTAATAAAAAAAAATCCCCTAAAATAAACCATTTGCACTAAAAAAGACTGCAAAGAAGAAAAAATTCTACGCTCCTTGGCGAAATCGTGAAGCCTTTCATGATCCAGCTGTGACCAACAGTCACACGACAAAAAATCAGCGACTATTCAGCTGAACTGCAGGCAGTGTTTGCACAGTGGTAATAAGTCAATTAATAATGCAAGTAGTAAAATATCTATAAAATGTAGAGCCGCCACTTTTTCCCAATAGTGGCAGCACCTGTTGACGCTTGGAAAATTTGGCCTCCTGTTTCTTTTCAATTGTTATAATACATATAATTAAAGAAACCCTGTTTAGTTTTTGCGATTTATGTCATAACTGTGTCACTCTCTCCTTCTAGTCATGGTTGTTCTGTTTCCATAGAGATGCAGGACTTTATATTGAAGTAAAAAATCAACCCACAGTGAGTAAAAATGCTCTTTATAGTTTTATATTAATGAGAAAATTAATGTTGTTAGTCTACATGTGGACACTTGTGCATCTAAAGTCTTGTTCAAGTCTCTGAAGCTTCAGTGCCGTTGCCGTGGCGACCCTCAGCTTAACGAACCTCAGATCGGAGTTTAATTGATGAAAGTTCGACACCTGCCGCCCGGCGGGGGAGCGGTGTCTTCAAAGCAAGCACACTGACTATTTCAGTGTCGGCTGAATTTGAGTCCAGCGGTCAAACACACCGACGTCTGCAACGTGAAAGCGAGAGCGGGCAGCGAGCCAACTGCTTAACCCACGCCTGTGTGTGTGTGTGTGTTACCGTGTGTGTTGTCGTTCTGCATGTTCGCCCCTCCCCTCCCCGAGAACTGACCGCAAGACAACCCCGCAGCGGGCACCTGGAGGTGTGTGTGTGTTACGATGACAGACACCGCCAGGCAGTGACATTCCCACAGAGCGAACAAACCACCGCAAACACACACAGCCTGCAAGAGCAAACCCATGACCACCCCTCTGGAGCATTACCGAGGTCCTACATGGCCAGAGACAGAGCCGTGAACTGATTTCAACAGACACACACTCTCCGACAAGTCAAACAAAGTGTTATTCTCAACATCTGGCTTTTAAATTGCATCTAAATGTTCATTTCCGACATTTTACCGGGGCCACAAACACTTTTGCAGCAAGCCCAGTTTGGAAACGCCAATTTCCTTTGTTGTTTAATATAATTTAATGTATATATAGAAAATCATGCATCATAAAATGCCTGCAGATGCGACTAAAACTTCCCGAGGTCAAATTATTGCACTTTCTCCATAGTTTTATGGCGGAGACTGTTTGGAAAACACGCACCCTGTGATGAAATTAATAAGAGGGAAACAACAAGAGATGGAAACAACTGGAAATGTCGTGTGTGTGTTGTTTTTGAGTCACGCTCGGAAAGTAATTGAAATTTTAATCGAGGGAGACAGAGCGAGTGACCGTGTGGACGAACGGCACAACAGAGACGCTAATCTGGAAATAAAACCCGAGTGAAGTAATCAGAAAAATAGGTTTGATTAATTGATTCTGATCTGATTGTAAAGTCACCGAATCACATGTATGTGTGGTTTGTTTGTGTGTTTGGGAGACATACGCACCTTTCCTTCAGGATGAACAAAGCTCCGAGCTGGACGAGAACAGTCGAGGCGAAAACTGCCAAAACCTCCAGTCGTTCGAACCTGCAGAGAAAAAGTTAAATCACTGTTGGTTTGTTTGTTTGTTTGTTTGTGTGCAAAATAACTCGAAAAGTAATGGACAGATTTGGATGAAATTTTCAGGAAATGTGTGAAATGGGACAAGGAAGAAATGATGACATGTTGGGACTGATCCGGATCACCGTCTGGATCCAGGAAGTTTTTTTAATCTAAGTGTAACCGGGTGGACAATTAAATGCGGTTTACTCTAAAAGCCACCAGAGGGCGCTCTTGTTTTTGGGGTAACCCCCTCTGACCACATTACATTTTGGGTCTCCAAGCGACAGACAGCGACAGTGACGGAGTTCTCTTTCCTTCCTGAGCGACATACGCACGGTTGGGCCGGCATTCTTGTCTCCGGTTGTCTAAGAAGCTGGGAGGCTGTTAGGAGCTGCCGCGCTAGAGGCCGCGCCTGTTCATTAGGTCGGATGGGGTGAAGGCCGCATTGTCGGTAGGACATTTGAACTGTATGTAATTACATTTGTATCTGTAACGTTCCATACAGAATATGTGAATTGGGAGATTGTGTTGGGGGTGGACTGAAGCTCCTTAGCGGAGGTATGAGCTCTCTGAGTGCTTTTCTAATTCATGCTGGAACACACTTATCCAAAGTCCCACAATGCTAATTTGTAGAACTCCTCTTCAGTGTAATAACACCCGAATCACCAGGTAGGATGGCTGATGAAAATGAGTATGCGTTAGTGGGATTTTCACTTCCCTGCTCCTGAGAATCTCCCTTCCTCTACAGAAACATCAACTAAGATAAACATGAAGGCCAAGGTCTTTCGCTTCCTCGCCTTTGGTCGAATCCTCCCGAGTTCAGACTTTAATGCTCAAACACAGGAATAAAACCCGATATAACCTTTTTACTGCGCGAAACTAAACTAATAGCTTCACTCTGCCCCACAGACATCATCAGAACAAACTGCTGTCAAAATAAACCCACTGGGATTTAAACTATGTTCATTCATTCAAATGCAATGCTCTCACATTATTAAAAGTGAGCTGAAATATGAAGGTGAGTGGGTTTACAACAACACGAGGAAGACACAGCTGGATTTCTTTTAGGGTACAATTAGTTATTTTCACTTCTTCATCACTTAATCTTCACGTTTGTCAAGTGAAATTAGTCTGTTGGTCCAAGGTAACGTCGTTAAATGTGTTTTACTGGGATGTACGACAAAGAAAAGCAACAAAAATACCCCATTTGGAGCAACTGAGCTATTAATTTTGCGCAATTTCTCCTTAAAAAAACCATCAGAATAGAAAAGTAGATGCCAATAAATTTCCTGTTGCATTTTTAAGTTCTTTTTTTTTACAACTTCCAGGATGAAAAAGGCTCAATTTGGCTTGAGAGACCGTTGTGTAACATCAACAGAAAGCTCCTCACTCCCTCATTGTCCACCATTTCTAAACAGACCCGGCCGATAAATAAAGTTTACCCAGATGAACTCACGGGTGTTAAAACTGCAAAACAACTCGGATCAAGTTGCAGAGTCGAGCAGATATTCGGCTGTGTCCGTTGCTGACCTCCTGACCGTGCACCGAGTTCACGGGGTTGATGCCGCAGCAGCCGGTCCAGGATGAGCAGCTTTGTCTCAGTAAGTGGTCTGTCGGGCTTATGGGGGTTAAACCTGACGCTGGCTGTCAGTGATCTGATGTCCAGCATAATACCGCTAAACCAAGAGCTTCTGTCCAGGCTAAGTGAAGCGCAGTATGGATTAACGCAAAGAGACGGAGCCGCACACGTGTAGCCGGACGACGTACAGATAAACTCACAGACTGAGGCTTTTTAACGTTCTGCTCTGTTTGTGTTTGACTTCTTGCTAATAAAATCCAAAACTCGACCTCCAAGAATAAATGCATCCAGTAAAATCAACGCTGTCCAAGTTTTTTGGAGGCAAAATGCTCTGAACGCACACCAAACACCAAAGCAGAGGTCAACTGAAACCCGGCAACCCTGAAAGAAGTGGACGACACCAACGTATTTTGGTTGTTCCACCACAGTTTCAACCTAGAAAGTAACGTTTAGACTCAACAAAACAAATCTAATCCAACAGTTTGCATCAGTATTCTTACATTATAGCAACTTCTGATAGTTTTATGTTCAACCAACAAACTACAATGAGTTAGGGGAGTTAGCTTTTCCTCTACCGTTGTGACTTATTCGGCCTGAGTCTTCAGGAAAGTTTTCAAGACAGAGCTTCAAACAGCCTCCAGAGCCTGATGTGAATAATCTTTATTGAATACAGAGGCGTGAGCAACCTCTCGAGATTTTAACTACCCGAACAAAGCGTTACATCGTCTTATATACTCATGCAAACTACTTCTAAACTCTCCTCTTTGTTCTGTGAAACCACAACCCATCCTCCTTACCACCAATCATGATGCCTCAATGATCACTTTGTCATATCAGGGTGTGATCTACTCGTGTCAAAAGGTTAACCACCTCCCTTTCTTAAAAGTCACTCCCTCCTCTTTCTGCTGATGATATGGTTTTCCCCAGTCGGCCATTATGAACTGGATGCGTGCAAGGGAGGGCGCCATTATAACTCCAGTAGCTAAGCCCAATGCTTGAAGCTTCCTTGACAGATAACTGACGGCTAGCGACTGGCGCGCTAACTACCTGCATCTGTACTGTGATTTGATGTTAAAATGTCCGACTTTGTGAATAGTATAGTTGTTTCTTTTATTTGCTCACCCATTTGAGTCCAGCAAAAGTCCATGAAATTAAACCATCCACAATTCAAACTTTACAGTCAGTGGCGCGGCGTAACGTAGCGTTGCGTTGCGTTGCATAGCGTTGCGTTGCATAGCGTTGCGTTGCATAGCGTTGCGTAGCGTTGCGTAGCATCGCGTAGCATTGTGTAGCATTGCGGTCAGAAACCATTTGTGCTCCCTACCGTCAAACAACACCTGATGCAACAAAGGTTCCTACCTAGATACACACACTGATGACTGAAACCAATTACACCCTCTTGTGGATTAATTAGTGTCAAACACACACGCCCACAGACATATCAAAAAACAAAATGGCCATCACAATGACCTTGATTTGAACTCACACTCGTGTGCAAAAGGAGAGCTTCCTGCTTCCGGCCTTGTCACATTTCATAGGCCCTCACCGGGTCGCAGTTTACACAGGATTATTCAGTGTATACATGAAGTCATTGCACCCATAGTGTCCAGTTTTATCGTTTGTTTAGTGCCTTTTGGTCTGATTTAAACATCCTATTTAGAACTGATCTACACATCATACTTTCCCCAGTTTTGGTATTTGCTCAATCGAAAAAATCCCACAACACTACGACCAAACGTATTTTTAATTTGAAGTCTTAGAACAGAAATTTGAATTTAAACTACACAAAATGTTAAGTTGACGCAATTACCAGCATTATTACGTCAAAACAACCCATCAAAATAGTGTCTGCAACTATACAAAGATTAACGAAATCAGTAGATTAACCTCACAAGTTACTTTTTAGAGTGTAACGTCTGCGGGAGCATGTGGGACCTTTAATGTTTCTTGGGCCTGACTCATCATTTCTCTCTGAATCTCGGAGTCCTCAAAATTGAAGTAAAAATGGGACCTACTTCCTTTTTCCAACCACCTGCACAACTAATCATGTGACCACACGGGTTCAACATGGTTCAGACGTCAGACTGTGGTAAGATTTTCAATCTCAATGCACATTAAGCAACATTTAACGAAACATAAAAGAACCCTCGTTGGCCAAGAAGTGCTTTGTTTGCCTGAACGTATTACTACAGTAAATATATATCTTGTTAAATTCAGAGGTTCACACACTAAATAATGTATTCATTTAGACTGAATGATCCCTGTGAGCAACGTTAAACACATGAAACACAAGTAAAAAGAAAAATACTGAAGAAAAACACACAAGGAATTCACTGTAAGTGCATTTCTGTGTAAAGTTTGCTAAGGCGTCTTTGAGCGAGTCAAACAAAGGTGAGAGACTGTTGAGGCGATGATCCGATCAACAGACACCTGAAGGTTAATAGGCTGACTATGCTTCTAGGAATCCTGCACAGACACTTGCACATGACTCCTCTACAAACGTAATGCCGACGGGGTGTTCTGATCGGCTTCATGCTGCCGGGTTGAAGGTGACATTCTGCACTGTGGTTAAACTAAACAGCCGCCACACAGAAAACCTGCTGTCTGATGGAAACGTGTTGTTGCACGACGATGTTTAGAGCAGAGCTTCAACTGACATCAGTAAAATCTGATGCGCTAATTCATTAACTGAAAACAAAAGCAGAGCTGCATTACACAGCAAATATTCAATATTTAATGAAGACCTGCTACAGACTGATGTTTCACAGCTGTTGCAGCAGCTTAACTTTTTAAGTATCCCAGCAAATCACTTCGAAGATGTTTCATTACAAATAACACATTTCATAGCCGTTGTAATACCTTGCAGCTGAGTTATTAATGCTTTAATTGTTCCTAAAACCTTATAAAGCAATTTCTAGTGCTTAAATATATGGTTTTAATGTCGCCAGTGTTTGTTCAGGTCATAAATAATTGTCATTTTCTACCTTTAAGCAAATAAGGAACATTGCTGTAAAGATCTTTGCAACTGTAACTAAAGAATCAAGCAGGTCTGTGCAACTGCATGATCCAAATCTTCGAGAGGCACCTGGCTGCAGACCTCCACTGTGAGGACAGGAAATGCACGGGATGCATTACAAAATAAAATTGTGTCGTATTGCTAATGCATTAGCAATACAATGTAAAATCTACTAAACCATTGTCTACAGCTGGGGTCACTAACTGGCTAACTAACTAACTTACATACGAGTTCAGCCATCCCACGTGACGCTACTCCGCCAATGAATTTTCTGTATTACAGGCGCTAAACATCGCTGTTCGGTAAAAACACTAGCAGGGCAAGCTGCAGCTCAGTTCTCCCATTGAGCAGCAGGGGATCGAAGGGGAGTGATAGTAGACATGAAAATAATGTAAAAATGTTCGATTGCTTAACTTTTTTCAGATGTAGGTATTGTTAAAAAAGTATATACGTTGGTTCAGGTTGTTCAGTTAAAGATGTATATAAGTTGGTTCATGTTGGTCAGGCATTTTTTTTTCCGTTCTGCACTTTATTTTCAGATGTACAGTTACATCGAAAGTTATTTATTAATAAATGTTGTCTAAATGTTTTTGAATCGTAATGAATTCATTTGATTTGACGGTCAGCTATTGATTACACGCAGACGCTAATAGAACTACTATGTTACATCAACAAATATCACACTAATTAAGTTAGACATTATGATGTTCCGGACCT
The DNA here is from genome assembly GCA_024666655.1 of Dascyllus trimaculatus. Lineage (NCBI taxonomy): Eukaryota > Metazoa > Chordata > Actinopteri > Pomacentridae > Dascyllus > Dascyllus trimaculatus. Next base: position 6,357,470 of record CM045464.1, on the reverse strand, counting down.
TTGCTTTAAGAAATTATCTCTGACTGGACCTCTTTGAATTTTAGTTGCATACCCCTGGTCTACAGTATATATCATTTTCATTTATTAAAAATGTTATTTTTAATGCGCAGTTACAGTCATAAGAATAGAACAAAGACGTGCTACAGGTAATGAAGACAACACAATAATTACTAATATAATGACAAAGTCGGCGACCGGGGACATTAAATAACAAAAGTGTAACCGTTAGATTCCCGTAAAACTACTTCTATCCTGCTACAGAACCGTCAGAGCCAGTGGCAGATTTCAGAAAGTCTATCCCAGCTAAGGCTGCTGTCAGCGGGGAGCTGTGAGCGCTGACCGCCTGGTAGTAGCTGTTTAACGGGGAAACTCACATCTAAGAAACCGTTGGAGTAAATTTTTAAGCAGAATTTATCCTGATAAACTGACCACAGATTTGATGTTTATACAACAACTTTATTGCCTCAAATAATCTTAAAACTAAATTTTGTGTCACAGTCATGGTCGTACCGTGGACAAGTACATATACTGAGAAACAGCCACAACCACTCGTTAAATGGCTGCTTCTTTGTTTGATTTAATTAGCGGTGAGCAAACCAACTTCACATGCGTCACCGCCACCTACTAGACTGGACGCTTTAAATGTCCTTTTCTTTTTTTACCCGTTACTTCCTGTTCTCACAGTGGAGGTCTGCAGCCAGGTACTCTTGAAATCTTCTGCAAAACTTTTCAGCGAAAACGGAAGTGAGGAAGACGGTCGCCTGAAATGAGCTCCAATTCAGACTGTACTTCGGTGTATCTGATTAAGTCTAGCTTCTGTCAGCTAAGACCAATTGCCAAAGTTAAGTCCCATCTTCCTCCAAAAGACCTGCAGAGGGTGGTGCATGCTTTTATAGCGTCCCGTCTGGACTGTTGTAATTCCCTGTATGTTGGTCTGGATCAGTCGTCTATTCAACACCTGCAGCTGGTGTGTAACCCAGCTAATAAAATATATTATTAGCTCTGTTTTATCTGTTTGCAAGCTTCCGTTTCCAAATTTCGCGATACTTGCATCACCGTCTGTGAGAGTTGAGCTTGTGTGCAAATCAAGATGGCGAAAATGGGACGCCGGAACGAAGAGCGGCCGCAGATGCAAAACCGTATGACGAGGCGACGCCGAGTGCTTTTCATGCATTGACCGAAAGGAATTGACCAGGTTATCTACCCCGGATCTTTCGATGGACAGACCCCAAAGTCTCCTTCTCTGCATTAAGAGGCTGAACTAACCACTGCTACAGGATGTGGTAGGGACTTCTACAGCCACATACAGTTTATTATTTTCCCTTCCATCAAACACTGGACTGTCAAAACTGTGAATCATTGTGCGCTTTGGACAACCGAGGATTTCAACATTCAAACTCTTCTATTTCAAAAAAAAATGTGCACTGATTGTAAATATAAAATGTAAAAATAATTTATGACACAATAAAATGGGGACATGGCCACTGCATACTTCTGTTTGTTTGGTTTACTGAGTGCTGTTCCTTTCCTCCAGAGCCCAACTGGAATCTTCCATCTTCCATCTCCCAACAGTTATATTTTCAGTTACAGGTGCAAAATGCAGCTGCTCGGCTTTTAACAGGCAAGAAAAAAAGGCACCGCATTCCACCAGTGTCTCTCCACTGGCTTCCTGTACAGTACAGGATTGAATTTAAAATTTTATTGTTGGCTTTCAAACAATAAAAGCTATCAATGGGCTGGCACCTTCGTACCTTAGTGAACTGCTGCATGTTCACACACTTAGTCGACCAACCAGCTGCTCCTGGATGTGTCTAAAACGAGGCTAAAACCAGAGGCGACCAGGCTTTTGCTGTAGCTGCTCCAAAAAGATGGAACACATAAGGTCTGCTCCCTCGCTTGAACATTTTAAATCACCGTTGAAGACACATCTCTTCTCCCTCGCTTTTCTTTCTAGTTGAGATTGTTTCATCCCATAACGATTTTATGATTTTATTTTAGTTGTAATTTTAAGGTTTTATTGGTTACTGGTATTTAATTTTATTTTATGAAGTATGATGTATCTTTGTGTTTTATCTTTATTTTGTAAAGCACTTGGTTGTTTTAAATGTGCTATAAAAATAAACCTGACTGGACTGATTTATAACTAGAGCTGGTTGATTTAGTTGAAAGATTTATCATAAAAACGCCTCATTTTCATCAAGATTAATAATTATTGATAATTTTTAAAGACCTATTTCTTAATGAAGACGAGCAGATAGGAACATTTAATTCAAATTTAACCACTTCAGCCTATTTTTCAAGCTACACAGGTAATAATATTTAACAAAACAAGGAAATCCTTGTTGTTTTATCGCCAAAGATTACATTAAACATTCTCAGAGTAACATAGAAGACACCCACCGTCTCCAAACACTTAAAAAAACCTGCAGATTTACGTTTTTATTTAAGTGTACAGCTATTACATTTCTATCAAACACTCATTACTTGCAGCCTTTAACAGCGTCGCAGTGTGCTATAAATTTATGAATGTGAGCCAGATAAATGAAACTACAATTTGCCGCAGTGAATTACATGACAGAAAGTGGATCAGACTAATTCCTGGAAAGAGCAGCTGTGCTCCTGCAGGGTTTTAAGAAGTCAGCAGCAGGTTAAACTCAATAATCTGCCGCTGGGTCAATACACGGTTATTGGAAGTTCATAAGGGCACAAACACACGCAAAACAATACACTCCAATGAACACACACACACACACACACACACATGAACGTACAGATTGCCAAAGAACAACACCAACACACACACTGACGCATTATGAGTCAAATGAAGCTGAAAAGCAGATTTCCACTGGATCGCCACTCACCCACACCTCAAGTTCAGAGGTCGCCTGTCAGCTGCAAACGCACTGTTAGGACAGTTCTCACACACACACACACAAACAAACACACACACACACACACACACGCATGAACACACAACAACATTAAACTAGCTGGGTGTCTGAGCTGGACGCTGCCCGTGTGCCAATGAGCCGTTCAGATGATCCAGTCAACAGCAACAGAAGCTTTACGGTCGAGGCTGCATCTGTGTTTACAGCGTGTGTGTGCAGCTAGAGGACGGCATTAAATGAGAGCACGTAAACAAATACAGATGGAGCTCGAAGTGAAAAGCTACTGATACACTTATGTCACCGGAGGATGTGGCAAATGCAAGCATAATCTTTTAATTTTTGCCTGATAATACGTAAAGTAACACTAGAAAATACTCAACATAAGCTCAAAGATATATAAATAATGGACAACTACTCTTTTCGTACATATTTTATAGTTCATAATACATCATATAAGCTATCTTTAAAAGAATACGATATTAGGGATTGACTTATATGAGCTTGTGCTTGGTTGTCTGTCTTTATGTGTGGCCCTTCCCTGTGATAGACTGGCATCGGGTGTCTCCTGCCATCACCCAAGTCGGCTGTGAAAGGCTCCAGCCCCCCGCGACCCTACAGAGGATTGAGGGGTGTATAGATAATGGATGGATGAAAGGATGATACGGGGGTTTCAAGGCCGATTATTGGTAATCAAGAAAGGCTGATAACTAGTAGCTTTTTGGCCCGACATACATTAAATGTAATGTTGTAACAGCCTGTGATAATAGAGAACCAGTCATTCATAACCAGTCATTCTTAATCCTCTGCAGGGTCATGGGGGGACTGGAGCCTATCCCAGTCGACTCAGGGCGAAGGCAGGAGACACCCTGGACAGGTCACCAGTCTGTCACAGGGCTACATATAAAGACAAACAATCACACTCTCATTCACACCTACGGACAATTTAGAATAATCAATTAGCCTCAGTATGTTTTTGGACTGTGGGAGGAAGCTGGAGAACCTGGTGAAAACCCACGCTGCACAGGGAGAACATGCAAACTCCACACAGAAAGATCCCAGGCGTCCTAACCGGGACGCGAACCGGGGATCTTCTAGCTGTGAGGCGACGCTGCTAATCACCGAGCCACTGTGCAGCCCTATATAACTGAATATGTAAAATAGAAATAGGACTGATTAAATCATCTACTCTGTTTATGTGAGACTGACTGAAATTGATCGGTTCGTCTCCTGCAGTTATGTCTAGTGATGCATACCGAGAACCGGTATTTTTGGCCCCGGTACAGGAGTACCACTAAGATTCTGGACTAATGATACTGTTGTCGGTATTTTTAATCCAGCTAACTATCGTGTAACTATGACACAGCCGCCTTCGACAGCAGGTGTAGACGTGGCGCCTGCTTGTCTTTAGTCATCAGCCTTGAGAGCTAAACGTCCGAAGGTGTGAGCTCACTTTACCAAAAAGACCGAAAACCCGGTTGAATGCAGTGTTTGATCCAAAGTGGTGGAAACTTAATGAAACACTTGCAAGGTACTGATGGAACAAAGCTGAAGGAGAGCGTCGTGTCTGACTGCTTATTAAGCCAAGCGCCTAACGCTGCGTCCTCCTCAGGGCAGCTTCCCAGCTTCATCTCCGACACTGCTTCGACAACGGCAAGTCATGGTGAGTAGACTTGTTAAGTTTGTAGTTATTAACTCCCTAAATATAAGTTACCGTCATGTCTCTAATTGTAAACAACGTTTATCCTTAAGGGAATGTGAACCGAGCAGTAGCCTATACAAGCCCGGTGATGCAGTAATCCCCATTGACCATAGCATTTAGCTTCTGTTTAAGCATTACATGGACAGTTCCTTTTAAGGCACTTTATCAGCATCACTGTGTGCGTGGTGTGCTGCTCGTTTATTTGACAGAACCTTGCACTGCAGAACTAGTTGACTTGCTTAAGGCTTAAAAGGCAGGTGTAGAGAAAAGACTTCCCTGCTGTGAGATGTTACATGATGTTGCTGGTGCTACCCCCTCTTGTGATAATAAAATGGTAATAAAAATGAATCTTTTAACATCTTTTCACATCTTTATTTACACCAAATTACATATAGTAATATCAGTAAGAGTATCGATAAATATCGGTATCGACAAGGAGTATTGTCTTGGTATCGGTATCGATAAAATCCTAACGATATGCATCCCTAGTTATGTCTGCTGTTCTTCTCTATTTTCTTAATCTTTTTCACGTTTATTGTCCACTAAGGTCCATACCTTAAAGCTTTATTAGTTACTGTTTTCCAGATTTTGTTTGAGGTTAATCTGTGGCTGCCTTCTAACTGCTAGCCGTTAACATAGCTTTAGCCACTGTGAGAGAAGCTAATTTCCTGGTTTGTGGCAACGGCTTGAGTTTCCTGTTCAGTTTTCGCTGCTTGAGAGACATTTCCGAGACCAAAGAGTGACTCCAGACAGAGAAAAGAGGCTGCATCACACCTGAAGTAGCGCATTTGATTTATCAATAATCGGCCAATAAAAATACCAATATCAACAATCTGCAAAATGCCAGATATCGGCCACGATAATCTGTCTACCCCTATAAAAGACATCCCACTGTTTTCATACATTCACTTACACATACAATATGTTTTTCTACTATTTGTTTATATTTTAGATTTGCACATTTTTGTCAGGTTTTTCTTCAGCGTCACAGGATCCAGGAGCAAAAAGGAGCTGCTAAAAGGTTATTCAGCTACTTTTAGTGACACCGGTCTGATAAAATACAAACAAATTCAGGTTAAAATGAGCTCAAAAGGACAGCAGGACGTTCAGCACATCAGTAAACTTCAAGAGTCATGGCTCCCTGAATAGATTTAATTTTTATTCGGATGTTGTGCTGGTTAAACATTGGTGTTAACATGTTTTTATCAAATTGGTAAAACATTTCCTTTATTTTCACACCAGTTTCACACTCGGCTGATAAAACGATGGAGAAGGAACGAAGAATGGGATTTAAATCACAGAAGGATCAGTGTGTTTACTGAAAAACAGGATGTGATTTTGGTTTAATAATTATTCAGAACAGGGTGAAAAATCCCTCATGTGTCCGGCAACATCACTGACCAGCGCAGGAAAAGATAAAGTCAACATGTTATCAAACGTTTTCATGACTTTCTGACATTTTACAGACCGGGCCGGTCAAAATTTATGAAAACATAGGGGGGTTTTCAGGTAGTCTGCGCCAAAAATAATGAATTAATACTGAAAGGCTGTTGATGTAGAGATGTAGAATTTGATGAAATCATATCAACAGATCAGTCTACCTGGACACTGCAGCGCCAACAAAATACAGTTGCATTTGTTTTCAGTCGTCATGTTTTTACTTTGACTTTCATTATGTGGACGGAAAAAACAATCCGTGTTCTTTAAATAATCCCATAAACGTCTGCATCTGTGGTCTACTTCCCTTCTTTCACTTTGTCAGTATCCACTACGTCAAACAACATTTCTGGCATCACAAGATTCTAGATGCAGCCTTCAGGTATAAGCCTTGCTCCTCCTCTTTCACCATCTACGTGTTACTGTTGTCAAAATGCACTTTAATGCGGGAAACAAAAACCTCTGAGCTGCAAACTACTTGGTTCTTGCTCATCACCCTGCAAGCAAATGTTCCACCAAAACAAATCCCCCACACCTCTATTTTTAAGGGGCACCACTGCTGCTTCCTGGGCGTAGCAACACCCATGATGACTGCGATTGGTTTGGAGAAATTCAAAATAAAGTGTTGCTCCCCGTACACAGGGATGGGTTCCGAGCCCCGGTACTAAACGAGTCCTGGGGCGAAATTTTTCAATACCGGAAGATTAACCCCTTAACGGCGGTTGTCGCAAATTTGCAACGTACCGCTGCAGCCCAGATAGCGTGTGCATTCCCCCAATGCTGGTTCGTGCATATTCAGTACATACCTAGGAACCTTTTGCAAGCAGTGGTTTCTCTTAGGACCGGTTTGAATCGCATTTGAGGCATCAATAAAAAAAAATTACCATTAATGCCTGTTACATTACACCCTTATATCTACTATATGTGCTATAGATAAATTAACAATCTCCACTTAATTTAACATCAACTTGAAAACAAAAACACATCAAATTATTGTTTTTATATAATTGTAAATAAATTCAGGCATCAAGGGGTTAATGGGCTCTGATGGTAACACTCCAAAGTGTGGTTACACTTCAGTAGGATTGACACAGACAATGGTCAAGTTGTTTGCATGCAAGGGTGGAAATACCAGCAATCTAGCGAAACATCTTGCTAAAGTACATCACATACAAAGTTTAGACAGCCGAGCTCCTAGTTCGTCCCTCGTTAACCCAGGTGTGGTATGTAAGCTAGCGGCACATTATGCAAAGTTAGCTGAATGACATGAACATGAGTAATTTATTAAAAGTAAGCATTAGCCATGATTGTTCAGCCGTGGGTGTGTTCATAAAGTCAGTCTGAAGTTTAGGGAATCATCTTAACTCGTTCAGAATTAGTTTCACTTTCAGAGCTCAGAGCAGTGGAGGTTTATTTGTTTGTTCCAGTTTCTAGTCTAGTTGTTGTTTTCCAGTGTAACCATCACCACGTTAGTGCAAATAAAGGTGATTTGGTCAAAAGTTTGCTTGATTGATCTTGTTTTATATTTTTTAAAAAATGCCATTATAAATTTTTTCAAAAAGAAGTACCAATAAGAATACCATTAAAGTAACGGATCGATAAGCAGTATCGGTATAAGTAGTAGTACCGATTAAATTTAACAATACTCATCCCTATAGTTGGATTAAGTTCATTTTTGTCATTTGAAGTCCCAGGTGTGCGAGAGCATGTAGGCCCCCTCGTCCCGGTTCATAGTGCTGCTCGAAACGATGGATCAAAGAAGCCATTGAGATTAGGAAGCGGGCGAGCAGCACTATGAACCGGGACGAGGGGGCCTACATGCTCTCGCACACCTGGGACTCCATCCTCCAGGGATGACCGGACGGTGGGGGGCGTGGCCGGTTTGACAGATTCTGACAGATCTGTCAAGCCGGTCACGTGATAAAAAGGACACGTCACCAAACATCGGATGACGTTCTGATGAAGACAGCAGAAGCAGTCGAAACATGTCAACAAGGTAATACATCTTTTCTCTAGTGAGTTGTCGGATAAAAGAACTAACGCTACGATACTCATCCCTACCCGTACAGTATCGTGATAATGAGGTGCAGTCAGACCATTCTCCAGCACTGTGTAGATCGGTCTGTGAGAGTGCAACATTTAGGAAGAAATAGCGTTAATTTTCTTAAATTTCTGTGGATTTTGCACAACAGCCGCCTAAACACATCCTAAGAATGTCAATTTTAAACTATTTTCTTAACTGATGATTGGTAGCCTGATCAATCAACAGTCGATCAATCAACAGCACAGTATGAACTTAGTACATATCGCATGCCTTAGTTATGGTTACGTGTGCGGCTTGTCGGACATTATAAATTAGACACTAGCTCCACATTAAAATAGCGTACGTCTGCGTGCCAAAATATGAGGCGCTGGCTGGTAGCCATTAAGCATCACAGGAGACTTTGTCATGGTTGCACTTCACTGGCTAAACTCCTGTAAGAGTCTCCAAATAATACAGCTAATATACATTTCCTGACATGCATGTCTTTCGTCTTTTGCCTTATCGGTTAATATCATTTTAACTGGTTAAATTATTAACGGCAATTAATTAATTAATGATTTAGCCATAGCAAAAAGTGCCCAATGTCGCGATGGCTGCTCTAAGTCAAGTCTTGAAGCATTTGAGAGCTAAAGTTACAGGAAAACATGTGGTTTATAGTGTAAATTATTGTTGTTTTCGACGAACAATAACCCCTTTAGAGCGTTTTCTTTCTGGTGAGGTCTCATTTATGCAGACAGTCAGAGCGGTTTAAGAGCTACAGCCATTACAATTTAAGCTTTCGTCTCCAAAATACAAGGAGAAAGGAGCAGGTTAAAGTATTTCCCTCAGTCAAGACCTCCTTCTTGTTCAATATATAACAGATTAGTGCGGTGAACTCACCCGAACGAGTAGACCTGACTGGGCTTCTTCATGGTCACCCACGAGCTGATGAGACAGGTGATCAAACTGCAACCAGAGGAGGAAGAGGGGGAGGAAGACGGGAGGCAGGAAGGGTGACGGCAGGGAAAGAGAGAAATAAGTGATCGGTGGAGGGATGGAAGAGGACAGACAGGAGGAATAAGAGGAGTCAGTGAGAGACAAGTGGCAGACAAAAGAAACCAAAGCGGCAGCGAGGTCAGCTGAAGTTCACCTCCTCTTAATTTATCTTTTATTCATTATAATCCCAGAATTCATTTTTCATGACGCCAAATTCTGTGTGACATTAGCAGCTGAGCTCACTTCGTCTCATCTTGATTGTGTTTCTGCACTTGTCAAACTCCCACATGAACACTCTCGTTATTGATTTATCTGCAAAACACTTTTCATTAATTCATTATAACGTTGGACAAACTAATGAAGAAGAGCCTGTCAGTTTTGCAAAGCCTGATATAAAGTCTTTAAAAGCTATTTGTATGATTTTATAAAATTATTCTACAGGCGTCATTTATAACTCAAAACAATTGCCAAAAATAAAGAGTTCAGAAGGCCAATAAACCTACTCACTATTTCAGCTCTAACATATATACACTATATTGCCAAAAGTATTGGGACGCCTGCCTTTAGATGCACATGAACTTCAATGATGTCCAATTCTTAATCTGCAGGGTTTAACATGGAGCTGGTCCACCCTTTGCAGCCTTAACAGCCTCAACTCTTCTGGGAAGGCTTTCCACAAGGTTTAGGAGTGTGTTTATGGGACTTTTTGACCATTTGTGAGGTCAGCTCTCAGTCTCCACTCTAATTCATCCCAAAGGTGTTCTATCAGGTTGAGGTCAGGACTCTGAGCAGGCCAGTCCAGTTCCTCCACACCAGACTGGATCATCAGTGTCTTTATTGACCTTGCTTTATGCACTGGTGGCAGCCATGTTGGAGCAGGAAGGGTCCATCCCCAAACTGTTCCCACAAAGTTGGGAGCATGAAATTGTCCAAAGTGTCTTGGTCTGCTGAAGCATTAAGAGTTCCTTTCACTGGATCTAAGGGGCCCTGAAGAACAAGCCCACACCATAACCCCCCTCCATCAAACTTTACACTTGGCACAATGGAGTCAGGCAAGTACCATTGTCCTGGTAACCACCAAACCCACACTGGTCCATGGGATGTCCAGACAGAGAAGTGCGATTGGTCACTCCAAAGAATAGAAGAGTCTCCACTGCTCTAGAGTCCAGTGGCGACTTGCTTTACACCACTGCATCCAAGACTTTGCAGCTGCTCAGCCATGGAAACCCATTCCATGAAGCTCTCTACCACTGTTCTCGAGCTGATCTGAAGGCTACATGAAGTTTGGAGGCCTGTAGCTACTGACTCTCCACTGATCCCGCTCTGTGTTTTTTCATGGCCTACCACTTCCTGGCCGAGTTGCTGTTGTTTCCAGTTGCTTCCACTTTGGTATGAAACCACTAACAGTCGACTGTGGAATATTTAGTATTGAGGAAATTTCACGAATGGACATATTGCACAGGTAGCAACCTATCATGATACCACACCTGAATTCACTGAGCTCCTGGGAGTGACCCAATCTTTCACTAATGTTTGTAGAAGCAGTCTGCATGACTAGGGGCTGGATTTATACACCTGTGGCCATGGAAGTGATTCCCTTATTTTGAGGGGTGTCCCAATACTTTTGGCAATATAGTGTATGTTAGTGCAGTGACAAGTATTCAGACAACATTTTAAAGGTGACTTGAGAATTCCTCAAAATTTGATTTCAAACATTGATATGAACAATATTTCTGGATTGAAGTTGACGAGAGCAGCAGACACTCACCTGAACAGGTCGAAGATGGTGAGGTATGTGTAGGCAGTCAAGGCTGAAACAGAGAAACAGAGACCATCAGTCCTCAGATACCATGTTTAGAACTGTAAAGGTGTTGCAACTGGTAAATTCATAATTTTGAAAGGTGTAGAATGCTTCCTGTGGTGAACATAATTCTATCTGCAAGTTGTAGACAAATGTGGAAACACGGGGAAGTCATTGTGTTTAAATTCTATTTCTGGCAAATCTGTGTCTCTTTTTGGTTGTTTTGTGTCTCTTTGTGGTTGTTTTGTGTCTCTTTGTGATTGTTTTATGTCTCTTTTTGGTCGTTTTGTGTCTTTTTGTGGTTGTTTTGTGTCTCTTTGTGATTGTTTTATGTCTCTTTGTGGTTGTTTTGTGTCTCTTTGTGATTGTTTTATGTCTCTTTTTGGTTGTTTTATGTCTATGTGGTTGTTTTGTGTCTCTCTGTGGTCGTTTTATGTCTTTTTGTGGTCGTTTGGTGTCTCTTTGTGGTTGTTTTGTGTCCCTTTGTGGTCGTTTGGTGTCTCTTTGTGGTCATTTGGTGTCTCTTTGTGGTTGTTTTGTGTCTCTGTGTGGTTGTTTGGTGTGTCTTTGTGGTCGTTTTATGTCTTTTTGTGGTCGTTTTGTGTGTCTTTGTGGTCATTTTATGTCTCCTTGTGGTCATTTTGTGTCTCTTTGTGGTCGTTTGGTGTCTGTCTGTGGTTGTTTTGTGTCTCTTTGTGGTCGTTTGGTGTCTCTTTGTGGTCATTTTGTGTCCCTTTGTGGTCATTTGGTGTCTCTCTGTGGTCGTTTGGTGTCTCTCTGTGGTTGTTTTGTGTCTCTTTGTGGTCATTTTGTGTCCCTTTTAGGTCGTTTGGTGTCTCTTTTTGGTCGTCTTGCATGTTTTTGTGGCCTCTCAAGTAAGTCTGCTTCTCTTGGTGGTCGGTTTATGTCACTCTGTGGTCGGTTTGCATTATGCAGTTTTTCTCCGTAAAAAAATTACTCAAACTCATTAATTACTCATTAAAATATTCAGCCATAAATTAAATAGTTGACAGCGAATCAATAAATCATCACAGCTCTAATGTAAAGCAAGGGCAGATGAACATACTAGATATAATGAACCAGGCCTGAAACAGCAGCCACCGAGTTAAACAGCCCAACAATTACCTGATTGGACTGTTGGCAGGCAAGCTTGTCTGCTAGTCACTGAATCTGTCATTAGGTGACCAAGTCAGCTAATCAGTCAGTCAGCTGGGCTTTCACTGAGTCAATCACCTCGACTACAACCTGGATAGCAGCCAGGAGGGTCAGTTAGCCAGTTAGCGGCCCAATTAGTGAGTCAGCCAACAAGCTAATCAGCCCGTTAACCAGCCAGATAGATTAATACTGCCATCCTGCCTGCCTGTCTGTCAATCTATCAGCCTGTCTGTCTGCATGACCATCCGTCCTGCGGCCTGTCTGTCCATCCATCCGTCTTAATGCCTGCCAACCAGCTTTCTGTAATCAGGCTGTGCTGTGGGGGATGAGGAGAGCGGATTAGAGCGGCTTTGTGCTGAGAGGAACATTTTGTTTCCCCACCACCGGCGTCCATGTTGGCCAACCTGAAGCCCTGTAATCCTGACAGAGAGGCCGGCGGCAAAGACCCGGAGAGACAGACGGACGGCGAGGGCGAGACAGGCAGCAGGGCGGAGGCTGAGTGACAGGCCAAGAGAGAGGGAGGAAGGCAGATGGATGGATAGATGGATGGACGGGAGATCAGGCCAGATAGACGAGCAGAGAGGGAGGTGAGAAGGCGGACAGACGGGATGATGGACATGTGGACAGACAGGCAGATAGAGGGAAAGTGAATGAGTGTGAAAGAGTGAGAGACAATCGCTAACGCCGCGAAAGAGAAGCAGATTGTGACGAGGAAGCACACGAGAACTCAAACTGCACAACAAACCAAAGTAAAGCAGCAACAAAAAGTCAACACAAGGTTTCGATTTCAATGAGAGAAAATAGATTTAACAGTTATTTTGCACATTCTTCAGCCATTTGCATGTATTTGTGGTCGTCTTGCGTCTCTGTGATAATCTTGCGTCCCTCTTTAGTTATCTTGCGTCTCTTCATGATCACCTTGCGTCTCTGTAGTCATTTTTCATGTACTTGTGGTCGTCTTGCGTCTCTTTTTAGTCATCTGGCGTCTGTTTGTGGTCATTTTGCAACTCTTTGTGGTCGTCTTGTGTCTCTTTTAAGTCATTTTGCATCACTTTGTGGTCTCTTTGTACTTGTCTTGCATCTCTTAGTGGTCGTCTTGCATCTCTTTGTGGTCGTCTTGCGTCTCTTTTTGGCCATTTTGCATCACTTTGTGGTCTCTTTGTACTTGTCTTGCATCTCTTAGTGGTCGTCTTGCATCTCTTTGTGGTCGTCTTGCGTCTCTTTTTGGCCATTTTGCATCACTTTGTGGTCTCTTTGTACTCGTCTTGCATCTCTTTGTACTCGTCTTGCATCTCTTTGTGGTCATCTTGCATCTCTTTGTGGTCGTCTTGCATCTCTTTGTGGTCGTATTGCATCTCTTTTTAGTCGTCTTGCATCTCTTTGTGGTCGTCTTGCATCTCTTTGTGGTCGTTTTGCATCTCTTCGTGGTCATCTTGCGTCTCTTTTTAGTAGTTTTGCATCTCTTTGTGGTCGTCTTGCATCACTTTGTGGTCTCTTTGTACTCGTCTTGCATCTCTTTGCGTTCATCTTCCATATATTTGTGCTAATTTTGCTTGATCTGAATTTACCAATCGCTGGAAAAAGTACTTAAATCACTCACACTCATGATCTTAGAACTTTGTTTTAAAACCCAGACAATAAAAAGTACTATCATTAAGTTTTCTCAACTTTAGAGTATAAACTCATACTGGAAAGTTTGCCTTAAGAGCTGCAGAACTCGAGAGCATCTACTGAAAACCTGTCGCTGAGTTGCATTATGGGAAGTGTAGGAAACAGTGGATCTTGATCTACATTTCTGATTGGCTGATTCTATTAATGGGAAAAGTCTAAAATCTCTTTTTCCAGCTTACTAAATGTGAATATTTCCTGGTTTCTTGACTCCACTACGACAGTAAACTAAATATTTTGGCATTTGAGGACGTCATCTTGGGCTTTGCGGAAACACCAATCGGCATTTTCACCAATTTCTGACATTTAATAGTCCAACAACTGATCAATAATCAAATCAATAAGTATTCATGAGCTGCAGCCGTAGTCATTATTACAGTTCCCTGTTAAAATACAAAGGCTATGCTCCAGTTTAAAGACCCTTTGGTTCTGCTTGTTCTACGTCTGGCTGCTGTGTTTGAGTTTATCCAGATATGTATGTGTTTTTATTTGATTGTAAGAAGTGGCGAAATAAGGATCCATAACTTCATCGTATCTTCCCCGTTCTTGGTAAGTTAATCTAATGTAAACTGAAGCATGTAAGTTTGTTAAGGAGCTTGTAGGTAAATTTAGTGAAGGAAAATGGAGATTATTTTACTTTAAAAAGGGAACAAAAAAGCAAAAGGTCACAAAAACTGATTCATAAGCTTCACTTATCAGTTGTAGGATGATTTTCCTTCTTTTTACTGTTAAAAGCCTGTCTTCCTTTCTCTGCATGTGGCTGATATTTTGATATGTGGCGGCTCGTCTCTCCACTGGGATCAATGAGGGTTGATGTCATTGTGTTGTGTTGAATTAAAAGCTGCAGACAATAAAAGCAATAATAATACAAACGCTGACATCACAGTGACCCTGAAGCGGGCCGGACCGGATCGATACGTGGGCTGAAATTTCCCCTCGCTGTGCTCGGATACGTTTACATGTCCACCGCAGCAACACACACACACACACACACACACACGCACATACAGCAGTCAGTTGGATTCCTCTTTAAGTCTCCTGCTTACAAACACTGACACCCAGAGGACGCGAGGATGTGATACCAGAGCAACAAGCAGAGCAGACGGACGTTATTCAGCTGTAACAGTTCAAAAAGAACAGATGGGGAATATTAAACCGAACTACGAAAACACACGCAAACACCGACCAGAACACATGTACAGACAAAAAAGACACACACACAGTCCTCCCACTGGGCCTGAACTCAATACCCAGGACAGAGCGGCGGATTAAAACCCTTGTGTTTGTTTTCAGGAGTGATCGATGGAGGGGAGGAGACCAGATTGGTCAAAACGCTTACTCCTCATTTTACTATGTTTCAGTTTCTTCATTCCGCCTTTAATTTCCTCCAAACAACAGAAGGAAGAAAGAAGAAAAGTATAATGACTTTAAAAAACAGAAGGAGGCAGAAGGAAAGGAAGGAAGCCAGGAGTAGATAGACGGATGAGAGAGGAGAAATCCGAGCAGCAGGATGAATTTTTAATGCTGTCTGCAGAGGAGCAGCCCAAACACACACAGTACACCCAAGTATCAAAGTATAAGCAGGTACTGATAAACCTGCAGACAACAGTAAGAACGTATACGTGCATTAATAACACTTAATTTCATCGTATATGAGCTGAATGAACAGAAAACTGTCTGGACATTTAAAAAGGAGCGTCTGTGATGTTTAGCTGCAGCGAGATCCATCACCCCAAATCAATAAGTTCATTCTAAACTCCTCATGTGCTGCATCAACACATGGCTTTGTTAACCTGGCAGGAGATAAAGCAATTAAAACTGATGGGTAGAATAGAACCAAGAGGTTACGAGCAGCAAAAATGAGAAGAGAGAGAACAAACAGGCAGCATTAAGATACAAAAACGAAGACAAAGTCAACACTGAATCGCACGCTTCAAAGGATAATTACTATTTTCCACCTTACAAATTCATAAATCAGACAAAAAAAATACAAAAAATCTGGAATCAACATGTACAACTTTATTCAAAGTGCTCACCAATACTGGAAAAAGACAGCGGCCCCACCTGCTATGGATAGTTAACGGTCTACATCTTACAACCTCCACAAAGTCAGTGTTTTTCACTCATGATTTCTCACATGCTCATACGTGATGGGCGGTGAAATGCAGAGCGACTGTCCCACTAGGATGCGCAATAACAACAAGACGAGATAAAGCCATAGGAGGAAAAACAGTCATAAATAATGAAGAGCGAGGAGATTGTGAACTAAAGTGCGGTGAACATTGTGATCTCCTCTCTGCTCTGTGGAAACACAGCCTGCAGTTCAGCCGAAAACTCTCTGAATTTTATCTATGTGACTGTTGGTTGCAGCTGCGTCACTAACGGCTTCTCAGTTGTGCTGCAGAGTCCAGAATATTTTGCTTTTTGCAAAATTTGGTGAGAGCAAAGAGTAGATTTTTTGTAAATTTTTAAAGAAGGCTTGTAGTGTAAGGCGTTTTCGATTACATATCACAATGTTAAGCTTAGATTTGGTAAATTTTCCCAACAAACCTGCACATTACACCTTCACAGTAGGGGTGTTTCTTTCACATTTTCAGTGAAAACAGACATATACAGTAATCCCTCGCAGTCTCACTGTATCGTGGATTTTTAAATTGTATATAAAATACGTAGCGTACAGCAGATGAGTAGACAAACGTATGGAAAACTCAGCTACGGCCGCTTCCTTTTGAGCTGGTCGGTCTCTGATTGATCGGCGGTGATGGAAGCCAGCCAGAACCTTTGGTCCCACACGGTGACTGTTTACTGGAAATGACCGTCAGAGAACCGGTGACAGTCTGTAGGATTACTGTGACATCATCATCAGTTTCCCGGTAGGTAGGCAGCCGGACGTCCTCGGTGTCGGTGTGTTTTAATACGGCAAAGTCTTTTTTGAAGTGGGCGTTCCAAGTGGATCGCTGCGTCGCTAGTTCCATCATCGGACACGGCTAAGTGTGGGAAAGGTTAATAACAGTGTGGGGAGGGTTTATAAAGCCTTAAAATATCTATAAAAATAAAATAAATATAAGGTCGCTACTTTGTGGATTTCGTCTATAGCACAGGGGAGGGGTTCTGGAACCTAACCCCCATGATAGACGAGGGATCACTGCATTGGGCGTAGGTTTATGCAGATACCGATCACTTTAAAATTCCTGTGTCGACCCTGATCCTGATCTTAGGACTGAGCTCGGGACATCCCGAGTTCAAGGACTGTTAGAAAGTTGAAAATCGGACAATTCTTTCTGTTTTTCGCCACTTTAGCTGATAAATCGTGAAACTTTTGTGATATTTCTAAAGATAATAATCCTTTCAAACATGCTGGTAGGTTAAACCATAGACATATATATGTAGACGCCGCATTGACTGTGGAGGGACGTGCCTAAAGCTCCGCCATCTTGGTACAGGGCTAGCAGAGGGGGGAGTGAATGTAAGTCTATGGAGGTAAGAGGTACTCCACAATCTTAAAGTAGAATTATTCACTGAATTTTCGACCGATTTCCAAACGGTTTGGTTTGTTAAAAACGTCACACATGTAGCTTCTACACAGGACGCTTGGATGCTTTTGTTCTATTTATGTCTGCCTGTCCGTCTTCCATGTCTGACGTTTGTAACAAACAATATATGTTGACAACGGATCGATTTATGATCACTTTTATAGTGCAGACATGTCATTCCTCTATAGACGTAATGCACTGTAGGGGCGAGTGGCACTGTACCAAGATGGCCGCCGCGTAGGCACGTCGGCTCCAATCGGCAGCAGCAGTCAACGCGGCGTCTACGTATATATGTCTATGGGTTAAACGGGTTCAGATGGTTGAATAAAAACACCACAAAGCACTCAAATAACCTTTGACATGTGCAGATGTGCAGTTAATGAACGACTGTGGTGCTGTCTCGACGCTACAAGACTGTCAAAAATCTAACTTTTTCAAATTCAGATCATAATTTAGTTGATTTCGTTGCATTCAGCTGAAGACAAACTCACCAGAAAAGACAGAAACAGACACACACAGGGAAAGAAAGTCAGGAGATGGATGTGCTAACCACAGCAAATAGCAGCTTAGTGTCATTGGTTCCGGTAAACAGTAAACTGAGACCCAGAGCACACACACACACACACACACACACACACTCTGGGAGGGTCGTGGTGTCAGGTCAGCTCTTGTGTGGTGCAGATGTAAACTAAAAGCTTCTATCGAACGCTTCAACTGCTGCGGTGAGGAAGATCCCGGGGGACGAGGAAGACGAGGAGGAGGAAGAAGACGAGAAGGAGGAGGAGGAGGAGGAGGAGGAGGAGGAGACAGGACGTGGACGGGTGAGCGAGGTGAGGATGGAGGGGAGGAGGATGAAGGGGAGGCTGGGATCGCTGCCCAACGCTGACACTGCTGACCAATGAGGGAGAAACGTGACACCGGACCTGAGGGCTGCACACACACACAGAACTACACACCTGACAGACACACAGATATAAAGTGTGTACACAGAATGAGGGATCACAACACCGCGTATTAATATTAGCATGCAAACACACACAATCTGATCGATAAACGCACAAAGGCGCAGCGATTTTTGTGGCATTAATGTCAACAAAACACTGAAATTAACATATAATTGGATGCAAAAGCCTGAATTTTTGCAGGTTCTGAAATAAAAACACAAAGAAAAAGGTTTGGAATTCACACTGGCTGCAGAAATGGTGGCTTTGGTGATCAGAAATGCACCCAATTAATTATGAAATGCTGTAGGAGTCCAAGAAAAAAGGCCATTAGTCTCTGCACCAACACACTCGTACATATGTTAACACACACGATGTCGTCCTCTGATATGACAGGCAGCGTATGTCGATATGAAACCGGACCGAAGCTCGATGTACGACGTAAAGCAGATTCTCCAGGTGGGATTTGAGAAGCAGCTGGCAGTGATATGTTAAACCGCACTCACCCAGACTTCATGCCCCTGGTGCCCTGACCCCCTGCAACCCCCCCCCTCACTGATGATAATCAATACAGGAACATCTGCTGACACAAAACTGCATCATTAAGATCAGTTCTGATATGTTGAGGCAGGTTCTGTTGACCTGCACTGTAAAAAATATAAAATAAAATTCAGTAAAAAAAAAAGAAAAAATCTGGCAGCAGGAGTACCAAAGAAGTGTGTTTTAAAAAAGGTAAAATACTGTGAAAACAACAGAAAATATCTGTAAATAATGATTGTAGCTTTATGGTCACACACTGTAAAAGACGGGATTATTATTTATAAAAATGCAACAAAATGAGACGTCCAAGGATGTCATCTTAGGCTTTTGGAACGACAATCAACACTTTTCATCATTTTCTGACATTTTATAGACAAACAACCAATCTAAAATTCAAAAAATGTATTGCTAGTTGCAGCTGTACTCATAATTGCAGCTCTCTGTTAAAACACAAAGATTATGATACATTTTAAAGACTCCTTGTTTGTATGTATTTGTTCTATGCCTTGCTGCTGTGCTTAAGTTCAGCCACATATTCTACATTTTTTAATTTATTTGTGCGTTTAAATTTTAATTTAATCATCAGTGAAATAATGCCATAATTTCATCTCTCTGTAAAAACCTGATTTTCAAACTGACCTCACTTTCAGCCTGATTTCGCTATAAATTCCTCAAATTTTTGGGGACCCTCATCCAAAGAAGTTTTAGCCTGGCCCAAGGAAAAATAGGACAGGAATTACATTTTTTTAACAAGTTTTGGTAACTGGGGTTTCGTTTTCACTAGTATAAAACACATTTTTGTTCATGAAATGGTCAGAAAAACAAGAATGTGCAGACATTCATTTAAAATAAGGTAACCTCCAACTCATTATCTAGCATGCTAACTGCCGTGCATTGTCGCGGGAGGTGAACTCTGGCGTCCCAGAGTCACCCCCCCTAGTACCAGTTCACACTGCTCCTACACAATCCAACCAACACTGCCACTTTAAACTGACCCAGGCCCGATTAGGAGATGCTTGAGGTAGTGACCAGTGTCGATGCTACCATTTAGCTAACTGCTAAATGCTAATGCCAACTGCTAAGATACTACCATGCTACTACAACACTGCTACCATTGGCCTAGATGCCACACAGCTTCCAAGTGCTAAGTGAATGCATGTACAGAACTTCATTTATGTTTCCCCCTTCTAGTTATAATCAAAACATTACCCACCAAAACTTGAAGACCCTCCACTAGATTAAAGTCTGTTTTTTGGGAACTCCACAGTTTCTCAGTGACTTACAGTGACGACGGACGAAGACGGGTGGATTTAAATAAAGCTGTATGTCGGCATTGTCCAACTGCAGTCAGGTTTATAGCTGGCTGTACGTTGAATTTCATCGTTGGCATTAGATAAAAGTGAGTGCAGTACAACCCAGCTGCTCATGGCATTTTACCAGCCTCTTGGTAACAATTCAGACCAAGCCAAAGAGAAAACAAACTCCACAAGTCTGTTTACAGCAGAGTCCTATCATCCACATTACAGCCAGTAGTCATAGCTCCCCTTTATAAACAAACACAGCCTACAGTTGTTTACAGCTGGTCCAACATAACTGGTCACCGGACACCGTGCTTCACATCATGATGCTGCCACCACCATGTTTCACATCATGATGCTGCCACCACCATGATTCACGTCATGATGCTGCCACCACCATGTTTCACATCATGATGCTGCCACCACCATGTTTCACGTCATGATGCTGCCACCACCATGTTTCACATCATGATGCTGCCACCACCATGTTTCACGTCATGATGCTGCCACCACCATGCTTCACGTCATGATGCTGCCACCACCATGTTTCACGTCATGATGCTGCCACCACCATGCTTCACGTCATGATGCTGCCACCACCATGATTCACGTCATGATGCTGCAACCACCATGTTTCACGTCATGATGCTGCCACCACCATGCTTCACGTCATGATGCTAACACCACCATGCTTCACGTCATGATGCTGCCACCACCATGCTTCACGTCATGATGCTGTCACCACCATGCTTCACGTCATGATGCTGTCACCACCATGTTTCATGTCATGATGCTGCCACCACCATGCTTCACATCATGATGCTAACACCACCATGCTTCACGTCATGATGCTGCCACCACCATGCTTCACGTCATGATGCTGCCACCACCATGCTTCACCTCATGATGCTGCCACCACCATGCTTCACCTCATGATGCTGCCACCACCATGCTTCACCTTATGATGCTGCCACCACCATGCTTCACCTCATGATGCTGCCACCACCATGCTTCACGTCATGATGCTGCCACCATCATGCTTCACGTCATGATGCTGCCACCATCATGCTTCACGTCATGATGCTGCCACCAACATGCTTGCTTTTCTTGCTTTTAGACTCCAGTCATCACCGCTTAAAAGCCTATTCTGAGTCAGGACAAACCCCGGATATCAAAAATAAAAAAGAGTCCATTAAATTCAACATTATTGGCAATAATAAATCAAATTTTGACACTTTGAATGATCGATTCTCCTTTTTTTTAAAGCAAAATTTCCCTTTCAGTTCCAGGAAACCTATCTTATAACTCATAGGACTGAATAAATTTGGGTTTTGGACACTTTTCATCGAATAAATAATTAATCTAAATGAAATGCTCCAGTGTATTTGCAGCAGACGGTCCCTCTAAAGGTGGGACACCCTTGGGAGCAAATTCGCAGACATCATGAGCGTGTTCAGGAGATCGAGTCATGCTGAGAAAACCATTCAGAGTCGGGACAAACGCTGGAAATAAAAAGCAACCAACATTACTGGCAATAACGAATCAAACTCTGATCACTCCTGGCAACACTTTTGATGATCAACGCCCCTTTTTAAAGCAAAATCTCACTTTCAGTTTCATGAAATGTGCCTTATATCTCACAAGACTGAATAAACATGGGTTTCGGACTGCTGGTTGGACGCTTCACATCAACTAAATAATTCAGCAAAACAAAACAATTTGTTACTTGCAGCTGCGGACTGTCCCTTTAAAAGTGGGACCCCCCTTTGGGAGCAAATTCGCAGACATCATGAGGGTGTTTAGGAGATCGAGTCGTACTGAGAGCAAAGCAGATGTGGTGGCTGTTTGGGGAGTACGAGGAGCCGACCGGACGCACACACTCTGGGCTGCGACGAGTGTGTGTTGGCTGCACTGAAGGCCCTGTGGGACGGACTGCTTCACCAGCTGTGTTCTGACACACAGGAACACCGAGGGCCTGGGGACAACACACACACATGCACACTCACTCACACACACACACACACACAGCTCAGATCACATGCGCACACTGAACCATGTCTGCATGAGAAACAAACAAACAAACTACTGGATACGCACACAAACACGACACAGACAAAAAAAAATCTTCTCGTATTCAGATTGTAATTAAATTAATGATATGAAAAAGTAGAATATGCTGCTTATTTATAGTCGGCGAATCCAGAAACACCATCAAGTGTAGGTTTAAGTTCTGTTGCGATACGAAGATGAAAAATTAAATCGCCACATCACAAACGTATCTCCCAGCTCGAACACAAACGTACTTTTTCTTAACAGCGTGAAGCTCCGGTGAGGAAGCGAAGGAGGAGAGTGAAGAACAGAGGAGGATGAGGAGGAAGAGGAGGAGGAGGAGGAGGTGTGTTTATTCGTCTGTGCAACAGACACTTGACCTGGTTTCTCAGTGATGCTCTGGGCTGAAAAACAGCTGGAGACACACAGTGGAGCAGCGACCGCATACGCTCATTCACACATGGACACATATGAAACCAAAATACTAAAAACATACAAACAGATAAACTAAATATTATCTCTTATGATGAATTTGACAGGAGGTGAGAAAAAGAAGCGGTTTCTTACTTTATTCTTATTTTTTTGTACAGAAATTTACTCATATTTGCTTCTTGGGAAATTTTGGATACTTTAGCCTCTTCAGGACTCTCTTTCAGGACCGATAAAATTGATACCATTTCTCATTTTATTTGTACCGATACTTTTAGAATGACAGTGTTTTAATATTTTTGTTTTAATAAAAAGCATACATTTCTTTCTGTTTATCGCTTTTCAACTTTGTATCACATTTTTCTTCTTTTCGACAAGAGTTTACAAAAAAAACCCTCTTTCGTGTCAAATAATGTCAATTAATTAAAAATATAAAATTTACTAGAAGTGACTGCAAAGGTATTCACCCCCTGCAAGTTGTTATTTTGAAGATAAACCTTTCATGATGCTGCCATCACCGTGCTTTAAATCATGATGCTGCCACCACCATGCTTTACATCATGATGCTGCCACCACCATGCTTTACATCATGATGCTGCCACCACCGTGCTTTACATCATGATGCTGCCACCACCATGCTTCAATTCATGATGCTTCCACCACCATGCTTCACATCATGATGCTGCCACCACCATGCTTCAAATCATGATGTTGCCACCACCATGCTTCACATCATGATGCTGCCACCACCATGCTTCAAATCATGATGTTGCCACCACCATGCTTCATGTCACGATGCCACCACCATGCTTTACATCATGATGCTGCCACCACCATGCTTCACATCATGATGCCACCACCATGCTTTACAGCATGATGCTTCCACCACCATGCTTCAATTCATGATGCTGCCACCACCAGGCTTCACATCATGATGCTGCCACCACCAGGCTTCACATCATGATGCCACCACCATGCTTCACATCATGATGCTGCCACCATGCCTCACATAATGATGCTGCCACCACCATGCCTCACATAATGATGCTGCCACCACCGTTCTTCAAATCATGATGCTGCCACCACCATGCTTCACATCATGATGCTGCCATCACCATGCTTCACATCATGATGCTGCCACCACCATGCTTTACAGCATGATGCTGCCACCACCATGCTTCAATTCATGATGCTGCCACCACCATGCTTCACATCATGATGCTGCCACCATGCCTCACATAATGATGCTGCCACCACCATGCCTCACATAATGATGCTGCCACCACCGTTCTTCAAATCATGATGCTGCCACCACCATGCTTCACATCATGATGCTGCCACCACCATGCTTCACATAATGATGCTGCCACCACCATGCCTCACATAATGATGCTGCCACCACCATGCCTCACATCATGATGCTGCCACCACCATGCTTCAAATCATGATGCTGCCACCACCATGCTTCACATCATGATGCTGTCACCACCATGCTTCACATCATGATGCTGCCACCACCATGCTTCAATTCATGATGCTGCCACCACCATGCTTCACATCATGATGCTGCCACCATGCCTCACATAATGATGCTGCCACCACCATGCCTCACATAATGATGCTGCCACCACCGTTCTTCAAATCATGATGCTGCCACCACCATGCTTCACATCATGATGCTGCCACCACCATGCTTCACATAATGATGCTGCCACCACCATGCCTCACATAATGATGCTGCCACCACCATGCCTCACATCATGATGCTGCCACCACCATGCTTCAAATCATGATGCTGCCACCACCGTGCTTCACATCATGATGCTATCACCACCATGCTTTACCTGATGATGCTGCCACCACCATGCTTCACAGAGGAGGTGGTGGATCTGTGAGTTTTCGGTGTCCACTAAACTTAGCGTCTTGTCTGATCATGAAATAGCTCAACTTTCTTTCTTTCTCATCAGACCAAAAAACCTTCTTCCAGTTCCAGTCTCTGACATGCCTTCTGGGGAACTCTAGTCCAGATTTAATGAGTGTTTTTGTCTAATATTGTGTGAATTATAAACTGACTTGTCTGAATGACACTATAACAGATTGATGAAGCAGCAATGTCACGTATCTCATAACTGAACAGGACGTTTTATTGCAACCCCACACCCCTAAATGTTTCCAAACTTGCGGCCTTCAAACCAAACCAACAGTGAAACCGAGTCTAAAGGCTTTGCACAACTTTGTCACATTTCCAGGTGCACCTGGAAACACACTTTGACTTGTTAAATGGGTCTAGTTCCCCTTGAAGCGACACCACAAGGAGACAAACGAAAGATGAAGGTTTAAATGTCCACACATGCTCACAGAGGCGGCATCCATCAGCCGGGTGGAGCGGGGGAGGCAGGAGGCTGGGTTCAGGTGAACGGGGGAGACAGACGGAGGTGAGAGGCAGCAGAGGCGGAGGTGAGTTCAGGTAAAAGACAGCGCTGAGGTGTGTGAGGTTGTCAGAGGTTTAAGTGACACCAAGTGGAGTGCTGTCTGGGTGTGTTGAAGTGGAAAAAAAGGAAACTCGGACGGACGGATGGGCGGATGGACGGACTAAAACGCTACCGTTAGAGTGTGTGTGTGTTTGTGTTTAATCCAGCGGGACAAAAAGCTGATGTCTTTGCTTTGTAAAAGGCTGAAAACTGATCCAGTCGTCCACTGCACAATTTGATCCGGGCCGAGCGGGCTGACTGCGCACACACTCAGTCAAGTTCTGTGGAATCATCATCAGATTGTGTTTCAGCAACAGTGCAACAACAGCTCTGCTTGAACAGCACCGAGACACACACAACCCAACCTTCACAAACACAAAGCAGCTGCTGCCTGATGCGTCCAGCCGAGTCAGCGACAGTCGAGCATATTTCATCACTCGGAATATTAAAATAGATTTAAGTGGAGCCTGCTGATAATTAAGGGAAACTCTAACTTTCTAGCTCTTTGAATTGGTCATTGTGCAAGAACCTCAGAGTGTTTTAACTCTAAGAACTCCAAGCAGTTTTTCTTTCTGCTTCCATCGTCTTTTTACTCACCGTTCCCTCATTTTTTGAGAGACACCTGGCCGCAGACCTCCACTATGAGGACAGGAAATGCACGGGATGCATTACAAAATAAAATCACGTAGGCACTTCCGGTGGAATTAATTTTCATGTTAATGCATTAGCAATACAACGTAAAATCTACTAGACCATCACCTATAGTATATATCGTTTTAATTTATATATTAAACTTATTATTTTGGAATGAGCCCCATTGTGAGTTTTATGTCTGCTAACAGAATAATCCTTAAATGTCATTTTAAATGCACAGTTACAGTCATAAGAATAGAACAAAGACGTACTACAGGTAATGAAGACAACACAATAATTGCTAATATGATGACAAAGTCAGCGACCGGGGACATTAAATAACAAAAGTGTGACCGTTAGATTCCCGTAAAACTACTTCTATCCTGCTACAGAACCGTCAGAGCCAGCGGCAGATTTCAGAAAGTCTATCCGAGCTAAGGCTGCTGTCAGCGGGGAGCTGTGAGCGCTGACCGCCTGGTAGTAGCTGTCTAATGGGGACACTCACATCTCCGACATCACTGGAGTAAATTTTTAAGCAGAATTTATCCTGATAAATTGACCACAGATTTGATGTTTATACAACCACTTTCTCGCCTCAAATAATCTTAAAACTGAATTTTGTGTCACAGTCATGGTGGTACAGTGGACAAGTACGAATACTGAGAAACGGCCACAACCACTCGGTAAATGGCTGCTTCTTCTTTTGGTTTAATTAGCGGTTAGCAAACCAACTTCACATGCGTCACCGCCACCTACCGGACTGGACGCTTTAAATGTCCTTTCCTTTTTTTTACCCGTTACTTCCTGTCCTCACAGTGGAGGTCTGTGGCCAGGTACTCTTGCATTTTTCACTGCAATTTAAAGTCCTGCATGTTTACGGAAACAGCACAACCATAACTAGAAGAAAAGAGAACTCAGAAATCTTTTATGCGCACTTTGAAGCAGTTAAAATGTCCTACATCATGAAAAATCTCCAGAGGGATGTTTCACCATGCTGAATGTATCGTCTAACAACTCCTCTGTGTACTGGTTCTGAGCCATGCTGCATTTATTTTATTAATCCAGGATGTTTGATTTCCTGTCGGCGACTCCAATATGCTCGGTGTAAACAGCCTGCAAGTTCAAATGAAGATTGTATTTTGTTCTCGTTAGTCACAGCTGAGTTATTAACGGCATCTCAGTTGTGGTGAAGAGCACAGAATTTTTTGTTTTTTATAATAATCTCATGAATTTTTTTAGAGAATTTTTGAATTAGACGTGTAGAATCAAGTCATTTTGATTAAATATAACAACTATAAGCTTCGTTTTGGTTAAGTTTGCCGATCAAACCATATATTTACGATATATGGTGTTTATTTTTGCAGAATTTTTGAATGAGATCATGTATAGTTAAATGATTTTGATGAATTATCAAAATTTTACGCTTATTTTTGGTTGATTAAACTGCTTGGCACACATGGAAAATTGAAAATTCAACGATTCTGTTTTTACAGTACAGGGTCAAACCTGCCTGGAGACTGCCAGAAGGTTGAAAAGCTGACAAATATTGTGAGTTTACACTTACTTTTGGTTATTTTCTCTGATGGAACCGTACGTCAGACATCGCTTGTTCAGAGACTCTCAGGAAGCTAAAAATATAATGTATTTTTCTGTTTTTACAGTTTCTGGCTCTGTGAAATGCTGTATTTTTGGTGATTTTTTAAAAGATAACATGCCTGTTGAACCCGGTTTGTTTCACTTTCATTTAATTAAAAAAAAAAGCAACTTTAAGCACCAGTTACTACTTTAAAAGTGCCACCAGTGATTGAAGCAAAGGCACCTCTGTTTCATGAACTTAAAAATCTCAAGTTGAAGCATCTTTTTCCCTCTAAAATAAATTATGATGCAATATTTTAGCTCACAATCATCCTCTGTGTGAATACAGATAAGAGATTAATAAGCCTGGAGGTTTTAGGGGTCGGAGAGTTTAATAAAACATCCTTCCTGGCTGCCAGATTACAGGCTACAACACACAACTTGACACAGTAATTTCTGTTTTCGTCACCTTTTTTTAATGGTAGCAAGGGAACATACTGTATGTAAACCCACAGGGAATAAACACTACTGTTGCAGTGCTGTGGAGATTTGTAACGCCACGGCTTTGTTTCGTTTTCTGCACATTTACTGTATGGCTCAGGATTAAATGCGTCACGTAAACATCCTGATTGTGGCAAACTGGAGCACGAGATGAAGCAGCGCCACTGTAAAGAAACCTGTGTGCATTTTCCTGCTAAGGCTAGCCAACATATCTGCTGTGAAAAAGCAGCTTTGAACACATCAGTTTTGCTTTTAATAGCTGAAATCAGCCGCAGCATCAGCCGTGCAAACTAACAGTCAGTTTCACATCTGTACTTCTATCTATTCCACTTCATACATCTTTCCTAGAGAGCAGATGTAAATACCGCCTCCTCCGAGCTCCATCCACAGTCAGTGAGACGGAAAAGGAAAATTCATACATAGCCACACACACACACACACACATATATATAGTGCAATCTGATCCTATGTTCTCTTAACTAATGCACACACTCAGGAAATGAGATCAGGAACACTGAGTCTGGATAAGCAGCAGCCTGATTATCTCTTTTGACAGCTTCACGGGTCGACCAAGGGTTAACCGCCTCACCGCATCCAGTAAAGCATGTATAGAGTCCATACAGCCGTGTGTGTGTGTGTGTGTGTGTGTGTGTGTGTGTGTGTTTGCAAACAGGCCGACAGCCAGGAGGCGGACATGGAACCAGATTGCAGGGTTGTGTGTTTGTGTGTGTTTGTGTACATGCCTGCACAGTATGTACATATGAGGCTTTGTGTGCATCAGTTGCTCCAGAACATGATATTCAAAGGGAGGCCAACGGGGACATGTGTGTGTGTGTGTGTGTGTGTGTCTTATGCTTCATTTAAACTACAGGCGGAAAAGCACTGGGAGCCCTGGATGTACACATCGGATGTACAGTTATAACTGACCGACATGCGCAAGAAATAAACAACACAAGCTGCAGCAAATCTGAAGGTTTGGAGCCTAAAAAGAGGATTTTTTTTCCTCCTTGTAATTTCTTGGGTTGCTGGATAATAACAAGTAAATATTTTGCACGAATAAAACGTACAAATTTGTGTCAGAAGGTGCGAACCTGTGAGGAGAATATCTCAGCGAGCGAGACTAATGAGGTGGAAGACAAACACTGAGCGCCTCACATCATCAGGGTCTATAGCCGACAGCGACCGACGTGAAGGGATCTCATTGGCCCCGACACACACACACACAGCCATATGAAGCCACACACACACACACACACACTCGCAGTGATGGAAGTATAAAGACTGTGGTCAAACTGTCAGTGATTGACGACTGTGAGAGAATGAAAATAATGAGAATGAACCTCAGTCGGTCTGTTTGGATGCCGGCAGAATCCTTCAACTACACATATTGTCTGTAACTATACAGTAGAAACACTGGAGTACAACATAAAGATGGACGCTACTTCCTCGTTATCACTTTTGTGCCGCAATTCAACTTCATCCGCCTCCAAATCTGGGATAGTTGTCAAAAAAATCCATGTTTTTTTTAAGAATGTCTTTCAGATTTCCCCTGCTTTCGCCCTCAACAGTTTCAGGGCTCTTTATTTTCGCTCCCGTCACATTTTTCCTCACTGTAGGTTCATTTTTCACTGCAACACAAAGTCCTGCCCCTCTATGGAAACTGCACAACCCCAGCTAGAATTAAAAAGAACCGTCTTTGGTGCCTTATAACAAAGTCATAATGCGAGACGCAGCAAAACAATGATTATTTATTTTACGATAATTCAAAAAAACCTGTTCCCAGGTATCTATAAGTGCATACACTGCCTGCAGTTTAGTTGAAAACTCCCTGAATTTTTATCACATGACTCTTGGTCACAGGCGAGTCAGTCTTGGAGTCACAGTTGTGCAAAGAAGCGCAGAATTTTTTGTTTTTCACAGAATCTGCCTCAACTAAACTGTTTATTTTTGGCAAATTTTTAAAGGAGACATGTAGAGTAAAACGTTTTGAATGAAATGGTGCGATTTTAAGCTTTGATTTGTTAAGCCTGAGTTAAAAAACTCATCAGAAAGCTTTTTTTAAACAGTTTCTGACTCCTGTATAATATAATTTTATAAATTTTTTATAGATAACGTGCTTGTCAAACCTGCCGACAGGTTTTGGGATTCAGAGGGTTAAGTGTTGAGTCATGTTTGGTCAATAATGTGACGTTTCTGTGCATCATAAATTGTAAAAATGCAGATGTTTCAGAGCCGGCCGTCCTGTATGCAGACATGTGGAGTGTTTATGATCGGCGAGGCTCGTGTCGCCACCAACATTGAATCCTCTCAGGGATCCCATCAGCGAGGAAAAATGCTGCCATGAGAGGAGCAACGTGCAACCTTATCCCCGCTCGGCCGCTCGGCCCGCAAATACTGCAGCATAAGACACACACAGGCGCGCTCGGCGGTGGCGTCGGGTGTCACGCAGGCAGGAAGCAGAGAACAGAGGTATCGAACAAACGGGGGGAAGGCGACACCGACGTCGATACTCGGCCCCGATGAGGACAGCAGCAGCAGACAGCGGCCCGGTCTCAATACTGTCACTCAGACTCCTCCTCGTGGATGAAGTCACCTCAGGATCTCGAGCACAACTTCCACACGTTCACATTGAAACTAACTACACATTATTAGCTTGTTAGCTTTGAAATGTCCTATTGTCAGCTTTCTGAATTGTGTTTTGCTCACATTTTACTCAGGAAGTGCCTTAAAATTCTGTTGAATTGCTGCCTTGTACAATAAAGCTTTCATTTAATTAGTAAACACGTGAAGTCAACAATATTAACTCATTGACTGCCATAGACGTCTTTTTGCGTCATTTCAAATCCAACCGCTCGCTGCCATTGACGTGTTTTTACGTCATTTATGTTTTTCAACGGGAGGCGGTAGGGGACATTCTGGCGGAGCTCTCCTATAAATATCAGACTTGTACTGTATTGTAGTGACCATCTGGAGCCCTGTAGGTGGCAGCAGTGCAACGATCTGGATGAGAGGTGAGCCACTATGGGCATATAGCCGAGAAGAGGTCGAGTTTATGAGGGAGAAAATGGCGCAACGAGAGAAGACAGTTGAGTTCAGGCAGCTCAGACTGGTTCAGAGCATGTGAGGCTCTAAATAGACTATTGGGAGTCGCGATCGTGAGAGAAGACGATCATAAACCCGGGCCAAGCGGTGATAGTCGGCGCGTTTCACGACGCAACATTTCTCCACAGCCCAGCTCAGACGAATCTGGATCGGATGAATTCAGAACCTGATCCAGATTCTCCAGATGATCGGCTGCCGTCTGGGTCAACCGGAGCAGCAGAGCCTCGTTCCAGATTCTCCAGAAGACATGAAGGAGGTAAGAACTAACCTGCTTTACGTATAAAGATCCATTTGATTTGCTAACTTGCTAGCTAGCTAACTTTTACTGCTATCGTTTTGAGTGTGGTTTGACAGATAATCGGTCCCGAGATGAACGTGATCCCGACCTCAAAGCGATCCCCCCGTCCCCCCTCCTTCAGTCCAGGCCACATGAACCCCATTTAGTCCCACGATGTCTTATAAACTACTGTAAAATCTGTTGTCAGGACTGACGTAAAGGAATGTTCAATTTACAAATCATGTATCCAGCAGAGATCCCACTCCTGTTGGCAGCGCTAAGAAGCAAGGTAAAAAAAAGCATCTTTCTCCACATCACACTGCAGCAAACACATGTATTTTATGGTAATTGTATGTATTTCTATAATTTACAGATCGTGCATCCAGCAGAGGTCGTGAGGAAGACTCCAACCCCACCAGATTCACATCCATAAACACAAACCTGGAAATAAGTTCATACATTTTTGTCAGATGTAAAACTGTAGTTGTACATTGTTATACATTTGTGAAATAATAATAATTTTGCCATCAGAAGCCCTTTCTCAGTGTTGCTTTTATTGTTTGATAGAAGGAACCAATGTTCAGATGTTTGAGGTGTCACTAAAGCTAAAAACATGAGCCTCTAAGTCTCTGTTCTGCTTGACTCGTTTCTTTTCACTAAAACCTGTTTTCTCAGCTTTTTGGTCAGAAACTGTCATTTTGTGTGAAACTTTCCTCTATTCAACTGCTGATTACAGAAGAACGAAACAAGATGGAAACAAACTTTTTTTTACTGATGAAAGTAGAAAGTCTACTCTTTCAGAATCTGGTTTCAGATTTTACAGGGTCATAGTACAAAATATTCTGTGGGTCTTGAAAAATCAGTCAAAATGCTTGAAAATGGCTGGCAGTGAGGGGGGTATGAATTCTGAAAATGGCTGGCAGCCAATGAGTTAAAAGGGGTGGTTCTTCAGAATACGTGCTGCTATTTTGAAAGCGAATTTGCAATCTGTAATTTTATTCTGGGGCCCTAAAACCTCCATATTTCCTTCCAGGACAGTATCAATGTCAGTGTAGGTAATTAATTTAATCGCATTTAGTTATTTTTCCCTTTAAACTTTAAATCCAAGCTTTGGCCCTCCAAGCGCTGCTCCCTGGGTATAAACTTGAATTTCTAGGAGGTGTGTGCCTGAGGTGAGTCCTAAATATCAGCCTGTCACGGATCGAAGTCGGTGTTCGGCTCAGCTCAGGCGGAGAAATGGTCCTAAGTGCTCCAGATACCACAAACTCTCAGTTAAGACCGACACTGATATTTATGGAAGCTGCTGACAACCACTACTTCGAGCATATCTCCGAAAACTTTAAAGCTCCAAACTCTAAAGTTATCAGTTTGTGTTTCCGTAGCTGGACTTGGACACAGTGAAGAACACAAACTCTGCACTACAATACAACCACAGCAGGTTATAATAAAATAATTAATAACCAGTTAGATGAGCAGTGAACAGGACTGTACATCTAATTCTGCCATCTCACATTTATTCTGTAAATGACAATTAACAGGACCAAACCTTCGAAGTAACAAGTAATTCTGGTTCACTACAAATCATACTAATGCTCCTACAATTATCATCAGTAATATCAACATCTGAGCAATATCAGCATTTTCTACTTAAGGAAGAATCTGTGCAAGTATCTCTACTCATGGAAGAGCCTGTGCAGTACCATTACATCCCAATAAATAGATATGCAAGTGTTTGTGTATGTTTTTACTTTGGTTTTTTTTCTACATCTTCTCTACACGTTCACACTGTTATCCCCGTTTGCTGCTGCAACGCTGCAAATTTCCCCACAGTGGGATTAATAAAGGATTATCCTTCTATCTTATTGTCCTCTACAAGTTAAATGCACAGTGTGTACCATTATTTTTAATCTACAAAATTCCCCACCAAACAGCATTATCGCAGAGGAGCAGCTCAAGGACCGAATGAAAGGCAGAAAGACTTCGGTTGTTGGTTGGAGCAGAGTCATGAGTGCCTTCTCGCTGTTTTTACAGAACCTGGTTACTGTTAAGGGGTTATTTTAAGGGGAGGGAATCACAGGGTACCTCACGATACAATATGCATGGTTCACGATACCGACACCATCAGCGATAATCGATACATTGCAAGACAATCACATACATCATGATATCGTCTTCATCGTTGCAGGTAGGTTTGCATGTGTGCTTTACTTTTGTGAGGCAGTTCTTGCATGTGTCATAGTCTTTGTCCAGCTTGCCCATTCCCTCAGTGTTGCTTCAGCCCAAAAGGGTCCACACTTTGGGGCGTCTCTTACGGTAGCGTTGCCTTCCACCATTATACCTGCACAAACTCTTCTTGGGCCGATTCATTTCCGCTCCAGTCTCCCTCATCCATGTGATAAACGCCACCATGTGGAGTCATTAAGTAGTGACGCTGGGGAAACGGCAGCTGGCGGGGTTTGGAGCGCCTTATTATATTATTTAAAGTATCGATATTTTCCACTGGCGTATTGATGCTCATATCGCATGAGGAAGGACACATTATATATCTCTGTATTGATATTTTGTCCCTCCCCAAGTTATTTTTGGCTAATTTTTAAACAACACACATAAAAAGTCGTGATTTTGATGATATGTTAGAGTTTTAAGTTTAGATTTGTCACCTATGCTGAGTTCAAAGACTGCCAGAAGGTTTTAAAGCTGACAAATATTGTGAGTTTACACTTATTTTTGGTTATTTTCTCTGACGGAACCGTACGCCAGACATCGCTTGTTCAAGGACTCCCAGGAAGCTAAAAATATAATGTATTTTTCTGTTTTTACAGTCTCTGGATCTGTGAAATGCTGTAATTTTTTGTGATTTTTTAAAAGATAACATGTCTTTTGAACCTGCTGGTCTGTTTTGGGGTTCAGAGGGTTTGTTTCACTTTCATTTAATTAAAAAAAGCAACTTTGGGACCCTTTTTGAAAGCATTCCAGACTCTATAACTACAACAAAAATACCACTGTTTTACAATCATATTGATATGTGAAGTGCTGGACGAATGCACAGCAGTGACTGGGGAGGGATTGTTTTTTTTTATTTTAATTTTTTTATTTAGTTTGTTCTGGTGGTGTGTGTGTTAATTTCATCTCATTCTCTTCTAATGTCGTACAGTTTCTTTTTTTTCAAAGTTTGTTTCTTTGTTTTTTGTTCTTTACTTATCTTCAACATATCCAATGTAAATATAACTGTACTTTTTTTTTTTTTGATATTTTGAAAATGAATAAAACATTTGGAATTTTTAAAAAAAAGCAACTTTAAGCACCAGTTACTACTTTAAAAGTGCCACCAATGATTGAAGCAAAAGCACCTCTGTTTCATGAACCTAAAAATCTCAAGTTGAAGCATCTTTTTCCCTCTAAAATAAATTATGATGCAATATTTTAGCTCACAGTCGTCCCCTATTTGAATACAGATGAAGAATTAACATGCAGGTGCTGAAAAACATCCTGCATATTGTCTGACTTGCAAAAATGCATGTATTAGCGGAAAGTGGATGAAATGTAGTCAAGGTATTTTTGCAGGAGAATGATTGAAAAGCGTCCCTCAAACAAATAGACATGGGGTCAAAGCTGTCCCCAAATATAATTCTAATTTTCTACGCCGGTGCAGCATTATTACTGTTAAAACCCTGGTTAGCTACAAACTGCACTCGTCCTGCTCTCTGCTGCCGTGCTCGTGTTTGCAGAGAAACAGAAACATGCCCGTCAATATGACAGATCTGCTCTCCGTGTTGCGGCACCGGAGGGTAAAAGCCGGCGCTGTGAAGGACTCTGTTTCTTCGACGTGCCCTTTAAAGTGCCATATTTTGACTGAGGTGACCCAAACACACAAACATGCAGCAGCAGCAGGATCAGTGTGAACCCCTGTGGTGAGACGACACCGCTAACACACTTCCTAAACACGCTCTCGCAGTGTGTGTGTGTGTGTGTTTTCGACCACGGCGCACACACACATGCTTCGCGTGTACAGCTGTCAATCTGCGTTTACTGTGTGTCGACAGGTATCCGGGCCTGTTAGAGTCTCGCTGCGTGTTTCTTCTGTGTGCCGCTGTCAGTCTGAGTGTGTCTGCGTGTCAGTTTGCGTGTATCGCCGTGTTTGTTTTGTGTGTTTCTTTGCGTGTGCGTGTGCTCACCCATGCTGTTGGTGGAGCTGCACCACATCAGCAGACAGCCGGTACACAGCAGGTTCAGAGCCCCGAACAGCAGGATCCTCCACGACTGGAAACGACAACATACAAACAGAATAACCGTTAAGCAACATGGCTCAACCTCTGGGTCGAGGCCCAGCAGAGCATCCATCATACAGACACTTTTCATTTGTTGCACATGTTGTTGTCTTATCAAGATCATGTCACTCCAGCTCTGTACAGACCAACTTCTCCATGTCAACCATCCATTCATGTCTCTATCGGGCCTAAGAAAAGCCTTCACCACTTTCAGAACGTCTCCCAACTCAGTATCATCTTTTTTCAACTATATCTTTATTGGATTTTTCAAATGTAGAAAACAAAACAAAATGCCATTAAAATGCAGACAAAAAGAAACCGAAATAAAGAAAAAAGAAGAGAAAAAGAGAAGAAAAAAAAACAAAAAAGGGGGAAACAGAACATGGCGGTTAACAGAAAGCTTCTGTAAAGATGTGAGATTGTGAGTCCATACAACTTTCCTTGCCATACCATCCAGTGACTTCAGAATTGGGGAACAGGATTTAGCAGAGGGTGCACTTATTCTACTCCACGTTCGTTCAACAGATGAGATAGATCATTGTTTTTAGTATATTGGATAAATCGACCCCATACTTTTTTTTAATGTCTTCTGTTTGTTCTTAAGAATGTATGAAATTTTTCCAAAGGTAAGCAAGAAGATAATTCCCTAAACCACATTGCAATACCTGGCTTACTTGTACTTTTCCATGTTAAAGCTATTATTCTCTTTGCTTGTAAGAAACAAATATTTAGAAAAATTCTTTCATGACGTCTTACTTTATATACATCTGGATAGAGGCCGAGTAGAAAGAGTTTGGGGTCTAGCTCTAATCTGATTGAGATGATGTCCTGCACATTTACTCAGTATCATCTTTAATTCTGAATTTGGCAGGATACTGCTGTGAGAAAAGGAAGGGTTTCTTACTTGACTATTATTTATATTTGTGGAAATTTGTTCATATTTGCTTTTTGAGAAATATTTAATACTTTCCGTTCTTCAAGCATCTAAATTTAAATCGGTGTTGCAAAGTATAGCAATATCAGAGAAGTATCACAACACCCTGCTGCTAGAATCAATAATATTTCTCACTTTATTAGTACAGATTAGGGGTGTGACAGCACACCGTACAGAACCAAACCGTTCGGTACAGAGATGTGTGCGAAAATTTTAAGACTATTAAGAATGGCCGATGTACAGAATTGTTTTAATTGCGAACCTTGTAGTTCCAACAGTTGTAGTGGACCTTCTCCGTCTGACAGTATTGCGGAACTAAAAACAAGAAGGAGTTTCCAGTGGAACACAGGATGTGACAGACAGTTTTTTCTCCTGCCGGCACTTCTGTGACATATGGCTAGTGAATGGGATGGCTAATGCTAACAGCAAGAAGCCGGAGCTGGAAGACGCTCCGCCGTCGTTTGGGATCACTTGGGTTTCCTGGTAAAGTATGAAAAAGGAGTAAAACAAGTGGACCAGACCAAAGCTGTAAGGAGCTCCAAACGTGGAGAAAGTATGGTGTTTATTATCGGTCATAACTCTAGTTTTACTTGGCCGATCAACACAATTCAAAGACTGGTAGATAGTTTGAAACTTGCACTTTCTACACAAGTTGAAACAGATACTCAGCGAGGCGTCTTGCTGCTACATCACCTTAAATTGGTGATGTCATTTTGACGCACCGGCACGTCCGTCTACTACAGAGGGTACCGTACAGAACCGAGCCATGACTTCCGTATCGAGGTACGTAGCGAAATGTAATTTTTGTGTACCGTTACACCCCTAGTACAGATACTTCAAGAATGATTCTTCTCTCATAATTTTTCCGCTTTTGTTGCTTTTCAATATTAAATTACGTTCAGTTTAATTTGGCTTTGTTGACAAGAACTTAGAAAAAAAAGGTTCTTTCATGTCAAAGTCAGAACTGATTTATACAGAGAAATGCCAATTATTTAAAAATCATTTATGGCACATGAGTTCATTTTTAAAAATTTGCCAAAAATAACTCATGTGCCATAACGAGAATCTATAAAAAACAAAAAATTCTGCATTCATTGCTGCAACCAGGAAGGCATCAGCGACTCTGTTACGACCAACAGTTACGGCACAAAAATTAAGAAGCCTTTTGAAAAGACGACACGAGTACGTAGACAAATTTAAATTATGTGCAGTAAAATATCTGTATTATGTAAAGGCACCATTTTTTCAGTATTGTTAAGACCTGAGGACCTGCAGAAAAATGATAAACATGTAGATTCAAGTTTGGCTTTTTTGCAAATTTAATGAAAGAAATTAAACATTTGCTTTCTCTGCTATGAGGATTTATCGCATTATAACTGCGTCATCCTGCACAGAATGAGTTGAGTTCTGTCTACTTCTAGTCATGGTTGTTCTGTTTCCATAGAGGTGCAGGGCTTTATAGTGCAGTGAAAAATGAGCCCACAGTGAGTAAAAATGTC
This sequence comes from Dascyllus trimaculatus, assembly GCA_024666655.1. NCBI lineage: Eukaryota > Metazoa > Chordata > Actinopteri > Pomacentridae > Dascyllus > Dascyllus trimaculatus. Next base: position 6,319,753 of record CM045464.1, on the reverse strand, counting down.
ACAGGAGCAAAGAAAAAACACCCAGTAACTGCTTCGGGTTCAGCGGGTTAAATAGGATTTTGTCCACAAGCCGAAACAGAAACAACAAAGACGACATTTCAGAACCACTGATGCATTAAACACAGTTTCACAGTTTCACAGCGGCTCCTCCTGAACAGGGTTTCCCCGGCTGTCAGTCAGCAGCCGACACTCTGGCAGGTGACCAGCCGCCGTCTCATCTAAATCCAGAGCTGCAGCTGACTGAGAGCTGCTGGGCGTTGGCTGCGGAGAGAGCTTCCCTTGCCGGAGGTCGAGCCGCTCGGGCCGAGGATTTGGGTGAATCCTCCGACCCGGACACGTTTCGGCCGCGGTCTGAATCAGTCCGTCACAGAAACACCAGCCCAGGGCAAAGTCACATTCAGAGCATGTGAGAGCAGGAGGCAGGCTGAGAGCTGAGAAAGAGCAGCTCTGATCATCACATATAGAAGCAGGGTTTCTAAATACCTAAATAAAGAAATCAACTGAGCAAAATGGAAGGAATGCAGCTGACAACGACTCTAACAACTGGCTGTGAAGGAATCTGACAGTAATCATGCTTTTGGAAACAAACTACTTCAGTCTGTCTGTCTTTTGCGTAGTGTTTTTTAAGTTGCTCCTATTTATTATCATTATTATTTTTTATATACAAGAATCTTTGCAATAACAGTCGAATCTGTGCAACATGACTATTTTAAATAGAAAAGCACTCAGAGAGCTCATACCTCCGCCAAGTCCACCCCCAACACAATCTCCCAATTCACATATTTTCTATGGAACGTTACAGATACAAATGTAATTACATACAGTTCAAATGTCCTACCAACAATGAGGCCTTCACCCCATCTGACTTAATGAACAGACGCGGCCTCTAGCGCGGCAGCTCCTAACAGCCTCCCAGCTTCTTAGACAACTGGAGATAAGAATGCTGGCCCAACCGTGCGTATGTCGCTCAGGAAGGAAAGAGAACTCCGTCACTGTCGCTGTCTGTCGCGTGGAGACCCAAAATGTCATGTGGTCAGAGGGGGTTACCCCAAAAACAAGAGTGCCCTCTGGTGGCTTTTAGAGTAAACCACATTTAATTGTCCGCCTGGTTACTTACATTAAAAAAAATCCTGGATCCAGACGGTGATCCGGATCAGTCCCAAAATTTCATAATTTCTTCTTTGTCCCATTTCACACATTTCCTGAAAATTTCATCCAAATCCATCCAGGAGTTTTCGAGTTACTTTGCACTCAAACAAACAAATAAACAAACCAATGCCAGCCATCGCATAACCTCCTTCGCGGAGGTAATAAAAGTATTTTCTGCTTGTAGAATATTCTGTGCAATATTTTGTCTACATCTAGAATAATCCTGAGCATATTCATTATTTCCCACATTTAGAGGAATCAGTTCAGTATCTAAACTTCTACATATGGAAGAATGTGTCCAATATCAACAGCACTCCTTGTTTATTTTAGACTTTTCCACTCATGTCCTTACATTTTTGCTGCTGTAAACTTGCACATTTCCAAATCATGGGCATAAATAAACCTTATCTTATCCATTTTATTCAGTTTTACGTTATTAACATTATAAAGTTTGACAATTAACAACATTTTTTTGGTTTAACATTTCATAATTTCATCTTTGAAGCTGTTTAAATAATACTTGTATCATCTTTTATCAACTTAACTACCTGTGGAATACACTTTTTTGGTGCATTACTCTCCAAATACACCAACTTTTATTCATGTCCCGTTTTGTTTTGTTTGTAAAGTGTTAATTACACAAAGTTTGATTTATTGGTCGAGCATAAATTGCTTAATATAACGCATCACTTTCTTAAGTCATCGAAAGCCACTTTTAAGATCCGACAGATATTATCATCCAGTCTTAGTGAGTACAAAGATTTTTCAGGATCATATAAAATACACATAAACCTGCTGTGTTCATAAAACAAAAGGACTACTACAGCATCTCGTGTTCGTTCGTGGCAGCAGCACCCGGAGCCCAGCGGATGACTTCATCGTGGTTATTTATAAAAAGGCTGCATCTACCTTAATTAATCACCGATTAATGCACCACCCAGCGAGCGCTCTATCTGACCCAAATCCAACATATCCTCATGCTGGGCCAACAGGTGCAGGCTGGGAGCAGCTAAAATGCTGCTGATGGATTATGGAGCTGTGACTTCTTTAGGTATTTACGACCTTTTATGCCATTAATGATAATCCCTGTTAGCATTGCGGCTGCTGAGTGAACTACATAGCGCTCGCCCTCTCCTTTAGCACGTGTGTTTTTCTGGTGTAGACAGTCCAAGAGTATTCTTTTAAAGAGTTTTGTGATCTTTTCTGGATAAATCTACCACTGCTACTTGATGGAAGGAGTGAGAAATGAAGAAATTTTGTTCCGACACAACGTCAAGGTGAAGTCTTCTGTTTACAATGAACTTAAACTAGCTGGTTGAGGTTAAGAGGAGACTGTGGTTGAAAGAATTCAATATTGGCTGCTGGTAGGAGGCTGGATGTAAACTGTGGTCAACCCTGAGTGTCTTTCGGGGGTTTTGCGGGGCAGTGCATGACGCAAGCAAGCTCGGCAAAACCACATTTCATCAATATGGATAAGAAAATGGCTCAGTAGTGTCACTATTTGAATGCAAACAGTGAGATCATTCTTTTATCCTTGTTTATTGTGATTTTTGTGTGTAATTTTAAAGTTTTCATTGCAGTGTTAACTTTAAAATCATCACACGTGTCCCTTTATAAACAGTCTGAAGTGGTTAAATTCATACAACTGTTCTCTCCCAGGTCTTTATAAATAACCCTCTGAAGCCCAAAATCTGTCAGCAGCTTTGAAAAGCCTGTTATCTATTGAAAAAACTACCAAAATGACATTAATCATCAGAGTGAGAAACTACGAAACAGAAAACAGTTCTATATTTTCAACTTTCTGACAGTCTCTGACGAAATTATGTCAAAAAATAAGTAAAAAATCATGATATTTCTTCAAAATCATTTGATTCTTGATGCCTAAATGAAAAATAAACCAAATATACACCCATAAATGTTTGCAGTAACTACATTCTGTCCTGCTCAGCTGCTCGGTGAAGCTATTCCTGACTGCTGCTACAAAGAGTCACGCGACAGAAACTTCAGGGACTTTTCAACTGAACCGAAGCACGAAGGAGACAAGTATGAAAACAAATAAAAAATGCAAAATAACTGTAGCAGGTAGAGCGACTAGTTTGTTCCCCCCAGTATTGGTAACACTTGTGGGCACAAGCAAAAATGTTGCACATCCAGATTTTGGCATTTTTTGTTGAATTACTAATCAAAGAAATTCAAATTTTCCTTTTTTGTTTTGACAATTTATGGCATTATAACCTCCTCTTCCTGCACAGATGACATTTCTGAGTTCTCTCTACTTCTAATCATGGTTGTGCTGTTTCAAGACTTCATATTGCAGTGACGGGAGCAAAGAAAAGACTACCATAAACTGCCTGGAGTTCAGAGGGTAAATTGAGAACGACAAGGCAGCACAAAAGGGTAGCTGCACATCCTTTAAAAGCACTCAAATCAGTTCCTTCAAAGGCTTTAGAAGGTTATAAAAATGTCCTAAACTGGGATGTACGAGGATATCGGTATGTAATCGGCACTGACCGATAAAGATCAGGATAAAAATTGAGTGTGCAAATGTTCAATAAGACGAAATATGGCAAAATTTACATCTATGTTGAAGCAGTTTTCTTATTTTGTTGAGTGACTGTGAACATTTTGCAAAATGTGACATGCCCAGACACACCTTGCAGATCAGAGGGTTAAAAAACATCATTAAAAACCGTCACCGAACATTTCATTGTGGTAAAATTCGCTTCAAGCCCGGGCGCGAAGGTGACCCCAGCTCCTCCGCCTGAGAAACAGCCGTCATTACTCACAACCACGGCAAATCATCTGTCAGCCACATGTAAACACAGGCTGTGTAAGTGGACTAATAACCACATGTTGTGTTTTCACGGCGAGTACAGTCCATTCATCAGCGCTCTCACTCACTCCGTCTGCCTGGTTGTAAATTCAGCAGAATTTTCAATGAAGACGGAGGAGAACAAAAAAAAAAAATAAAACCTTGAGTCTAAACTCGCCCTCGGAGCAGTGTGTCTGTGTGTGTCGGAGGGAACAGAAACGAGAAATGGAACAAGGGAACGAGTGTGTGTGTGTGAGTGTGTGTGTGTGTGTGTCCTGGCTGTCACTTCGTGTTGGAGTCATATGCCGTGGTGGGGAGCGCCGAGTGCTGTGAAATCTACAATTACTGTGGTGTGCTGTGTTATGACAGCGCTGGGGCGTCTGGTGACAGCACTAGCCAGCGACAGGCATGGGAGACCTACAGTGTGTGTGTGTGTGTGCATGCATGCATGCGTGCACGTGTCTGTGTGTGCAAACAGAGAGACAGTGCTCGGGCCAAAACATTCCCAACCCCCTTCATGTACGCCCCACAAACACACACTAAGTCGCGGCGCCTGCAGGGGAGCGTTGCATCCCGATGCTCTGCTGCCCCCGTCTGCCGGTTGGCGGCGGCGGCGGCGCCCTGCTGTCCGCGGGCCTGACGGCATGCCAGCATATTGAGGTTACATGTGACATTGGAGTGACAGAGCTGCAGCGGCTCAGTCACCAGGTACTGTATTAAATCAGGAGCCCCCCGCCGATGCCAGAGCCGATAACATCATCGCGGAGCGCCGTGCCACGCCGGCCGCATCATCGGGCAGCGCCGGACGAATGTGTGTCATCGTGCTGAGCAGAGGCGTGACTCATGCAAGAGGAGAGAGCAGACAGCTTCATCATAACAGGCTGGGAGTGTGTGCAGGGGGATTGTGGGATTTTTTTTTTTTTTTTAAATCAAACCTGCAACCCGCCGAGGCTCGCTTATGGTGGCAATTAAAACACAAAAACAAAAAAATAATTTAAAAAAAAAGCCCTCGCCAGCTCTATGTCTGCTCAGATCGCAGCCATCAGGCCTCTTTGTCTCCAGGGTGGCTGTGTTCTCCTCTCAAAATAAACCTACTTACATAATGAATCGGCGGCGGCGGCAGTGGCGGCGGCCTGTGAACGCGAGCAGGGGAGTTTTCCGACTCAGTAGCTGCGGCAGAAGCGAGATGACGCCGGGTCCTCTCACTCTCCTGTCCTGCAGTCATGTCCTTCCTCTGCTGACGGCCTCATGTTCTACTTTTATCAGGACATTTTGTTACTAGAACAGTGACTGATGACCTCCAGCGCCGATGTCCAGCACTGCGTACATGCACTGTACGACAGACACGGTGAAGGAAGCCCATGATAATTCTGTGTGTTAGCAGCACAACTAACCTCTGTTCTGCTTCTGTTTTTAACCCTTCTGACCACCCAAAAAACACTGGCAGCGTTAAAAAGCATGTCATCTTTAAAAAAAAATGTGAAAAATCTGACAAATTCCACAATTTGCCAGAGTTACAAACTGTAAAAACAGAAATAATTGTTGCATTTTCAACTTTCCCACTGTCCTTGAACTAATCATGTGCTATGTGCAGCTCTGTCAGGAAAATTAACCAAATCTTAGCTTAAAATCTTTTTAAAATCACTATATTCTGCATGTCTCGTTCAAAAATTTGCCAAAAATGAACCAAAAACTGGAATAAAAACTAAAAAATTTCATGATTTTAGTGTAACTTAAAGGCCATGGTTGACTCAGCTCAGACCAACAGTACAATATCAAAGATTCAGAGAGTTGTCGGCTGAACTGCAGGCAGTGTTTACACAAAGCAGAGGGGACATGACAAGAGAGACTGAGGGGCAAAATCAAACCTACTGGATCAATAAAATAAATGCAGCATGGCTCAGAAACAGTGAACAGAGGAGGAAGGTGTTTGTAGATGCATTCAGCATGGTGAAACATCTTCCTACAGTCATTGTGCAGAATAGAGAGACAAACTGCGAGCGTGTTAGAATATTATAGCTGCTACTGTTTTCCAGTGGGCGCTTGGAAAACTGTCGATTCCAGGCGTTAATTAAATCATTCTAACTGTGTCATGCTACACAGAAGACATTTCTGGGTTCTCTCTCCGTCTAGTCACGGTTGTCCTGTTTCCATAGAGGTGCAGGACTTTATACTGCAGTGAAAAACGTAAACAAAATGTGACAGGAGCAAAAAAACACCAGAAACTAGTCAGGGTTCAGAGGCTTTATAGACGGTAAACTGTGATATTGTAGGTAATATGAAGTTTGCTTGTAGACAACTATTTGTGAATCTCGCTAAAACAATGATCGAGGCAAGTCAGTAGCTGCTTTGCCAAAGTGCTTTCTATTTAAAGAAAAGAAAATTAGAATTAACCTAAGTGGTTTATATATTGGGGTTAAGATCCTATAGTGACACATATGGTATGATGAGTGTTTCACATATAAACTCCTACTAAACTTATATGAAATGCTACTTTTTCAGACTGTCAGTCATATAAAGGCGACCCTACAGGGATTTAGATTATGGAGATGAACCTAATGAATGTAATAATATATCTAACAACCTTTGGTATTATTACGTACAGAGTTAAAACTAATTTAAACAGGAAGTTGTGGAAAAAAATCCAATAAAACCCAACAAATCCAAAGAATCACTCGACCCCCTATGAGCACAGGACTAGTTTTACTTAGCAAAATCAACAGCAGTAAGAAAGCTGCTCATTGTAGTGTTTGATAGTTTCACTTCAATGCATCAGATGCAAACCGCCACAACAGCGCAGAATGAAAATGCAAAGTTCTGCTGCATGAATGAACTCCAACAAACCTGCAGCCTGGTTAACAAACGTTCGATCATATCAGTGATTACGGAGCCCCTGTGGGTCTTGATTAAAAATAGGTCAATAAATATCATCAACAATTATCAATACTAACTGAAATTAAACATTTCCGCTGTATCGCCCAGCTGGCAGTGACCGACCTTTCAAAATAAAACACTTATATATAGCAACCCAGTTTCCTGAAAAGCAGAACACTCATATAAGATTCTGCTGCTTCCTATTTGATCGTGACTCTCATAAGTCTTCCGACATATCGAACAGCCACAACTAAATCCTACGTAGACTCTTTCTAGAGAACTTCGACATCGCTGTTCCTCAGTGACGTCAATGGCTCCACTGCCAGTAATTACTCAGCATCCTTCATGAATGAACGACAGACTGTCTCCGTCCACTTTCATCTGTTAGATTAGTCACCCATCACTGTCAGATATAAAAATAATCACGCTGTATATAGTGGACATGGACATGCATGCATATACAGTATATATGTTCATAAGCTGCTTATTTCATTATCCTTTAAATAATTATGTCAGCGCTCCTTGTGTACTTTCATCTCTGCACTTCCTGCATGCAGTAGTGCTGCAACTGACAGACTATTTTCATTGCCTAATTATCTGTCCATTACGTAGACATTTTTGGCCTAAAAAATGTCAGAAAATGGTGAAAAATGCTGCTTAGTGTTTCCCAAATCAACTTCAAATTCATCTAAACTGCAAAAATACTCAGTTTACCGTCATAAAGCAAGAAAGAAACTAGAAAATATCTCAATTTAGGAAGATTTAATCTGAGATTTTACACTTTTTTCCCACTTAAAAACAAATTCTCAAACTCTTGGGGATTCATTTAATAGTCATCTAATGACATGAATAGTGACAGAGGCAGTTGTGGCTGAAGGATAAATATAAAACTAGAAAAGCCCTCAGAGAGCTCATACCTCCACCAAGGAGCTTCAGTCCACCCCCAACACAATCTCCCAATTCACATATTTTCTATGGAACGTTACAGATACAAATGTAATTACATACAGTTCAAATGTCCTACCAACAATGCAGCCTTCACCCCATCCGACCTAATGAACAGGCGCGGCCTCTAGCGCGGCAGCTCCTAACAGCCTCCCAGCTTCTTAGACAACCGGAGATAAGAATGCCGGCCCAACCGTGCGTATGTCGCTCAGGAAGGAAAGAGAACTCCGTCACTGTCGCTGTCTGTCGCGTGAAGCCCCAAAACGTCATGTGGTCAGAGGGGGTTACCCCAAAAACAAGAGTGCCCTCTGGTGGCTTTTAGAGTAAACCACATGTAATTGTCCACCCGGTTACACTTACATTAAAAAAAAATCCTGGATCCAGACGGTGATCCGGATCAGTCCCAAAATGTCATCATCTGTTCCTTGTCCAATTTCACACATTTCCTGAAAATTTCATCCAAATCTGTCCATGAGTTTTCGAGGTATTTTGCACACAAACAAACAAACCAACGCCGGCAAAAACATAACCTCCTTGGTGGAGGTAATAAATATCCACAGAGCTCAGAATATCATTTTTAAGGAGGTAAAGAAATATCCTGATGGAGCTTCCTGATTTCTGGCGTGGAAATACAACAACTGTGAACCCCAAAACCCATCAACCAGGTTTTAAAGTCACCTTATCTAAAAACAAAGCAGGAAAAAAACCCAAAGAAACAATATTTATCAGAGCCAGGAACTGCAAAACCAGAAACCTTTCTTTTTTGGTTTTATTTGAAAAAAAAATCAACCAAATCTGAGCTTAAAATCATCACAGTTCATCAAAATCACTTTATTCCACTGTGTCTCTTTTAAAAGTTTGCTCAATATAAACCTTTTGTCAGAATCAATTCACAGTCACGTAAGAAAAACTCAGGGATTCTCGGCTGAACTGCAGGCTGTGTCTACACAGAGCAGAGAGGAGACGAGTGCGGCAGCAAATTAAAAATGGTAGCAGCGATCTATCTGCAGTATGTAGGTAGGGTCACCATTTTAAAAGCATTGGTAACAACTGTGGGCACTTAGAAAGCAGTTGTGTATGTTGATTCCAGGCTTTTTTAAGTTTTCTAAAAGAAATAATCAAAGAAATTCAACTTTTATTTGTTCCTTTTTATGATCTACGGCAGTCTGGTCCAGCCTCAGGACCCACTATGTCTCTATTAATAACATTTGCGACCCAAATTTTTGAAGTTTGCCGTTTCTATTACAAATTAAGATTTATTTGGGTGTAGTCTCAGCATATTTCGATACAACTTAGGAACATTTTGGCTTATTTTTTTGCTCATTCTGGTATATTTGAACACTTTTGCCAAGTTTGGGGCATATTTTGGCCCATTTCGACAGATTCTGAGCTCATTTTGGTTTATTTTTGGCGCGTTTTAGCATAAATGTCTCCAATAACCTGGCAGAGACAGATCTAGAGGTTAATAGTGGGCAACTACTGGTGTCACCACCACTAAATATCCTGTTATTGAAAGCAAACTGTGTCATAAGAAACACGTCCTTCAAAATAAAAGACTTTATATCACTACTTTTTTTTGGAGGGGGGCATGCTACTGCGACCCTCTAAAAATGCACAAAAGATATGTTTGAGTTGTCTCTACTTCTGGTAATGATTGTTTTGTAGAGGTGCAGGACTTCATATTGTGAGGAAACACGGAGCGAATAACCGCCCATAAACGACTTGGAGTTCAGAGGGCTCAGGCTTAAACGCTGTTCCACACGTTTTTTTAAGCTGAGCCGAATTTAGCATAAAGTGAAATACCAGCACAAACCAAACATCAACCCTCAGCTTAAACATATCTGTAAAAACTCCTACATCTGCGCCTGAAGTCGGATGTTGACACGTTTTATTTCACAACACAGGAGGTAAGAGAAGACTGGGGTCGAGGCCGCGGAAGAAGCGCATCTCAACTTTCGCCGGTTTGAACTATGTTTAGTCTCTAAGCCGTGTACGACACCGTGTAATCCAATCCAAGGCTCTATGGGGAAGCGAGACCCCCCGCCAGCGCGTGGTCAAAGTGGATTATAGTACAATAACACTGACACACACACACACATAACGTCTGAGATTCACACTCATTATCATGTCTGCAGAGTTTCGGCTGCGGTGTTTTACCTCCTCGTGTTGTTTGGGAGCTTTTGCAGCTTGAACTCCACATCTGTCCCTGTTTTGTTGTGTCGCTCTGCTACTTCTTTTTTTTCGTGCCCTCTCCTTTAAATAATCCCTTTTATTTTTTTGTAATGAGAAACTAGGACAAACTGTTGTTGTTCCCTGGTTTTACAGCAGCGGCGGGTTTAATGTTGTTGTCCATGTGGAATATTTAATTTATGTTTATCGGGCACATTGCCGCCTGCAGTTACAGAAGTACGTTTCCTGGCATTTAAATTACCATAACGTACTTCTGTAAAGGTGGAAGAGACGCCAACCGACCAGCTACCCACAAGCAGGTCAGAGAGGCAACGAGACGAACTCAGGGTGGGCTGCAGGATGTATGGAGGAGCTGCTTTTATGTGTAATACGGTACTAGGAACATTTAATTACAGAGATTTTATGACTACACTTAAAAAACCCTGCGTTCATAGATGGCGAAGCACGCTGGGACAGTCTTCTTTTCACTAAATTAGAACTTGTACGACTTAATTAAACCAGGAAAGAGCCTCACTGAGATTTTAAATTTCGCCGCCAGTGTCCTGACCAAGAATTAAGGTAATTTACGGTCACACCAATTTAAAGTTTCTCTTTCTACTCCTTAAGAAAGCCTGCGTACAGAAGTACGTCCTGAAATTGCACGCAAAAGGCGACCAAGATAAGCTCTTAATGTATTTCACGGTAATTATCTCACTGGGTTTTTAATCCTCTGACCTCCAAAACCTGCCAGATGAGAGTATAAGAGACTTGTCTTCACAAAATCACCAAAACTGCACCGTTTGTCAAAGCAAGAATCTGTAAAAACATCAAGAGTCGTACAATTTTTTCGAGAAACTAAACCAGATGTAAGCTGGAAATTGTGATATTTCATCAAAACAACCTTACTCTTCAGGTCTCATCTCAATATTGGCCAAAAACAAACCGCTAGCAGCAACACGATTCTGTAAATAACAAAAAATTTGACGCGCCTCAGTGCAACCAAGAAGCAACAAGAGGCTCAGCGGCAACCATCAGTCACATGACAAAGTTTCAGGAAGTTTTCGGCTGAACTGCAGGCAGTGTTTACACAGAGCAAACAGCCGACGTACATAGAAGTAGTGAAACATCAAAAGTATGCATCTTTTTTTGGCTCTCCTGTAGTTAAAACCTGTGGGAACTTGGAGTTACGCTGCTCATATTGATGTCAAGTTTGTTCAATTTTTGCAAGATAAATAACAAAACAAATTAGACTTCTTTCCAATTCATGGCATTATAACTGTGTCACACTGCACCCAAGACATTTCTGAATTCTCTCTCCTTCTAGTTATGGTTGTTCTGTTTCCATAGAGTTGCAGGACTTTATATATTGCAGTGAAAAATGAACCCACAGTGAGTAAAAATGCAACAGCAGCACTGCTTTCTCTCCCACATTGTGCTACATTCCTGCTAACGTGCAAATCTTTGCATCAAGTTAAGGCTTAAAATAAGTTTCACCTGAATTCAGGGCATTTCCTTGAGGCAAAATTAAATAAAATTGCACCCAAGGCTTCTTATTTGCTCAACAGCTGCTTATCAACAGACACTACAATTCACTGATGTTTCCAAAATGCATCACATCCAGACCCCACTCAGGTGCTGCAGCACAGCAGCTCGGACAGACCAAGAATTACTTTGACGAGAGTGAAACTGATTTTATCTGCATTAGCGGAGCATTTTTAAACGTCAATACCGCAGTCAATCCTGTTCATTTAATTGCGGGAAGCCGACAGTGTGATTAATATTTAATTAATCGCGCTGCTCTAAATGGCCCTGTTCCAATTAGCATTATTAATAACTCATAGCATAGGTAAAAAATAACCTTAATAAATCCCTCAAATCTGTGCACGATTAAATCAAACGCACCCACAGACGCATGCAAAACTGTGAAGCCTCTATTCATATTTAGAAGACGATGAATCACTGTCATACTCTAATTAAACTCCAGTACTGAAAGGCAAGATATATATTTTATCAGAAAAAAATGTCACAATCTGTGAGCCGTACCTATTTTAACCCACAACTTTTACTTTTTGACCTCTGGTTTTGTGGTAATCCAGCCCCTTGTATCTCTTGAAAACATTTAAACCCACTCTGTAGTTTCTAATAAACTATGTAATAATAAATAATCTAACCTTTATTGATCCCCTTGGGGAAATTCCTTCTCTGTATTTGACCCATCCGATTCATAGTTAACCTTAACTATACATACTAGGAGCAGTGGGCTGCCACGGAGGTGCCCGGGGACCAGTCAGGGGTTAAGGACCTTGCTCAAGGGCCCACAGTGGTGGTGACTCAGCCTCTTGCCAGTCCGGGGACGCGAACCAGCGACCCACCGGTTACAAGTACGCTTCACAAACCACTAAGCCTCTACTGCCCCATATACATATATATATATATATATATATACATTAAAATTGTGGCTCAATTTCAATGCTCTCTCACAGTAGATGTTTGTGTTTATGCATGTTTCTGTGTATTATTTTAGCTTATTTTTAATTCAACTGTTAGACAAACAAATTTATTAGACATAGAGGTGGTTGGAAAAGTTTCAACATGCATTTTGCTGCAGCGAAAGCTTCATAGTTAGCATAACAGCTGATGTTTCACCAAAATAAACACAGCTTGAAGCTACAAACAGCCACCAACCGAGGCTTGAATACTCAAAACATAAATTCTGCATCAGAGGATCTTTGTGATTTATGCCTTAAGTTAGAAAAAACTAAAACAAACAGCAAGTAACAGGTGAGATTTTAACACAGCGAGTGCAGAAATCCAGACTACACTGGGAAGCTGCCCACGATGGCAGATCAATGTGTCAGACTAAGTGCAGCAGCGTTCGGCTTGTGGTGTTTTAGGGCTTCATCCCTGCTGCTTTCACTGGAACATGGTGACCTACTAGGAAAACAGGATTACTGGAGGTGTTTGGGTCAGACTCCGCGCATGAGACGCAGCGTCGAACCCATGATGGGATTATAAAGTGAGGATTCCACTACTGAGTGAAAACAGAGGCGAGGCCGAGATGACGATGATGAGAACCAGGAGATGATGAAAAAATGAAGCCAAAAACACCAGAGAGGACACAAACAGTTATTACGTCTGTTTTTAAGGGGGTAAAAGTGTGAGTTTTCTTACCCGTCTGTCTGAGGACACCAGTCTGAACTCTTGTAGAAGTTTCCCAAAGATGGATCTGTGCGTCTTCCTGAAGGGATGAATGGTGCCCTACAAATACATAACATGAATTATCAGAACTTAAAATGTATTTGATGAAGAAGGGTGTGCAGAAAAATTAAACACAGCCTAAGCTAACTCTGTATCGCTGTCTAGGGGTTATATTTAGATGAGTTCAAGTACAGTCAGGTTCACTGAGAATGTGACAGTGAAGCAAAGCAGGAGGTAAAGTGTGGCCTGTGCTGCCACCAAGTGGTGAGCTGTGGTATAACCTGCAGAGAAACATCTGAGGTAAAGGCTCAGGAAGATGACTGGAGGAAAAAGACATACCGACATTATTTCAATAAAAAAAAATTAGGTGAGACAACAAATGTCTCACACAGCAAGAAAAATCTCACTGTTTTGCTTGTTAATATTCTAACTCACTCTCCAAACCCCAAGAAGTAAATAACTGCAAATATACAACACTGTTCGACAAGAAGATTTAAAGGTTCCATACAGTAAAAATCTATTCTTGCTGTGTTTAGTGGTTGTTATAAACTTGAAGGTATAAATTAAAATATGAAGACATTAGCTTCCACCTTTCCTCAGGCCCCCCACCAAGCAGACAGACTCCCAGCTTTACAAGCTAGTAAGAATTTGGCCCAAGGTGCTACCACACAACTAACCAACCAATGACCTTAACTCTGTATAACTCCACCCCCTCACTGCTTCCAGGTAAACCACTCAGAATGAGCAGCTGCCTCTCAGGCCACCAGGTTTATTTACTTTATAAAGCTGCTTCTGCAAAACTCTAAAATGTCTTAGTCACCATTTGTTCTGCTGTTTGCTGCAAAAGTGAACACAAGCATCAAAGGAGCTGAAGAACCAGTGGATAAGCTGCGGAAGTCACACTCCTAAACCCAATTAAAACCTCCAGAGGACACTCACCAAGACGTAGGTGTCGTGTTCATGCTTCTTCCTGTGCATCGGGACGTCTGCGGATGAAAAAATACATCACTGTCAGCTCATAAAAGCAACTAATCATAAGTAAATATGAAAGGAAGTTATTCTGTTTTTTTTTTTTAAAGATTTATTTTTTTTGGCATTTTCAGCCTTTATTGGAGAGGACAGGACGGTGGACAGAAACGGAAACAGGAGAGAGAGTGGGGGAGGACATGCGGTAAATGGCCGAGGTCGGACTCGAACCCGGTACAGCCGCTATGCCTCGGCATGTGGGTCCCGTGAGATAACCGCTAGGCTATCGGGGCACCCGTTATTCTGGTTTTAAAGTTTTCTGGGCAGATGATAACCACTGTATTATGCTTTTCAACTGATTGTTTCAGTAATATTAAATATATAGTTGGAATTCTGGAAATCATAAAAACAAAGCAGAATTTCTTTCTTTTTTTAAACTGAAATAACCTCGAAGCAACAGGTTTTTTATTATTATATATTTTTTTACTATTTATTTAAGCATTTGCAATGTCAGTATTATGTACTCACTGAATAATCTGTGGAATATCAATGTTTGATACTACAATCCTGTGTAATACTGTGATTTTCCACACTCAGAGGAAACAGTGCAATATCACGAATTTCTACAGACAGAATAATCTATAGAATATCAACAGTACTGGTTGCATATATCTTGTTTATATTGTCTTTAAAATTTTCTTCATGTATATATATTAGAGTTTCCCTGTTTGATTGGGTCCTTCAATTACAACATAATGTTAACAGGAGGATGGGTGTCGGGTTCAATGTTCGTTGTTAGTTTTCTCTTGTTCTGTAAAGCACTTTGTGTTAAAGTCTATCTGTATAACGGCGCTATGTAAATGGGTTGGTCTAGAGATAATTATTCTCATTGATTGAGTCTGAAAACTTTAAGTGAGCTTGTTTAAATGGTATGAACACAGAAAACATACAATTTAAAAAAAAGAAAACTACTTCTGGGACTAACTGTCCTCATGTGTAGGTTAAAAACTGGTAATAGCTGTTGTTATAACGTTTTGATTCATTTGAACTGCTTCAACTGTTGATTCCCTGCTAGCTAGATTAGCCAAACACACAGACAACAAACAAGAGAGAAGCGGCCCAAAGAAGACACGGAGCACCGGGGTACTAACGTGGCTCACACCGGCCGGTAATTACGGTTCACTGTCGACCAAACAGCGGAATAAACCGTAAGACTCTACAGCCAAACTGAGAATCAGCTGTTAGCCCGGACGCCCGTTGGAATACGTGTAGTTAGCCGTTAGCCTGTTAGCAAAACAAACCTGCATCCTTGATGTTGATGACATCCACCGACACCATGTCCGGTTTGTCCAGCGGACCCACCTTCCGCTCCGTCACCCCGGACGGCACCACGTCCGGCTTCGGGCCGAACTTTCGGGGGTAAAAATCCCCGACATTGTGGTAAGACAGAGCCGAAGACGTGGACATCATTCCGTCCATCGCCATTTTGAACTTCCTGGACCCAGAAGCCTCTTCGATTTGACTGCTCTGCGCATGCGTGAGTCCGCAGATCTGTATATCATCACACAGTGAAACTACAGTTTAGCAGACTGTTCAGGTGATTTACACATCTATACTTCATCTGAAATAAACTTCCTGTATGGAACACCATTGACGTCAACATTTTTAAAAAACAGATTACATTTTTAGCATTGATTAAGGTTAATTCCTGAGTTGTGGCTTAGTTGTGGGTTAATAAGTTATCTTGCAAGCAACAATGTCAAAATCTAAATGCTTACTATTTTTTGGTCTTCTAGACAACTTGATTTTTTTATGATTAAAAAAAGAATATTGTTGAGATTGCACTGTTGGTTGGAAAACAATGTGTTTCATTTACAACACTAATGATAAAAATAATCCTTATTGGTTTCATGCAAAGATCAGTGACAGTCCAGTGAATGTTGTGTTTCTTAATTCTTGATTGCTTGTCACCCTACTTTAAATTGATGTCTCTAGAACTGCCAGGTTTTTAATGTACTGATGAATGAATGTATTTGTTGTTTTTATGTTGTAACTCTGTCTGCTGCTGCCATGCCAGGTCCCTCTTGAAAAAGAGATTTCAAATCTCAATGAGGCTTTTTATCTGGTTAAATAAAGGATATAATATAATAATAATAGTTTAGCCAACTGTAGAGTCTCTAAATGCAGATGAGACCGTTCAGACAACAGAACAAGTCAGCGGGCTTTAAAATTCATTCATGGAATCAAAGAGGATGAGAGAAAGAAGCAGAAGCGTGACGGATTCGAGCGTAGAAATGTGAGTATTATGACAGAGTCGGTGTGTGTGTGTGTGTGTGTGTGTGTGTGTGTGTGTTTGAGTCAAAGCTGAGTCTGTATATGACGTATACATGTGTTTGCTCATTCTTACGGTGCTGAATGGAGATTTTTGTTTGTAGCTGGTTGACACTGTGAGAGATGAAATAACTATAACTCATCACGTGTTAACTTTTAACAAATCAGTCGCTTATCCTCCAATATTGTTGCTTTCATTTTTCTGTCATGGCCTTTGTGTGTTTTCCCTCCTTTTTTTAGTGTGTCATTGCTTTAGCCTGTTTGTCGGGTTGCTTCCATCATGTTCGCCTGTTACCTGCCTGGTTTTTCCTCATGTTCCTCATCTGATCCTGGTTTCTATATTTAGTTTTTAGACCCTTGTCGTATTTCTTGCTTCAGTTTGTCGCAGTGCTTTTGTTGCCTTTTGGATTTTTTTAGTTAATGTCTGTCAACTTCCCATGTTTGTGGTTCATCTGGGCTTTGGTACATTTCACTGTCACTTGTTTAACGTGCACAACCGTGTGAATGTTGAAGAAAACACTTATTGTGCCTTGTCTTGTTTTGGAAACTGTGGAATCTGTTGCTGCTTCTCTTGATGGTAGCCATAGACCCACCTCCGGTCACCAGTGATGATCCTGAACGTGAAGGTTGAAGGATCCAGCTGTTGGCTGATGCAGAATGTTACGTTTGTTCTCTGTTCCAGTTTGAGCTCCATGGAGAAACTGCAAATACAAACATGTTTAACAGGTACTGGTGTTGATATCGCGGTGCCACATGACCCTCGAATAGACCCAACGTTTTGATCCCTTATACAGCAATGATAATAAAGTGGAAACTCTGCCCATTTTCAGAATTCATATATGTTGCTCTAAGAGAGTCCAGAAATGTTCATAACAACCAACTACTCTCTGACTAATTAAAAACAGAATGCGATGCACTCTAATTTAAAACCTGGTACTGCTCCAGATGTAAATGACAGTACAGGGGGATGCTCAGAGTGGGTGGGAACACGCTCTGCTTTAGAAAACTACAGTAGAATGAAACCCATATGTGGATTTATAAAAGTAAATGAACACTTTCTAAACCCGTTCACTATCCATGGAAGTAACTCCAGACGTCTTAAGTTTGAAACTTATTTCTCTGATTTCTGGCATGAAGAACGAATGGATCATGTCCATAAGTGTCCAATAAACTTAAATTTAGGTGGCGTATCCCTTGAATGCTCAAATGGACTGTGGTTAAAGGATACAAAAGCGCATTTGTGCTCATTGTCTTGGTTCCAGATGTGCGTATGCTGTATATTCACAAAGTATGGCAGGTCCTGAAAGAGAAGCACTTATGGTGACGTGTTTTGCGATGGTGAAGGTTTTGTCTGCACACATTTTTAAAGATGCCATGATGATCGACGTCAGATGTGCAGACGGGAGGATAAAGAGAGATATCCGAGGAAGAGGGGGAAAAAGATTGTAAAATTAGAATCGTATGTACAAAATGAAGAGAGGTAAAAAAGAAAGAACAAGTCAAACGGGCAAATCCTTTTGTTTTGTGAGGGAAGCTGCTCAGAGCAAAGTGGATGTTTTGCCTCCATGTGGTTCACAGCCTCTGGATCTGTTTCCTGCCACATCTGCAGACCTTCACGTAAACACAAAATACAACAACAATGATGATCATTATTATTATTGAAGTGTGTTTGTGGAAGAAAGATGCACATGGCTCCATTAGAGACTATAAAGGTTCTGTTTGTAACATTTATACTCCTTTCCCACCAAGCTGGTTCCAGGTCTAGTTCAGAGCCAGAGCCTGACTCAGCTCCAGTTCTTTGTGTTTCCACCACCTAAGCACCGACTCCAGGTTCTAAAAACTGGAGCTCAGCAAGCACCAACTCTTTGCTGGTCCAGAGCTAAGCACCGAGTACGTCAGGGGCTGGGGGCGGGGTTATGGTGACCAACCATCAACGGTGGAAAGGGACACACAAGGGGTAATTAGTGTCCTTGTTCTCCAGGACGTCCCTGGTCCCATCACACATGTATTGGAATGACTCCTGGAAGTTTACCACAAACTGTTGACCTGAAATCCGCTACAGTTTTGTCCCACCAGTAGCGTGATCACGGATGTGTCCAGGCAACAGGAGGACCTCCGCCTCACAATCAGCCTTAAGACCATCTATAGAGATAAACATAGATATTATCATCAACTTACTGCGTTTGTTTAACTGCTATGTAATGGATGAAAGCGTCGTCTTGGCTCCAACTTGGTTCCTCGCCAATGGAAAAGTAAACAGGTTCTCAGGAGGAACCAGATTTGAACCAACTTATTACCAGAACTAGCACCTGGTTGTTCTTGGTGGAAAAAGGGGGTATTAGAAAACCCTTAAGTGAACTGCAGTCAGCATCCTGGGAATCAACCATAACAGTGACTTTACACTCAAAAGCCTGAACGAGATTGGCCTGCATCGTATTAATACATCTTTTTGTGGCTTGACTGTTGGTATATTTCATAATCATTGCTCTCCACCTGTCCGACTTGCCAGATGTGGCTCCTTGCAACTTCTTCCTGTTCCCAGAAAAGAAATTCAAGTTTTGACACGGTTTAGGACAGTCAGTCGCGGCACTTTCATTACAAGTGCTGCAGGAGCACTGGGAGCAGAGTGTCACTGCACAAAGAGGTTACTTCAGCAGCAAGGCAGCCAAATTAACACCAGGTCTTTTTTTTATAGGCACAGTCTCTGAGCTTTTTCCTCAACCCTTGTAGATCTGACAAATTAGTTTGACTACTGTTCTGTCCCTCCATAAATCAAATGCCCTGCAACAAAAGTTCCCCAACATTTACATTCAGCTTTGGTTTTGTGTGTCGCCCCCTGCTGGCTGTTAGAAAGAATGCAGTTTAATTGGACTTCCACACTGGCTTCACCTTTCAGACCCGGAGGCTACATTTATCTTTTATATCCAGTCCATGATTGTCTAGTGATGTTATTGGACTTAATTTCTGAGCTAATGTTAGCTTATGTTTGCACATTGTTGGTAATATATAAAGCTAAACCGAACATCCAATGGATTTTTCTGGAAAATTTGTCTTACAACCAACAAAGACGGGGATTAATACATGTAAACTGCTTCATGTTCTTACATACAGTAGCTTTAATATGTGGCTCTTAATAGTTCAGGCTGAAACAGGTTCACTGTTTCAAGAAGGTTTAACTGTGAAGTTTTGTTTCTTTTCACTTACTGTCTGCTTAGAACTAAACAGTTATTTAGAGATGATATAGTTTGTAATGGTTTTCTTAGATATTGCAAGGGGGTGCACTCACTTAACATGTATGTAAAACTGGCAGAGCGCCCCCTAGTGGGGTGTTTAGGATTAGCATGCTTCCTAACTTTAAATTAAGTTGAACTTGAAGCTAGTTTGCTGTCGGGTCAAAGGGTTTTTGTGTGTCTCTGCAGTCGCTTTCACTTCCTCTCTTTGCCTTTTGGTGCAATTATAGCGGAAACAAGCCGAACACTGTGTCCCGTGAAGCGAGCAGCTGAAAAGGAGAAGATAAATTCTGAAATTACACCTGTATCTCTCATTATGTTTACTTTACAGGTTTCCAGTCATCATTCCTGTCATTACACCATTAAAGGGAACATTACTCGCTTTACACAGCAGGTTATTTGGGTTAAAAGTCATTACATAATTTGATTATCTGTTTTATTTCATAACACTCACCTGTCTTGTCGTTCCAGTTCTCCTGTTTACCTCTCACCCTGTGCCTTCCCCTGCAGTCGTTTTTATAGAAACTTGTTTGTTCTTAATTTAATGTGGCAGATTGTAAAAATTTCCCATCAATGTGAAGTTATAAATAATATTCCTAACTGTCTAAATCGAGGTTGCTTGTCTATACACATCTTCGTAAAGTGTTGTGAAATGAAGGTTTTGTTTAGTTCACACTGACAGTTTTTACAGCAGCCTCTTAGTCATTAGCTTAGTCATTTTTTTTTGGCTCCAAAGAGCATCACATTTGACAGTTTTTAGCTTTATTTTGGAAAAATAGCACTCTACCACTAGCATTAGCCTGTGTTTTTATAGTAATTTATTGCAGCAATTTTTTAAAGTTCTTTTAAAAGACAGGTAAGGGTGAGAAGTAAAGTTACCTCGACATGTTTCGACCACTGCCGGTGGTCTTCCTCAGGAGGCACGTCACAGGATGGGAAGTGACGTGTCATATAGGCTGCTGGCTCTTTCTGTGGTGTTTTCCAGACAGTAGGGGGAAATTACGCCCCCTACTGTCTGAGGCCTTCTCCAGGACTGCGTCCCACGTGTGTGGCAAAGTATACGCCCCCTCGTCACGGTTCATACTCCTTGGACCTCGCTTGCGGATCACGATGGCCTCTCTGATCCAGCGTTGGTACTTATTACTTTCAGCACGGATGACCCTGGCATTATTCCAGTCCATGATGTGGTTTTGTCTTTTGCAGTGGTCGGATATGGCAGATTTCAGATTTTCCTGTAGTGCTTGTTCTTTTATTGCTCTTGTTTGTCTGTTGGCTGTCTCCTTCTCGCACTCCTTCTGATGTTCGTTCTTCCGTGTTCCGAATGATCTCCCTGTCTCCCCGATGTATGTATTGTTGCATGATAAGCATGGAATTTCATATATTACGTTGCATTTGTGTTCTGGTTTTATCTTGTCCTTTGGTCTGACTAGTAGCTGTCGGAGTTTTGTGTGTGGTTTGACCGGTGTATTGATGTTGTGTTTTTTCATGGCTCTTTGAATGCGTTCAGTGACTCCCCGAATATATGGCAGTGTGACTGTGGTTGGGATATTGGGTGCGTCCTTCTTCTTGCGTGTATGCTTTTCTTTAGTGAGTGCCTGTTTTTTGCCTTTTTCTATTGCCCATTTTGGATACTGACAGTGTGTGAGTGTTTTGTGTATGTGTGCCTCCTCCTCTTGTCTGTCCTGTGCGTCTGTGATGAGTGTGGTCCGGTTGTACAATGTTCTGACGACTGAAAGTTTGTGTTCTGTGGGGTGTTCCGAAGTCCAGAGTAAGTATTGATCTGTGTGGGTGGGTTTCCTGTGTATTTTGAGTTTTATGCTGCCGTCCTTGTTATGGTGTATTTTCAAGTCCAAAAAAGCTATTTCGTTGTTTGTTTCCTCTTCGTATGTGAATTTGATGTTTCCTGTAGAGTCCATGGTGTTAAGGTGATCTGTGAGCTGTTGGGTGTGGCCAGTTTTGATTTTTTCCAGAATATCGTCGACGTATCTTTTCCAAAATGTGATATTGCAGTCTGATGGTGCTGTGTTGATTGCTGTTTGTTCCAAATGTTCCATAAAAAATCCGCTCATTATTGGTGAAAGTGGGTCCCCCATTGCAAATCCATGTGACTGTTTGTAGATGGTGTTCTGGTATTGAAAATAAGTGGATGTGGCAACGAACCTGAGGAGAGACATGATGTCTATATGACACGTCACTTCCCATCCTGTGACGTGCCTCCTGAGGAAGACCACCGGTAGTGGTCGAAACATGTAGAGGTATTTTCACTTCTCACCCTTACCTGTCTTTTAAAAGAACTTTAAAAAATTACTTCGTGAATTGAAGACAGTATGAACCTTTACCAAAAAAAAAAAAAAAATTTATTGCAGCGTAGGCTCTGCTACGGTCAGTTTACTATATTCCCACCAAACTTTTGCTATTCACTGCCTTCTCCTCATGCTCTCTGCTCTTCTGCTGCTAATCTTGCTACAGGGTTGTCTGAGAACCCAGGCGCAGACACAAGAGCAGGCAGAGACAGGCGGGATTTTCGAAATGATTTATTTAAACAAGGACTAAACTAGAACCAACAAAGAATGGAGAAAACTAACTGACGAAGAAACAACAGGAGCAAACTAAACCTAATGCAGAGAAGTTGCAAAACTACAGAACCTAAGAAATACTTAAACCATTAACTGAGAGGGAAATCAAAGGAAAACTGATCACCAACACGAATATTAAACTAACAAAGGGGGACAAAGAAAACCAACTACAAACTGAAACCTATATGGAAAGGGGAAACTTAACTGAGGGGGGAAACTGAATGGGGAAGACAGAATAAATACAATAAACAGGCAAAAATACCAAAACTGAGTAACTACGCTACCTAATAAACAAAACAGGTACAAAGGAAAACAGATACGTATAAACTAAAGTAAGAGGCTGAGGGGAAGCAGACAGGAGGCAGGTAGGGTTGGGGGGCAGGATCCAGGTGGTGAAGGTGTCACTAAGGCAGGGGGGTTAAGGTGGCAGGAGATCATGGGAAGGCGGGCAGGCTGGAGGCAGAGCAGGACCAACAGAGAAACAGGGTTGAATTGTCTACGGTCTGGCAAAGAGTGACTGAATGAACTGCGTTTCTATTGAGGGAGGTGATTAGTCAGTCCCTCCAGGATTTCATAGGCGTTTTTCAAGACTGTTGCGGCCTAAAATGGCTGAATTCGTGGCAGCTTTTCTAACAAATTACGATAGTTGCGATGTTTTAAACGCATTTGTTGCAATGAAATTGCGGGAGACGGTAAAAAATTGCTAAAAAGTTACATTTTTTTCTTTGTTTTGTATAATTCATTAAAAATTCTAGAAGTTTAAAAAGTTAATTTCACATCCTGGCACACGCGTGTTCACACACACACGCTCACAGCTCGTCACGTCAGTTAATGAATCTAACTGACCTTCATTGTTTCAGTGCTGCCACAGATCTGGATGCAACAGCTTCATCATGGTGGTTTGTCTGGTCTGTGGTCCGCTGGTTTCACCCATTCTCCTGATATGTTTACGGTAGAAAAGTGTTTGTCAGTGGATGGTTTTGGTTTGTGTTCCACCTCAATATTCCACGGGGTGAAAACAGTTTAGCTCCGCTTTGGTGAAGAACATCAGGGAATTGTTTTGCAGGTCTTTAGCAGTAATTTTTGTTGGTAAATGAGAGACGTTACTATGGCACGTCTGCATCTTCAAACCATAAACAAGGAAGTGAATCCGGTGACGTACGTGCATTACTGGGGACTGCTGTGATTGGTGGAACTCACGGGAGGCGGGACAAAATTGCGGAAAATTCGCTGTGATTGGACAAAATCACGGAGATTGGTTGAATTTGCGTTCATTGTTGCGATTGTAGCATTGTGAATTCCTGGAGGGACTGATTAGTGGCAAGTGAGCAGTTCCTTGCAGCTGCCTCCAATTCTAGTAATCAAGAGACTGAAGGCACGGTTGGGCAGACATAGGGAGTGAGGGAGAAAGTGAAGGAAAGCAGAAGTTGGCATGACGTTGAAATCTCTGACACTCTGACCTGGATCTTCTGCATCTTCCAGTCCAGCTGCTCAACCTCGGAGCTTCCTCGGCCTTCGGTTCGGCTCCTCCTCTGGTTCTCCTCAGATAACCTCCGCCGGTTCAGCCTCGGGCTCAGAGTCTGCTCACCCACATTCCTGCCGACATAAATCACTTTTCTGCTCCCCCTTCATTTGTGTCTTAACGAAAATACTACCTCAGACGCTCTAATTAGCAGCCGCTATGGTGACCTCATGAGACCCTGCAGAACTTCATACAGTCGGAGCAGCGCGATTGAAAAAACTCCAAGAGAAACATGTGATTTGTCGAGTTCCTCTCTGTACATTTAGGAATTTCTCTGTGAGGTTCCTTGAGATGTTGAATATAAAGTTAAATTGAGTTGAATTGAACTTATAACTGGTGTTTTGACTCTGTACTTTCAGTGACATTACAGTAGAGTCGAGGCAGCCGAGGTTGTGCTTTATTTTACTGTACTTTTACGTGTTATGAGTGTAATTTATTTAAATAGTAGTGTACTGTCGATTTTCTTTTACTCCATTTTAAAGTGGCATGAGAAGTTTGCTGTAAGCTGTCAGTTTTTACAGTATTTTTAAAGTGTTACGATAGAAATTTACTTGAACAGTTAATTTCTCTCTAGTGGTTACAACGCTTTACAGAGAAAATATGAGAGTTACTGTTCAATACAGCAACTTCTTTTTTGAAAATGTATAAAAACTGCTGTGAATTGCAGATTAAATATCATAAATAACAGTGCTTCTTTAATGTTTATGATCCAGAATTAAGAACCACTAACTCTGTCTAACATTTAAAAATGCACAGCGCTAAAAAACCTGAAATATTAAAGGATAAGGTCACATTTTTATGCATTGGGCACTTTATTCAAAGGCAGCCTGAATCAGTCAAATCACTTTATTGTCATTGTACAGTGAAATTCAGTCTGATACTCTCAATGTGAAATCAACAGATACAAACTAAAAACGAGCAAGTCATAACACAAAAAACACAAAACATGGAGTTTAAAAAGGTTTAAAATCAGTATTTAGTCCTCAGTTGTGGCAGCCGCAGCAGTCAAGTGCAAGTGGTTAGCAGCGTCGCCTCACAGCTAGAAGATCCCCGGTTCGCGTCCCGGTTCGGACGCCTGGGATCTTTCTGTGTGGAGTTTCCATGTTCTCCCTGTGCAGCGTGGGTTTTCACTGGGTACTCCGGCTTCCTCCCACAGTCCGAAAACATGCTGAGGTTAATTGATTATTGTGATAGGCTGGTGACCTGTTCAGGGTGTCCCCTGCCTTTGCCCGAGTCCGCTGGGATAGACTCCAGCCCCCCCGCAACCCTACAGAGGATTAAATGGTGTAAAGATAAAGGTTGGAGTCTATTAAATATATTTTAGAAACCAAGAAAAATAATTTAACTTCATGTAAAAACAACATGAAATGTTCTATTTCAAGGCATTGGACAGCTACATGTGTTAATATGCTGCATTAAATCATTCCGTCATCTGAGGCCTCGATAACGTCTGACAACACCCTAAAACATCCTCTGTCTTCGTTCACTTTTACCCTCACAGGAACATTATTTGAAATTAGAAATATCCTTAAAACATAATTGAAACATTAGATTAGATGTTTATTTCTTCAAAACATGAACAGAACTTGTGGGAATAGTGACAGAGGAACAGTTTTGGTGGATCGTTTGCAGGCAGGAAGTCAAAAACTGTCCCTAAAATGGACACTTGGCATTTCGCAAACTTGACTTTGTCCGTGTGCAGGTTGCTGCTCAGAGCTTGTTGTTGTTGTTTCATGCAGTGAGGCAACTTTTGAAAATAGAAACAGACGTCAGAAGGGGAGGAGAAAGCGGCGTGAAGTGCAGAAATGGCATAATTACACCTGAAGCCTGCATCCAGCGACTGAAAACACTCGAGCTGAGACATAAGCCATGAACCTGTCTTTGTTTTAGAGCCACAACGGTTAGTTTAAAAGTAAAAAGGACGTCCCTGATTCTCATAACGTAACCTCGACCCCAACTTTTTGCAAAGACCAACGTGATGCATCGACTCTTAAGGCAGCATGCATTGTACGACTGCTTATATAGACAATGAATAGAAAGACTAGAAATGAAACTTTGCCAACAGTTTGCATCATGGGAAATGTAGGATGATTTTTTTAAGGGCCTGATGTTAGTTTAAATTGAAGATATGTTATGTGGAGGTAACACCAAAAGAGAACAAGGAGGAACTCGGCTAAGATTCCCGTCCCTCCCCAAAACCTTTGAGGAAACTACAAGCGCTTACACAACAGGAACAAGGACCCACTTTCAGTTCGTTTTTTTCACGACGTCTCTATTTCACCACCGACCTCCTGAGGAAGTGCGATTTAAGATCTCGTCTCTGGAGAAGAAACACGATGATGAATCATGAGCTGGGTGTTTCTTTGCTCCCGTCACAGTTAGGCTCATTTTTACTACAATATAAAGTCCAGCACCTCTAAGGAAACAGAACAACCATGGAGAGAACTCAGAATGACACAGTTAGAAATAAACCATGCTCAACATTGTTCCAAGTGCCCAGAGGAGCTACCATAGCTGGAAACTGGAAGTATTTATGTTTTCATAAACTCTTCACATCAACTCTAGAAAGACATTTCACCATGCTGTTAATTTCAACACAAAACACTTGTGCTCTAAAAGAAAGGATTCATCCTCCATGAAGGACCTAAGACCCCTAATCTGTCTCTATAGCTACCAGTGAGCAGTGATTCCTAACACGTCTCTGGGGGTCATCAGGTGGAAACCTCCCTTCAACGGTGTTTCTCCTACTTAGTCCCACGACCCCTCCAGGAGGCTAGGAGGTGAACTCTGGCGTCCCAGAGTCGCCCCCCCTAGTGCCAGTTCACACTGCTGCTACACAATCCAACCAGCACTGCCATGTTCAACTGACCCAGGCCTGTTTAGGAGATGCTCCAGGTAGTGACCAGTGCTGATGCTACTATTTAGCTAACTGCTAATGCTAATGCTAACTGCTAATTCAAACAGCACTGCCATGTTCAGCTGACCCAGGCCCTTCTAGGAGATGCTCCAGGCAGTAACCAGTGCCGATGCTACCATTTAGCTAACTGCTAATGCTAACTGCTAATTCATACAGCACTGCCACATTCAACTGACCCAGGCCCATTTAAGAGATGCTCCAGGTAGCGACCAGTGCTGATGTTACCATTTAGCTAACTGCTAAATGCCAATGCTATTTGTTAATTTAATGTATCTTCAACAACTTGCTCCTTTGTTCACTGTTTCTGAGCCATTATCGTCTCCTCTCTGCTCTGGGAAAACACTGCCTGCAGTTCAGCTTAAAAATCAACACAGTTCTTTTGTCTTTTTTTTGCAGAATCTGATGCAAATTGTTCATTTTTTGGCCATTTTTTTCAATGAGACATGTGGAATAGAGTGAATAGAATAAAATATTACCACTTTTATGTTTATTTTTCCCGATAGAATCACACATGATGCATTCACAGACCATCAGAAAGTTGGAAATATGGCCACTCCTTCTGTTGAACAGGTTCCAACTGTAATAAATTACTTTATTTATGGGGATTTTTGAAAGAGACATGTAGAAGAAAGGTTTTTTTTTTAGTGAATTATAATGATTTTAAGCTGGGATTTGTGATTCGATCATGGAGTGTCAGTTACAACAAGAACTGATATTTCTTGCTTTTCTTGCAGAAACTGGTGCAAATTGTTCATTTTTGTTGAAATTTTGAATGAGACACATAGATTAAAAGTAAATTTAATGAAATATTAAAATTTCAGGCGGTTATTTTTCCTTATAGAATCACAGATGACACATTCACAGACCATCACAAAGTTGGAAATATGGCAACTCCTTCTGTTTTATAGGTTCCAACTCTGAAAAATGGTGTCATTTACAGGAATTTTTGAATAAGACATGTAAAATAAATTGATTTTAGTGAATTATAATGATTTTAAGCTGAGATTTGGTTAATTTTTAAATTGCTAATCACAGTTAAATTAGTCATGACTTCTCAGCTGCAACAGGAAGCTCAGATTTTTAGTTATTTTTTGCAGAATCTGGTGCAAACTGTTCATTTTTTGGTAATTTTAGACTGAATTTAATAACATATTTCTGTGTTTTTAGATGAAATCACACACGATACATTCACAGACCATGGGAAAATTGGAAATGTGGCAACCCCTTGTGTTTTCATAGTTTCCAGCTCTGATAAATGGTGTAACTTTGGGAATTTTTAATGTTCCGAGGGTTAATTGGATGTAACTGTACTGAACAGTGTGTGTGTGTGTGTGTGTGTGTGTGTGTGTGTAGGAGGAGGTGCCTGCTGCCTCCTCCTCCTTTTACTACCACACACACACAAGCACACACACCCTCTTTCTCCTCGTTTGCCGTTTGTTCACTTCGGTTGCAGCAGCAGCAGATGGACATTCAGCTGCACAGAAGCAAACCTCCTGCTTCACCTTCCTCACCTCTTCTCTCTCCAGAGTAACCGTTCGCAGCTTCACACGACGTCAGGATGAGCTCCAGCGGTTTTATGACCAGGGCTCAAAAAGCGGAGGAGATGAGCGACGACGAGAAGATGCACACATACAAAGGGGTGCTGTACCCTCGGATCCTGTGCCCCGAGGAGAACCTGAAGGCCGTGGAGAACATGGAGGCCCGACAGGACGACGTCATGCTGGTGGCTTATCCCAAATGTGGTGAGTGAAGCTGAGAAGTTGGTTGTCATTTAGTTTTATATAAATGTTGGATGCTGTGACCTCTGACCCATGAGAGGAACAGTCTGAAGTCTTCATTTAGTCCATTTAATACTGCTTTCCTGCCATTTAAATCCTACCAAACACTTGTTTTTGGAGTTTATTTCCCTCAGATTACAGCTGAGGTGATGGTAGAA
This sequence comes from Dascyllus trimaculatus, assembly GCA_024666655.1. NCBI lineage: Eukaryota > Metazoa > Chordata > Actinopteri > Pomacentridae > Dascyllus > Dascyllus trimaculatus. The sequence goes on along the minus strand of CM045464.1, from coordinate 6,291,128 downwards.
GCAAAACTCGGTTAGATTTTAGGTTAGACTTCACTGTCATTGCACAGATTTCAAGTGCTAAGACAATGAAATGCAGTTTTACATCAACCAGAAGTGCAAAAGCAGCAGCAAAGTGCATTATTTACAATATAATACAGTATAAACACACTAATATATGAATATATAGATCTATGGATACAATATAAAATAGATGGTTTGAGCAGCTTAAACAGTATAAACAGTATGAACAGTGTAAATAGCATTAAACACTAAATTAGCCACCTTATGTAAAAGTAAAGTCCAATTAAAGCAGAAATTCATGCTTTTAAAGGCAAATCTGTGCACAAATCTGATTTTGCACGTCTGCAGAGTCACGTCGGCTGCAGCTAATTGCAGTTCCTGTTAAAAAGTCTAAATTCTGTCCGGATCGGAGCCATTTAATGTACTTTACAAGCTAAATCTGCCATTTAAATCCCGATAAACATTTGTTTTTAGAGATATTTCCCTTCATATTACAGCTGAAGTGATGGCTAAAGCAAAAATATGTGACCTTATGTTAAAATAAAGTCCAGTTAAAGCAGCTGATTCGTGCTTTTAAAGCCAAATCACTGCACAACAGATGTTTTGCACATCTGCTAAGTCATGTAGCCTCAAGCTAACTGCAACATTAACAGTAGAAACACAGCATTTGCATTGAAAAGTAAAGAAACAGGAAGTCTTTCTACTGTTAAAAGTTGAAATTTTATTAATTCCTTTCGTTTACTATGGATTATCTGCCATTTATCATACTTTACAAGCTAAATCTTCCATTTAAATCCCAATAAACATTTGTTTTGGGAGATTTTCCCCCTCATATTACAGCTGAAATGGCAGCTAAAGCAGAATTAACCACCTTACGTTAAAATAAAGTCCAATTAAAGCAGCAGATTCGTGCTTTTGAAGGCAAATCACTGCACAGCTGAGATTTTGCATGTCTGCAAAGTCATCTAGCCTGAAGCTAAATGCAACATCGGCAGTAGAAATATAGTGTTTACAATGAAAAGTAAAGAAACAGGAAGTCTTTCCCCTGTTGAAAAGTTTAAATTCTGTTCATTCCATTCATTTAATACTGAATGTCTGCCATTTAATGTGCTTTATGAGCTAAATCTGCCATTTAAAGCCCAGTAAACATTTGTTTTCAGAGATTTTTCCCTTCATATTGCAGCTGAAGTGACGGCTAAAGCAAAAATATGTGACCTTACGTTAAAATAAAGTCCAGTTAAAGCAGCATATTCGTGCTTTTAAAGCCAAATCACTGCACAACAGAGGTTTTGCACGTCTGCTAAGTCATCTAACCTGAAGCTAACTGCAACATTAACAGCAGAAATACAGTGTTTGCACTGAAAAGTAGTCAAACAGGAATGTTGTGTTGCAGGAAAAGTTGATGGATTTCATTGCTGGAGGCCTGAAATGAATGACAGAGTAACATTTTTTCTGTAAAATCTCTCTTGTGCTTTGATTTTGCACCAATCCGCTGCTCCAACAGGACTTTATTTTGCTGTTTTGTTTGCTGTTACATCACGTCAGCCGTTATATGAGTGAAAAAATCTCCAAAAGCTAACATTTAAAGGGATTTAAATGGCAGTTTCTGACAGTTTCTGATAATATCTCACCTCTTGGACAGCAGTCAGACAGCTTCTCTTGATCTATAGCGTGACAGGAACAGCTCAGGTGTAGTTTTCCACCTGGTTGCAGCAGGCGGGGCGGAGAACTCTCTGCATGTCAGCGCTCGAGGGCTCTTTGTGTCACAAAATGTCCACGCCCTGACCTTCGACCACACTTCTTCTGGTTGTTTGCAACGTTAGTGACTGTGGCTCAGGTTTTATATCCAATCACCAACACCTACAATGCAAATATGAGCTAAACTCCTCACCAACAGGTCACAATGAGATCTGCAAAACACTGTAAAAGAGCAGATAAGAACCTCGAATCTGTTCTAAAAGCTCTCCTCTGCTTCTGTTTTAACCCCAGTCCAACCTCAAGGCATCTTTGTTGAAGGTCTTAAACTCACCGACTGTCAGAAACTAGCAGCAGGTTGTGGTTTAACAGCAGAAGTAGTGACTTTTACTGAGCTTTGCAACTAGTCTGGAAGTTTAAAATCAACATACAAGCACTGTCACACAATCAGAGGCTGCAAATGTAGCGACCTGAACATGTCAGGGGACAGAAATGTAATATTATCTTTAGAAAAATCACTAAAATTGCACAATTTATCAGAGTCAGAAACTGTAAAAGCAGAAATATTTACTAAATGTTCAACTTTTAGACGGTCCTGGAACCAATCATGTGTGATGTGTGGTTCCGTTGGGAAAATTCACCAAATCTAAGCGCAAAATTGGAATATTTCGTCAAAATCACTTTATTCTACATGTCTCGTTTAAAATTTGCCAGAAATAACCTGCTGATATTAACCAGATTCTGTAAAAAATGAAAAATTCTGTGATTATCAGCACAACTGACAAGCTATTAGTGACTCAACTGTGGCCAATAGTTGCATGAGGAAAAATCAGGGACTTTTCGGTTGAACTGCAGGCAGTGTATGGAAACAAAAAATATAAGTATTGAAATATCCGTCGTATGTAGAGTCATATTTTTCCCAGTGTTGGTAACATTTGTGTGCACTTGGAGGGCAGGTTTTTTTTCCATCCTTGTAAAATTAATAATCCAAAAAAAAAATTCAACTTTAATATATTTAATTATGATTTATCACTTTATAACTGTGTGAAACTACAATGAAGACATTTCTGAGTTCTCTCTCTGCAGGACTTTATGTTGCAGTAAACAATGAATCCACAGTGACTAAAAATGTGACAGGAGTAAATAAAAAACACCTCGAAACAGTTTAGAGTTCGGAAGGTTTATTAAGGTGCTCTGAAGTTGAGCTTGAGCCAAGAAATCCTGTTAGAGCCGCCATAAAATCAGATTATCTAAACATGATAGTACTGGAAATAGAAGTCACATTACCAATCGTGACACGGTTTACATCAATCAGCCCCAACATCATGACCACTAACAGGTGAAGTGAATAACATTGATCATATTGGTACTATGTGGTGTTCTGATGGAAAACCTTGATCAGACTTAGACACCCAAATAAACATTGTCCCACAACAAACACACTCCCTCATGCAAATGGAAATCCCAAATGTCACTGGAGGAAAATGCACCCCACCACATGGAAACAACATTAACCAATCAGGAACATGTTGAGGAACATGACAATGGTCCAACATGTTGATGTGACCTCCAGACTTCCTACAGCCCATTCTGATCAAGCATCAACAGGATGCAGTGGAACAAGTTGGATTGACAGAGGCCCCACTGCACAAACCAGAGTACCCAAAGGATCCAGTGCCCTGGTCCTGGTTCCAGACCCCATAGGACACCCTGAGAGGTCCTCTGGTCCAATGGTTCAGAGGATTTTGGACCACATAAGGGGGGCCACCACAATATTAGGCAGGTGGTCATAATGTTATGCCTGCTCAGTGTAGATGGGACAGTAAAGAGATTGGATTACACTCAAATTACAAAGGCATATAAGCAGAGAGAGTTATGCAAAAGTTATGTAAAGTACGGGAAGACATCATAAATTGCGTAAAATCAGTTTTTTTACAGTTACTGTATCATTCATGATCTTATCAAGTATGTATTACCATGGTTGTTTTTATTATTGATAACAGACAAACCATATAGAGATACACAGGAAGTCATGTGTTCCAGCAAATCCCATTTTCCCTTTGAAATCTGTGTATTCTTTGAAGTCTGAGCCACCAGCTAGGAACTTATAATGCAGCACATGTGCAGAGAAAACACACGAATGCTGCCCGGCGTCTGCAGTCAATCAAGAGTCTATGTTTCCTGAATCAACCGCAATCAACGAGCAACATATGTATGTCACAACCAACAAATTACTGTAATTAGTTGGACAAAAGAGGCTTTTCTGCAGCGACAATCAGAGCTGCACACAAACATCTGAGCTTAATCCAGTGAAAGACTTCCCTTCTCTCCAGCTCATCCATCAGATTTATGCTTTTTTGTCCTCCAGGCACTTTCGTTTAGAGTCACACTGAGGCTTTTGTTTGGTTTTTCGTTGTTGGTGCATTCAAGGACAACGCCGGAGAAGCTTTACGAGTGTTTAGAAACGTTGTAAAAACCGTGGTGGATGAAAAGAACCGATGTAGAAACCAGACGCTCCCAAGTTAAACCGCAGAGTGATGCAATGAAACGTGACTGGAGCTATGTTTGTGCTGTCGACTGCTGCATTTTAAACATATTTCCGTGGCTATAAAAGCACCGTAATTACAATATTTTAAGAAACTCTTAGACATGACGTTGTTTTAACCTCAGATTCAGATGTTATCAGTCCATTTAAAGGCCTTTATTGTGGATTATTACCATTAATTTGGGTGAATAGTTACTTGGTTGATGCGTTTTCATCCATTCTGATTGATCATAAATAGAAAGCAGCCACGATGACGTCAGCGACCTCTTGTGGTCGTGTGAAGAACCGCATGTGAAATCTCCAACGGCCACCTTGCAAATGTACAAAATGAAGTTGATAAAATGAGATCCTTTTAAAAGGCGAACTGCTTTTCATGCCTGAACTTAACTAAACATTTTTCACTGAACAAAACGACCAAACTCCAAATATGAGCTTTTGTTCCTCTTTGTAGGCGTGAAATTGTGACTCCGCCACTATAAAATAAGGTGATAATGATCTTTAAATATTTTTAAAAATATTTAATAGTTAGCAAAAAGCTTCATAGTTACAAATAGATTTTGTTTTTAATTTTACAGATTTTTTAAATGATAGAAATACATAAAAATATAAATAAAATTACAGAAATAGAATAAATTTATGTAAAATATCATCAAAAACCTGTAACTTTTGTGAAACCATTAAATTTCTGTCTTTTGGTATATATATATATATATATATATATATATATATATATATATATATTTTTTTACATCAGAAGACTCTGAAAATACATTTACTTTATTTACTTTGACATTAGTACAATTTTACTAATATTTCCATTGTATTTAATAGATGAAACTGTTAAGTTTGAGTTTAATGCTGTAAATATACAGTATTTCTAAAATTAAATGTGATTAAATGCAAAATTTAATTAGTGTGTGATACAGTTAGCGACAATTAACAGTAAAATAACTACTGGTTCTGTATTTTGCAAAGATTTATTTGTTAAATGAGAGAAGTTTTAATTATATATATTTTTCAGGTAATGTAATTGTGTTTAGCACGTGTGAATTTTTCAATACATATTAATGATCACGAAAAACACAACACATATGATCTCATGTAAATCTAAGACTGGAAAATTAATTTGTAATTATGGCAAATTATTGTTATTATTATTTTAATGGTTATTTTCCATTATTTTTCTTTTTGGATCAGTGTAAACAATGCAATTAATCTTTGCTTTTTTTGCTCTATATAAACTTAACTGTGCAGAGCCAAGAAATAGTCAGGCCCATTATCTATGACATAACAGAAAACTGCTGCTTTCACTCTTTGGGACTGGTGTGCCTTAAACTAAATGTTTAAAAAGTTAATTATTGCTTTTCAGATGTTCGTAGGTGGAGTTTGTTACAGACCCATGCTAGCTGCTTACAGCCTTTAAGCTAAGCTAAGCTAACCAGATTAGCTTCTCATTTAACTCTCTGTAGGGCAGCAAGTGTAAAAACTGTGTCTCTGACCACACGTCCAAAAATGTGCATGAAAAAGAATCAGTTTTGTTGTGCTGGAAGAGCAGTAAAAGTGATTCTAAATCTGAGCCTCCTCTGGCGGCTGCAGTCGGAGTATTTAAGTTTAACGTGATGTTTTAAAAGCTTTCATGTAGAAACACTCAGTGAGGTTTTCAGGAGAAGCAGAGTGTGACGTTGCTGCTGTCGCCGTGCTGCGTTCGAGGAATGCGACATGTTTTCTTTTCGGGGGAAATGTTGACTTTCCAAACGGCAGCTGGTGGCATGAAGACAGACGAGTTAACAGCCTCGGCAGGAATGTGGGATTCCCACATCTCCATCTCAGGGAGGGTTTTATCTGCTCAGGCCTCAGTCAGATAATCGCTTCCTCGTGTTCCTGTGATATACGGACGAGATAAACGGGGATCAACCTTCACGTCAACAGTCTGCTGACGATTACAGCCTTGGAGGATTTATTCCCTTCACTCCTCACTGTGTGTTCGACTGAGGCTAGGTTTAAATTCTGTCTCCAGGAATTAGCCAGGTGTCATTTCAGATTCACAGTGTAGCTCCACCTTCTTAGATTTAGTTCTCATTTGTTATTTATGATCCAAAACTACATTTTGTCAAATACTACGGTCGATTTTGGGGGATTTCACGTTTTCAGACTTGGAAATGTTTGTATTTTCATCTTCGTTTTAGTTCGGAAGTCATTTTAGGGTCCAATATCTTCAGAAATTAAACTCATACAGCCATGAAATTTGGTGAACACGCAGACAGATGAGTTTCCAGCAGATAAAAATAATCGAATGGCTCCGGAAGAGGCCACATTTTTAATTATTGGCCCTTGAATATGGGGAAAATGTGCAAAATAGTTGAAAAATCGTGGTATTGGGGCCCTAGAAAGTTTCTGTAAGTGGTTGAAATAAGTAACTAAACGTGTATAAACTGTTTAAACAGTCAACCTAAAGTGTTTAAATGGTTAAAATAGTTAACTGAGAGTTTGCATATGGATGAAATAGATAACTAAAGTAAAAATAAATGGTTGACATTGTTAGTTACAAGTGTATAACTGGCTGAACTGAGTAGTTAAAGTGCGAAAAAGCTTGAAATAGTTATCTAAAAGTCAATAAGTGGTTGAATTACTGACTGGTTTTAGTGATTGGCCTTTGAAAATGGAAAAACAAACAATATTTTAAACAAGGGTGGTGTTGGGACCCCAGAAAGTTTCCGTCAGTGTATACATACATTAACTAATGGTTCAAATAAGCAATAAAAGTGTATAAACGTTGAAATAGTTCATTAAAAGTGTTTAAAAATTTAAAACAGTTAACTAAAAGTCTATGAAAAGTTGTCAGAGTTAACTAAAAGTGTGTGAACGGCTAAAATCGTTAACCAAACGTGTAAATGGTTGAAAAAGTTACCTAAAAGTGGATAAAAGTTTGGAAAAGTTAACCGAATGAGGGTAAATAGTTGAAATCAACCAACTAAAAGTCTATAAACGGCTGACATAGTTAACTACAAGTGTGTAAACTGCTGAAAGAGTTACCAAAAACTCTAAAAATGGTTAAAATAGTTGATTTAAAGTCTATAAAAACTTAAAATGGTTACCTAAAAGTGTGAAAACAATTGAAATAGTTGACATAAAGTCTATAATCATTTGAATCGGTTGATTTAAAGTGTTTAAACTATTCAAATCGTTCACTAAAAGTGTGAAAACAGTTGAAATAGTGAATTTAAAGTGTACAAATAGTTAAAATAGTTAAGTAAAAGTGTTCAAACCACCGAAACGATGCAAAAATCCATTAAAATTGTCAATTAATGGCTGAAGGGGTTGACTAAAAATGTGTAAACGGTTGGACTGGTCAACTAAAAGTCAATAAATGGTTGGAAAAATTAACTGAAAGTGTGCAAACGATTGAAATAGTTAACCAAAATGGGTAAAATAATTAGCTAAGAATGTATAAATGGTTGAAGCACTTCGCTAAAAGTTTGTAAATGGTTGAAATAGCTCATTAAAAGTGTATAAAAACATTAAAATAGTTAACTAAAAGTCTATAAGGGGTTGTCAAAGTTAACTACAAGTGTGTAAATGGCTGAAATAGTTAACTAACAGTGGATAAATGGTTAAAATAGTCAACTAACAGGGGTCAAACCACTGAAACATGTATAAATCCATTAAAATGGTCAATTAAAAGCGCATTAATGGTTGAAGCAGTCGACTTGAAGTGTGTAAACGGTTGAATCCTCAAGCAAAGTCGGTAACTGGTTGAGAGAGTGAACTAAAATACAAGGGAATAAACAGTCGAAGCAGCTGACAAAGGGTATGAATGGTTGATGTAGTTAATTAAAGTGCTTAAAATGGTTGAAATAGTTGATTAAAGGTTTAAAGATTGTTGCAAATAAACCTGAAGCCTACAGAAAATACAGGAATGGTACATGTGTGCTGTAGTTTGGTCAAAAATAACCCAACAGGAGTTCTGACTTTGACTTCCAGCCCTGAAGACACATTAACAGACGTTGGAAGCTTCCCAGTGAGATGGAAACATAAAGAAATAAATCAGAATACAGTCGCTCTGGAAACGTCCTCCTCAGCTCTTTTTTATCTCCCCGTGACCTGACGTGACTTCAGACAGCAACACCTCTGAATCACCCTTTGGTGAGGCGTCCTACCTGTTGGACGTGTCCTCGTTTAACCTCACGATCTGAGAGGAACTGGAAAATCCTCCCAGAGACGCTCGATGAATCGCTGCCAAGAAGAAAAACCTGCAGAGTTTTAATGAACAGAGTCTGCTGGAGTTTAAATGTGTCTCATACTGAGTTTGAGAAAGCAAAAACCAGCGGCTGACATTGAATTAAAGACATTCTGCATCTGTCTTTTGGTGTTATGATGACTTCTAATGAAATGATGTTCAACCAGCCAACCATCAAATTCCATTTAGTTCAGGAAATTAGTCATTTTTCACAATAAAAGCCATTTTTAATCATCATTTACTTCATAACAGGTTGGATAAACACAAGTTTTAAGGTTGACTGCTCATAAAAATTAAGTTCAAACTTGTTTTTGCAGAATCTTTCAAGGGATTTTCTAAGTGTTCTGTGCTTAATAACCATAATTATGGACACAAGTTGCTTTTTTAAACCTAATTTTCTAATATTAAGTTGATTTTCTTAAGCGGTTTTTAGCTTTTTCATGTTTTTGTCCATGAAAAAGGCAAATAGTTTTTGTTTTTTAAAGTTAAACTGCAAGTATATTCGAATACAGGTCATATTGCTTCAAAAAAAGTCACCTTAAAATGTATTTTTTATCGTATATATTCAACCCTGCAGGTCCTCTAATGAAGAATCCTAAAATCTTGAGCTCAAGGTGAAGAAATATCCAGTTTCAAGCCAGTTTAATTAAGTTACCACAACTTTGATTTAGTTTAAATCAATTAATGCAGTAATTAGAGTTTCAGTTACACAGTATTAAGTTTGTTCTTCCAAACATGCATTTATTTACGTTTTGACAGCAAAAAAACCCTGAATTACTTTTAAGAGTGTAACTGAAAATGCCAAACATCTGTGTGTTCAGGTTTTAACTGGATGGTTGGCGTGTTGAGGAAGATCATGGCCGAGGTCACCGGACAGAAAACAGAATTGAAGATGCCTCCACTGATCGAGTTCTTTGGACCAGAAAACTTAAAGGTACAAACTGGATGTTTTGTGTGTGTTTCAGTCTCAATATAACACAATAAAAATACAGTTGAATGGTTAAATTAATGAACAGAAAGTGAACATTTGTGGGTTTTCCTTGAAATACCCAGAAAACTGCCCAGTTTGGTTAATGATGGTGGTTTTAGAGGAGGTGTTCATGTACTGTTGGTCTTGTAGGACTGTGTTACTTGCAGAATATTTCAATCTTGTGTCCACATGTTTTTGATAACAAAGCAGCTTTAATCCAGTGTCCACATACGTTTGGCCTCATTGCATCATAGTAATCGTGTTTGTACTTTGATTGGCTGTCCTCATGTCCACTTTGGCTGTTTACACCTGCAGCGTATTCTGATAAGGCGTTATTGAATTAAATATAACTGGACGGCTTGGTGACCTTTGTTATCGGACGAGTTGTTGACATTAGAATAAGTATTGTAAGTGTGTGTGTGTGTAGTGTCCAGGTGATAAGGTGTTGCTGTGACTCTACAGTTTCTGTTGCGTCACCAACTTCACAACAGCAGAATCTAATCAGGCAGGAATTAAAACTGGCCTCAAGATGTATGGATTTTTAAGTTTAATCAAATTTCAACGTTTCTCAGTGATAGCTGTCATTAGAGCCAACGATGTGCAACAAAAAGGAACTCTTGAGAGCTAATTCTGCTGTAAAACAGGCCTCATGCTGCAGCCCACAGCCACGCAACTCACTTTATATGTGGCAACATTATACTGGTCAGGCATAACATCATGACCACCTGCCTAATATTATGTTGGTCCCCTTATGTGGTCACAAATGCTCTGAACCATTGGGCATGGACCAGTGGACCTCTCAGAGTGTCCTATGGGGTCTGGAACCAGGATGTTGGCACTGGATCCTTTGGGTGCTCTGTCTTGTGCAGTGGGGCCTCTGTCAATCCAACTTGTTCCACTGCATCCTGTTGATGCTTGATCAGAATGGGGTGTAGGAAGTTTTGAGATCAAATCAACATGTTGGACCATTGTCATGTTCCTCAACATGTTCCTGATTGGTTGATGTTGTTTCCATGTGGTGGGGTGCATTTTCATCCAGTGACATTTGGGATTTCCATTAGCATGAGGGAGTGTGTTTGTTGGGGGACAATGTTTATTTGGGTGTCCTAAGTCTGATCAACACGGATGTTAAAATCCAAGGTTTTCCATCAGAACACCACATAGTACCAATATGATCAATGTTATTCACTTCACCTGTCAGTGGTCATGATTTTGGGGCTGATCAGTGTATATGTTTTTAATACATTTGCTTTATGTTGCTCGCCTATTTGGAAACAAGTTTCATATACTAAATTTTTTGGACCTCTGATTTGTTTTCTTCATCAGTCGACAGTTTCTTGATGGGGTTTAAGTCTTCGAGGAGGCCGGTCTAAAACCTTAATTCTAGCCTGATTCACTTTGCCACTTTTTGGGGTCATTGTCTTGTTGAAACCCCCCAAGATCAACCTTCCAGTGATGATTTTAGGTTTTCCTGAAGAATGTGGAGGCAATCCATTTACTTTGTGCAAAACAGCCCCAGAGCATGATACTGCCACCTCCATGCTTGTTGGTAGGGTTGGTGCAGCTGAATAGTGGTCTCTAAATTGTTTGTTGATTTAATAGTTAGAACTCCATTTGTATTTGAAATCTGAACGTCAGTTTCAGTAGATTTACCTTTAAAAATGAAGGAAATCTAGGTGACCCAATTGGGTGCAAAGTTAACATCATACAGGTTTGAATTATTTGTTGGACTCGCACTTACCTTGGCTTCAGCTGAAGGTTTTCAGAAGTCAAATGTAATAATTGAGCTGCAGTTTCTTTTGAAAAACTCCCTTTTTGATTATATTTGTGATTCCATAAGTATGTTGCTTGTAGATCGTCAGAGTCCCCAACTTTGAGAAACTCTGTGGAAGTTTTAAGAAAAGATGCAGGCGGTAAAACAACAATTGATAAAGTGCTGGAGATTTTATTTTGAAGGCGTGGCAGCCTGACCTTATGTAACCGCAGATCCTGCGGTGGAAAACTTGAATATAAATGGAGCATGTTTGCATTAATAAACCGAGCCCTGATACAACAGAGAGAGCGATCAGTAAACAGTGAAATAAGGCTCATATCTCAAAGTGCAAACAGGAGCAGAGCAATGAAACTAGTCATGAAGGAAACATTGATTTCTCTCCAGTCAAAGGAGCACTCATGTTTATGACTTTACACAGCAAACTGCAAGTAAATCACTGCCGAGGAGGAACATTCAGAGACTAAACCAACTCCAGACTCTTCTTTTTCCACACTAAAACCCAAAACCTGTTACTCTGATGTAATTTATGTTTTGGATGTTGTTGGTTTAGTATTTGAACATCTCAGAAAACACAACCATGATGAGAAACAGATGTGAGATCAGAAAACAGGTTTCCTCTTCCTGTTTCTGTAAAAAAAGAAAAAGCAGAGAACACATCTGGACCTGCTGCAGCTGTTTGGTCGTCCAGTTTGTGTGTGTGAATATCTTCCTGTTGCCTAATTAATCATCAGCTGAAATTCTGCACCGTGAAAATCAATTAAGAGAGTTTTTGGAGAAGCTGTTCCTTCAGGAGTTGGACGATGCCGAACATGAAGCCTGTTAACTCTTCATGGACCAGAACCAGAGAGCTGCTGGTGCTAAAATGTAATCCACTGCTGTTTTTAGAAGTCTGAAGAACTTAGAGCATCAGGGCCGAAGACTCAAATAGTCACAAATGTCTAATTTTTTCCTATATTTTCAGTATTAAAACAAAACCAGCAGCTGTTTTTGTCCAAACTTTGCCATGAAACAACCAGAAATCAAGCTTGAGTGTATGCAGTGATCCCTCGTCTATGGCGGGGGTTCGGTTCCAGAATCCCCCACGAAAATCCATGAAGTAGCGACCTTATATTTACTTTATTATTCATATATATTTCAAGGCTTTATAAACCCTCCCCACGCTGTTATTAACTTTTCCCACACTCTTATAAACACTTCCCATGCTCTTCAACACTTTCTACACTCCTAAACCTATGTAAATTTACCAACATGTAAAATTCTACATGGGTTCAGCCGCGTAGCTTCTCCCTTCCTTTAGCGTGTCCAGGACTTTTTCTGCGATGGTAAGCATCTTCCTCTGGCCCTTGGGTTCGGTGCCAGAGTCCTTAGAAGGTGCAGAACGTTTAATCGACATCATAGGGCTTGAAATTGAAAATGAAATTATCACAAAACCCAACACCGCAGAGCAACACTACGCGCAGCGATCAGACGTCGATGTGTAATGGACGAGGATGCTGAACGCTGCTACACATGGGATGAGGAGACTGATGCTACAGTCACTGAGCCAATCAGAGCCCAGGATACAGAACACACTGCTCCGGTTGCTATAGTAACTGTAAACAATTTAAAAATCCACGATACTGTGACATCGTGAAAAGTGAACCGCCATATGGCGAGGGACGACTGTATTTTTATTTGCAGATTTGTTATAAATCCATTAAAATGATCTTATCCTGCTGCTGACTCCTTCCTCTGGTCTCAGGTGTTGGATGAAGCTCCGTCTCCGAGGTTTATGGGGACTCACCTTCACCCCGACAACATCCCAGCGTCCTTCTATGAAAAGAAGACGAAGGTCAGTTTCAGAAGTTCTGCAGAGAAACTTTAATTCTTATCATTAGTTAGTTGTTGTACCGGTCCGTCGTGGTGAAGAAGGAGCCAAGCCGAAAGGTGAGGCTCTCTTTTTACTGGTCAGTCTATGTTCTGACTCTCACCTGAGTCATGAGCTTTGGGTCATGACTAACAGAACAAGATCCAGGAAACAAGCGATCGAAATGAGCTTCCTCTGCAGGGTCTCCAAGGGTGACTGAGCTCCTCACCCTTCGAGATCGGGTGAGGAGCTCAGTCACCAGGGAGGAGCTCGGAGTAGAGCCGCTACTTCTCCATATTGAGAGGGGTCAGCTGAGGTGGCTTGGACATCTTTTCCGGATGCCTCCTGGACGCCTCCCTGGGGAGGTGTTCTGGGCATGTCCCAACGGGAGGAGGCTTCAGGGTAGACCTAGGACGCTGCTGGAGGGACTATGTCTCTCGGCTGGCCTGGGAACGCCTCGGGGTCCCACTGGAAGAGCTGGAGGAGGTGTCTGGGGCGAGGGAAGTCTGAGCCTCTCTGCTTAGACTGCTGCCCCTGCGACCTGACCCCGGATAAGCAGAAGATGATGGATTGATGGATTGATGGATGGATGGATGGATGGATGGATGGATGGACGGATGGATGGACGGACGGATGGACGGACGGATGGATGGACGGATGGATGGATGGATGGATGGATTGATAGATGGATGGACGGATGGATGGATTGATAGATGGATGGATGGATGGATGGATGGATGGATGGATGGATGGACGGATGGATGGATTGATAGATGGATGGACGGATGGACGGATGGATGGATGGATGGATGGATGGATGGATGGATGGATGGACGGATGGATGGATTGATAGATGGATGGATGGATGGACGGATGGATGGATGGACGGATGGATGGATGGACGGATGGATGGATGGATGGACGGATGATGGATTGATAGATGGATGGACGGATGGATGGATTGATGGATGGATGGATGGATGGACGGATGGATGGATTGATAGATGGATGGATGGACGGATGGATGGATGGATGGATGGATGGATGGATGGATGAATGGATGGATGGATGGATAGATGGATGGATTGATAGATGGATGGACGGATGGATTGATAGATGGATGGACAGATGGATGGATGGATGGATGGATGGATGGATGGATGGATGGATTGATGGATGGATGGATGGATGGATAGATGGATGGATGGACAGATGGATGGATGGACGGATGGATGGATGGATGGATGGACGGATGGATGGATGGATGATGGATGGATGGATGGATGGATTGATAGATGGATGGACAGATGGATGAATGGACGGATGGATGGATGGATGGATGGATGGATGGATGGATGGATGGATGGATGGACGGATGGATGGATGGATGGACGGATGGATGGATGGATATCACACTTTTTTTGCCCTTTTATTCACTGAACACTCAACTGATTAATCAAGAAAGTAACTGCCATCAGCTTTGGCTAAACTCTCTCCTGCTTTGGACTAAAACAGCTTTACTTGAGGTTTTCTGTATGTTGCTTGATGAAACACAACTTCACAACAACTGAGGCCAAAAAATAACTCGGGTCTTCAAACTATATTCAAATAGATACTCCGTTAGTCAAATTATGCCGACAGGAACAGCACTTATAGTTCTTTTACATGACAGCAGGTCAATAAAACCTATTTTGTGTGTTTGTTCTTCCAGATATTGGTGGTCTTCAGGAACCCTAAAGACACTCTGGTCTCCTACTATCACTTCTGCAACAACAATGTGTTTCTTCCATCAGCACAGTCCTTTGAAAGCTTCTTTTCCGAGTTCATGAGTGGAGACGGTGAGAAAAACAACACACTCAGTTATATTCTATGTTATAATTAAACCAACAAGAACCAAGTGGAGTCAATAATCTGCTTCAGAGGTGCAAATATCCAACAAATCTGCAGTTATTCTCAGTGTGTAGACCCATAATGGTGCGTAAACATGAGGTTTTGTTGTTCTTGTTTTACTTTTAGAGCCTTAATCAAACACAGATTTGCGTTTTAGGACTGTAAGTATTTCCTCCGTGACGGCGTGAAACTGCAGCTTTGGTTCTGCACGTCCGTCACGGTTTGACTTTATGATCCTGAAGCTACACCAACTTTATTACCTAATAGACAGGATCTGACTCAGCAGGGTCACTGTGGAAATGTTACACTCATCCAAGCAGGGCAAAAGGGCCTCTATTGCCCCAATAATGGAGTTTACAGCATCAAGACGCCAATAAAATGTGAGTTAAGGTGATTATCGGGTCTCTTCTGGCTACCAGCAGGAGCTTAAACATTACTGAAGTAGAAGCAGGAATAAAAAGCACAGAAAAATACAGCAACATAATTCATTATTTTTAACATTTAACAGTAAAATGACTTTTTCACTGTATTTAAACAAGCAAAAATACAGTTAGTTTGCAAATATGCAACTTTTTTAAAGTAAAAAAAACTGTATATTAAAGATTTAAAATGGTTAACAGTAACAGATTTTCTGTTTTATTAAATTACAGATAATATTAAATAAAGTTTTTTAAAATTACATGTTAACTGCAAAAACATAGGCCAAAATTGTGAATAATGTCCACATCCAAAATCTGTAATTAAGCATTTTACACCGTTTGACCATAAAATTGCCTGACTTTATACTGTATTTAAATTCGCTAAAGATTCTAATATTTAACAATATTTGCAGTTATTTAAATTATGCAAACTTTGTGCATTAAGAACTGCAAAATGGTAAATAATTTTAACTGGTATTTTAAGGAAATTCCCTGTTTTGTTAAGTCATAAATAATATTTAGTAAAATCAAAGAAAAATGTATTATTTTACACGATAATCCTAAAAAAAACAGGCCAAAACTGTACACAATGTCCACATTAACCGCTGGATTTTTCACAAATACTAATTTGTTATTTTACAGTGGGTGACCTTAAAATCACACAATTTTCACTGTATTAAATCAGAAAAAAATATTGTTTTTTTTTTTTTAGCAGAAACATAACATTATTTAATCAATAATATCTGTAGTTAATTTTCCAGAAGAGGACAAAATGTTTTGCTCATTCAGAAATGCCAAATACAGTTTCCGTTAGGCTGAATTTATTTTTCATGACTGTATATGTTCAGCTGTCAGATATTTAAATCAGGTGAAGGTGTCGAACCTTCACTCTGATCTGTTCCTGTAAATCACTTCACCATCCAGACATAACAGACCCTTAAAGGTTCACTTCACTGCTTCAGCTTCCAGCAAACATCTTGTTCACGGTTGTCTGAGACGCTGCCAGCTTGGCTTCACAATAAGCCGTTTTTAAGGTTTGTGATGTTTCTGCCTTGATGTTCCTTTTACATTCACACACATTAGGATGCAGCAGACGTGTACACATGTGCAGTGAACACAGTAAAGACTGAAACAACATTTAGATATTGAGGCTACAATAAGGTTAAAAAGCTTTATAATGGCCACACTTGACCTGTGACTTTAAAAACTTGACTTGTTTTGACACAGAAACATTCAAACTGATGCTCACTGTTTGGTTTGTTTATGGTCACTGTGTTTGTAGTCGGCTGGGGCTCGTACTTCGACCACGCTGTCAGCTGGGACAAGAAGATGGACGATCCCAACATGATGGTTGTGACATATGAAGAGCTGAAACAGGTAAATCACACGACGACTCTTCAGCTGAGGAAGCAGTCACTAAATATAAAAGCAGTTTCTACCACTGTAACGTAAAAACAATAGCTTTCTAGCAACTGGGGCTGACAAATAAACAAAACAAAACAAAGCAAAAAAGACTCAATTGCAATTTCGTCATCATCAGGTAGACAATGTGCTACAAGCCCAGCTTTATCAACAGTAGCTGTCTTTCAAGCTGCAGAAATAGCACTGGTGTCTATGAGCAGCCGGCTGTACGGCAAGTGCACAGGGACCGTCTGCAAATTGCAATACCGCTGCAACAGCGTAGAGAGACACCAGACAGATATTCAATAAGGTCACCCTGATACACTGTAGTGTCACCAGAATCACTGCAGCCATCGACTGGCTCCTGTTGATCAGACCACAACACTTGGTTTGAGATACATGTAGATATAAAAATCACACCGTCTGCAGAATTGCAATTTGCAGACGGTCCCTGTGCACTCATCGCCCAGCCGGCTGCTCATAGACACCAGTGTTATTTCTGCAGCCTGAAAGACAGCTACTGTTGATAAAGCTGGGCTTGTAGCACGTTGTCTACCTGACAACGATGGAAAGAGGCATCGATTATGTTTTGACAACGTATCACTAATGAGTTATTGACGCTGGAAGTTCGCATGTGCACAAGTTTGTTTCACGTGCGCACGAAAAAAAACTTACATTTTAATTTTGTCTGCCCATGTCCGTTTAGGGGCTCCACAGCATGAGGTTTTTTTTTTTTTTTTTAATGTTCGATAAAAACATTTAAATGGTATTTACAAAAATAAATATATGGTCAAAACATTTGTAATACAAATAATCAGGGTTAATACTGCAGAAAAATACTATTATTAATTGGGTTTTATTATTTTATATATAAAGAAAATCAAATAAATTTCAAAATAAAAGCGGATAATTTGGTTTGTAAATGGAAGAACGATATTTTTAAGTGTAAAATGAGTGTCTACGTGAAAAAAATGTTGAACAACTATTATTAAATGAAGAATTAAGAATTAAGATCATAATTCTAACAATATATTGTTAAATTCAGATCATATCACACATTCATTTTTACATGCGATGTAACATAAAAAGAAATTGTATTTTAATTGAGCTTTAATTAATAATGTTAATTTTTCATCAAAAATATGGGAAAAAATCTGCAAAATTAAAGACTTATTTTACAGCGTACATGAGGGATGACTGAGCTCATTAATTTCCTTTATAAAAAATACATGTGAAACTATATGTTGCATATTACATCTGAATAAATGAATAAAATATTGATTGTTTTATAGCAAACATTTGTTCAATTTATACAAAAAGTGGTGTTAATGTCAAATTATTGCTTCTGAAATGTGATATATTCATTATTTTCCAAATTGAGACTTATTTTTGTCAACTTTAATGAAAAAAATGCCTGCAGAGACAAAACAGGAGAGTCTGTGGTAGAATTTCCTTCCATGTGTCTCTGAGGTTCTGGTTCTGTTTCTCCCTGCAGAACCTGACCGAAGGCGTCCGTCAGATCTCCAGCTTCTTCGGCTTTAAGCTGACGGAGGATCAGATCCAGCAGATCTCAGGGGAAAGTACCTTCAAGGCCATGAAGCAGAGTTCAGTCGACAGTCATGGAAACTTGGGAAACGTCATCTTCAGGAAAGGTGGACAGAAGACTTTCAATCTTCTCTGACAGTTTCATCCATTACAACATAGAATCACTCTGGATAATGTATCGCCCATATAAGTTTATCCTTTAGGCTGCCAGTTGAAATTATTTCAAGCTATTATTCTAGTTACTGAGAAATGCTAACTCATCTCAAATACTACAGTAGTCATGGGTGTCAAACCTCGTTGCCATGGAGAAGAAATTCAATCAGCTGTTCACAAAATGTGTTTGAAGGGTGACTGAATTCTGAAAAAACGGATTTAAGCTGATTGAACACTGTAGTCATTTGTTCTGACAGAGTTTTAAGCTCAGTAGATGGATTTTTCTCACCAAAATTAATTAACAAAACAGGAAAAATCTGTAAAATACTAGTAAATTATTGAACATTATAGTTATGAGTTGATCGTTGATATCCGTTGTCTGATCAAACCCTTAAAAAACGAGTGACTCTTTCCTTTAAAATGAACATTTTGTGCCCAAAAGTAATATTTTAGATGCAGAATATGATTTTTAATTCTCAGCTGTTTAACTGTGTCGTGTTTTCGTGTTTGTTCAGGGGAAGTCGGCGACTGGAAAAATCATTTCACACCAGAACAGAGCCGAGAGATGGACGAGGTCTTCAACAGGCACCTGGCAGGAACCAGACTGGGAGCTAAACTCAACTACCAGCAGCACTGTCAGTAAAAAAAAAGTGGAAAATAACGCTGGAGGAGAGATTCAGGGATTTTCCTGCTCAGAGCTGAGTCCGGCGGCATCTTCAGGTGGTTCAAGCTTTGTGTCTGCATTTAAACATCTTCTTATAAAGGAGGGGGTGAAGAGAACGTTGCCTGGGAGACTGAGCTCAGGGCTGAAAGTTCCCAGCAAGAAGGGGGAAAAGTGCATTAATGATTTAGTCTTTTTACTCAAATCTGTGAACTTTTGTTGTGGAGAAACAACAGAAAACCATGTCAAATAATTCCGCTAAACACCTCATGAGCACCACGTTTGGTTTCACCTGAAGTCTGACCGTGTAGAGTTAAATATAACCCAGGATCCACTGTGACGTGACTGAAAAACAATCAAAATAAAGGGGCTACTGAGACATGCAGAAGAAGGGAAACTAGTTAATGAAATATTATGAGGGAAAAAAATCTATTTCAGTCCGCATCCATTTTAAAATCTTAAACTGGATGATAAAAAAGTATTTTATTTTTTAATTTTCACCTTAAAACCCCAAAAATAGATTATTTTTTTGCTTTTATTTTCCCGCATACTGCATGTACCTGAGGCTGTTTAGACTTTTCTAGAGGTTTAATGAAAATCAAAGTTTAAAATGACAGTTTTTTGTGATTAACCTGGTGAAATTCCACTTCTATTTTTCTGACAGGCCAGGATTTTCACAATAAAAGCTTTCTTGTGTTGGTGCTGTTCAGTCTACCTTCATAGATCTTTGGATTTAATCAAACCAGACTCTCCTTTCTGGGTTTGATTTTCCATCAAAATAAAACTTGAATGCCTTAGGTTCACTCTCAGTTATTTTAATTTAGTCTCCGACAGTTTGATTTACTGAAGTTTCAAACCAAACCAAAAGACTTAACAGGTGAAATCTCTTCATGCCGGCAGCTACCTGAAACCATGTTGGGCTATTTGAAATATGCACAATCACTGTTTGAACTGTTGTACAACAATAAATACAACTGTATAATTTCAACTTGTCTTGACTCCATTTTTTTATCACTCAACAAAACCAGAGACCTGCCATCTGTCATATTTACATGCACTTTAAAACAGATTTAGTTCTGCTAAATAGAGCAACAAATGATAGAACTGCTGTCATGGGTATTTTAAACTAAGATTATCTTAGTAGGAACCAACTTCATGTGTGAAACTGTCATTAATATTTACGATTAATGTAGAAAGCGCTAACTAGTTGTGTGTTGTGGCCTTTGCTGCTAACTTGATATGTGTCCCTGCTCTGCTACTAGCTTGTAGCTTTAATTAAAAAAAAGGCTGTGTTGTAGCTGTTGATGCTAACTTGCAGCTTTAACTAAGAAAGGACTAATTGGACATGTGTTGAAGTCATTGCTGCTGTCTTTTTACTTTAATTATAAAGGGCTAGCTAGCCAGCCTGTTGCTGCTAGCTAGCCTGTTGCTGCTAGCTTGTAGCTTTAATTTATGAAGGACTGACTTGATGTGTGTTGTAGTCAACTTTAATTAAAAAGGAAAAGCTACATGTGTATACCTGTTGCTGCTAGCTTGTAGCTTTAATTTATAAGGGACTAATTGGATGTGTTGAAACCATTGCTGCTAACTTTTAACTTTAATTATAAAGGGCTAGCTCGATGTGTGTACCTGTTGTTGCTAGCTTGTAGCTTTAATTTATAAAGGACTAACTGGATGTGTTGAAGCCATTGCTGCTAACTTTTAACTTTAATTATATAGGGCTAGCTTGATGTGTGTACCTGTTGCTGCTAGCTTGTAGCTTTAATTTATAAAGGACTAAATGAAAGTGTTGTAGCTTTTGCTGCTAATTTTAATTTTAAAAAGGGCTAGCTGGATGTGTGTAACTGTTGTGCTGCTAGGTTGTAGCTTTTATTTAGAAAGGTCTAACCAAATATGTGTAGTAGCTTTTGCTGCTAACTTTTAGCTTAAATTTTAAAAGGGCTAGCTGGATGTGTGTAACTGTTGTGCTGCTAAGTTGTAGATTTATTTAGGAGGGAAATCCTGCCGTGTGTTGTCACTGTTGTCACAAGCCTGTAGTTTTATTAGAGAAGTCTAACTGGAAATGTGTAGCTACTGTACTGCTAACTTTTAGGTTAATTTTACAAAGGGCTAGTTAGATGTGTTGCAGCTGTTGATGCTAGCTTGTAGCTTCAATTTAGAAAGGTGTAGCTGAATGTGTGTTGTTGCTCTTTCTTCTAACGTGTAGCTTTAATGTACAAAGGACTAACTGGATGTTTGTTGTAGCTGTTGCTGCTAACTTGTAGATTTAATTTAGAAAAAGCTCACTGAATGTTGTGTCTGTTGCTACTAGCTTGTAGCTTTAATTTAGAAAGGACTAACTGGGTGTGTGTTGAAGCTGTTGCTGCTAGCTTTTGGGTTTAATTTAGGAAGTGCTAACTGGACGTATGTAGCTTTAATTTAGAAGGGACCAACCGGATGTGTGTAGCTGTTACTGCTAGCTTGTAGGTTTGATTTAGTAAGTGCGAAATGGATGTGTACAGCTTAAATTTAGAAAGGACCAACAGGATGTGTGCAACTGTTGCTAATACCTTATAAACTTAATTTAGAAAGTTCTAGCTGGATGTGTGTCGTAGCTGTTTCTGCTAGCTTGAAGCTTTAATTTGGAAAGGACTAACTGGGTGTGTGTTAAAGCTGTTACTGCTAACTTATAGGTTTAATTAGTTAACTGCTGACTGTTGAAGCCATTGCTGCTAAGTTTAGCTTTAATTCTGAAAGACCTAGCTGGATGGGTGTTGTAGCTTTTGTTGCTAGCTTTTAGCTTTAATTTTGAAAGGGCTAGCTGGATGTGTTGTAGCTTTTGCTGCTAGCTTGGAGATTCAATTTAGGAGGGATAGCCTAATGCAGGGGTGTCAAACTCCAGTCCTCGAGGGCCGCTATCCTGCATGTTTTAGATGTGTCCCTCTTCCGACACACCTGATTCAAATAATCAGGATCGTTATCAGGCTTCTGCAGAGCTTGATGATGAGCTGATCATTTGAATCAGGTGTGCTGGAAGAGGGAAACCTCTAAAACATGCTGGATAGCGGCCCTCGAGGACTGGAGTTTGACACCTGTGGCCTAATGTATGTTGTCACTGTGGCCGTTAGCATGTAGCTTTATTAGAAAGCTAACTGGGAGTGTGTAGCTAGTGTACTGCTGACATGTAGCTTCAATTTAGAAAAAGTGTAGCTTTTGCTGCTAATGTTTAGCTTTAATTTTGAAATGGTTAGCTGGATGATTGTAACTGCTGTACAAAAGGCTTGCAGCTTTAACTTTGGAAGGATAACCGGCTGTGTGCTGTGGCTGTTGCTGCTAGCTTGTAGCTTTATTTAGAAAGGACAACCGGTTCTCTGCTGTATCTTTAGCTGTTAGCTTGACTGTGGTCCTGCGTGTGTCTCTGAATGAATGACATCATGCGGGCTGCCGTCGGTCTCCATCTGCGACATGCCTCCTTCACTCTGTAACGGTGATTGATTGAGAGTCCGCCGTTAAGCTCCTCACGGTAAGAACGACCCGTTAAATGTGATTCATCTCCGGTAATGATTCAGCGCTTGTTAGTGTGTGTGTGTGTGTGTGCGCGCTAACCAGCTAGCAGCAGCCAGGTAGAGCTAGCGGCTAATGATGCTACAGGCTGACCTGTTACTCTGCTGCTCAAACGCAGGTTTAAATGAACGCTAACCTGAACAGAAACTGTGAAATAAAATCTGTTCTGCAGCTTGTGTTTGTGTGTTTATAGGTTAAAGCTGCTGTTTGCCTGCTCAGGTCACCTGCTGTCAGTCAATCTGTCCTCCTGGCTGCAGGGAAATCACACAATTTCAATGCATTTATATAATATCTTCATCAATTATGCAGTAAATGATTAATGCATGACCATGCAGGAGTGTTCAGATGATTTATTTTAGCAGTGAGCAGAATAGATAGTGCTTTCTTCATGCAAATTATTGTCACATGCTTTGACTTTTTTGCTATTTCATCCTTTTAATTTGGAAGGTTAAACTGAAATTTAAGTTGAGATCAAATTACATTTACCTGGAAATAATATAACTGTCGCAGCACTTTGTTCTCGTCACCATTTTTACTTTTTTTATTCTGCATTTTTTTGTGCTGATTTGTTCTCACGGTTTAGTAAAGGTGCTAATTCAACACTGTAAAACCAGTGAAAGTATCTCAGTATTGTCAGAAAAATTTACTTAAATATTAAACATAAAAGTCTTCAGTGTAGAAAAATGAAACCTGCAACTGTGACACTATTATAAGACAATATAATTTCACTGTTAATAGAGACAATCAACATATTTCATGTAGGACTGCAGCTCATGATCATTTTTATTATACTTTAAAAGTCAAAGCAGCAAATCGCCATATTTGAGAAGCAGCAGGCATTAAATGTCTGGCAATATTGCATTGAAATGACTTTAACACCTCATTATCTAAGGGACTAAGCTATTTAATTTATAGTAAAGCATCATATTTAAGCACTTCAGGCCTTTTAGGTGCAGAAATCTTAACATCGTGAGGTAACATGTAGTGGAGGATAATTCCTCACTACAGGGTATTAAAAGCAAGCTTCCCATGGATAGCTGTGCTCTCACTAAACTCCTAAATATTGCCACTGAATTGAACTAGAGGTCACAGTTCTGGCTACAAATACGACTGCAGGTGGTCGATGTAAAAAAAATGAAAGCCGAATATCCAATCTGTTGTGTTTAAACTGTAGCTGAATCTCCTCAGAGGCTTCCACAAGCTGGACTAAAGTGAAAGTAGCAGGTGCCAAAAAATAGTCTTTTGAATAAAAGTTTAAAAATATCTACAGAAGAAAGTTTTTGAGAAGCAATTAGAGCAAAATGCTGCTTATGTGTCACTTCCTTAACTTTATGAGGAAATAACTGATGATAGATGAAGTTGGCAGTGCCTGTAGTTATATTATAATGTTAAGCTGAATAAAAGAAGTGTGGTGAGAGTTTTTTTTATTTACTCCTGTTGCATTTTTCCTCACTGTGGGCTCATTTTTCACTGCAGTATAAAGCCTTGCACCTCTATGGAAACAGAACAACCATGATTAGAAGTAGAGAGAACTCAAAAAGGTCTTCTGTACTGTATGACACAATTAGAATGTCATAAATCATAAAAAGAGACGAAAGAAAAGTTGAGTTTCTTTGATTATTTATTTAACAAAAGCTGCTAAAACTTGGAATCCACATGTACGACATTTTCCCAAGTGTCCACAGGTGATACCAATACTATGAAAATGGGGACTGTACATACTCTCGGTATTATACTTGATAACATTTTTAATTTATTTCCATGCTTGTCTCCAATCTGATTGGTTATTTACACTGCCTGCAGTTCAGTCGAGACGTCCCTGAATTTTTCTGAGGTGAATGTTGGTCACAGTTGAATCAGTCTTGACTCCATGGTTTTGCTGAGGAGTGCAGAAATTTTTGTTTTTATTAATACGTGCAGAATAAGTAATTTTTGAATGATTGAACAGTTTTTATATTGCATTTGCATTTATTGTTGTTTAACTGCCTGAAACATTAATCATTCCGATGTTCTTCCGTGTTCCAGGTGTCGAGTGATGCAGCAGAAGTTGTGTTCTAGAGGTTCTGGTTCTTTCCTCTTGGAGAGGAACGGTCAGGCCTGTGGCGCCGTCACCGACTCTGTTGCCTCCTGCGACCTCCCGTTCCGCTGCCCTCGCTGTGGTGAGCAGGAGCGTTTCCGCAGCCTGGCCTCCCTCCGCGCCCACCTGGAGTACCGACACTCGTACCGCTCGCCGGACGTCATCACCGGCGGCTTCAGCATCACCGGCAAACTTCCCGACCCGCTGACGGCGGCGATCCCCTGGCACGACATGAGCCTCCCGACCCGCAGGGGGCAGCAGAGCGCCGTCAGGCCGCCTCACATCCGCTCCCTCAGCGACAGCAGGGACAGCGGATACCTGCCCTCCTACAGCTCTGTGAGGAGACGGACCCAGAGTGTCGGGGTGGGGACGCAGGCCGAGGAGGAGGAGGAGGACGATGATGAAGAGGAGGCGGGGACGGAGGATGAAGACGTGGGAGACGAGGAAGATGAGGACGATGATGGTGAAGAGAGAGATGGAAGCAGAACTGAGGAGGATATGAAGATATCCAACAGAAAGTCAGACCACCACCACATCAACCACCACCACTTCCCCTTTCCTCCTCCAGCTCCCCTCGGACCCCCACCGGACCCAGACCTGGACCTGGACCTGGTTGGTGCGTACAAACATATACAGAATCACTAATGTTAGGAACCTCAATAGAAAGCAGCAGAACTTCTCTTTTAGTTGTTCAGCTAAAACGAAGTGACTGAAAAGAGACACAAAGCAACCATAAAGAGACAGAAACTGACCAGGAAAAGACTCGGTGACCACAAAGATACAAATGACCTAAAGGAGACTGAAAATGACCGTGAAGAGAACCAAAACTATCCCAAAGAGACACAGAATGAACACAAACGGACACAAACTGACAAAAAACACCTTTCAGTTCCAACAAAGAGATTCAAAGTGACTGAAAAAGACTCAAAACAACTGCAAAAACTCAAAATGTTGGAAAAGAAACACCAAAGTGATATAAAAAGCCACTCAGAAAACCACAAAGAGGTTAAAATTGGCTGGAAAGAAACACAAAACAACCACAGAGACACACAAAATGACCAATAGAAGACACCAAACCTTTAGATTCTTAAAGGATTAGTTGCTTTCTACTGAAGTTTCTACTGATGACTGAGAATCTACACGGGCATGCAGCATCAGTAATCATTCTTACAGTGTTAAATATGTTTTGTGTTCTCTAACTTGTCTTCACTGTGTCCACCAGAGCAGAACTCCTACTCTGGTTTGGAGACGGCGGCAGCTTCGGCTGCTGTGCGCCGGCGGCTGGCCAGCATCCTGCGGGCGGCCGACAGCACCATGCAACGCCGCCTGGCTAAAGTCAGCACTGAGCTGGCCCAGACGGACACGGAGCTGCTGTGTGAGCGCGCCCATTCGCAGCATCTGGCCCAGGAGAGGCAGGAAGTGGCCGACAGGGAGCGGTCGCTGAGCCGGCAGGTGGACGTGGCCGTCATGGTGATCGCAGCGCTGAGGGAGCAGCTGAACGCCTCGGAGAACGAGCTGGAGAGACGAGAGAGGCGAGTATCTGGAGCCGATTCTACCATCACAACACACACGAACCTCCTGTTTCATAGACATATATACGTAGACGCTGCATTGACTGTGGAGGGACGTGCCTAAAGCTCCGCCATCTTGGTACAGGGCTCGCAGAGGCGGGAGTGAATGTAAGTCTATGGAGGTAAGAGGTACTCCACAATCTTAAAGTAGAATTATTCACTGAATCTTCGACCGATTTCCAAACGGTTTGGTTTGTTAAAAACGTCACACATGTAGCTTTGACACAGGATGCTTGGATGCTTTTGTTCTATTTATGTCTGCCTGTCCGTCCTCAATGTCTGACGTCTATAACAAACAATATATGTTGACAACTGATGGATTTATGATCACTTTTATAGTGCAGACATGTCATTCCTCTATAGACGTAATGCACTGTAGGGACGAGTGGCACTGTACCAAGATGGCCGCCACGTAGGCACGTCGGCTCCAATCGGCAGCAGCAGTCAACGCGGCGTCTACGTATATATGTCTATGTCCTGTTCAACTACAGCCCAGATGCATTGTGGGTTCTAGTGTTTTTACTCACAGCAGGAGGTGAACTTTGCATCTAACCAGCTGCTGATCTGATCCTCTTTGCCCTGCAGGGAGGTTATAACCATCCAGAAGTTTCTGGAGGCGGCGGCTCGACAGGAGACGTGTGGTAAAGTCCGAATCCAGCGTTTCATCGAGAACCTGCTGAGACGCATCGCTCTGGCCGAGAGGCTGGTGGAGTATTACCAGGTGAACGGCAGCCCGCCACAGTGCAACCACTATAAGGTACGACAACACACAGTGTACCAGTGTGTCTGTCTGAGGGCTGTTTGTGGTTGATTTGAGTTGCTTTGTGGCTTTTTATACAACTTTGTGGCTGTTTTTTGCTTATTTCCAGTCAGTTTGAGCTTTGTTTTGGTTGCCTTGAGTAGCTTTGTGGCTTTTTAGAGAGTCTCTGTGGTTGTTTTATTTCTTTTCAGTCAATGTGATGCTCTTTTTGGTCATTTTGAATCATTTTGTGGTTGTTTAGGGACATTTTTAGTCATTTTGAGTGTATTTTTGTTCATTTTAAATTTCTTTTTGGACCTTTTTAGTCAATTGTGGCCATTTTGTATCTCTTTCCAGTGTCTTTGCGGTTGTTTTGTGTCTCTTTTCAGTCACTGTGAGTCTATTTCTGGTCATTTTCAGTCTCTTTTTGTTCGTTTTGTGTCTCTTCTGTGATTGTTTTGTGTGTTTTATGGTCATTTTTTGTCTCTTTTTGGTTCTTTTGTACCTCCTTCTGGTAGCTTTATCTGTTTATGGATTTTATGTCTCTTTTCAGTCACTTTGAATCTCAGTTTTTGTCATTTTGAGACACTTTGTGGTTGTTTGGGATAGTTTTTTGTAGCATTGTAATCGAGCTCTATGACTTAAAACCAAGTGTTAACTGACACTTAATATGAAGCCTGTAAATCCATTGAATCTTCTGGCTCCTGGGTCGATGCTCTGTTGGCCTGGATGGTCTAGTTTACCGTCACTGGTTCAATTACAGGGTTTTCCTGAGGTTTCTGCGTTAGAAACTGAAAATCTGACCTTTTACTGTGTTTGTGTCCTCAGCAGCACCAGCAGCAAACAGATAACGGACCCCACAGAATCACTAAAAGCAGGTGAGCACCTCTGTTTTAAATGATTAAGATTAATAACAGAGAGGCATCCAGTTGGAAAAAACATCCATAAATGAAGGTGGAATTTAATAAATGACACCACACCGGGTTCATTGGTCCTAAAGAGGTGTTTGGCTGTTTGTTTCCTGAGATGCTGCATGTAGAACTTCAAAAACTGAGGATTTAAAATCAGTTTTGAGTTTTATCTGTGGCCTGTTTCAGATGTAAAGTCGTTCCTTCACCCTATTCCTAATTTTACTGGAAGTCGTCTCACTTTTAGAGCAGAAAACCAGCAGCTGCACCTGATTAACTAATCAGATCTGGTTGTTAAAAGGCTTATTGCTCAGCAGGATTCGTCCTCTAGCAGGCCAGTTAACCTGCTGCTGGTCTGAATCAAAGCCAAAAGGTGACAGAGCGGCTGCTGAATCATTCAGGAGGACTCTTGTGCCGTCTGTCAGATCTCCGTGTTGTCGCCATGTTTAATTCATCGCTCAACATGTGACACTTTGTCCTTCCGCTCAGCCGCTGCAGTGGGATTACTAGTTTCCCTCTGTGTGCTGCTGACACTGTGTGTGGCAGCGAATTCATCAGTAAGTGTGTCTATAAAACTTCCTGTTTCCTTTTTATGCAACAAAGCAACAGACTTTGGGGTCTTGTTGTTTGCTGCAGTGATCCAAGTAGGGCTTCCTCTTGTGTTTCGGTTGGTATTTTATTGCCTAATGTTTATTTCTTAGGTTTTTTTTTAGATTATAGTGACTTAAGTGATACCAATTATCAACCGTCTGAGCCCTAAAACCCACCTGTAGGTTGCTGTCTTTACAAAAGCCCAAATATTACACCATTTATCAAAGGCAGAAACTTTAAAAACGGAAAGAACTGTTGGATTTTTAGCCGTTTAATGGTTCTTGAGAAACTCACCCGGGATGAGCTGTTTGGCTGGAAAACTTGACCCAACTGGAAGCTTAAAATCATGATATTTCATCTAAATCTGCTTTGCAAAAATGCAGCCACACCAACAACCAGTTTAAAGTTGTGAAAACACCAGAGTCTGTTCCTCCTGCTTTACAAAAGGAGCACCGGAAATTGTCTGGTCAATGAGAATTTGGTTGGATGAGAGCGTATTGATGAGACCACAGACCTGTTAATAATCAGATAGTGCTGCTTTTGCATTTTGGTCTTCCGTTTAATTTTATTTTATGTATTGCGGAGTTGTTTAAAATGCTCAATTAACAGCTTAAAAGCCGAATTACATGGTTGAGTGTGTTTGGCAAAGACGTTTCATTAGGATAAATCAGTCTTTAGGCCTTTTTATGTAGACAAAGTAGGTTTTTGCACATCTGTAAACACTGATCAGGCTTAACATCATGACCACCTGCCTAATATTTTGTTGGTCCTCCTTATGTGCTCCAAAATGCTCTGAACCATTGGGCATGGACCAGAGGACCTCTCAGGGTGTCCTATGGGGTCTGGAACCAGGACCTTGGCACTGGATCCTTTGGGTGCTCTGGCTTGTTCAGTGGGGCCTCTGTCAATCCAACTTGTTCCACTGCATCCTGTTGATGCTTGATCAGAATGGGGTGTAGGAAGTTTGGAGGTCAAATCAACATGTTGGACGATTGTCATGTTCCTCAACATGTTCCTGATTGGTTGATGTTGTTTCCATGTGGTGGGGTGCATTTTCCTGAGTGACATTTGGGATTTCCATTTGCATGAGGGGGTGTGCTTGTTGTGGGACAATGTTTACTTGGGTGTCTAAGTCTCATCAACACGGATGTTAAAATCCAAAGAACACCACATAGTACCAATATGATCAATGTTATTCACTTCACCTGTCAGTGGTCATGATCGGTGCATATTTTATAATACATTTGCTGCTAGACATTGCTCGCCTATTTGGAAACAAGTTTCATACACTAAATTTTTTGGCCCTCTGACATAGATTTGTTTTCTTCATCAGTCTACAGGTTCTTGATGAAGTTTAAGTCTTCGAGGAGGCCAGTCTAAAACCTTCATTCTAGCCTGATTTAACCATTTCTTTACCGCTTTTTGGGGTCATTGTCTTGTTGAAACCCCCAACTACATCCAAGATCAACCTTATTGCTGATGACTTTAGGTTTTCCTAAAAAATATGACGGCAATCCATTTACTTTGTGCAAAACAGCCCCAGAGCATGATACTGCCACCTCCATGCTTGTTGGTAGGGTTGGTGCAGCCGAATAGTGGTCTCTAAAGGTTTTCCATCAGAACACCACATAGTACCAATATGATCAATGTTATTCACTCCACCTGTCAGTAGTTTTAATGTTGTGGCTGATCGGTGTATACTGTGGAAGTAAAATTCACCTCATTGTGTGTCTTTACCTGATGGCTAACAGTTGAAAGATGACATAAGTGGCAGGAGAAATGTTGAATTGCCCCCAAAAATAGCTTCTAGATAGACAAAAACCAGGGCTAGTTGTGGTTTATTGTGTGCAGAAAAGCCACATTGTCTCTGTAGTTCTGGAGGGATGTTGTCACGTTAAATTAGATCCATTTTTGGCCATTTACTGCATCTTCACTGGTTTCAGCTCTGAGTTGTGGAAGTTAATAACAAGCGACAACAACAGCCTCCTTCCTCTTCTCATGTGACGTTTCCAGGTCGGCAGGAGGTCAGCTCTCCTCCTCTGGTCTCCTCGACAACAGAACCCCGTCGTCCTCCCAGTTCGGCGGCCGTCCCCTGTCCTCCAAACCGGGCGGCGATCGGGAGCGGGAGCGGGAGCACCGGGAGCGCCTGGCCCAGTCGTCCAGGCTGTTCTGCCGGCCCGAACACAGGGACGACATCTGGAACCACCAGCGGCGCCGGTCAACGGGGTACGAGGCCTAGAGCTGTAGGCAGACCAGGGAGAGGGAGTGTCAGGGGGCAACACTGCATCACACAAAGACTTTATTCTTGTGTTTTAACCTGTGGAAAAGTACCACAAGGTCACGTTCACATCGGGTTACTTTGGAACAGTTTCCTTATTTATGACAAACGCTCATTTAAAACAGATCAAGTAAGTCTGCACAGTCCAGTCTGACATTTGCTTACAAACCATTTTTTAAATATTTGTTTGGTAGGTAATAACAAATTACATGATATTAGTTGCTAAAAAGTTAGCAACTTTCCATATTCAAAAACAAATTTAAATGAACTGATGCTATTATAACAATAAACTATTTAGGTAAAAAACAAAAGGTATAATATGTCTTCAAATCAAATCAAGTGTATTTATATGGCACCTTTAAAAACAGCCTAAACTGGCCAAATAGGCAGTAAAAACTATGTGCACACATCGTAAAACAAAATATAAGATACTATAACAGGCAAAGGAAGATGGCAACCTGTAAGATCAATTTCGAAAATAAAAATAACTGCTCGCTTTTCCATCCTGATTCAAAAATCCACCCAAAATACTGACTTCATACAAGTGTAATCTTCCATATATAGCTTCCGAAGCAGTTTTATTTAATTATATCTATTAATCAGACTAAGCGATACAGTTACACTTCAAAATAAATCAAAAACGCTTTCATAAATGAGCCCTGATACCTACAAACAACTGAAGAAAACACATTACACATCACAGCAGCTCATACTTCCTAACAGGGTAAAGCAGTAACAAATACTACTGCACTGTCATCACATTGTATTTAATTCATAATAGTAGTTTTACTTCGTATTTTGGTACTTTTCCATAGATTTTTGCACTGAAAGTGTGCATCTCTAAGTGTCACACTGGGTTATTTCTCGTCTTTCGTCAGCGTACGTCATGATACTCAGTGAAGTGTTATCTTGCGTTCTGAATCCTTTACTCTGTGTTTTAGAGAAAGTGTTTTTGTATTCATCTGTTGGTTTAAAGTTCTGATCACAGAAACAAGCTGCTGTAGTTGTAAAGAAAGTGACTCCTGATGACACGTCCTCTCCTGGTTCCCCAAAAGCTCCTGATCAGTCCAGTTATCGGCTCTCAGTCTGTGCTTTCAAACCCCAAATCATCGCCTGTGGTCATCTTGATAACTGACAGTTCCCTAAAACCTTCCCCTAAGCAGTGATTGTCCGATCATAGCTTAATAACTCAACTGTAGCTAAGCTTTATATATGGAGTTTGGATAATCTAGGTTGCTGTCTTTCCCTGCTTCACCCAAACCAGATTACTTTAACAGTGTGGCAGCTCCATGTTTATTTTTTCATCTCCATGGGTCAGTAAGCGTCAAGGAGGAAGCCCCGCCTCCGTCCAAAGGTTTTTGCTCTCAGTTGTTTTCCAACTCATGATCTTTGCAGGGTTTTTCCTACTTAGAATGGCCTTTGGTACGTGGCTACACACTTACGGTATGCCCATCGGTTTGTGTACAATAAAGGTGATGCGTTATTACCTCCGCCAAGGAGGTTATGTGATGGCCGGCGCTGGTTGGTTTGTTTGTTTGTGTGCAAAATAACTAGAAAACTCATGGACGGATTTGGATGAAATTTTCAGGAAATGTGTGAAATTGGACAAAGAAGAAATGATGAAATGTTGGGACTGATCTGGATCACCGTCTGGATCCGGGAATTTTTTTTAATGTAAGTGTAACAGGGTGGACAATTAAATGCGATTTACTCTAAAAGCCACCAGAGGGCACTCTTGTTTTTGGGGTAACCCCCTCTGACCACATGTCATTTTGGGTCTCCACGCGACTGACAGCGACAATGAAGGAGTTGTCTTTCCTTCCTGAGCGACATACGCACGGTTGGGCCGGCATTCTTATCTCCGGTTGTCTAAGAAGCTGGGAGGCTGTTAGGAGCTGCCGTGCTAGAGGCCGCGCCTGTTCATTAGGTCGGATGGGGTGAACACCGCATTGTTGGTAGGACATTTGAACTGTATGTAATTACATTTGTATCTGTAACGTTCCATAGAAAATATGTGGATTGGGAGATTGTGTTGGGGACTGAAGCTCCTTGGCGGAGGTATGAGCTCTCTGAGTGCTTTTCTAGTTTAACATAAATCCATTAGTTTCTGACTAGTAACTAAACAAACTGTCTAGTATGCTTCAATAAAAGGCCCGTTTTCAGACTTGCACTAATTTCTGTTAGTCTAATGGTATGTTAGCTTGTTGGCTTCATGTGTAAATGAGCACGCTGGTTCCTTTTTCTGTAAAGGTCATGACGGCAATGTTACTGGGTCAGAAAGTAGTATTTCTGTATCAACTCTGACAAGTCTGAACTACACCGAGTCACATTGACATGCACAAGCAACTGTCCAAGTTGTGTGGAATTAATAAGGGAAGACTTTTCCCCACAATTTCAGCGTCAATATTGGTCCCAAAACATCACAGAGAGGGTTTCCTGAGTTAATTTAACACCTGCGGCATCAGAAAGCAGCAGGATCCACATGAACCAACTTCATTAATTCCTTACATTTATAAATTATCCCTGACATGGAGACTGGATCAGTCTGGGTCAGGATAGAACTGAAAGTCACACTTCGTACTTCTTATTGTTTCCGGCTGTTTTTAGGAGTTTTTCCTTTGAGTTAATTAAATACGGGATCCATCTGAGCGTCTCCAATGTAAAAGAATTGTACACATTGATGCACAGAGCAACAGCAATAACTTCAAGTAGTTAATATTCTAGATTATCCCTGGCATGGAGACAGGATTGATGAGGGTCTAACTGCAGATCACACTGTTTTGTTACTGACTGTAAAGTAGTAGTTAGATTATCACCTGACAGAGTTTGCAGTGTTGAGGAAATCAGAAATAAACTCAGCTGTTAGTTACGTGGAAACTCTGATCAGCTGCTTTTAGCTCGGATTTAGTCTTTTGTTTGTTATTGCAATATTGTACGTTACAGCTATACTTGGTGTATTTCTAATTTGCGTAAATGATGAATATTGCTTCAGTGTTAACATGTCAGAATTAGCGAGAAAGTGGCTTGTCTGAATGACAGAATGCCGTCACTTTAACAGACTGATGAAACCAGCAGTGTTTTGTATTTTATGTCTGAAGAGGGCTCGATTAGTAAAACTTAAATTTGGAAATGCTAGTTCCATCCGTCCATCCATTTTCTTCTGCTTATCCAGAGTCGTCCTTCAGTTTTTACAGGTTAAGTTAAATCCAGATGTTATTCTCCCCAGAAACTTTCTTTAGTGCCTCCTGGGGGATCCTGAGACGTTCGCAGGCCAGATGAGATATGTAGTCCCTCCAACGAGTTCTGGATCTACCCCGGCTTTGGTCTCATTGTGAGATTAATCAATAGTCTAATTAGTAAAGGAGCATGTTGCCTAAATGAGGCGTCGTCTCAGCTCTGATTTGGTTTGTAAAGCACAGACTGGAGTTTGATGACACTAGACTTGGGTCAAATATGTTTTACATGTAATTCCTGGCTTGTGTTAGAACTGTGGGTCCCTACATTAGGATCAATTCACTGTCTAGTAGTTGTAAATAGAGAGAAAAGCTATAGATGTGTTGACTTGGTCCTGTGTAGCCGGTTAAAGATGAATGACAAGTCGCCACCTTTTCCCACCCTACAACAGTGAAGCCAACATCCCACATCCTGCTCAGCCACATGTGAGGACGTATTGCCCAGCCGCCGCCATCTTGGACTGTCGTGGACGCTTGCTTTAGTAGATGCAAGGGTTTTTAGGATAAACTCTGGTTGCCAAATGACATCGCCAACGCAAAATGGCAGCGATATTTTGGCTTCACTTTAGGGCAGCTGGCATGTCGTCCATCTTCACTCGCCAACCTGCTACCAAAGCAGGATTCAACCAGAGACGCTGTGGAGAGTAAAACCTGCTTTTATTGTTGTTTTTTAATGGAACTGCACAACATTTTTGGGCTTTTTTTCCCCAATTTTGTCAAAGTCGACGGCAAAATGAAGGCCCAGGCCTGTTAGCGTAGCTTAGCACAACGACTGGAAGCAGGGAGAAACTGCTGGCCTAGCTCTCATAACATCTTTGTCTGTATTGCTCTTGAAGTATTGGTGCATATCATCTTTAACCACACGATTTGCTTATCTGTAAGACAGAGTATAGCCACCAAAAGTAATACTGAATTTACATCAACCTTAATTATAGTTGCATCACGTTATGCAAGTTGGCCATTGTAATTGAATAACAACTGTTTACTCCACACAATCTCCCCAAAACAAGAAATCTTTGACAGCATTTAATGGAGAAATACATCTAAAAACCTAACAATTTCATCATACGAAATCTTGTTTTAGTAGTAGTGAAATTACCCTGAAAGTAGCTCAGGGCTCATAGGTGGACGTTTGACCGTCCTGCTGCCCCAAATGCTCACTAAGGTGCCAAAAAAGGATTCATCCACTGCTGAAAATAGTCCCCAGCAAATGCACAGTTTCCACCTGCTTGTTTGAAAGTGAAAATTGTGAGCTGACCACCTAATAAATAGAGAAAAACTGATTATAAGACAGTTCAAAAAGAAACTAAAACTCCAATAAAATCTGGAAAGGCTCTTCAACAACAGTCTGTTTTAAGAAGCGACTTAAAAGACATCATTGATTCAGCCAACCTGATTTTGGCTTTAATGCTTGCGTAAAGTGTGTAAAATGGTCTCAGTGTCTTTAAAAGTTAAAATAAAACCCATTTTGGAAGTATTTCTAAGATGTTAAAGTCAGGATTGCCCAAGTTTTGTGGACTTCAC
This sequence comes from Dascyllus trimaculatus, assembly GCA_024666655.1. Lineage (NCBI taxonomy): Eukaryota > Metazoa > Chordata > Actinopteri > Pomacentridae > Dascyllus > Dascyllus trimaculatus. The sequence continues at coordinate 6,255,528 of CM045464.1, read as the reverse complement.
AATAGTAAAACAGCATTTTTGTCACTTTTGGTGAAGCTTAGCAGTTTCTCTCTGCCTCTGCTGTTTGTAGTGAAAAGCTGCATGAAGAAAACGTTTAATTTGTCGTTTCATTTTTACTCTCCACTGCGTCGCCGGATGAAACCAGATGTTCACGTAGGAGCAGTTTGACCCAAGTCTGGAGGACGCCACACATAACGAATGTACTCTGAGTTAAAGCTCACACTGAAGAGATGCCGAGCTTTAAGTCCCGACTCTGGTCTCGGCTTGAACTCGCACTCATTCACACAGAAACGGGTGGAGATTCTCCGATCACAAACGAATGACGTCGTGCTTTCATCCAAAGTGACTTACAGTGCCGTGAATGCATAAACAGTACATCTGCAGTAAACTAAACCCACTCATGACGGCTTGTTAAATAGAATCGTTCCTCTCTCCGCATCGTTCTGTACGATCTGTTTACATTTTTGCACTCATCCAATGATAAGAATGTAAATGTAAAAGACGGTATTTGGTGTAAAATGTATCTTTGCTGTCGTTGGTTTGGGTTTCGTTGACAGTGTCAATAGATATTTTATATACGAAGCTATTACGTGTTGTCAAGTGGAAGTAGTAGTCCTGCAGTACTTAAACTGGGCAGAACATTTATCTGGGTCACACACCAGTCATCCTTATGTTTTAACAGGGTGTCTGCAGGTTCTGGAATACACTTATCCACTGAGATACTACTATATGCAGACGATGTTCTTCTATTTTCTAGTAGTTTGTTGTTAGCTGATTATGGTTCTAATTGGCATTAATCATCAGATTTTGGTGAATTGAGCTTCCAGGGCTTTCAGAGACTATTTTGTTTCAGATTAACTGCAATATTTTAAAGCCAAATGTTGAAACTGCATAGTTTTTTCATCGGTTTAGTAGACCGAGTTAGATACAAATACCGATTATATCTTGAATATTGCTGTTTTACGGCCGGCATTTGTTTTTTAAATGGCTTTGTGAAGCCTAAAACGCTGGGAGTAAACTTGTATTTCAGCACGTTTACCCTTCGCTGCTTCTTACCACGTAAAAACAACGAACCAGATAAATTTGGAAAACTTGCCCACTGAGTATCGAAGTGAGTTCAGAATATTTAAGCACCGCTGATCTAAGAACAACTCTGACTGCTGCTGTCAAGTAAAAACCCCACTTCTCTGAGTGGAAACCAATAGATGTTACGTTTTTGTCGTATATATTTTAGTTAATCAAAGAGACATCAAGACCATGTCGGGCCGGAGTGTCTTTGCAGTAACAGCACTCCGGCCCGACATGGTCTTGATGTCCAGGGCAAGCAAGCAGGTGGTACCACTTGAGCCAACTGTCCCCTGGGAAGATCGAATGGAAGAAGGTCGGGAATGGAAGATGGCCAAGTATGCTGACCTGGTGGCTGAGTGTGGGAGGAATGGGTGGGAGGCCCGCTGCGAGCCCACTGAAATGGGTTGCAGGGGCCTTCCATCAGGCCAGTCTCCACATCAGGTCCTGGGACTCCTGGGATCTGTGGACTGCACAGACGAAGAGCCGTGAAGAACATCATGGAAGCTGCTGAAAAGACTTCACGTTGGCTCTGGTTAAGGAGGGGGGGGGATGCGTGGCGTAGTGTGCTACCTGGAAACAAGTCGGGGCCTGATCTGGCTGGGTCACCTGGTTGAGTGCATCTGATGTAAGACCCGAAACACCCTGTGACCTCGGTTACATCACTGAAGATGCCGAGGTTGCACCACAAGGTGTAGCTTAGTACTAAGAAAGGGGTAGACAACTCCGGTCCTCGAGGGCCCCTATCCGGCATGTTTTCGATGTTTCCCTCTTCCAACACACCTGATTCGGATGATTAGGATCGTTATCAGGCTTCTGCAGAGCTTCATCATGAGCTGATCATTTAAATCAGGTGTGTCGGAAGAGGGAAACATCTAAAACATGCTGGATAGGGGCCCTCGAGGACCAGGGTTGGCTACCCCTGTACTAAGAGTTCTCACCCAAACTGAAAACGATATTAACTGACGTTAAAGAGTGATCTCTTTTTTGGTGATTTTTTCACACTATTGTGATAAAAACTCACTTTATACACTGGAACAATATTTGATCCTTGTTTCCTTGTTACTTTTTCTTCATTTATTGAGCAAAACTATCCACAGATGTAATTGTCTTCTATGGAAAAAGCAACTACACATTTGGCATCAGAAGCTAGTTTTGCGTCCTTTAGCAGGTCCTTTAGTGTTTTTTGAAATTGTTATTTTAAATTTTTGACCACTTTTCCTGCAAAATTCCTTCAGTTGCAAGATGTTTGAGGAGCTCTCGTTGGTCCAAAGTTTTAGTCCTTAAAAAAAAATTATTTTCATGTGGGGTTTTTATGCAAACAGCAGCATTAGCGTGCAGTGCTTCCTGTTGTGTGTTTGGATGCATGAAGCAGCCCAACTACTACTACTACTACTACCACTACTACTACTACTACATAAGTAGCTATTGTGTTACTGTGAAAGCATGCTTCATATGTAGCAAAAAAAGCAAAATACTTACAAAATACTCTTATCTTGTACTACTATGTGTACTTTTGTAGCAGAGCGAGGTCTATTTTACTGGTGTTTGAGGGGAAGTTGCACTAAACCAACACGGAGCACTTGGCTTGGAGCTGTTGGAGGGTTGTACAGCGGACAATCAGCGGGGCTCATGCACAGGTTTGGAAAATAAACTTTATCATCTCTGTGTTTTGAAACGTTTCGGGGGGGGAAATGTGCGAGAGCTCTGAAAGAGTGGAAGAAAAGCATTCTAACTGGAGTTAATGTTAGTTTGATTATGACACTACTACCTTTTCTTGGCGTGAGTCGGTAGAGGCCGAGTTTTATGTTGTGTAAAAAATAAAAGTAATCCTGTTTTTGCGGCTGAGTTTGTTTGACATCCTTGAGTTCATGGCGTCTGTCCGTAGGGATTTCGTTTGCAGAAGTAATCTCTAGTTTTGTGCCTTCACTCAAGAACTCTGTAGTCTGTAAATCACTGTGCAAAAATGCAATACTGTGAAGAACTGGAACACTTCCTTTTTTTTGTTGAAACCTGTCAGTGTGTGTGATGCCCATCGAAGATTAAAGAACAAACGTGACACCAAGGTACTTTTATCGAAGTGTTTCTTCACCTTCTCTTAAGGGGGCCTCAAAATACCTCAAAAAGTGAAATCTAAAAATGCTACGTTTAATTTTCAGATCTCTTAAATGGTTTTTCCCATCCTGCAGTGAGGAGGAACGTTAATTATTAATGTTTTCACATCTGATTATTGCAAAAACAGTCTGGAAAATCCTCGGTGCTGTTACATAAATGAGTTTAAAACATGGTTAATCCATCCCTCTATTTTCTGCTCTGAATCCGGGTCATGTTTAATGATTAATCAGTGCTGTTGCTGTAGCTTTCTAGCCTCATCTATCACACTGTTTGGTGGCATGATGGAGGTTAAATCTAGCTTCATGTGGCACAAAAATGCCTCAAACTTAACATAGTGACCCTGCAGAAATGCTATTCCAGTTTATTACGACTTGTTTTTTATTGTGTGTCCATAATGTCTGTTAGTAATGGTATAGTCATAAGTTAGACGGTTTAAAAACATGATAGATTATCCCCATTATCAGACCGCTGACCTGTTGATTCACATTTTTAGCTTAAAGGATAATTCGGGGTTGTTATACTGCAACTAGAGGAAGGTTTGGGAGGGAGCAGATCGGGATAAATTTGAAGGAAATGCAAAAATGTTGGGAAAAAAAACACAAAAACAAGGTCAAGGTTGTGGTTAGGAAAGTCATTTTTAATGTAAAAATGGTTTCCGGTTTACTTGTAGTTGTCTATTTACACAGCAAGTAATTTGCATAGTCTTGATCAGTGGTTCTCAACGGGTGGGTCGGGACCCAAAAGTGGGTCGTGAAGCCATTTTCAGAGGGTCGCAGAAGCATGCCCCCCCAAAAAAGTAGTGGTATAAAGTCTTTTAGATTAATGGACGTGTTTCTTATGACACATTTTGCTTTCAATAGCAGGATATTTAGTGGTGATGACACCAGTAGTTGCCCACTATTAACCTCTAGATTTGACTCTGACAGCTTATTGGAGAAATTTTTGCTAAAAAGTTCCAAAAATGAACCAAAATGGGCTCAGAATCTGTCAAAATGGGCCAAAATATGCCCCAAAACTTGACAAAACGTCCAAATATACATAAAAAAAGAAGCCAAAATGTTCCAAAGTTGTATCAAAATGTGTTGAGACTCCACCCAAATAAACCTTAACTTGTTAACAGGAACAGCAAACTTCAACAATTTGGGTCTCGACTGTTATTAAGAGAGACATCGATGATTTTTTTGTTTTACGTCAGTGCAGATTCCCAGTTAAAAACATTTTAAAAACTGTTTAACATAGAAGTAAAGCTGCAGCACAAAAAAATGCGACTAAGCTGCAGTTTGACAGGGTTGTTGCAGCCTCACAAGTGGCCACATGGTGTCGCTGTTTCCACACAAATGCAGGGACTGATTTGAGTCGCTCAGTTCTTCTTTTTGTAACTGATGTCCAACACTTCCTAGAATGCCTCCTGTGAACTTCATGTGTTCACCTGTTTGAGCAGTATAATGGTTATTCTGATGATATCCAGGCTGGTTGTGTTTGTTAAAGCCCCTTTCAGACCTCCTGCTCTGCTTTCTGCCAGTCTGACGTCTGTTTCTCATGTCACTTAGCAGTCATGGCGGCGGTAAAACTACATCAGACCGTGCAGCCAGTCTGAAAGAGCGCTGTCACGGTGATGGATGATTATGAGGTGTACATGTATGCATACAGTGTTCCCGAAGAAATACTTTGAAAGCTGTGAAACCAAACCATGACACTATTCAGGAGCAGCTGCAAAGAGGGACTGTTTGAAAACCTTTGCAGTCCTGGTGTGAAAAGCGTTTTCCAAGCAGTTTCTGGGCATTTTCGTCACATTTTTACTCACTGTGGGTTCATTTTTCACTGGAATATAAAGTCCTGCACTTCTATGGAAACGAACAACCATGACTAGAAGGAGAGAGAACTTCTGAATTTCTTTGATTATGTAGTTTACAGAAATAGAAATCAACATTTTTCCAAGTGCCCACAGGTGCACACTGGAAAATGGACGCTATGTACTGTAGATATTTTGCTACTTGCATTTTTAATTTCTTTCCCTACATGTCTCCTCTCTGCTCTTTTTAAACACAGCCTGAACGATTACTGAATTTTTTGTTATGATTATTTAGCCACTATTTAGCATTTATTAATGGAATAAACAACATTTTATAAATAATTTCCTTCTTTTAATGTAGTTGTAAGCATGTTTAAGGACATTCACAAGTTTTTATTAGTGCTTTTTGTGGGGCTCATCTCCCACCGTGACGAGAAGGCCTACAGGACAGAAGTCATCCTCCTGGAGAATTGGAGCCGGGAGAACCATCTCCTGCTGAACGTCGGCAAAACTAAAGAACTGATTGTGGATTTCAGCAGGAAAAAGCAGGGAGTCTTCCATCCACTCTGCATCAGTGGGTCTGAGGTGGAAAGAGTGGATAGTTTTAAATATCAAATCACACAAGGCCTGTCCTGGCTGGAGAACAGACAGCGCCTCCATCACCTCAGACGCCTGAGAGACTTCAAGCTCCTCCTTACAGAGCTCAGGAACTTTTACATCTACACCACTGAGAGCATCCTGTGCAGGAGCATCACCACCTGGATGGGCAGCTGTACCAAGCAGGACTTCTCGGCCCTCAAAAGGACGATCCGTTCAGCTGAAGCAGACTATCAGATATCCACCCTCCCCAACCTGTGGGACATCTACACCCAGCGATGCAGGTCAAGGGCTGTGAAGATCCTGAAGCAGCCCAGCCATCCAGGAAACTCTCTGTTCTCCCTGCTGCTGTCAGGTCTAAGCTACCGTTACCTCAGAGCTGCCAGGATGAGGAAGAGTTTCTTCCCTTAGTCCATCCGTTTGCTCAACTCTGAGCTTTACCTGGACTTTGCTCTACACACTGGCACCTTTTTACATGCACCTTATATAATATATAACACTGTTCCGTTGCTTTATTAGACTTGTCTATGTATATGTATATATTTTTCTTGAACCTTTATTAGGGCCCGAGCACTACAGTGCAAGGACCCTATTGTTCCCTTACTGTTTCTTTGTTTCTTTATTTTTCTTACGCCACTTTGAACCCCAATTTGACCCCCTAAACATGCTCAAAAACTCCCCAAATTTGGCACACACATCAGGACTGGCGACAAATTTGATATTTTGGGGGAATTACACATGTGAAAGGCAAAATGACTCAATAGCGCCACCTAGAAAATTGGGCTTTAGTGGAGTTAATACGGCTAGTTTCACGTACAGCTATGAAATTTGGTACACATGTACAGTAGCCCGAGAGAAAAACATTCCTGCTTTTGAAATCTAAAAAAAGCTCAACGGCGCCCCCTAGAAAACATTGGAATTTAACGAACTGCTCCCAGGATTTTCATTATTATTATTATTATTTATTCTTTTTTCTTATTGCAACTGGATGCTGCTACGAAACTCATTTCGCTGCACATTGTACTGTGTATAATTGTGTATGTGACCAATAAAGATGATCTTATTTTATCTTTTTTAAGCATTTGTGTCATTCCTTCTCAAATCATCAGATTTTCAGAGGAATTTCTGCTCAACCATTTCAGACTTTTCCGAGTATATTTACCTGATATTTACAACAATATCTCAGAAAGTATTAAAACTCAATGCCTAAAATTCAACAGTTGTGTCTCATTGTGCCATTGATGGGAAATCTGCCATCAATATTGGACAAGTAGATCAAATAGTCTCCGAGTAGTGTCTTAAAAAATTGCATTTTTAAGCACATTAATGAAAAATTTGATAACGTAGAGGTAAAGTAGTAATATTTTCTGAACCACATGTAGCTGCATGACACAGTAATACAAAACTATATGAAATGCTTGATCACAAAGGTAAAAAGAAGGTTTTTATAGCTGAAGTTTCATATTTGATGAAGCAGCTTTGACAAGTTGTACCTCAAAAACAAAAGTATTGGTAGCCTAATCCAGCTAGAACAGTCCTGGAGATTCAAATCTTTAAGTCAAATCAGAGCTGGTCGAACAGAGACCCCTGATGATTTGAGATGGATTAACCCATTTCAAGCTTATTTTATATTATTGCAGCCGCCTGTCGCTGTTTTGTCATTCGTTATTTGTCCAATCATCAATCTTCTTTCATGAGCTTCCACCAGAGGTTCTTAAATGTTTGCAGAAAGAGACGTACAAAGACAAAGCTGCCGTTTGCCTGATGGGAACTCGAAGCCGGTGGTTACAGATACAGTAAACAGGTCAGCGTAGGAAATCGGAGGGTAAACCACGGCTCTGCTTCTGCCCCGGAGGCCCTCAGTGTGTTCATGTTAGTGTTTGTGTGAGAGAACATATGGAAGTAATTACAGTGATAACGCAGTTTCTCTGTTTCCCTTCCTGGTGGCTATTTAGGTCCAAACTGTCCAGAATCCGAAGGGAAAGAACAGAAATATGCATGTTGATGTGGTAAAACTAGCAGAACTACATGTAAGTGGATGCTTCTTTTGATGCCTTGAGATTAAGTTTCATTTTGACAATGCTGTTCTGACATTAATATGATTACTGTTTGTCTGTGCTATTCCCAAACTAACAAATATCCTCAACATAACTCTTAAAGTAAAGACAAATGTATGTTTTCTCTCACAAACAAGCTCGAGTGCTTCTGTATTCACTGCATCTGTTTCTTCTATCCATAAGAAATCATATTTAGATACGAAAATGACACTGTAGTTCATTGTTATGGTCATTTCTTCAAGCAAAATGCCAAATATTTACCTTATTTAGGTTCTCAAATTGGACTGTTTGCTAATTTTCTTCCTTTTACCTCGAAGATATTCAAATATTTTTAGGTTTTCGGACAAAATGATGCATTTTCGGATATCGTACTAGTCTCTGGAAAACGGTGATGCACATTCCTCATATTTTTCCCAACAAATAATCAAAAAAGAAATCGATATTGATCATTATGTTAATCAGTATGTAATAAACACAGAAGAAATCATCGGTCTTAAGCATCTGGTAAGCTACTGGCAAAGTGTAGTGAGCTACGCAGGACGTTAACTCTACGTTAAATAAAGTTTCACTGTCATAATCTTTATCTATATATCACTTTTCAGAGCACTTTTCAAGACAAAGAATTTAAAGATGGTCAGACAACAATGATAAAAAACTATTTAAAAACAGTTCAAAAGTTGTATAAAATTAAGCAAAAGAAGCTACATCTGAGAAACAAGCAAAATAAGCGACGCAATGGAAAATAATTACAATAAATATTACAAGAGAGAACGTTTGTACATCAAATAGTGAGCTAAGTTACACCAACATGACAAAAGTAGTTTCCACGTCTGTCCATTTATTCATTTTCTTTAATTAAGTCGGGTCCTGGTGGCAGCAGGCTGAGCAGGTCGTCCCAGACATCAACATTTCCCAACTCCTCCTTGGGTTCCTGAGGTGTTCCCAGGCCAGCTGAGATATACAGTTGTGTGCGAAAGTCAGGGCACCCCTTTAAAAACAGCATATTTTATATATTAAAAAATTAATATCCATATTTATAGTCTCTCTGGGATATGGGAAAAAAAGACAATATTAACAGGAAACATTAATGCATAGTTACATTTTATTTTATAATTTGAACAAAATTACAAAAACAAAAAACATCATTTTGGCCTGTGCAAAAGTCGGGGCACCCTGAGAGTTTCAATGTGTCAGATTCTTTTAACAAATTCAGACCTTTACCAGCTCATTAGTCCTGAAGCATGTGTCAACAATTGTCATTAGGGAGCGCCAGCTGGTGTGTATTTCAGGGTTTCTTAAATATGGCGACTCCACAAACCTGTGCAAACAACAGCAATCATGGGTTCCTCTAAGAAGCTAAGTAAGACAAAAAATGAAAGTTACATTACTGGGGCTACAAGAAGATAGCAAAACGTTTTCAGCTTGCAGTTTCCACAGTGCGAGGTATAATTAAAAGATGGCAGGTGAGGGGAACTGTGGAGGTCAAGATGAGATCTGGAAGACCAAGGAAACTCTCGGACAGAACAGCTCGTAGGCTGGTCAGAAAGGTAAATCAAAACCCACATTTGACGTCAAAAGACCTGCAGGAAGATTTAGCAGACTCAGGAGTGGCAGTGCACCCGTCCACTGTGCGGCGATACTTGCACAAACAAGACCTTCATGGAAGAGTCTGCAGAAGAAAACCTTACCTCCGTCCTCATCATAAAATACAACGTCAAAAATATGCAACAGAACATGTACAGAAGCCTGATGACTTTTGGAAACAAGTGCTGTGGACTGATGAAGTTAAAATAGAACTCTTTGGCCACAATAAGCAAAGGTATGTTTGGAGAAAAAAAGGAGCAGCATTTCATGAAAAGAACACCTTGCCAACTGTTAAATATGGGGGTGGATCCATCATGCTTTGGGGTTGTGTTGCAGCCAGTGGGACAGGAAGCATTGCTCGGGTGGAGGGAAGAATGGATTCCATTAAATACCAGCAAATTCTGGAGGCAAATATCACAGCATCTGTAAAAAAGCTGAAGCTGAAAAGAGGATGGCTTCTACAACAGGATAATGATCCAAAACATACTTCAAAATCCACCATGGACTACCTCAAGAAACGCAAGCTGAAGGTTTTGGAATGGCCTTCACAGTCTCCAGACTTAAACATAATTGAAAATCTGTGGGTAGATCTTAAAAGAGCTGTGCATGCAAGACGACCCAAGAATATTGCAGAACTGGAAGCCTTTTGCAAGGAAGAATGGGGGAAAATCCCAAATGATAGAATCCAGAGACTTGTCGTTGGCTATAAAAAGTGTTTAGAAGCTGTGATATCTGCCAGAGGGGGTCTTACTAAGTACTGAAGGTACTGACGCTGTAGGGTGCCCCGACTTTTGCACAGGCCAAAATGATGTTTTTTGTTTTTGTAATTTTGTTCAAGTTATAAAATAAAATGTAACTATGCATTAATGTTTCCTGATAATATTGTCTTTTTTTCCCATATCCCAGAGAGACTATAAATATGGATATTAATTTTTTAATATATAAAATATGCTGTTTTTAAAGGGGTGCCCTGACTTTCGCACACAACTGTATATTTCCTCTAGTGAGCGCCTAATCAGATGTTGAACCCCCTCAGCTTTAACCTTTCGATGTAAAGGAGCACTTCTCTCCGGGTGCCTGAGCTCCTCAACATATTAATTTTAATTAATCCAGCCACCTTCCAGAGAAAAGTCATTTCAGCCTCTTGGATTCAGGATTTCATTCATTCAGTCACTACCCAGAGCTCATGACCATAGCTGAGGACCGGAATGTAGACCAACTGGTAAATCGATGGGTTTCGTCTTCCGGCTCGGCTCCATCATCACCACAATGGTCTGGTATAATACCTGTATTACTGCTGATGCTGCAACAATCCATCTGTCCACCTCACAGTTGTTTCTTCATCACTTGTGAACAACATCCCAACATACTTAAGCTCCTTCGCTCCAGGCAGCAGCTCCCCATTGGTTCTGACTCTCACGCCGGCTGTTTCACACTCGGCTCCCCAGTACGAGGTCAACGTCGCGGTCGGGACCAACAGAACCACATCATCTGCATAGAGCAGAGACATGACTCTGTACCTACTGGACACCCTCCTCACCCAGCTGCACCTTGAGGTCAGAAAGGACCAGAGACAAGGGGCAACTCTGACAGAATCCATTACCCCACTGGAGACTTGTTGGACTTCGTGTTAAGGATATGAACGCAGATTTAACTTATTATAAGGACCAGATGACTCGTAGCAACAGCTCTGGTACCCCAAACACCACAGTATCCACCACAGGGGTCACTGAAGGACTTGGTTGTAGGCCTTCTTCAAGTCCATGAAACACATGTGGACTGGATGGTCAAACTCCCATGACCCAGTCAGCAATTATGCAAGGAAGAGGTGGTCCGCTGTTCCACGGCCAGGATGGATTCCGTATTGCTCCACCTGAATCCGAGGTTCGGTGATCGGTCAGAGTCTCCCCTCCAGCATCGTAGAGTAAACATCCTCTGTTTGAAAATGGGAACCACCACCTTGGGCTGCCACTCCACAGGCATCACCCTCAACCTCCATACGAGGGTGGTTTCAGCCCAACAGTGTCCAGTTGGATCATGTTTCTTAGTTTTATTTCCAAGGTCCGCTGTCCTTGTTGCTTCAGAAATGCTCAGGAAAGTGTAGCTTGTGTGGACTCTACCTGCAGCACTACCGGATCGATGAAGGAGCTTTGCGACTGTAAAAATTCAAGTCAGAAAATGACGCTGTTACCACCAAGCTGCTGAGTAATGCGGTCAAACTGGAAACACTGCTACTTCTAGCAACTTGTGGCTGCACAACGCCAAACAAACTCCAGCTACAGCTACAGAGAGACAAAAATTACCACACAGAAACTGAAAATGTCCAAAAAAAACCTGCAAAATGACCAGAAAAAAATAAAAAGGACCACAAACAAACTCTATTAACCAAAAAAAGATGTAAAATGACGTTTAATGACTACTGAAAAGCTCAAAAATGACTACGAAGATGTGAAATAACGGCTGCGCAAACATGTCATCGTGTCCACTGACCAGATGCTATCCTCCATTTTAAACTGAATTTCATCATGTGCATCATTTGTTTTTCTATTCTTTATTTGTTGACCTAATTCAGCTCCATCTGTGCTTTGGGAAGAATATCAGGGAGCTGAACTCGAGGCCACGCCAGAATGTTAAATGGCTTGTCATGTTGTGGTTCCTCGCGGCATAACAGCGTGTCAATAAATACTGCAGGCTGCTGTTGATCTTTCATGGAGAGAGTAAACACGATAACACGCCGCTTTGACGTCACCACGGAGGGTCTCGGTCCACACGCCTGGACGTGAAATCATCGCTTTGACGTCGGACGCTCCCTGCCGAGGAGAGAAGGTTTTCTGAAACCGTATCAGTGCGAGCATCTACAGATTGTAACCCTGCAGCTCGGCCGCCGTCCGAGGCCATGTGGGCTGCAGATAACAGGTTTCTGCAGGCACAGACTCACAGCCGACATGAAATTCAGAAATACAGACCAACTGCTGCTGCACAGATTGAGAGAAGGCTAATTTTACCCAAAAATGCCAAAGAAAGCACTTTGTTGAAGTCTTATTTGCTATTTTTGTCCATTTCACTTGCATGTGCAACAGATAAGATATGAACCATGGTGCTGTCTGTAGTAGTATTTGAAGGATTTGTACACTTTGCCCAACAAGTCGACTTGTTTCTAGGCTAAATCCTCCTCCATCATTAGCTTCCAAAGGGTTATGTGTGATGTCAGTGGCTGTATGTGAAGCTTCCCTGTGGGATCCTTTGGCCTCCAGATTCAGTTTCCTGTCTATACCCTCCGGACCAAAGTCTGTCACAAAACACATTTGGATTCACTCAAGCTGAAGTGTCTGAGGAACAACGGCACGCAAACCTCAAATTATCATTGTTTTGCCTTTTCAAAGATACATTTCTCACCCTAAAATGTTGAATTTACTGCAGTCTGTAAACAAAAAACAGCAAATACACAGCAGGGTGGTTCAGTAAGCCCAAGGTGTCAGCTTCACCTGCAAAATGCTAGAGAAAGAGAAACATTACGCAATGATAGAAACCCACAAAGATGCAAAATGACATATGACGACTACAAAAAGGTGTACGCGAAGACGTGAAATAACAACAATATGCTCACAACTAACACAAGAAGATGCAAAATACCACAGTGAGATCTAAGACAACTACAAAGAGACGCACAATGACTAAACTGAGTCTGTTTGTAGGTAAATAAACTCAAAATGATCAGACAAAGATGTAAAATTAACATAAACGGATGAAGAACAACTACAGAGAGATAAAAATAACTACAATGAAACTCAGAATGACCACAAAATGACCACAATGAGATGCAAACGACCCCACAACAACAGAAAATGGCCACAATCAGATGTAAACAACTGTAGAAAGATGCAAAAAGACCACAATAAGACACAAAAAACTATACAGACACAACACAATCAAAAACAGACTCAAAAAAACTACAATAAAGGATTCCAGATAACAACAATAAGATGCAAACAACTTTAAAATGATGAAAAATGACCACAATGAGACACAAAAGCACAAAGAAACTCAAAATGGCCATAAACAGATGCAAGATGACTACAAAAAGACTCAAACCACTACAAACATTTGCAAAAAGACCAAAATGAGATGTAAAACAACCACTGAACGTTTCAAAATGACCACAATGAGGTGCGAAAAAACATAAAAAGATGTAAAATGTCCACAATTAGATGCAAACAACCACAAAAACATGCAAAAATAACCACAAAGAAACTCAATAATATACAAAAAGCACCATAAATGACAGAATAAGAACATTTTGAGTGGATTCGGCCTTTAAAACAGGTGGTAGTTAAAATATGTTTGATACTCCTGTTTTTTTTGTGTTAAGAAACATTGAATAAATCATTTTAAATAATGTTCTACATGCGGAGAAGCAGTTCAGGAGCTTCACAATTTCAGGAATTCAGAAGACAAGTTTAGTTTTATTGAACTGGAGCAGCAGTGGACACTCAATAACAAAACTTGGCGCTAAAGAGAATGTCATTTTGGAGGATATCCAGTCGAGTAGTCTAACTTGATATAACTTTGGATGCATCATGCGCTCTATCACGTACATTAAAAGTGCATTAGAAAAGGATTTTTAAAGGATAAATTATCACAGATGACCTCCATGACTGCAAACCTCTAAAGAGCCTGTAGTCTACACACAGCAACATGCTGTTTACTGTTGTGTTCTAAATATACAAGGCAGAGTGTGTGCAGTTTGGCAGGATTGCGACAGCTTGCTGTACAATAATAATTCAGCTGTTTGTTTGATTTGGAGGACGAGCGGGGCTTCCACGGTTTGGCTCGCCATCAGGACTGAAACTGCCCCACATCTGAATCACGCTGGCTATTTTCAGCCGGCCTTCACTTCCTGCTAACAAACACAACACGTCGCTTCAGGAGAACCGTGACGTCACGCGCTGACCGCAAACACGCTCGGGAGTATTTTTACCGTTCGGTCGAGGCCGCTGTGTCACATTGTGAGTAGGTGGGTGTCAATCGGATTTGTACGAGGAACTGAAGGGAAGTGAGGAGGTGAGCTGCGTGGGAGGCGGTGACATCTCCACGGATGTCTTCACCATCGCTCACTCAGTCCTTAGTGCACTTCAGATTATTACAGCATGAGCAGATCAGTGGGCAGGAGGAAGTATCACAATCTGGATTCAAATCTGGCTCCGGATCCTGTTCACATTATGCAGAGTCATCGCTGGTCTGATCGCAGGTGGACGGCAGAACGCCCACACTGGAAATCCCAAATGTTTTCTGGAGACGTCTTCCACGCAAAACTTTTGGTTTAGTCCGGTGTAGTAAGACACAACCAAAAAAAAGATGCAAAATGACCACAAAGGGATGCAGAAAGATGACAAAGGAACTCAAAGTGACCCCAAAAGGATTCAACACGACCACGCAAAACTCAAGCAACTCTTAAAAGTGTCAAAATGACCATGATGAGGTAATGAGGTAAGACACAAACACAAAGAGAATCAAAACAACCACAAAAGGATGAAAAATGACCACAAATATATTCAAAGATTATGCAAAAAGTTGCAAAATGACCACAATGAGACAGAAACAAACTAAAGAGATTCAAAACTACCACAAAAATATATAAAAAGGCCACAGAAAGATTCAAAATGACCACAGAGAGACGCAAACAATCATAAAACGATCTTAAAGGGCCACAGTGAGATGCAAACCACAAATAGATTCATAAGGATCGCAATAAGATGCAGACAGAAAGGTGCAAAACGGCCACAAAGAGACTCAAAACGACCACAAAAAAGATGCTAAATGCTCACAAATAGGTATAAAAAAGACCACAGTCAGATGCAACCAACCACAAAAAGTCCCAAAAGGACCACAATGTCAAGCAGACAACTCTAGGAGCATGGAAAAGAACCACAAAAAGATTCAAAACGACCACAAACAGATTCATAAGGATTGCAATGAGATGTAGACAACTCTAGACAGGCGCAAAACAACCATAAAAAGACTCAAAAGGACCACAAAAAGATGCAAAAGGACAGCAAAGAGATGTAAAAAGACCACGGTCAGATGCAACAAACCACAAAAAGACCCTAAAGGACCACAAAGAGGTGCAAACAACCACGAAAGGATGCAAAATAACCACAAACAGATGCAAAATGACCACAAAGGGATGCAGAAAGATGACAAAGGAACTCAAACTGACCCCAAAAGGATTCAACACGACCACGCAAAACTCAAGCAACTCTTAAGTGTCAAAATGACCATAATGAGGTAATGAGGTAAGACACAACCACAAAGAGAATCAAAACAACCACAAAAGGATGAAAAATTACCACAAATAGATTCAAAGATTATGCAAAAATGTGCAAAATGATGACAAAGAGACAGAGAGGATGCAGAGTGATCACTGAAAACTCCAAGCAACCACTGAAATATGCCAAATGGCCACAAAAAGATTAAAAATAACCACAATGAGATGCAAACAAACCTTAAAAAGATGTAAAATGGCCACAGCCAATTGTAAAATGACCACAAAATGATGCAAGATAGCCACAAATTGATAAAAACAACAACAAAGAGACTCAAAACTACCACAAAAGGTATATAAAAATACCACAAAAAGATTCAACACGACTACACTGAGATGCAGATGACAACAAAATGATTCAAAAGGACCTCAGTCACACAAAGACAACCACAAAAAGCAGCAAAATGACCACAGTTACAAGCAGACAACTCTAGAAGCATGCAAATGAACCACAAAGAGACACAAAACGATGACAAAAGATGCAAACTGACCACAAAAAGATGCAAAAGGACCTCAGTGACAAGCAGACAACTCTAGAAGCATGCAAATGAACCAAAAAGAGACTCAAAACAATGACAAAAAGATGCAAAATGACCATAAATAGGTGTAAAAAAGACCACAGTTAGATGCAACCAACCACAAAAAGACCCAAAAGGACCACAATGAGATGCAGATGACCACAAAACAATCCATCAGGACCACAGTTACACAAAGACAACCACAAAAAGATGCAAAAGGACCACAAAAAGCAGCTGAATGACCACAAATAGATGTAAAAAGACCACAAATAGATGCAGCCAAACACAAAAAGACCCAAAAGCACCACAATGAGATGCAAATGACCACGAAATGATCCAGAAGGACCACAGTTACATGAAGACAACCACAAAAAGATGCAAAAGGACCAGAATGTCAAGCAGACAACCTTAGAAGCATGCAAAAGAACCACAAAGAGACTCAAAACAATGACAAAAAGATGCAAAATGCCCATAAATAGGTGTAAAAAAAGACCACAGATATATGCAACCAACCACAAAACGATCCAAAAGGACCACAAAAAGCAGTCAAATCACCACAATGACAAGCAGACAACTCCAGAAGCATGCAAATGAACCACAAAGAGACACAACACCATGACAAACAGATACAAAATGCCCACAAATAGATGTAAAAAGACCACAGTCACATGCAACCAGCCACAAAAAGACCCAAAAGGACCACAATGAGATGCAGACGACCACAAAACAATCCAACAGGACCACAGTTACACAAAGACAACCACAAAAAGATGCAAAATGACGACAATGGAAAGCAAATGACCACAAGTGGATTCATAAAGATTGCAATGAGATGCAGACAAATGTAGAAAGATGCAAAACCAAAGACCACAGACAGATTCAAAATGCCCACAAATAGGTGTAAAAAGACCACAGATAGATGGATTGGACCACAAGCAGACCCAAAAGGACCGCAATGAGATGCAGATGACCACAAAACGATCGAAAAGGACCACAATAAGCAGCAAAATAACCACAATGGCAAGCAGACAACTCTAGAAGCATGCAAAGGAACCCCAAAGAGATAAAAAACGATGACAAAAAGATGCAAAATGCCCACAAATAGATGTAAAAAGACCACAGATTGATGCAACCAGCTGCAAAAAAGATGCAAAATGACCACAATAAGATGCAGACAACTCCAGAAAGGTGCAAACTGACCGCAAAGAGCGACAGAAAGCCACCGAACAACTACAAAGAAACTACATACAGTCTAAACTTTTAGTTCATCAGTCCTCTCCCACTTCCTGTTTCTCTGCTTTGATCTGAGCAACAAACACAAATAGACATTTAACAGGCCGTCAGATTTTTACCAAACTGTCTTTATCAGGCTGAATTTCCATAAAGCAGGTTGTCAGCTCTGTCTTCTCTGAGTGTGTGTGTGGGTGGGAGTTTCCCAGTAGAAAGACGTCCAAATTAACTGCCTACGTCTTTATCATGAAATGCCAAATGCGGACGACACAACAAGTGACTCATGCTCACATAACTGAGTCATTGTTAGTCTTGCAGGGATTAAAGTGTGTTTCCTACCCACAAGGACACAATATTTTTATTACTGTTTCATTTCGTCGGCCCTCCAGCTGGATCACGGCGATGGAAACACTCCCACGTGACCTCCTGACCCCAAACAGCTGAGGAGGTTCATCCAAAATGTCCTGAATGAAGATGACAGCCATTTCCGCGTGGTGTTATTTTAGGCGTCCGCTGACAGGCTGGTTGTTCTGGTAATTTCTCGCCAAAAAAAAAAGGCTTACATAAAAAGCACAGTTAAAGAATGGCTAAGCTAATATCAGCTGCTTATGCACAGAGCCAAGATTTTATGTAACACCGCTTACTGTTAGTGGTAGAGTCACAATATTTTGCCCATTTATCCACCACTTGCAGATACTATTACAGCTCCTCATCCATTTTTATTTCGCTAACTCTTTACTTGCCTGTTTTAGCTGTTTAATATATTCTGACTCACCGTGCGTAGACTGGGGGTATAATCCTACCTTTAGCCTCACATTTCACACAGCTTCTTCTTCCTATTTTGCTATCTATATTACCATTTTTGAAACCCATTTCAAGGCAGGAAACAACAACGGCCACCTCCAAGCAGCAAACCTACCACCATGAAAACGTCAAGTTTTGCGGAGGATTTGCATTCTGCAGTAAGACAATCAATTTTAATGATAGTTCTTACCTCTCTGCATGCAAGTGTTCCACCAGAACAATACCCCCATCACAGTTTTGAAGCTGCATCCGTTGTTAGTCCCGCTCAATACAGTTGTGATCGGTTTAAAGGAATATAAACAAGCCGGAGCGTTTTTTACCAGATAGAAAAATGATACAAGAAACGCAACCAAACGAGATAAATTCACCATGTTTACAAAAGTCTTTATCAAATGTTTTCAGATTACTATTTAAACTGTTTATGCATTAACTTTAGCTAACTCCTTCAATCGTTTATCGGTTATGTACAAAAAACTTATACTTTTAGCTAACTGTTTATCCATTACTGTCAGCTGTTTCAAATGTTTATTCCTTTCTTTTGGCTGACTGTATATCCTATTAGCTAACTGTTTTCAGCTTTTTATTCCTTACTTTTGGCGAACTGTTCATCCATTGCTGTTAGCTAAATGCTTTAGTTGATCCTTACTTACTATTAGCTAACTCTTTACTGATTACTGTTAACTGCTTTAACTTTGTATTCCTTACTTTTAGCTAACTGCGTATCCATTACAGTTAGCTAACTTGTTTAATTCTTTATTAGTTACTTTTATCGAACTGTTTAACCATTACTTTTAGCGCTTATACATTATTTCTAGCTAACTGTTTAAACTGTTTATCCCTTACTTTTGGCTAACTGTTTATACATTGCTTTTAGCTACCTGCTTTAGCTAATCCTTACTTACTTTTAGCTAACTCTTTACTCATTGCTGTTAACTAACTGCTTTAACTTTTATTCCTTACTTTTAGCTAACTGTTTATCCATTACAGTTAGCCAAATGATTTAATTGTTTATTAGTTACTTTTAGCAAACTGTTTTCTCTATTAGCTAAGTGTTTATCCATTACTGTTTATTCCTTAATTTTAGTTAATAGTTTATCCATTACTGTTGGCTAACTGCTTCAACTATTTGTTACCTAGTTTTAGCTAATTGTTAAGTCATTACTGTTAGCTAACTCTTTCAACTGTTATTCATTACTTTCAGCCACCTGTTTATCCATTACTGTTAGCTAACTAATTAAACTGTTTATTAGTTACTTTTAGCTAAATATTTATCCATCATTGTTAGCTGACTGCTTCAGCTGTTTATATCCTACTTTTAGCTAACTGTTTATTCATTACAACAGGCTAACTATTTAAATAATTTATTCTTAGCTTTTAGATGACTGTTTATCCATTACTGTAAGCTAACTGTATCAACTGTTTTTCTATTACTGTTAGCTAACATATTAACTGTTTACTCTTTACCTAATCTAGGTTTTTAATTTTTTTTTACCAGTGGCTGCTTCACTGTTTATTTTTTTTTAACTTTTAGCTAACTGTTTAACCATCACTGCTAGCTAACTCTTTCAACAGTTTTTGGCTAACTGTTCATCCATTGCCGATAGCTAACTCCATCAACTGTGTATTCTTTAGCTTTAGCTTTTTGTCCATCGCTGTTTGTTAACTGTTTTAACTGTTTAGTCCTTACTTTTGGCTATTCATCCATTACTGAAAAAACTACTGTGACCATCTAATAGTTCACTCTTAATCCCATGACACCTGAATTTATTTACAATTATGTAAAATAAATTAATTATTTTTGTTTTTGCTTTCAAGCTGGTGCTAAATTAAGTGGAGATTGTTAATTTGTCTATAGCACATAGAGTAGATATAAAGGTGTGATGCAACAGGCATTAATGGTAAATGGCACTCCGACTGGTCCTACGAGAAACCAGTGCTTGCAAAAGGCTCCTAGGTACGTACTGAATATGCACAAACCGGCATTGGGGGTATGCATACGCTATTTCGTCTGAATGCAAGCGGCATGATGAGAATTCGCGACAATCAGCGTTAAGGGGTTAAACTCAGGATCCTTACTGTTAGCTAACTGCTGCCTATATTTGTCCATTATGTTTGGTTTATGACATTTATTCTTTATTTACTCTTGTTTACTGCCTCCCACCACTTGATGCTAACTGTTTAGACTTGTGTGTCAATTTGCTATAACTTTTCAATGAAATACTAGAGCCCATAGACTATTTGGTACACTTTTGATAGAAAAAGTAATGCTGTTCAACTAAATGTTAGTGTTAGAGTGCAAAATCTCAAGCTATTGCTCACTAGTGTAAACTCTGAATGTTATTTGGGGAATAACGAAAGAGTAAACAATGTTATCTTGGACATAAACTAAATTGATTCAGTGCGCGTCACGTAGACAAGCTTTACTTTAATGCAATCTATGTCACAAACAAAAACATAAACACAACAAGTAATATTAAACTGAATTATATCCATTCTCTCTAGGATAGGGAAGTATTTTTTGTTCCACCTGCTGCTGGGAGTTCCCTTCATTTACAATGCACATGCTGGTTATTGTATTGGAGTAATGACCTAGGGCAAAGATCATTGAAAGTTAAATATTCTGTAGCATTCTGGGTATTGTAGTGCAGCTTCTCGGCTTTTAGCTGGATTTTAAATTAACCTATAGATTGACAGCGAGAGAATTGTTGTTATGCAAATGAATATGACAATAATAACAGAACTGTTTTGTTAATATTTGGATGAAACATTATTTTTGTGCAAGGGAGCTCAGTAGTGAATGGCCAGGGGGACTGCATCTCCCATAATGCACTAGGTGTAAACTGTGCAGCGCTGTGTGGTGCGGACGTGTTTGACAGTTATTCAGAAATGGGGTACTGAAGCCGCTTCTTGGGAGAAAACCACCACCACCATCAACGTGTGTTTAATTTTTTGTTTGGGTTGTTTTTGTGCACGTAAATTCTCATGTGTTCATAAACAAACAGCATAAATTAATGAACACGTGAAGGAGCGGAAAGCGGACCGTTTCTAATGCGTGTTTTTAGGCTGGCCAAAGAGCAACAAAAAGAGGTGAGGACTCACTCTGTTGGCATCTAGGGCTACAAAAAGTCGTTTTGTTGTTGTAGTACATATGTTCAGCATATAATAGAACTCAGTTGGAGTGTTTCTTGCATTGGCTTAATTGTTTTAAGAACTATAATTCGTGATATGTTGTGAATGGATATAAATTCTTCTGAAATAGACAATATTGTTGAGTAAGTACAGAAACTTATGTTCTGTTGGAATATTATATTTTTATATTGCTCTCAGTCTAATACTTATTTTTTATTTATTATTAATTATGTTCATGTTTAAATGATGTCTCAGGTTTAAAGCAGTTTATGGTAAAGCCATCTGAAGGGGCTGAAGTCTGCGGAGTGAGTCATCTTGAAAACAGACGATCTTTGGTGCTAGCTAAAAGGCTACCGCTAACGAGCGACCAGTGGACCCGGGCAGCGCCGCTCCTCGCCTCGGTATGATGCCCGCGGACGGTAACATGACCTCCATCGTTCAGAGAATAGCTCGGCAGGCTCTCGTCACCTTCAGGAGTCCCCCCCGAGTCGGCGAGGAGCCCGGCAAGTCTTTCCTGGAGAACCACAGCAAGCTAAAGAGCCTGATGACGGAAGTGCGAGCCGCGGATCTGAAGCTGGTCCCGCGGAGAGCCGACGGCAGCCCGCCCGGCGTGCCGCCTCCTCACCCGTACCACCATGGAGCCCCGCCGGTCACCTACATGCACATCTGCGAGACGGACCACTTCAGCATGGGGGTGTTCCTGCTGAAAAGCGGCGCCTCCATCCCGCTGCACGACCACCCGGGGATGCACGGCATACTCAAAGTCATGTACGGCAAGGTCAGGATCAGCTGCTTCGACCGGCTGGAGCGGCCGGCCGGCGGCACGCAGCCGACGCCTCCGCTGCCCCCGGCGGCCCAGATGGGGGCTCTGCGGCGCTCTGTGCTCCGCTCCACCGGGGAGTACACGGAGGAGAGCGGCCCTTGCGTCCTCTCCCCAGACCGGGACAACCTGCACCAGATCGACGCCGTGGACGGGCCGACGGCGTTCATGGATATCCTGGCCCCGCCGTACGACCCGGACGACGGCAGAGACTGTCACTACTACAAGGTGCTGCCCGGAGCGGAGGTCACAGACATGGAGCAGAAAGAGAAGGAGGTCTGGCTCATGAAGATCTCACAGCCGCCGGATTTCTGGTGCGGAGGGGAGCCGTACCCGGGCCCGGAGGTCTGCCTCTGATCACCTGACTGACCTGCAGCCGCAAAATGTCTTCTTTTCTCGGGCTGGTCTGGTTCATGCAGGAGGCTCTTGGACTTGGTTGGAAAACTGGAGGGTCTCTAAATCAATAACACATTTATCAGTGACATAAGAATGTAAAAATGTAAATTAACTGGTCAACTTTGGGCTTATTTAGACGGCAGAAATGATGCAGCACAAAATGAGCTGACCTCATTGTCATGTTTTGTTAACAGAGCTGCAAGTCTGTGTTTCAAAGGTGAAATATAAGAAGTCTGGCCTCCATTTCACTTTGACAAAAACTGGAGCCTCAGGCAATACTTCCTGCTAGTGCTGTGAAGGATAACATGGTCAGGGAAGTAGATATGTGCAGCTGATTATCCTGCTGTAAATGCACTTGGTAGTTCTCTTTATCATGTGAACACTAAGCCACATGTCAGATAGCTCTATTTTTTAAAAAAAGGGAATAATTATGATGCAATTATTCCAAAATTCAACTTCACATTTCAATCTCTGAGGCTCCAAACCTCAGGACAGCCAACCTCTGATGTTTAAATCACTCTGTGTGTCAGTGATTCAAAAGCTGCAGTTTCTCTATTTGCATTTCTGGACTGGTTTGGTGTAAAAGCACCAGAATTAGAGGCTAAAAAAAAAGACCCTGACTGTTGATTGTTCTTGTGCAAGATGCCAAGATGATGATGATGTGCAGGTTGCCGATGCTGCGTTCAAGTTAAGTCAGGAAGTTTGCATTCGCTGCCTGCATCTCGGTTGAAGCCTTCAAGGTTTATATAAAGTTTTAAAATAGAAATGCACACACAGCAGCCTCCAGATACACTACATTTCAGCTTTGCATGACCTTAAGTCTAAAATTAAACACTTACTGGTGGTAAATAGCTCATTCTATTTATTTATCTTGTATTTATTCCACATATTCAATGCATGACAGATGCAGGGCTCGCATGTTTGTGCACAGAATGTTCCAGACTCCTGTCTGCACCTTGAACGCAGCATTAAAGGGTGAATAGTGTTTCTGAATGCCGCCCGGGACCACGGAGGGATTGTGTGCTTTGATCGTCTTCCTGCTTCAGGCTCTTGTGACGTTTGTTCTGCTCAGATAAGGAAACTGTGTGAACCTTCAGGTCTCTTTTGAAGACTGAAAAAAACATCTAAACCTGCAGGTGATTAGGATTCTACAAACTGTTTTTTTATGCTGAGAAAATTTTCATCCTCAGGACTGTGTTTGTGAGATACCTTTTGAAAGATGTGCACTAAATCGGGCTTCTTAGCACAAAACACTGACTATAAATAGGCTTTTATCTCAGTTTGAGGTTGCAGTCAATCAGAATAAAGTCTCTAGAGTAAGAATTCTGAGCTCAGAGGCTCAACTAACTGCTAAAAAAAGCTAGATTCTGCTACGTAATGTTCATGTTATGTTCAAATATTCACATGTGAATTGCTGAAAAATGACGCTTCTTCCAAAATTAGTCGTGACATGAAGTTAAAGCAGTTGCTGCTCCGAAATTCATGAGAAAGTGGGCGTCTGAAATGAGAATTTCCCTTTAAAAGTGTAGGATTACATCAGCTGCAGTGCTGTAGTACTGTGGAGATGTGGAGTTTACAGGTCTTCAATTGAGCTTCTTCAATCAGATTAAGGCTTCCTAATCCAGTCGGTGTTAAATGAACAGTAACTGTATTGGTGTATTTTGCCTGTAATGAAGGTTTTCTGTCTCTTCATATAAAACGTGTTGTTTATTTTGCCTAAACACGTCTGCTTGTTTTACTTCAAAATGTCACAACCTGGGCTGCACAGTGGCTCGGTGGTTAGCAGTGTCGCCTCACAGCCAGAAGATCCCGGTTAGGACGCCTGGGATCTTTCTGTGTGGAGTTTCCATGTTCTCCCTGTGCAGCGTGGGTTTTCTCCGGGTACTCCAGCTTCCAACTGATGATTCTAAATTGTCCATAGATGTGAATGAGAGTGTGCTTGGTTGTCTGTCTCTATGTGTAGCCCTGTGATAGACTGGTGACCTGTCCAGGGTGTCCCCTGCCTTCACCTGAGTCAGCTGGGATAGACTCCAGCCCCCCCACGACCCTACAGAGGATTAAGCGGTGTGCAGATCATGGATGGATGGATGTCACGGCCTGCTTTCAGGAAAGCTGCTCGTTTCCTTCTTCTGTAACCTCGACTTTTTTTTAAAGCAGGTCGATGAGGGACGCTCTGGATGTTTCACCCTTTTTTGGTGAAATCACTTTTTTCCAATGTTATTAGAGCCAATATTTTAATGCAGAAGGGAAACTTCTGCAGCAAACAATGTGATGGGTGAGAAAGTAAACCTGACCAAGGTGTTTTTGCGCCTAAACCCCACCAAACTGTAGCACTGAGGCATCACTGACAGGTTCGTTCTATTTTTCAACAGGGATTTTTAACACTAAGAGCTATCTGTGACACATCTAATGCGGCTGGTAGGGATCGTATCCAACCTAGTGACCCTGAAAGACCCCAATAGCCACAAGTTAATCCCTGGTTTAAGCAATTTCATTAATTACAACCAGCTGTATAAATGTGAAGTATAATAACAGCTAAGGTTATTTTGCTAATAATCCAATGTTGTTTGATTATTATATTATTATATAGTCGTCATGTGGAGTGAATTCTCAAGTAAAGTTGGGTTTATTAAAATCACAACAGGCTAAAACAAATATTAGGAATGATTTCGGTTTATTTCAGGCTGCTGTATTTCCCATTAAAGGCCCCACATGGTGAAAATCCATTTCTATTTATGGCGATGTTTCGTGATCCCGCCCTCTCACTGCCTCCAGGTGAACCAGTCAGAATGAGCGGCTTCCTCTCAGTCCACCAGGTTTGTTTACTCTCTAGAGCTGCTTCTGCTAAACTCTGAATGTTTTCCAGATGTTCTGCTGTTGGCAGCTAGAGTGAACACAATAGTCTTCATGCTCTCCCAGCATCTCAGGAACTCAACACCCAGTGGATTATTTTTGCTGTTAATGGCACTGTCCCCACAAGTATAGGGGAATCCTTAGAGTTAGCATGCTGTACGGCTAATGTGGCTAATGTTAGCATTAGCTTTGATGGTTTGTTCACAGGTCGGTGCCCCGAGGGACCGAGGTGGAAACTTTAAGGCCGAGTTGAAATGGATAAACAAGGACCGGGTGAGTTACTGTGTTTTCATGTTACCTGTTGGGCTTCAGTTTTAGCTGGACTAGGCTGCTGTTAGCTTCTCTCCTGCTCTCTGTGCTCACATATGCTGCATTTTAATACATACAAATTCCTACTGAAGCAACATATGTCACTGTTTCTGTTATCAGCCATCGAAATGAGTATGAAATAGTCACTGAAACTCAGCTCATCAACACTAAATGTTAACCAGCAGTCAAATGCTGATTTTATAACCACGTCACTGTCTGACAAACTCACCAAACATGAGTTAAAAACAACACCTGTGCTGTTAGTTTACAGATATTTCTATGTGTAATAATAACAGAAGAAGCGATAGAAAGTTCTGGTGTCTGCTGCCCTGTGTTTGACTGTCTTGCTGTCAGTCACAGAAGCAGAGAGAGTCTCCTTCCTGAAGGGGGCGGGGACAACAGTAGCAGCAGTATTTTAAGCTAAAAAATTAAAGGCGTTTTTCTGGGGAACATGTGAGACTTTCACTAGTTTGCTGAAAAGGGGAACAATGTGGGACCTTTAATGTGTCTTTTGTGTCTCTACGCCAACTTCAACATCTCATTTTTAACATTAGTTTGAAACAAAACGCAGGTCGGTCATTTTGCTGTATATATTTTTGCCGGTGCTGGAGAGGCAGCTCCAAACAACATATGCAGAACAAAGAGCCACAATCTAATTCATAAATAGAACCAGTTTAGATTATTTCTTTAGACGTAGGTGTCTGTCTTTATGTGTTCACCCTCAGACTGACGACTGGTGACCCTTTAACTGTGCAGCTAATAGATAAATAAATGTGTCTGCATGTGAGCTTTAGGCCTCACATCCTATAAATTCTCAGTTCCTTCGTCAGAAAGGAGTAAATGTTTGAAAAGGGCTTTAGATGCTACCCTTAATCTGTTGTAATTGCTTTATTTTAATCACGTTTTCAACAGACAGCTCCCTAGGTTATGATCTCTTATGTCAACCTAAAGGAGTATGAATGTTTCACAATAAAAGCCTCTCTTAGCATAACTTCTGCCCCATTCTTTTGCTGTGAAACATCTGAACAAAGTGTTTAATTTCATTGCAATTTACTTAATTTTAGAATTATATTATTTAAGAAACTCAAATTAATTAATCAAATGTAAAAGTTACTATCTGAGCCTTTTATTAATGTTGGTTTCTTCTCTGTCTTGTGTTGTTTGCAGGTTCCACTGGCACCTACTTGGCATCACAGCCCGGGTAAACAAAGACAAACTGTGGTAGGTCAGAGACGTGAGACCTGTCATGTTACATTTGATCCACATAGCCGTAGAACAAACAGCTGGCTGTTAATGGTTGATTTTAAGGTCGTGAACTGCGTGACCTGAAGTGTGTTGACACCTGAGGGCGGAACTCCGAGCCAAGATCAATGTTTTATCAGGTATGTTGAGCTTAAAGTCACAGTTTCAGTGTCACAAAGGTGTCTCTCTTGGAACCTGCTGGCTCACCATGGTAACTGATGTGTCACAGATATATCACTATGGTAACAATGCTGCATCGATGTATCACCATGGTAACTGACACTACACAGATATATCCCCATGGTAACTGATGCTGCACAAATATATCACCATGGTAACGGATGCTGCATAGATGTATCACCATGGTAACTGATGCTGCACAGCTAACCTGCTCTGGAGGAAATTCTGTTCAGACTTTCAGATTTAAATCCACTCAGAGGAGCATCTCCCTTTCACCAGTCCTTCTCCTGACCATACTCTCTCTGCTTGTACTGCAGCTAAAAGAACCCAGATTAGAAGCAAGGATCAGTCTATTGGTTATTTTATCGCAGAAAATATTCAGTTAGTAACATTTTATTTCGCCTTGATTTGGCCAAATACTGAAGAGACGTGTGCAGACAGATCAAGATCTTCCAAATGGAGCTAGAAAAATCAGGTTTTAAAGAGCTGGCCTCAGGCATGGGGGCATTTAGAGGTTAAGACTGGAAAGCACAAATGTTAAACAAGTTGGGGGAAATCATTGTGAGCTTTGTATTAATATTCCCTTTAAAGGACCTACGCTGTCAAATAAACTCTGTAAAAAATGATGGAAGTGTGCAGAAAAATATGTTTAAAAACAAAAGAGTACTGTTGCATTAAAAACCACGACAATAACAGCAAATATCTGTGAAATAATTAGATTTTTAGTGGATTTAAATACAGTTAACCAGGGTTAACAGCATTATGTTGGTCAGTATTTGTAAAAATACAGATTTTTGATGTGGACATTATTTTTTAAACAGTCATTACGTAAATTAATGCTTCATTTCTGTAATTTTATGAGTTGCTATCTGTCGTTTAACAGAACAGGAAAAAGCTGAAAAATAACAGTTTGAATAATACTTGCCATTTTTTAATCCTTAATATACTTTATTTTTTCAAAAACACCCAATATATCTAAAATAATAATGTTTTTTTTTGCTGATTTAAATACAATTAATAGTCTAATATTATGGTTAAACATTGTCAAAGAACTAATTACTATTTTTGATGTGGACATTAAGGACAGTTTTGGCTGTAGTTTGTTTTAAAAATGTAAATTAATACTTTTTTCTGTGGTTAGATATTATCTGTAATTTAGCAAACCAATGACAATCTGTAAAACACCAGTTTAAAAAAGTAATTTACCTTTTTCAACCTCTAATATACAGATTTTTTTCTTTCAAATAATTGTGAATGTCTGTAAATTAAAGATTTTTCCCGCCTTTTTAAAAAACTATTAAGTGGACATTATTTACACTTTGGCCTGTTTTCATGGTTTACATGTAAATTAAAGCTTTGGGAATTTTACTCCTTATTATCTGCAATTTAGCAAAACTTGATGTTCATTTTTTACAGTGCAGGAGGCCCAACTCAGGAGAACCAGATCTAGACTAATCTGGCCCGGTTTGTCCACGTACTTCAGGCAAAAACAATTTCAGAACTCTCTTCCCGAGGTTAGATTCTTCCATCTGCAACCAAAAATACGTCTCCTGACTTCACATGAAAAGCAACAGCAGGTCGACACGGCAACTGAACAAGTCAACATTTATTTGCATCGACAAGAAGCATCAGTCCATCAGAGTAAAAGCTTTAGTGCTCGTCTTGTTTGCATAAAATTATAAAACACAACAACAGAACTTTTTTTTTTTTCCTCCAGTGACTCTGTCTCTTTATCTCACATTCATCTGGTAGAAACGCTGGTCTGGAAACCGTCCAAAAATAAAAACAAACTCAACCATAAAGTAACAGATTATCAGGCTACAGTCTCATAGAATCCCAACATGCTGTGTGAGACCACATTTCTAACATGATAGAAAACCTGCAGGTTAAAAAAAAAGCTTCATTTTGCTGCATCTAGCCAATAAAAAGTCCCGCTTTAGCCCCGCCCCCAGCCCGTGACGTCCCTTCAGTGCACTCTGACATCACTTTGGCATCCCTCTCCTGCTTTCATCGTTTCATGTTTTTGCAGAATTGCAGAGAGTAATTACAGTTTGACATCCGTTGGTTTGTTTGTGCGAAACATCTGAGCGCCAGCAATGTAAAAACTCTGGAGAACCACAGCCGTTAACGTGGACTTTAAGCTGCACGGAAATACAAAATGTCTTAATTGATCATAGAAATCCTGTGACTTTGCAGCTGAAGGTGGATTTTTTCTCTTTTGCTAATGCATCCAATGTGTCAGGCACAAGGAAATTAACACGAGATTCTCAGCTCATTGCCATGAAATTAGAATTTAGGCCAGAAGTCCAAAAGTCACCTCACTGTGACTCCTATTTTACTGCTCAGCTGCAGGCAGGAAACCCTCCTGCATCACTCCGCTGCAGGGTTTTGGTTTCACCTTTGCTGCCTGAGCTGTAATTGAATCCCTGAGAGCTTGAAGCATAGACGGTAACACAATGTGCTGCTGGTAGTTTGGCACACTGTTGCGCACACTCAGCTGCGTTTGAAAGAGGCCTGGCACCACTGGCTCCAACCAAACCTCCTTCAGATTTCATTTGATTTAACTCTGACTGATGGGTGAGGAGTTGTTTTGTGATAAATAATGAAGATTCTGATTCTCCCTGATTTTTATAGATATGGCTTCTAAGGATAAGTCTTCCTTCTCGTGGGATTAATTTAAACTACAGGGTAAAGTTTGAGCATTCAGGATGTGGCAGCGGCCGGAGGATTAGGACGCAGAGGACTTCTTCTCCTTCTGCCGCAGGTGGATCTTCATGTGCCGCCTCCTCTCGTCGCTCCGGGCGAACTTCCTCCCGCACTGGTCGCAGGAGAACGGCTTCTCCCCGGTGTGCGTGCGGATGTGCGTGGTGAGGTGGTCGCTGCGGCTGAAGTTCCTCATGCAGATGCGGCACTGGAACGGTTTGTGGCCGGTGTGGATGCGCAGGTGTCGGCTCAGCTCGTCCGACCGGGAGAACCTCCGGTCGCAGCTCTCCGCAGGGCACGGGTACGGCCTCTGGTGGACGGGCGTCTTGCTCGGTCGGTTCGGGTACTTTCTGGGTCTCAGGATCGGCCTGAGGGGGAGGTTCTGGTGGTTTGGGAAAGCGGCGGCCATCGGACCCTCGGAGGCCGGCGAGGGCGCACCGAGCGTAAAGTTCCTGATGGTGTTGAGGGGCGTGAGAGGCGGAGGCACCCGGAGAGAGTCCAAGGGGTACGGCAGGGACTTCCTCTCCGGGAAGGTGCTCTGGATGTCTCTCTGGCAGCTCTGCTGGTAGAAGCCTCCGTACTCGGGCATGATGGAGAGCAGCGCCGCGCCGTCAACTGTCGGTTTGGGCGCAGAGTTGTAGGTCGGAGGCGGGTGGTAGGACACGGCGCAGGTGGACGTGGCCAGGTATCCCCCTGCAGACTGGTCCTGGTACATGTCCCCGCTGCACGAGTAGGACGGGGCCGGGTGAGGGTGAGGGTGAGAGGGCGCGTACATGTGGCTGATGTCCGGCTGGCCGTGCGCCATGGTGCCGTCCCCGGCGTCCTCTCCTCCTCCTCCTGCGTAAATATCTGGCGACGCTGAGGGCGATCCAGACACGGTGGGCGGCCCTGGGGTGGCGATCTCCGCGCTGACCACGTCGATAACGTCCCCCGGTGTCCACGGTCCTCCTGCACTCCTGGAATCCAAAGAAAACTTGCCGGTAAACGCCACTGGGTGCGTGCGTAAAGTTGCCACGTACTGCGCCAAGTCGCCCTGGAGAGGCAGCTCAGGTGCGCTCTTCTCCTCGAACAGAAGGTTTCCTGGAAGACATAGAAAAGTCAACTCATTCAGTATGCACATTTAGAAGAAATGCAGTTTTACATCTTTGACATTTTACGCACAAGGTGTTTGGTTATTATGTGCATCATTCTGCGCAGCTACAAATCCTTACCGCCTCCATTCTCATCAGGTTTCCCTTCATGTTCCTCCTCCCCTACAGCCTCTTCTTTAAAAACCATCGAGGTTTCTGTGTACACATCTTTAGGAATACTGTCTACAACACTGAGAGACGCAGAAACTTCATCAACTATTTTCGCCGTCATCCCGTCTTTGAGACGATCTAAACCTAATTTATATTTCAGTCTCCGCTTTGCTGCCTAACTGGCTCTCAAACGGAATGCATATTTCCCCTCATTTTGTCTGTTCCGCCTCTCATCTCTTGTAAATAGCTCCTGGACGGTGCAGTATGGTTATAAAGGGAATCTCTGGGTGTCCCGTTGCGTCATTCACCAAATATGGACTTGGGGTTCTTAAAAAAAAAGAGGGAACTCCAGAAATAGGACTGGTGGAGGTTGCCGTGACGAAACGTGGAATAAATCAAAAATCATCTCCAGTTTAAGTAAATAAACCCCAACATCGCAGGTGATGGTTCAACCTGAATGAGATTTTTTGACTTTTATCACAAACGTCGCAGCTCGTTGCTGCTTTCAGGCTCATTTCAATGAAAGAAAAAAGCTCCATCATTCGGAATTCCGGTCACACTTTCTCCATAAATGGATTCTCCGGTGAGGTGAGAGGAGCGCTGTCTGCTTATATGGCTGGTATCCGGGTAAATTGTGTTACATTGTGTTGTCTTTGTGCCAGCTGAGCCCACACACTGACTGCACGGACCCATTTGTTTTCTCTGCTGCCTTGTCAGGAGCAGATTATTGCTCTGAGTCCGGCTATTGTTGGCCTCCGTGGAGATAGATGGGCTGATTACTGAGAGGATAATCGTTTAATTCATTTCCTCGGGAAGCTGCTTGGCCTTGTTGGACAAAAATGGAAAGGAGATTGCTAAAAAAGCCAACTTGCATTTATAATTTAGTCTTAAAGCTGCGGTGGAAGATGTCAAAACTGGTGCAAACATGCAGCTGCAGAACAGAGCAGCTACTGTTGATCTAAAACCAAAACCATGAATCTTGGTGCATTCAACTGATTTAATCACAAAGTGTTCTCACTATTGAAATCCAATCTTTAAATCAGCCTTTCAGATTAATTTAAGACATCAGAAAAGCCATTACTTCTTATTTTCCCATTCTAAACTTATTTTAGCGTACTCATTTTTTATTTTTAGTCATGTATTGTATTTAAATCTTTTAGTTTTTCTGTCAGGAAATGCATGTTATGTCATTTTTTCTGACTAATATCTGGCACACAAATTCAGGATTCAGGATGAATAGATTATTATTTTAAAATAATGAGCTTTAATAGAGAATTCTGGTTTATTTCAGCCTGCTGTGCTTCCTATTTATGGCGGTATAACGAGACAAAAAAGCAAATATCAGCGCAAAAAACACACAATCTCTGCAGCTTTCCACAAAAACCTGATTTTTCATCTTGTTTTGTTTTCAGTTTGACTGAATGGAGATTCTTCTAAGTGAACTAGAGACCTCCATCTAGGATATTTTCTGTCTGATATGATCACCTGCACGTACCTCAGTCGGTTTGTTTCCATGTGCAAGTTTGACTTTGTGGAAGCTAAATGTTTGAGTCCGGAGGTGAGAAGCTGAATCAAGCAGAAGACGAGACACCGAGGATGGAGACGGAAAGGTGTCTGTAAACTGGAGGTGCTCCTGCACTCGCTGCTCTGCTGCATATTCAAAGAATCTTGTCCAAAATGACCCA
Organism: Dascyllus trimaculatus; assembly: GCA_024666655.1. Classification (NCBI taxonomy): domain Eukaryota; kingdom Metazoa; phylum Chordata; class Actinopteri; family Pomacentridae; genus Dascyllus; species Dascyllus trimaculatus. The sequence continues at coordinate 6,222,886 of CM045464.1, read as the reverse complement.
AAATGACCCAAAATGACCTGTTTATCATGTAGTTTGTTCAGCATGACTTGAAACCGGACTCAAAACCTGTTCAACATGACATAAACCTGTGCAAAGTGACTTCACATTTCTGCAAAGTGACTCAAAATTTGTTTAAAATGACTGAAGTCGCAGGTGAGCAGCTGAACCAAGCAGAAGACGAGACTCAGAGGATTGAGGCATGAAGACGAGAGGACGCCCTGAAAGAACCTGGTGATGTTCCTGTGCTCATTGCTCCACTGCCGACTGACAAAAATGCATCTGAAGTGACTCGAAAATTGTCCACAGTGGCTCAAAACCTTCCCAAAATGACTGAAAATGTCTTTGAAGCTGCAGAAAATGTGTCCAAAGTGACCTAAAAAATAGTCCAAAGTGACCCAAAAATAGTCCAAAGTGACCCATGTTCACAGGCGATCAAATGTGAAACTAGACTCTGAGAACAGAAACAGAACGACGTCTATAAACTGCTGGTGTTCCTGCTCTCACTGCTCTGCTGCAGACTGATAAAAACTTGCACAAAGTGACTTAAGATTCATCCAGAAGGACTCAGAACCTGTCAAAAATCGCTTAGAATTTGTGCACAATGACAAAAAAATACATCCACAGCGACTCAAAGATTGTCCAACATGACTCGTGTCCACAGATGAGAAGCTGAATCAAACGAAAGGCGAAACTCTAAAGGATGGAGGCAGAGAGTCACCGTGTCTGGTGGTTTACCTGCTCTCACTGCTGCCAATCAACGAAATGACTCAAAATTTGTGCACAATGACAAAAATTATATCCAAAGTGACTCAAAAATCGTCCAAAGTGACTCATGTCTGCAGCTGAGGATTTAATTTAAACTGAAGATGAGGCTCAGAGGATGGAGGCAGAAAGACGTCTGTAAACTAGTGAAGTTCCTGCGCTCACTGCTTTGCTGCCAACTATCAAAATCTTGTCCAAAATGACTCAAAAACCATCATAAATGACAAACTTGGTCATTTAGTTTGTCCAACATGACTCTAAACTTGCCCAAATTGCTCCAAACTTCTCCAGGTTACTCGAAACTTGTCCAAAATGACTCAAAAGTTCCACAAAATGACAAAAAAATGTCCCCAAAATGACTTAAAATTGATGTAAAATTACAGTAAATCCGTCCAAAAAATGTCCAGCGTGACTCATGTCCACAGATGAGAAGTTAAATCAAATGGAAGACGAGATTCAGGGGATAAGGATGGAAAGACGTCTGTAAACTGGTGGCGTTCCTGAGCTCGCTGCTCTGACAAAAACGTGACCAAAAAAGTTACTTAAACATTCTGCGAAACTACAAAAGAAATGTGTCCAAAGCAAAACCAAAAAATGGCCACAATGACAGGAGATGAATCAAACGTACAGTAAGACTCAAAGGTTGGAGGCAGGAAGACATCAGTAAACTCGTGATGTTCACGACACAATCTTGTCCAAATATTACAAACTTTGTCATTTAGTTTGTCCAACATGACCCAAACTTTGCCCAAATTACTCCAAACTTCTCCACGTTACTTGAAACTTGTCCGAAATGACTGGAAATTTCATCAAAATGACAAAAACAGGAGTCCAAAATGACACAATCTTGTCCAAAACGACTCAAAAATGATCAAAAATTTCAAACTTTGTCGTTTAGTTTGTCCAAAATGACCCAAAACTTGCCCAAATTACTCCAAACTTCTCCAGATGTCTTGAAACTTGTCCGAAATGACTGGAAGTTTGACAAAAAATGACAAAAAAGGAGTCCAAAATGACACAAACCTGTCTAAAATGACTTAAAATTGATGTAAAATTACAATAAATCTGTCCAAAGTCACTCCAAAAATGTCCAGCATGACTCGTGTCCACAGAGGAGAAGCTGAATCCAATGGAAGACGAGATTTGGGGGATAAAGATGGAAAGACGTCTGTAAACTGGTGGTGTGTCTGCGCTCATTGCACTGACAAAATCTTGTCCAAAATGATTTAAAAGTCATCATAAATTACAAACTTTGTCATTTAGTTTGTTCAGCATGACTTGAAACGTGTCCAAAACGACACAGACCTGTGGAAAATGACTTAAAACGTATGCAGAAAGGCAAAAAACGTGTCCAAAAAGACTCATATCTTGTCCGAGTCTGTCACAGATGGGAAGAATCCAAAGCTTCACCTTGTAAACATCAACTGGGAGAACCTACCGAGGCCGTCAGCGCTCCATGCAGTCAGTAGAAGCTGCTGCAACAAAGAAATGTGCTGAATATCTGCAGCTCCACTGAACAGAAACCACAGACTCACGCATGGAAACGAACCGACTGTACAGCAACGTGTTCTGGGTGGAAATCTCTAAAGCATTTAGCAACATGTCCGTTTCCTTTCAGTCAGACTGAAAACAAAAAAAAAAAGTTCCTGTAAAAATCTGTGTTTTTGGGAAGATGCAGGGAGTTTTGTACTGTTTGTTCCAACATATGATGCTTTATGCAACCACTCGTTTCCCTGAATCTCTACAACTGAGGTGCAGAGTGCAAAGTTAGCATGACTCATAGAAACACGATCAACATGTTATTGGGAAATCCAATGAAGCTGAGCAACCCACTTCACAATTTGTGTCCACATAAACCCTTAATGGTGTCTGAAACCCACTTTGAAACCCTGATTCTGTCGGTGAAAATGCAAAAAAGTGAGATTTCTGTGTTTGTTTTTACACCTGGACCATATTTAACGAAGTCTGGAGCTAAAAAAAAAAGCACAAAAATCCCCTTTTTTGCATTTTCACAAATAGAATAAAGGTCTCACCGATCAGAAACTGAAACTTTCACTTCTCCGAGAACATCTAGTCACATTTTAACCGTCTATAAAAAGCGGTTTCAGGTTACAAATAGCATAAATGAAGGTGTCACAAATCTGAAAGTAGGGTTCAGACAACAGTAGGGCCTTACCTTAAACGTCTGACTTAGTTTCACATCATTTAATTGTGGACAAAAATGGAGAATTGGCTTTATAAGTCACATCTACTCCACCAGGGCTGTGTCTGACATCTCAATTTAACCTCAAAGGCTGATTTTCGGACGTAATAATCGAAATCAGATGCATGCGTTTTCAATTAAAATCATTCTTAACTGCTTAAGTTGAGGCAAAAACAAGATTTATTGGCGGTTCTATCAATTTCAACTGCAACTCTAAGCTAATCTGATGCAACAGAAACAAAGCTGCACCTGTTTTAACCACAGTCAGTGAATGCATCACGCCCTGCAACCTTCTAGTGATGCATTTTAGTAATAAATGCAGCTTGGTTTTGGTACGATAGTCTCCAGGATGGAAGTATGTTTTGTCTAAAGGCCTCGCGATAATGCTGCGTTGGGGTGTTCTTTGTGGAAATCTAGATAATAGGTTGCACAGATGACCTCTATCTGAAGGCAGGAAGGTGTATCGGAGGTTGTTTCTGATGCTGTCCGATAGAAGTCAAGCATTATGGGAAATGGTGTTTGGTAAAGTCAGATAAAAAACATGTTGCTATACTGTTGAGAGTTGAAGTCTTGTCTGTCCGGTCTGCTTCAGTGGACGTTATCTTGGGGAAAACATACGTCTTTCTGTCTCTGGGTAGTTTGTGAAGACAGAAAGTTATGGAGACCGCAGCCGCCCATTAGGCAATGTAGGCAAATGCTAAGGACGCCGTGGCCTCCAGGGGGCGCCACAAAATTGGGAAAGACTCACCTTCAGTATAACTATATTAAAACTAGTTATTACTATTAACTCTTAAAATGTAAAAGCTCACATTGATTCAAATGTAAAGCAATGCCTAATTAATATTACTACGAAACAACACTATTTGATTTCTTTTGTAAGCGTAGGTGAATCACCGATGGAGGGGGGCCATGTAAGATCTAGTCTAGGGTGCCACATTGGGTAGGGCCGGCTCTGACCACAGTTATGTGACTTTGTCGTCTTTCCAGTTATGTATTTTCACAGCCTTTTACTTTGGCAGTTTTTAGTTGAACTGGGATTTTCTTGACTTGCAAAATGATCAAATTCACAGCATAATTCGTACGAAAGCACATTTCTCCGGAGATAAGGAGCCATGCAGGGGGTTAGAAGGGGCAATACTTCGACGCTCTTTTAGATTTTTTGGGCTGTTTGTTGTGTTTTTAGTTGAATCTCTAAACTTCAAGCCGTTTCAGGACATTTTCTTGGCTCCTGTCATATTTTTCTCCCTTCTGCCAAGGACGGTATGTTTTTGCTGGTGTTAATCTGTTTGTTTGTCTGTTAACAACTTTACACGAAAAGCCATGAACAGATTTTGATTAAATGTTCAGGAAAGGTGGATCATGGGACAAGGAGCAGATGATTAGATCTTGGTGGTGATCCGGATCACCGTCTGGATCCTGGAATTGTTTCCAGGATTCTTTAGCATTGGGAGATAGGGCAACGTGCATGTATATGTGCATGTAACTCCACAAAGAAATGTCCAGACTGCTTAGTAAAAAAATACAGGATTAGTTCCTGCTAATTTCTACAACATCTCAAAATTTGATCCGGATCCAGGCTAAATTCCGGATGCTACGATCCAGAACAGGAAACACTAGAGGGCCTGTGGAATGGTCATCAATGTAAGGTAACAGATGAAGATCCAGACATGCAGCCAACACCAACATGTAGCTGAGACTCTGCTGAATCAGGAGGATCCAACAGATCTGTTGTAGAATCAACAGCTATGGAGCTGGATCCAGAAGAAACCACCATTACCCAGAAAGAGATTCTGGTGAATATCTATTGAACTAATGATGATATCAATGTGGATCCAGATGCTAAGGGTTTGTTTTCTGGGTCAAGGAGTCTGATAATGTAGATAAAACAATCCTGGGACGATTATTTCTGGGTGTAAATCCCAACATGGGGTGAAATGAGCTGCTTGGTGGAGGTCTGAGCTCTCTGAGTGTTTTTCTACTTTAGAATACTTGAAAATCTTGCTATGTCCACATGAGTTGTCAACACCGGAAGTTCTCTGTAGATATTGAACTATTTTCATGAAGTTTCTCTGCTCTGATGTTCCACCATGCTGAATGTGTCTCCCAACAACTCCCTCCTCTGTTCACTGTTTCTGAGCCATGCTGCATTTATTTCATCGACCCAGTAGGTTTTAATTTCATCTCGGTCTCTCTCGTCGTCTCCTCTCTGCTCTTTCGATACACTGCCTGCAGTTCAACCGAAAAAACTATGAAGTGTTCAGACGTGAATGTCGGTCACAGCTGAGTCATTTACGGCTTCTCAGTTGCATTGAGGAGCGCAGATTTTTAATTTTTTTTTTCAGGATCTGGTGGGAAAGCTTTATTTTTGGAGGATTTTTAACGGAAACGTGACATAGAGTGATATAGATGAATTATCATGATTTTAAGCTTAGATTTTGTGAATTTTCCAGTTGTAAAGTTGAAAATCTGTTCTGTTTTAACACTTTCTAGCTCTGATAAATGGTGTTTTCTAATATATGCATGCCTTTTATACCTTCAGGTGAGTTTTGGGGTTCAAAATGTTAATTAGCGAAGCTGTTAATGTCACCGAGATGTGGAATAATTTGTTTTTTCTTTGTTTTTGAACAGAAACCAAGCTCAAGATGCATAGAATAACAACAAAAATCAAGAATTGGAGCAGCAGAACCAGAAATATCCTCTTTCTTATTCCCAAACCAGGCGTCTAGTTTTGTAGACCAGGCATTTATTGTCGCCTGGAGCCTCCAGCCTGCAGCACAGAGGTCTGGTGAGTTTATATCGTTCTGTAAAATGCAACTTAAGCATCTCAAATTGGCTCACAGGATTTGATTTCACATTGATGCTCT